>CM060912.1:62576492-63201492 GCA_030737875.1 Allium sativum
CCAACATAAATAATACCCATCTTGTGTCGAGGCAGGATATCGCGGTATAAAGGTCATCGACTATATATATTGTGGGGCGCATAGGGAAATCATCTGCTAATGATACCGCGGGCACCCGCTAATGATACTGCGGGAATCCAACCACCAATATATATATATAATAACCACAACAACCAAGCCTAAATAAATAACATACATACATACACACACACACACACACACACACACACATATATATATATATATATATATATATATATATATATATATATATATATATATAATAACCACAACAATATTATAATGCAACCAACAACCAACAAACAATTATTTTTTACAAATAAAAATAATTGTAAATAAAAACGGAGTGAGATTTACTCACCGTGATTTATTTGTTGAATATCCAATGAAAATTCCAAATTGAATTCCATTGCGTAGGAGACAACAAATTTCAACCTGAAGATCTCTTGTACTTGAATTTGATATTGTACGAACTAATTATTACGATTATAAAAATACGAGGCTTAGTTTATCACTTACTTAAATTATTTAATTAACAAATTTTACCTTAACAGTAAAATCCTTCTTCTTCTCTAATATGATATGCTTCAGGTAATAACACCATCGACGTTGAATTCAACTCCATCTATGTCAACCAACAACCTCTTACATACCACCCAATGACTCAACAAATCACTACACCCTCACAAACATAGTATGGCTGCGGCATTTTCAATGCTCGAACACTATCTCCCAAAATTTCAACACCTAGCATCTCCTTACACACCATATCTCCTTAATCCCAAATGACATTGAAGCTAATGGTAAATCTGTACTTCGCTCCGCACCTTCTAAGTCCGGTGAAGCCAAAGTCATGAAAACAAATAAACCAAATTATCATGGCTATGACCACATCCTTCCCTTGCAACTTATCGAGCATTCTCATCTGCGCTCATCCCTTAATACTCACTGCGACCATTGTTGTGACACTTCGGTGCAGTGACATCGACACCCAGTTGATCGAACTCCATAATACTTTGACCGCTGAACCCCTACCTCATTCCAACCCTGACATCGTACTTCCAAGAACACATCGCAACCTTCCCTGCCTTCGTTTATCACCAAAAATTGCTCATTTCAACACCGTGACACATTTGGACTGCCAACACCATATCGCACCTCTCAACTCGAAATCAGTAATACTCACGCACCCTTCCTGTTCACTCCAGGTCCGTGTAAAGCCCATCGCGACCTCTGACACTTCTTCTAGACCAAGGCGGCTCCAACTCCAATGACAGCGAACCCCTAACTATTGATCGTGATGTCTTCTGCCCCTCCTATCGCGTTCGGCCTCAGAGATTAAATCGAAGTAACTAAGACTGGAATTTCGATTTTGAATTTAAAAAGAAAGATGCGATGGATATTCTTTTACTTTGAAGAATTTCTGAAGATTCCGTTGAATTGAATGAAAAGGGAATAAGATGGTAGCCGCGATTTTTGAGGGAGCAGGCACTTTGAGTCAGGTGGATTCAATTTGCATTGAAATGAAGATGGGTGCGGCTTTATAGATGAGGGTAACAATATGATACATATGCCATTTTCAATTGAAGCTTGTTATCGATTTTCATTCTGAAGAGAAAAGAAACAAAGGGGGAGTGCCGTATTTATATAACTGAAGAACACTCAGCAACTAAGAAATTGGTCTGCCCAAGGGTACATTATAATTAATGTGATTTGAGTTTAGATTTTGTTACTTTTTAAATAGATATCGATTTGATTTGTTTTTAATTCGATTAGATTTAAAGAGATTTTTATTTTCTTTTTAAATAGATATCGATTTGATTTTTGATTTAATTTCGATCTTATCCATTAAAATATCTCAGGGTTCACACACGAACTGCTATTTTAACAAAACCACTATCGTTTAAATGTTATAACGCTATTACGAACTAAACAATATATATTTCAACATATATACCATATTAAATTAATATAATATAATATAATTTAAATTCGAAAACCACAAATTCTTTGATAATAAATTATTATTATCGCTTTTATATTCAAACAGAACTGACACTGATCATTTGAATCATTTCGATTTATTTTTAAGTTCAATTTCAATATATTTCGTGTTACGATAATTTAATATATTCGATATTAAATCGAAATCGATTTTTAAATCGATAGCTAAATATAAAATTCATTTATATTATCAATTCAATATTAAAAACCGTATTAAATATTTAAAATAAACCGATCAAAAATCCGGGTCGTTACATTCTTCCCCCTTAAAATAATTTCGTCCCCGAAATTACTAAGATAACAAAAATGCTATAAACCTATTAACTTTTCAAAACTCATTTATGTTGAACTCAAGTCTTTATTTTATATTTCAACAAATTTAGTTACAATAACACTTACTGTTTTCGTTTATGTCTTACCCTATATAAGCTTACATTCATTTAATTCGAATGACTTATAACCAATATATTTACATTGGATTTATATTCCATTTAATTCCACTCAAATTGGTTTTGATCAATTTATCCACTTCGCCCTATTTAACTTGATTAGGTTAAATTTAAATTCCAAATTCAAATTCCCATGTTTTTATTTCAAATCACTTCTGAAATCACATAAATATACACATATATTTATTTCCATCTCAAATTCAAAACATTTGAATTTTCCAAATCAACTTGTTTTCTTTCAAACCAATTCCCTTCGAAAACTTTTCTAAGGTAGCGACCCATCACTTAGAAACTCGAAAACGAACATTGATGATGTCGCGACCATCATCAGAATTATTTCCCAGCCACTGGAGTGAGTTCATTGCTTTATCACTTTCAAAATCCATTTAAAAATGATTTTTATTCAAAAATCCCCTCAAAACAAAGCTATATCATTTTAATATACTTCGAAAATATTTTCCAACTTCCCAGGATTTAAATTTCAAGTTATGATTTAAATCCAATTCTAGTTTATCTCATTTGTATAATTCTCATTCACATACAATTTTATTTGGTTATATATAACCTTTCCAATTTTATAATCTCATTTGATTTTAATATTATCAACCAACACATCCAATAATTTTTGAAAATTATTATTTCTATATCAAAATAGAATTTTGAGTAAATTTATTTCATTTACCCCACTTAAAAACAATACCATGTTCAATCTTCTGTTCAAGTATTTTCCAACTCTTATCGACGTAGTGGCGTCCCACGATTCGATCAGAATTCATAAACTACTCACCAAACAAGTCAACACAATATAAAACAGTTTTTATATCAATTAACAAGCACAATCTCTCATATATATACACTCAACTCATTCTAGGGTACTACTGACCCTATCTCTAATGAGCATAACCCCATCAAAGCCTAGGTATTCGCTCACCCTAAACTCTGATACCAACTGTAATGGGCCGCAAATACGTACTATCTGAGTTGACTAATAACACCGCACGTCCAACCCAAATTGCACAGAAATACGAATCATTATTAGAAAGAAGTTAGAGGATGAGAAATAGAAAGAAAGAAATGTTAGAATAGAAGAAAATAAAGAAGACAAATCTCACAGCGGCACGAATAAAATATATTATATAACATAATTTTTGAAATACAAATCAGTAACTTTATATACATACCATCATCAGAGCACAACAGTTATTCCTGGAACAGTTAAAAACACATGTTTCTAGATACCACATAGTACACAACGGAAATATGATAGTCTATAGCTAACAGGTGAAGCCTCCTGCTTCAAGCTCCTCCAAGTGAATTTGTAAATGTAATAACCCGGAAATCCGAACCAATTTAAAAAATTTATTTTGGCAATTTTGATGAATTTTGAATATTTAAAATGATTTATTTTAAATAATAACGACGAGAAATTTATTTTGAATAGAATTAGAACGAAATATTTATTTGAATCATTGTTAGAATATAAATATTTTATTTTAAATATAAAAGGAATTGAAAATGGCGCGGTAGTTTGAAAATTCGATTTCAAATTTCAAATGAATGTACAGGATTCAAAATAAACCGGATTTTAGCGAAAAAAATATATTAGAATCTATTTGAGAATATCTTTCCAACGAATCCGAAAAATTGAAATTTCATAGCGGGAGTCAAAAGTTATGCCCAGTTGAAAATTCAGAAAAGTTGCTATGGAATTTTGGCCCTTAAAAATGGAAATTTTGCAAACGACCTTCGTTTTCGACGAAACCACTTTTGTTGGATCTGTGATGTCAAGTTATTGCTAGTTTTCAAAATTCATAATTTTCTAAATCAATATGTGAGCGTGGCGAAGTAAAACGTGTTTTGACAGTTTCAGTCAATTTCGATCGACCAGAATTGGCTATTCTTCTTCTCTTGTCCATTTTTCTACTTCTTATATAAAGATAGAATTATTTTTATCTATATAATATAAAAATCATATTTTTATTTTCTCTATAATATAAAAATCATAGATTGATTGAGAAATGATAATTTCTTGTTTCAAATTGTCAAATGTTTCTACTTTTAACCTTTCCTTTGAAATTATCATTTCTCTTAGTCTAACTCTTTCCTTGATGATACAGACTGATTGAGAAATGAGTACGAGAGCCATAACTAGTGGAAGAGGTCGAGGCAGAGCAGCAGGCAGGGACGGAGGAAGAAACACAGTCCCAGCTGCCCAGGACCAACCAATTTTGGATGCTAAGGTACCACCACCAGCACCACCTCTATGTGCTTTTGATCTAGACAAGGTGGCAAAGAAAATCAAGAATCTAGGAGGCGTGCATTTCACGGGCCAAGAGACGGTGACAGAAGCACAAGCATGGCATAAGACAATCGAGAAGATCTTGGGAGGATTGGAGCTAGAAGATCGTAGGAAGCGATTTATGGCGACATGGTTCCTGAAGGTCCAGGCTCAGATTTGGTGGTAAACGGATATGGTTGGTAGTAATGAAGCTGATGTAACTTGGAAGAAATTTAAAGAGCTATTCAATGAGAAGTTTATTCCGCCTCACAAAGTTGAACGCCTTCATGATGAGTTTGCCAACTTCCAACAGGGAAGTATGACTATTGATGAGTATGTAAAGAAATCCGTCGAGCTTTCCAGATATGCCCCTTAGTTAGTTCAAGATCCTCTTTAGAAGAATAAGAGATTTATCAATGGTCTGGCGAGAAGGTATCATAATAGGGTGACGGCACACATTGAGCGTTCATTTGCTAAAGTGATCGAGATGGCCTGCAGATATGAGGAGATTGACCAGAAAGGTTCTCAGCAAGATCGAGAAAGGAATCAAGCCAATAACAAGAAATAGGAGTCAGACAAGAAACCTGAGGCGGGCAGCTCTTCTACCGCCAAACCTCAAGAGAAGAAGAAGAGGGATAAATCTAAGGTCAAGTGTTTCAATTGCCAGAAGATGGGGCATTTTGACTATGAATGTCGAGCCCCGAAGAGACTAAGAAGGAACAAGTCTGGACCGAGTCAGAGCAGTGGACAGAATCCCCGTGGCCCAAGGGAATGCTTTAACTGCCTTAAGCCTGGGCACCTTATCAAAAATTGTCCTCTGCTCAAGAAATCTGAAGTGGCACATGTCTATGATGGAAAGGCTGCACCGGCTTCTTCTGAAGGAACAGGTAAACCTAATGTTTTAGGAGGTACTCTTAACATTAAGAACATTCCTATTACAGTTTTATTTGATACTGGTGCATCAAGAAGTTTCGTTTCTAATGACATGATTGAAAGGCTTAAGTTGAAGCCCAGAAAACTTAAAGAACCAATTAGAGCCCATAGCCCGATAGGAGGCTCGATTATTCTCGATCAGTACTATAGAGTGCCTGTTTCTTACTCTCACTTCCAGTTCCCTTTTGACTTGATCATTATGAGTTTTTATGGATACAATATCATACTTGGGCAAGAGTGGCTAACAAAGTATGAGGCTGAGTTGCTACGCGCTGAAAGAGTACTTAGAATTAAAATCAAATTCATAAATATGATTAGTATACCATGCCACAACTCAGCTACAGATAAGAAAGAATTCTGGTCTTCTTTAGAAGTCACTCTTGCTTCTGTTGAGGATATTCCTATAGTCAGAGACTACGCGAATGTGTTTGAAGAAGTAGACAGCTTACCTCCACGTAGAGAAATCGATTTCAGAATTGACTTAATTCCGAATGCAAGGCCCGTGGTACACCCTATTCAGAGAATGTCACTGAAAGAAAAAGAGGAGCTGAGCAATCAAACTAAGCAACTTTTGTGGAAGGGTCTGATCAGACCTAGCTTCCCGAGCCGGGGTGCAGTTATGGTTTTTGTCCCAAAATCAAACGGTACCCTCAAGCTATGTGTGGACTACTGTGATCTAAATAAGAAGACTCTGAAAAATAAATACCCACTACCCCGCATTGATGATCTGCTAGACCGCTTGAATGGGGCACGAGTATTCTCTAGGATGGACCTAGCTACAGGTTTCCACCAATTACGCATTGCCGAGGAATGTGTGCCTTTGACAACTTCCAGAGGACCAGATTTATTTTATGAATGGCTAGTAATGCTTTTCGGCTTATGCAATGCACCAACATAGTTCGTAGATCTGATGAATAGAGTCTTCCAACGATGTTTTAAATAAATTTGTGCTAGTGTTCATCAATGATATATTGATCTTTTCTAAATCCACTACTGATCACGAAAAGCATCTGAAAGAAGTCTTGGAGATTTTGCGAAGTAATGTGTTGAAAGCCAAATTCTTCAAATGCATATTCTGGCAAGAGGTGAAATTCCTCAGCCATGTTGTATCAAGGAAGGCATCTTAGTAGATCCAGGAAAGATCGCAGCCATCCAAGATTGGAAGCAGCCTAGCACGCCCATAGAAGTCAGAAGTTTATTAGGACTGGCTGGCTATTACCGGAAATTCGTTAAGGATTTCTCGAAATTATCTTATCCATTGACGAAGCTGACTAAGAAACTTACAAAGTTCATTTGGACACCCGAATGTGAGGCAGCTTTCCAAGAACTGAAACGGAGGTTGATCACTACTCCTGTGTTGACCATTATTGATGGCAATGAGGATCTAAAAGTCTGGACTTCTTTCCATCTAGATAAATACGTCAGGAATGACATCTTTCTAATGTCAAATCTTATTTTAACATGTTATCCTTTTACCTATTTAAGGTATTGGTGCGGTGCTAATGCAAAGAGACAAAGTTGTCGCATATGCTAGCCATCAGTTAAAACCACATGAGAAGAATTATGCCACTCATGATTTTGAGCTAATGGCCATCGTATTTGCTCTAAAGATATGGAGGCACTATCTCTTGGGCGAGAAATTTGAGCTGTATACTGATCAAAAATATTTAAAGTATCTGTTCACCCAAAGAGATTTGAACCTGAGGCAGCAGCATTGGGTTGAATTCCTTGTACCCTATGACCTGGACATCTTATATACTCCAGGGAAAGCCAATCTAGTGGCAGATGTTCTCAGCAGGAAGAATACGGCCAGCACCAATCTTATCCTTGCCAATCTCATTATTACCCCTACCTTGATCGATAAGATCTCTTCTCTCCAGAAAGGTGATAAATTTATTCAGATGATTAGTGAGCGAGTTCGAAAAGTCGAAGCGTCAAGGTTCCAAATAGATAGCAAGGGGACCCTTAGACTGCAAGGGTGAATATGTGTGTCGGATATCCCCGAGGTAAAAAGAGAAGTTATAGATGAATGTCACAAATCTAAGCTCAGCATCCATCCAGGAGTAAGCAAGATGTATCACGATCATAAACGTACTTTTTGGTGGAAGGCGATGAAGAGAGACATTTCAATATATGTTGCTAGATATCCCACATGTCAGCAAGTCAAAAGCGATCAGCAAAAGCTAGCAGGTTTGTTGCAATCGCTAGGGGTTCCAAGTTGGAAATGGGATGAAATTTCTATGGACTTTATTGATGGCTTGCCCCGGACTAGAAAAGGGAATGACAGTATATGGGTGATTGTAGATTGCTTCACAAAGACTGCCCATTTCATCCCTGTTAAATCTAATAGAACAGCTCGAAGTTTGGCACAGCTTTATTTCAGAGAGATTGTCATACTACACGGAGTTCCCAATAGCATTGTCAGTGACCACGATTCGATATTTGCTAGCAAATTCTGGGAAGCTTTCCAAGAAGAGCTGGAGACCAAGCTGAATATGAGCACCGCCTATCACCCTCAGACAGATGGCCAGACTGAGAGAGTGAACCTCATATTGGAAGACTTGTTGTGAGCATGCATTCTTAATTTTGGTGGTTCATGGGAAGATAATTTACACTTGGTTGAATTCTCTTATAATAACAGCTACCAAGCAAGCTTGCAGATGTCTCCATTTGAAGCATTATATGGAAGGCCATGCAGATCTCCCGCATGTTGGGTGGAACCCGACAATCGATTTGTACTGGGTCCCAACATGATTCACGAAGCATCAGACATAGTTGATTTATTACGAAGTAATTACTGGTTGTCCAAAGTTGATAGAAGAGCTATGCAGACGCTCGAAGAAGGGATTTAGAATTCTCTGGCGGTGATCTTGTATACTTGAAGGTTTCCCCACTGAGAGGTGTAATCCGATTTGGAAAGACTGGGAAGTTGGCACAGAGATTCATTGGTCCGTTCCCTATTCTAGAAAGGATTGGAACTCTCGCTTATAGAGTGCAGTTGCCCGACTGGTTGCCAGGGTTCCACGATGTATTTCATGTATCCCAACTCCGGAAGCATGTTTATGATCCAGATTTAGTTGTGGAGGAAGCAACACAATGAGATTTGGAGATTACCTCGGCCCTAGCAGTGAGAAGGGAGCTAGTGAAAATTGTTGGAAAAGAAACCCGAGTGCTGAGGATCCACTTAGTCAAGGTGCAGTGGAGCGGGGATCCTAGAGACTGTACATGGGAGACTGAGGATAGCATCAAACAGGCTTATCCCAAGTATAGAGTCAATATCTCCGAGTAGCTTTATGTTAAGGCACATTTATAATACCTTGTATTTTCCATTTTGTTTCCTACTTTACTATGGTTTCCTTTTCGAGGACGAAAAGCCTTTAAGTGGGGGAGATTATAACAACCCGGAAAATCTAAACCAATTTACAATTTTTATTTTGGCTATTTCAGAAAATTTTGAATAGTTAAAATGGTTTATTTTAAAGAATAATGATTAAAATTTTATTTTTATTGAAGCTAGAATGAATATATCTTTTTTGATTTCAAAAGGAATTAAAATAGTATGGTAGTTTGAAAAATCAAACCTGTATGTTTGACTGAATGTACTGGATTCAAAATTTAACGGATTTTAGTGAAACCAAAAATATCTAATTTTTTTTGAAAATATCTTTCCAATGAATCTGAAAAATCAAAATTTCATAGCGGGATTCAAAAGTTATAGCCAGTTGAATATTCAGAGTGGTCACTATAGTATAATTTATAGCCCGTATAAAAGGCCATTTTTCAAACCACCTCCATTTTCGACGAAACCACTTTTGTTGGATCCGGAATGTCAAATTATTGCTAAGTTTAATTTTCCAGAATTTTTGGAATTATCGTAGCAAAGGGAAATGTGTTTTGTCAATTTCAATCAAATTTAATCGACTTGAAATTGGCTATTTTTCAAACGGTCTAGGAATTCGATGAAATTAATTTTGTTAGGACCGTATCGTCAAAACAAAGCCAGAAATAATTTTTCTGGAATTTTCTGAGTCCGTATGTGGCCCCGGTAAATTTAAATATACGATCGAATTAATTTATTAAAGGATTCAAATTTTAAATTTAAGAATTCAGGCCACAGACAATCATTTGGGCAGACGAGACCTAGCCCATTGGATCTAGAATGGGGGCTATTAGATGTGATCAACTCCTGTTGGACTGAAATTGGATTTGTTTAGAATTTATGCTTTTTTTTTTTTGCAAAATCAACATAAAAATAGTATAAAATACACTCATCTTCCTCTAACCCTAATACTACCCTACTGTAACCACCGCCATTACCCAATATCCATGGTCGATGCTCCTCCTTTCTTCCTCCACTAAAATCTTGCAATCCTCTCAACGAAAACTCCTACTCCTTCTATGACGATCTCAAAACCCTGTACGACGGTGTTAAGAATAATCATTGGAATATAACACATTAATCATCATTAGCAGAGTGCAGATAATAGCATAAACAGGAAATAGAATAATTTACACAAATATGACAACATAATCATATAAATATCACCACATCAGAGAGCACAGTGCAGGATACAACTTAGTGCAAAATAATACATAATCAGTCTACATCGCCTGTGGTGGAATCACATACATAATAAGTACATAAATGGAACAACAGTCTACATCGCCGAAGGCGGAATCATGATACATATATAGTAATAGCGGAAAAATCGTAGCCAACAACATGTAGTCAAGCCTCGCCATGAGCCAAAAGTGCACCTCTGCTACGATGCCAAGCCAAAATACGTCAGCCACCTGTAACTAGGTTGCCCATGTGAAAATAAGGGCACCCTAGTTTGCAAGGTGAAACAAACTACGAGTCAGTCATGGGACTAGTATGAGAAATCTACTTAACTAATTATACAACTACAATAAGGCAAATCAAAGGACCACGCCACTTTCGCGGAACGGGTTTACTCCAATGAATGCTAGTGCATGAAATAAAGCGAATTTTAAATCATCGCAATGCTTTTTATAAAAATGAATCCATTATAAGACTCAGCTTGATTCGTAGCGGGCTTGCATTTATTCCCTGCTTGGCTCTTAGCACGATCCAGATCAAGGTTCCTTTGATCCAGGTCTTCATAATTGCATGCCATCTCCACTAATTCATTAAACGCCAGCTTGATGTGGGCTATTGCCCCGTCTTGGTACTTACGCTTTAGCCTGAGGATGAACCTCTTGTTCTTGGACTTAGTAGTGGCGATGAGCTCGGAAGCATAGCGGGATAACTATGTAAACTTGTTCAGGTAGTCTTGCACAGAGAGATCTCCCTGCTGGAGGTTTGCAAATTCGTCGTGCATGCGCTCAAGGGCTTGCTCTGGGACGTACTTTTCTTTGAATAGGTCCTTGAATTCATCCCATGTCCTACCAGCATTTCTGTTCCCTGCGGTGAGAGCTTCCCACCATAATTCGGCTTCCTCTTGCAGCAGCCAAGCACATATAAATGCTTTGTCTTGATCACCCTATAAATGGTTTTTGTGCCTTAATGACCAGAGGGACGTATTTATTGTCATCTCCAGACCCGTATGGGGTTTTTTTAATCTTGCAATTTACCGTTACAATTTATAAAGTCTAGATCAGTCCTCAGTTCAACCTATAATATATAGTCATTGCCATACAAGCCTCCCGCTCGTATGGTAAATCTTCAACCTCGTCACACAAGCTCCAAATGCTTATGTGGTATATGGTGAAGTATGCCTATCGTCAAGATGTATGCCATGTAGTGTAGTTCAAAATTAATTGTTACTATCCTATGACGATGTTTATTATTACACACAGAACAACTAGCACTCCGCATCTAATGGCATTCACAGGAGTTGATATAATAATAAAATTTGCACATCCAACTCATTAAGGTTTACCTATTTGTCGGGCACGCAAATAAATTCTTTACTCAACAGCTAATCCATTTCCTGTTCAACACATGTATATATATGTGTGCAAAACTAAGCAAAAAATTATATTTCTAGCGAACAAAGGTTTATTTCCACTTATGGTTATTTTTAACACTTCACGTTTCACTTAAAAATGATATTTTTGTCGAACTAAAATATATTTCAATACATGACAATTTTATTTAGTTCCTATACATGTTAAAAATAATATTCCTAGCAAACAAATATTTATTTCAACACTTGTATATTTTTAGCAATTCACACACATGATAAAAATGGTATTTTTATCATCAAAAATATTTATTCGACACATGAATGTTTTTAACACTTCATATTCTCAATAAAAATGTATTTTTTATTGTTTGATCTTTTTATTCATCACATGAACTTCTCAACACATGAGCATTTCCAAATATGGATATATTTTATATAGTTTGTACATATAAGAAAGATGTTATTTTTATTGTTGAAACAATTTATTTATAACACGAATATTTTACAAACTTCCTATATAATAAAAATGTGATTTTATTGTTAAAACAATTTATTTATTCAACACATGAATTATTTTTCAACACACGAACTTCTTAACACATGAGCATTTCCACACGTGGATACGGTTTCAACACATGACTTTAGTTTCAAAACATGAAAATAATCTCAACATATGAAAATAATTCTAACACACGAATATTATTCAAAATTTCGGCAGCATAACGGCAGGGTAGTTAAAACCGGCACCGTCCCGAGTACGGCTCCTCGCTCTACCTTAAAATCTCGCGGTTTTTTACAATGGGGATTTCATACATCTAATTCGCATGCAAGCGAGTATGATTTTTCTTTTCCACAATTTATTTCAAATTTGTTTCAATCACCAATGGGTATTTTTCAACCACAACCAAACGCTATCAACCACAAAAAATTCAATCAACCATTCGCATTATTCACCAAATTTTTCACACCAATTCACAATCAATAAATATCGTCCATGGTTTGTGGACGAGGGGAGTATATATATATATATTCGTATATAAATAAATTTTATTTCCATTCCAATACACATATCATTTATATAATGCACGTATAATTCATACTTCGCTCATATAATTTATACAACGCATGTACATGAGGTATACAACAAGTATATAATTTATATTTCGCTTATATAATTTATACATGACATTTCCATTCACATTTCAGTTTAGAAATCTCACACTGGTTTTCAAGATGCCAAAAAATCGTAGCTATCTCAGAAAAATCCGCGGTCTCTTCTAGACTGTAGAGGGCGTCCTTGCAGTCACGATGTTTCCTGTTTCATCAAATTTCGTTAACACACCATAAAGATATGATTTTTCAAAGTTTGCAACACTTAAAAGTGTTATTTTCAATTCAAAAATTTCAAGCCGTATACCTTTCAATGTTTGTTCAAAACTAGGTTTTGATTTATCGAACAAATGGTTGCATGATATTGGAATAAGCTTGTACCACGTTGAAGAGCTACGAGAGGCGCTCAAAACGAGGGGACCCACGGTCAGATCGATCGCCTCAGGCGATGGTGGCGGCGGCGGAAAGGTCTGACGTTTGAGGAGGTGATTCAGGCGATTGGTTGAGCGATAGGGGTCGTGGCTTGTCTTGATTTGAAGAGGAGGGGCGGCGCTTTGAAGATCGGGTGGTGGCAGGGGCTAACGTCACCTGTGGCGGTAGGAAAAGGGTCGGGAAGCTCGGAGTACGGTGACCGTCGGGGTACTGAGAGCGGCGAGGGTTTTGAGATATTTTTATTTTATTTTAATTATGAAAGGAGAAATCCTATTAGTCGATGGTTTTATTTAATTTTAAAACAGTGTTTCTCCAAATGAACAACGATTCAAACCCAACGACTATCGCCCCTAGCTAAATGCCCCCATCCCAGACACAATGGGATATGTTTCGTAGGCCAATTTGACTGTTACAATCAGTTATTTTTCAAATTAAAGTGTAAAACATTCAATATTCAATTTGAACATACATTTCAATTTTCCAGGGCCACAAACTAATTCGAAAAATTCCAGAAAAATATATCCAGCTATATTTTGATGCTACGGTCCCAACAAAACTAGCTTCGTCGAATTCTGAGATCGTTTGAAAAATGGCCATTTTCTGGTCGATCCAATTTAACATAAACTAACCAAACACGTTTTCTTTTGCCACGCTCACACACTAGCTTCAAAAATTATGAAATTTGAAACCTAGCAATATTTTGACATCCCGGATCCAACAAAAGTGGTTTCGTCGAATTCCGAGGTCGTTCGCAAAATGTCTATTTTCAAGGGCTATATACTCCCTATAGCGACCTTTCTGAAAATTCAATCGGCCATAACTTTTAATTCCCGCTATGAAACTTCGATTTTTCAAACTCTTTAGAAAGATATTCATAAACAGATTTAAATATTTTTGGTTTCACTAAAATCCATTATATTTTCCCCTCGGTACAGTCAGTCAAAGTTTGAATTGAAATTTCAAACTGCCACACTATTTCCAATTCATTATTTTATTGAAATATTCTATTTCAATTGTTTAAAATCCTTTAAAATGTCCAATTTAAATTTTTTAAATTGGCTCGTATTTTCCGGGTTGTTACACCTTCAGACCTTTTTGTAGAGATTTCCTTAAGCTTTAAATCCGTACGGTTAACCACCCCTGAAAACGCACGCAACCCGAGATCCAATGCCCCAAACCCGGAGTGTTGAAGCGGCCGCCGCACCCCCAAGGCTCTGTCGAGCTATGCCGTGGTGGGTCCCCCATGTGCGCCTCATGTAGCGCTACGACGTGGTGAAGCCGAATTTCCTTCTAGCTGTCCAAATTGGAAGCAAACCTAAGACATAGGTTCGAACCAAACAAGAATAGTCACGGCTTGGTCTGTGTAGTTGAAGAAGAAAGAGTATTTCCTTTATTATTTTATCTATTTAATTTAAAAATGTTGTTAATCTAAATTAAATCATAACTAATTCATACAAACTCGAAACTGAACGATTTCAGATCCTGTACGATCGTGAAACCAAGATCTACGCTGCTGTCCTGACTGAAGCCAATTCAGAACAGTTCAAAATTTTGGATAAATCAGATCCTGAATTGAAACGATTGTGAGATTTCTGATTAATCAATTTAATTATTTTTCTCGTTGTTTAATAGTTGTATGTGTGTACATGATTTAGATCTACGATGTATGAAATTTAGAATTGTAGATTTGATCTATTTGCAATGTATTGACATAGATCTGTTAATTTCGATATTTTATTGATATAGACATGAATGTGATAAGGTAATTAAAATAAATCATTTTTTTCAATATTTTGTTGAACCATATATATTAAACAAAAATGGAATATCATGTTTATTGAATTGAATTAGAATTTTCAATTCGATAAAAACATCACTTTGTTCATGTTTATTGAACTGAATTAGAATTTTCAATTCGATAAAACCATCACTTTGTTCTTGTTTATTGAATTGAATTAGAATTCACAATTCGATAAAAACATCACTTTGTTCATGTTTATTGAATTGAATTAGAATTTTCAATTCGATAAAAACATCACTTTGTTTACGTTTATTGAATGAATTAGAATTTTCAATTCAACAAAAAATATCACCTTGTTTGTTTTGTTGAATTGAGTTAGATTTTGCAACTAGATAAAATATCACCTTGTTTGTTTTGTTGAATTGAGTTAGATTTTGCAACTAGATAAAATATCACCTTTTGTTAAATGTTGGATTTAATTAGAATTTACAATCCAGTTAAAATATTGTTTTTGTTGTTATAATTAAGCTTGCCACAAAATGGACATTTGGGTAAATAAAAAAACTAGTTAAACAAAAATACTTATTTTTGTTTATGGGACTTGTGACATGCAAAAATGGAAATTTGTGTAAACAGAAAAATTATTTATGTTTTTAATCAAAACATGAATTCATTAAAATATACAATTTTAATGCTAAGGAAAAGAGTAAAATAAGAAGTTGCATTTTTATTTGCATTTTAGATGTAAATAAAAACACTGATTTAAAAGTTACATTTTTTTATTTGCAATTTAGATGCAAATAAACCATAGTATGAAAAGTTACATTTTTTTATTTGCAATTTAGATGCAAATAAACCATAGTATGAAAAGTTACATTTTTTAATTTGCAATTTGGATGCAACTAAAATATAGTATAAAAAGATTTCATTTTTCTTATTTGCATTTTAGGTGCAAATAAAACTTAGAATGAAAGATGACATTTTTTTATTTGCATTTTAGATGTAAATAAAACATAGAATGAAAAGCTACATTTTTATTTGCATTTTAGATGCAAATAAAAACAAGAATTAAAAAGTTACATTTTTATTTGCATTTTAGATGTGAATAAAAACATTAATTTAAAATTTGAATTTTTATTTGCATTTTATATGCAAATAGAAACATAGAACAAAAAGTTACATTTTTATTTGCAATTTAGATGCAAATAAAAACATAGATAAAAATTATATTTTCATATACATGTTAGTTGAAATAAAAAGAATAGAATTTAAAAGTTACATCTTTATCTACATTTTAGAGGTAATAAAAAGTATAGAATTAAAAGTTGTATTTTTATTGTCAAATTAGAGATAACAAAAAGCATAGAATTAAAAAGTTATATTTTTATTTACATTTTAGATGTAATAAAAAGTATAATTTTAAATGTTATATTTTTATTGTCAAATTAGAGATAATAAAAAGAAAAAAATCAAAAATGACATTTTTGGTTGACATGTTAGTAGTAAATAAAAGAGTAGATATAAATGATATATTTTATTATCACTTTAGAGATAATAAAAAGAATAAATCAAAAATGACAGTTTGATTGACATTTTAGTTGTAATAAAAGAGTAGATTCAAAAGTCATATTTTTATTGTCATCCTAGAGACAACAAAATGAATAAAATTAAAGTGTTACATTTTTGTTGGCATCTTAGATGTAATAAAAATAATAGAATTAGAGGTAATATTTTTATTGTCATTCTAGAGACAATAAAATGAATAGAATTAAGAATTACATTTTTATTTACATTTTAACAGTAATAAAAATGATAGTTTATATGTTACATTTTTATTTTAATTTTAGAGACAATAAAGAAAATATAGAATTACATATTGCATTTTAATGTCATTTTAAATGAAGTAAAAAGGATAGAATTACATGTTACATTTTTATTGTCATTTTAAAGGCAATAAAAAGAATAGAACTACATATTACATTTTTAATGTCATTCTAGTTGAATTAAGAGGAATAGAATTAAATGTCACATTATTATTGACATTTTATATACAATAAAAGAATATATTTAAATGTCACATTTTTATTATCATTGTAGATGCAATAAAATAGTAGAATTAAAAATCATGTTTTTATTTCCTTTTGGTTTCAATAAAAAGGGTGAACATTAAAAATAGGTTTTCAATGAAATTTAATTTCCATTGAAAGAATTATATGTTAAAACATGATTTGTTTCAATTAATCGTTTTTACCATGTTAGTTAAGATTTAGAAAATCATATGTAAAATTTCTAACATGAATATGGACTGTATTTGGCTTGAATGTGATTGATTGAAAGTAGCTGAAATATCCAAATGAATAATATTTGCATATATATATATATATATATATATATATATATATATATATATTAAAATTAAACGAACCGCACGCGGTAGTTCGCGTTTCAGCAATCGTAACTTCAAACGATTATACTGCAAGATCCAACTGTCGGATTTTCCCAAAACTGAAACTGTTAGGACTGCTTTCGGAAGATCTTTCGAACGATATGAAATTTGTTAAAATCCAACGGTTAGATTTAAAGATAAGTGTAAATCAAATTTTGGTAAAAACAACGCCAGGGCCGCCCATCGACCTGAAGCGTCGTTAAATAAATTGGGATATTTTTATATAAAAAAATAGCGATTAATCGTTATTAATTACCATTAACGATATGAAATGATTTAAACTATATATATGCGAGAATCATTTGAAAAGACCGAGTTAAATCTCATTTCAAATGATTATACGATGATCTAAATTGAAGATCTCAAAGATGGCGATTGAAGATCGGCGATCTTCACATCGAAATGATAACCACCGATGCCTGGCATTGGCTAGCTACCAATAAAGGGTTAAAATGGTACTTGTCTGGACGTACTTGTTGATTGTCTGGATGCGCGAGTGCCTCTCTTCTGTATTGGACATACGGGACGAGGAATAAGGTGACTCCGGTTTCGTTCAGACCTAGAACGGACTTGTAAATGGATGTATGTCCAAAATCGAATTTCATTCTGTGTAATTAAATCGATATCTATTAATATATATCTGTGGTGGAAGAGAATTTATTCTTTTGCTTAACACCCTTCTATGAGACGCACGAGCTCGAAGGTTATATATTGATAGTTATCGATCGCACGGTGTGAACTGTCAATGTGACATGCCAAGATGCAATTGATCGAGGCTTTTGTTGAAAAGAAGAGCCTTGTGGATGATGATCAGAGCATATCCTATTTTGGCATAGCATTGTGTATTACGTTACCTCGCGAGCCTCACACCCTGGTAGAGTCAAAAACGGGACAAGGGAACGCAGGGAGTACATACGTTTCTTTCTAGCTAGAAGTGGTGTTTGGGTTTTTACAAGGCCTGACATTTTTACTTATGTGGTTAATGGAATGAGGCGCCTCGGATTATTTTTGGTCGCCAATGGCCAAATTATAGGTCCAATAGGATTGGGGAGAGTGTGTTTAGGAATTGCCAATCCACTAAAGTATTAGTGGACCGGCCCTGCTGTATCCAAGGGTTCACCAGCGTCCGAATCCTGAGACATTGCTAGAGTGTCTCGAATCGGTTAGGAGATCGTCCCTGGCCTTGACTCTTGATGGATACCCAATTTCCAATACGACATTATGGTTTTTGATTGTAAACCTATATATGGCGACATAGTAGGATGGGGTACTATGCCGTTTAGGATTGATACATTTACTTTGAAGTATATTTGAAACATATCAGACACTAATAATAATATTTAAAAAATTATTTTCTACGTATTAAAGCATTTTTTATCATTATAAGGTAAAACTCTATCCTCTGTTTGCGTTGCATTGTGTGATGGGACTTGAGTCTTATAATGATTTCATTTTCTAAAAACCACTGCCTTGTTTTGACTTAAAAATTTATAAAACTTATGCATTGGCAATCCAACAGAGTAAACCCGTTCCGCGTTAGCGGCGTGGTCCAGTGATTAGCCATATTGTTAGTTTAGTAAGATTTCTCATACCAATCCCATGATTGACTCATAGTTTGTTTCACTTTGCAAACTCGGATGCACTCTTTCCACATGGGCAGCCAAATGACAAGTTTCAGGTAGGGATATTTTGTGGACTGGAGCTGGCTGATGAAGAAGATGAAAAATCTTTTCTTTTGATCATTTTATTTACTTCTTGAGACATTGAGACAATATTGAGTATTGATGTATTTTGGGAGATTGAGACTTTAATTTTTTCCCTGTTTTAGACATCTATTTTGCTAAGTGTATCTTGCACTGCGTACTTTGATGTTCTGTAATGATGTTTGTGATGACATTTTCATTTCCGTTGCAGTGGTTTATATGTTCTGCTATTATCTAAGAATCTGTTATTGTTTTAATTATGTTATGCTCCTATGATTGTCCTTACTTTCGTACCACGGAAGTTGGGGTCATCACAGTTTTGTCAAATATTTGGAAACAACGATTATAACGCTACAGTTATAATCAATGTTTTTCCACAAATGAAGTGGATTCTTAGTTGAATCTGATTATTGTGTAAGCGATGTTTTGATTGAAGTTATGAGCTTTGACTATACCAAAGTTGAGAACGTTGTTCAGTTAAGGTCTGAGAGGTAATTATACCCTAACTTGACTAACTTCATAATTGACGGACAAATGTTAAGGTTCGATAGTGAAGGTTTTAATAATGCATATATTCTGAGAGATATTTTCTATGCATAGAAATTGAAATAAATTGGGGAATGAGGAATTAAGAAAATGGAAATGCTTTTCGATATTAATAATGCATATATTCTGAATACAGAAAATAAGGATTTGAGGATATATATATATATATATATATAAGTTTTCTAACTTGAATAAGAGATGTTTTCTTGAATAAAGGAATTATGATATTAGCAATGTTTTCCAAGAATCAAGAGAGACAATTAAGCTTTGAAAAGAAATGGAAGATGGGAAATGACAATTTGGAATGTTAATATAATCAGGAAGTAATTTAAAAAGGGCCAGTTGTGACGACCCAAACTTCCCTATAAAGGAAAGCCTAGATTGCTTTGAGAATGATACACATCAGAACAAAAACTGGAGAACATTTCATTGCTGATAACAACAATTACATCATAGTACAAGAATGTAACAGAGTATGAATACTTATTTCATAACAGAAATACAATAATATCAGAGTTTTTAATTACATTTAAATAGCAGCGGGAAAATATTACAAATATACAACTGAAAGGAATACACGGATACCGAGCTTTTCGAATACCGCTTCAGCTGTAAACCAGGATCCTGTGTATACATCTGCAAAAAGCTACTCGACTGCCCATGTGGAAAATAAGGGCACCCGAGTTTTCCAGTGAAACAAACTACAGGTCAGTCATGGGACTGGTATGAGAAATCTTAACTTAACTTATCTAATAATAAGGCTAATCACAGGACCACGCCGCTAACGCGGAACGGGTTTAC
Organism: Allium sativum; assembly: GCA_030737875.1. Taxonomy (NCBI): domain Eukaryota; kingdom Viridiplantae; phylum Streptophyta; class Magnoliopsida; order Asparagales; family Amaryllidaceae; genus Allium; species Allium sativum. Next base: position 62,596,887 of record CM060912.1, read on the forward strand.
TCCATTGGACTGCCAGTGCATAAAATAAAGTAAATCGTTAAACACGCAATGCCCTTTAGAAAAATGAAACCATTATAAGACCCAAGTCCCATCACACAATGCAACGCAAACTAGAGGATAGGGTTTTACCTTATAATGGTCAAAAGATGCTTGATACGATAAAACAGATTTAGTATTAGTGTGTATATCTATGGGTATATATATTTCAAAAACAATTCAATCATAATGTATCAATCATAGACGGCATAGTACCCCATCCTACTATGTCGCCATACTAGTTCTACAATCAAAACCGCAAGGTCATATTGGAAATTGGATTTCCATCATGAGTCGAAGCTAGGGGCAAGCTCCTCTCCGATTCGAGACACTCTAGCAAATGCCTCAGGATCCCCCGTAGTGAACCCTTGGAGCGGTAGGGCCGGTCCTCGCCTATCGGCAGTGGATTGGTTATGCTTGAACACACGTTTTCCGGTTCCTTTGAACCTACAGTATGACCACTAACGGCCTATAAAAAATCCGAGGCGCCTCAAAATCCATCATCCACATAAGTAAAATGCCAGCCAGTTTAAGCACTGACACAACCACTAGCTAGAAAGAAACGTGTGCACTCCCTACGGTCCATATCCCGTTTTTGACTCATACCGGGATGTGAGGCTCGCGAAGTCACGATATACACAAAGCTATGCCGTAATAGGCTATACTTTGATCATCCCACAAGGCCCTGCTTTTCAATAAAAGCCTTGATCATTTGCATCTTGGCGTGCCACATTGACAATTCACACCATGCGATCAATCACTATTAATATATACCAGGGTGTTAAGCAGAGAATAAATCCTCCACCACCAAACAGACATACATTAACAGAAATCGATTTAATTCACATGGAACGAAATTCAATGTCAAACACGCATCCATTTACTAGCTTATGCTCTGGGTCTGAGCGAAAACCAAATCCGAACAATCAACAATAGTCCGGACGGCCACCACTGAAGCCCCTTCAAGGTAGCTACTCTCATTAAGGGTCTCTCTAGCAACACATCCATTCGATGTGAAGATCATCGGTCTTCAACTACCGTCTTCATCTTCGACTCTTCATCGTCGTCGTAATTATTCGGAATGGGTTAAGCCCGGTCTTCCCGAATAACTCACGTATTTTATAATTAAAATTCAAGTACTATAAAAACACATCCAACGCCTCAATCCAATTCAGAATATTCTTCTAATAAAATATTCGTATTATTCTATCAAAGATAAATCCTTTTAGTTTATTCTTAAATCTTTCTTTTAAAGATTTATTAAGAACCCAATTTGGTTTTAAATCTCACAAATCATTATTCAATGATTAATTAAATTTAAGAAATTAATCTTATCTTTAACTTGGTTAAAGAACTAATATCATTTAAAACATAGTTCACGGTAAACCCAAAATCTTCTTCCATAAAATATGGAATCTTCACAGAAATCAAATCAATATATAATCGTTATAAATTCTGTATCCGACCAATAATATAAATGGAATAACGGCCAAGCCTCTTAAATTCCATATGTAGTATCGGCCTTCTTTTACAGAAGCTTATCTCAGTTATTATTAATTCAAATTCCATTTAACTCCAATTTAATATATTAAATTGGAAAACTTAGCTATTGGAAAATACCCATTTAAATCTTAATAAAAGATTTATAAATTCCAAATCATATTTTCACTGTCAGTTGGGTTAAAGAACATATGTCACTTAAAAACACAATTCACAATAAACCCAACTCACATTTCTTCTTATTCCAATTACTAAATATAATTGAAAACTTTAATAATCTAAATAAAAGATTGTTCTTTTCACACGGGGTTTTAGAATAGTGTTATTTAAGACACTATTCACGACAAACCCAAATTCCAATTTATTCGATTTAATATTAACGAATTGGAAGTCTTCAAAAATCTAAATTTAATGATTAATTATAGTTAATAACGAGTTCATTCCAATAAAAATATATTTTTCTAAAATATATTCTTTTTCCTAAAATATTTGCTTAAGTATTCTTTTCTATAATATTCTTTATTGGAATGTGACTCAATCAACAAACATATATTGCATGAAATCAACAAGTATGATAAATAATTATCAAACATCCAATTAACGACCAAAGTGAATTCTACACTAAATGTTGGGACTAGTGTAGATCAAATATCATCCCAACACCCGTGTGGGGTTTCATCCAGCAACCAGATAATAAATTATTTGTGCACTTGGGCGATGTGTAAAAATTATCAACCCAATCACATAAACAAGTCAGATGACTTGTGTAACACCCCACCTCCGTTAAGGTCACTCACAAAGGGAATGCCTTAACTTTGGTGGAGCATTTTAGTAAACAGAACAGAAACTTACAAGACAGATAGAACAGTACTTGAAAATTTTTAACTTTATTACAGCGGAAACAGAAATTAATATGGTTACATCCTTTCAATTTCAGAATTCAAGTACAAAATATCAGTCTTGTACAAAAGCCTTCAAAATGCATAGTTTAAAATCATAATCCCCATGGAACGGAAGCTATACAGAGCCAAGCCATACTTTAAGCACTTCAAGCAAAGAGAAATCCGGATCAAGCTAAAGTATTTCCCTCCTTAGATAACCTGGGGGGGAAACGGAAGAAAGGAGGCGAAACAACAAGGGTCAGACAAAAAGTCTGGCAAGTCCAGTGACTTTCAGCATATGAACAGATAATAATAATATGATATGAACATAAAACTGGATGTGAGATAACTATAACAGGTGTAGCAGATATAACAGAAAAACAGAATGATATAAACTATTGTTTTACACTTCTCTACACTAATACTAGTATAGCAGAATTAGGTGTCTCCCTAATGTCTAAATTGAAGCAGGAACGCGTACAGAATACTTTAACAGAAACAGAATGCTAATAATGGGCCTTTACTACCCGATCAGAAACAGACAGAAGCAGAAACAGATTTATCTCTACGGAAACAGAATGTAGAATTAGGTGTACACTAGTAATGGGCCTTTACCACCCGAACAGACGGTACCACACAGAAACGGACGGGTGTTACCACCCAACAGAAACAGACGGTACCAACAGAAACAGACAGAACTAAGTGTACCCTAAAACCCTACCCCAAGCGATCGGCTCCCTAATACATAAATATCCTGTGTCGGCCCCACAGTAGGGTGTATCACTCCCTAAAGTGACAACCAATTGGCACAGACCTATTTACAGATGTCACAGCGTCTTACATCCTCAGAGGCAGACCGGGATCCATGCACGCACATGACCCGGTTGGAACGCACCATCAACACCCCTCGCCATTATCAGAATGAACCACTTATAATTAGTTCAGTAAGCATGCCCGGACCCTACCTACTGTTGGGTCAAAGTTTTGATACCAGAAAGGGTTACTGACTAATATGGGTCCCAAACAACAGATGACACAAGTAATTCCCCTCCTAACCTTGTGTCCCCAGACTAACAGATTTCAGATTTATTTGTTTACAAGTTCAGACATACAGAATTCAGATTTACTAGTTCACAAATTAAGTTAACAAGTTTTCAGACTAACGGATCAGATGTACAGATTTTTCAGATTTGTCTAACTTTGTATTGGGCCTACAGATTCATGGACGGGTTTTCTACACCTATTAATCCATTTGATTTAACCCTATTTTCCCCCAATACGTTTTAGACGTCATTCTTATCTTAGATTTGCATTAGTTAATTATTAATGCCCAGACCTCTCACATTAGGTCGCTAGCTTGTGGCCGCTGGATGTGCCGGGCGGTTCCGGGCAGACTTCTGCCACAAGCCAGACCTAACCTCGTGTCTTAAGCAGGTTATGACTAACTTCTCACATTAGAACCTATTGTTTGCGGCCACTGGATGTGCCGGGCGGTTCCGGGCAGATTTACGTCGCAAACTCATTCTAACCTCGAGTTAGCCATATTCATCTTTGCGGCCAATTAATTAATTATTTACCGTTTATGCGCACGCCCAATATATATGCCAATTCAGATTATATCAATAACAGAATGATCACATCAACTCAACTGATATAGCAGATAACAGATTTTAGCAGATTGGGTGACTTAACAGATTTAACCGATTTAGCACTTAGCAGATTTTGGCATATAACAGGTTAGGCATCCCAACAGACAAATTTAACAGATTTGGCATTTCAATCTAATTAGCAGTCTAGGCAATATAACTAAACTAGCAGTTTTAGGCAACTTAGCAAATTAGCAAAATAGGCATTTTCAACGGATTCAGTAAATGACAGATTTAGCAGGTTTAATATTTCTAAAGGTTCTATTTACATGCCTTGCCTAAACATAAATTAGACCTAAATTCATATGCCTAAATAATTGTCATGATTCACAATATGAACATATATTCCATGTTTGCATAAATTTACATAGCGCAGAATATGGACACAATTTACCATATAACATATGTTCCAATTTTTGTTAAACTAGCATTTTACATGTAAATTATACCAAATATAATCATTAATTACAATGCATGCCATATATCCAAAAATTCCTATTTAGGTGTAATCACAATAATAGATATCCTAATTAATGTAAATCTTTACACCTAAGTTTCCATATCTTCTTCTTTTTAAGTCATAAATCATTATGCAAACTATACCCAACAATCTTTAAATCATATCTTCAAAAAATCTGATCTTGACTTTTATATGCATTTTGTCCAAAGTCTCAAATCATATGTAATCCTACAATGGTTCCTCTTTTCTTCTATCATAGAATATGCATAGATCCAAATCTGGTTTACAACATATGCTCATTAATTACAGATCTCAATTACAACATAACTATGCATACAACATGCATAAATTATATGTTCATAGTCAAATTTATGCATATGTCCAATATATTTTATGCCTCAGACCTAAAGTCATACATTCAATTTAGTTTTGCCAAATTTCGCATCATTCATCCCAAAACTTGCGTTCATACGTTCATCTCTTATGAGATTAGGCACAGGCTCGTGGTAGCCTGGCTATAAAAACAGAAAAGAAGAAAAGGGATACAGAAAAACAGATCTGACAGAAGAGAATATGTATACAATCTCAGATTCAGAATCAAAAACATATCAAAATTATTATTAACGTTTATAGCGGAAAATAACTGTACTTGCCTTGATTGGATTAAAGAAAGAACTTTAACTTGTTGTAGAATCTTTGCAGAACTTTAATCTCTAGTTTGAATTGAGTTGCTTAGGCTGATGTTGATTATCTTCTAGTTTTAATTCCAGCAGAGCAGAGACGCCATTTTTATTTTTATTAGAAGAAGAGAGCAATGGAGGCTAGAGAATTGTGTAAGAAACCTAGGTAGAGTCTAGGGTCATTTTTATAGAGGTTAGGAACTGATTAGGACCCTTGATGTTGCTTGGATTGATCGTAGCCATTCATTCGGAGGAGAGACCAATTAGAGCCTGCCACCTAGCCCTAATGACAAAGCAGCCCACAGAAAATCGACCAACATAGAATAGGCCAGCCAGGTTGGATTGGGTTCGACCTGGGTCTGGACCAGGTCGACATGCCTGTCGACAGCCCTGTCGACAGCCCTGTCGACCTGGTCTGACCTGGCTAGACCAGGTCGACAGCCCAGTCGACCTGGGTGTCTTAGGCGGGAATTTTCCCGCGCTGGCCAATTGGGCCCGATTTTTAATTTTAAACTTCTTTTCTGAGCTGTTCGAATTTTAAACTTAATTCAGAAACTTCCAGAGGCTATATCTTCTTCATACGGACTCCGTTTTTCGAAAACTCGGACTCTATTTCGCGTATTTTTCCGAGACGAACGCAATGGCGTATCCCGTTTCCCTTAGTTCTTTGATTTCAAATTAATTATACTTTAATTTGTTAATTCCACAGTTATAGAATACACGGGGTGTTACATTCTCCCCCACTTAAAAGGATTTCGTCCCCGAAATCTTCAAGTTAAGAAGAATGTGTCCTACCATCCAATCATCCATCTACTCAATCATCAGCCACAGGCATCCATTGTCCTTATAGACTTCTAATGCTTTCATGTTTAAATGCACAGTGTGTGTTCATGTCCGTATCTAATGCAAAATCAGGCGGCCCACTGATTCAGTCGACCTCCTTAATGCAAATCATGTTAGTGCCATGAGTCCAATATGTATGCAAATTTTCCTATTTGATACATATCATTTCTATAAGAGTGCACAACTGCTCATTCATATGCAACATCCATATGCTGATTCAACCATTTTGCATCCATAAAAATTTAAAAATGCTCACACATCCATATGCAGTATGAGAGTGCTTTCGAGCCGATCTAGTGCCTAGTGTGTGTGTATATGCATCCACGGGCAACCACTAGCAACCACTTGCATCCACTTGCAACCATCAAACATAACATGTCTCAAACACATGTTTACACCCATTAGTTTCTACCTAAAGTTCGAAGATTCGATCGATAGGATACAGTCGAATGATGGAAGCGAGTACAGATAGAACGAAAATTTGGTTCCCATTAGACATGGGTCCTAAGTATCGGCCCCAAAGACCGAAACCAACATCAAATTGACACCCAGAGGATTACCTTCTTTAGACAATGTTAAAACTGGAAATCCTATCAAAAGTATTTAGATATTTACAGACTACTGGTACAGATCAGGTTCCCTAAGGATTCTTAGGAAGCTAAGCATGATAAAATCATACCCCACGAAAACTCAGAATGTATGCGTCATACTTGACTCCTAACACAGATATCCCTCAAACCCCAATCTCAAACAGATGATCCATAACCCTTATGGGTCTGAGTCTATAGCGGAATTCAGAAATAATACTAGTATTAAAGTGCAGAGTACCGATTACAAAACCAAAATACCAGAATCAGAAAAAGTCTTAACTCCATAATCAGATAAAGAAATTAAACCTACTATAGAAATTTTCCTATTTCTATCCTAGCCACTAGCCTCAAGAGTGTTCGCCTGCCCTCCTTGTCCTCGTCTCTTCGGGCAGTCCCTAGTGAAGTGTCCCATCTCCCCACAGTTGAAGCAAGCGCCCTCCCCTTCCTCTTTCGGTAATCCTTATTCAGATGAGTCGAGCTTCCATAAGTAAAACACTTTCCTCCTCCTTATCTTCAAACTTTCCTTCCTTCTTTTGTGTTTCCCTTTTGCCTCCATTGTGAACTAAGTCTATATGAGTTTCTCACCTTTGGGTTGTGCTCCTTAGCCAAACCTCATCATTCTCATCTTTACTATCCTTGTGTAACATGCTGACCAATCCCTCGAAAGCTGCCTCCATCGCCCGGAAAAATCCTTCAAAGCTCTAAAGAAAACTAGCCGCAGGTGAAACTACTACAGCTATTGATGGAAGTCGGGCACTACTTTGCCCTTCGATGAGGTTACCTCCCAGAAAACCGGGAGCCCCAGAGACTCAAGAAAGAAGGAAACAAGGATTCAAGCAGAGGATCAAAAGATAGATATATGGCTTAGGGGACTATGTTTTTCAATATAAGCTTTACTTTTGAAAATACTTCCTTTTCAAAACCTTTTTGAAAATAGTTTTCAAAAATTCTTTATCAAATCCGGTAACCTTTTGCTCTGATACCAAGTGTAACACCCCACCTCCGTTAAGGTCACTCACAAAGGGAATGCCTTAACTTTGGTGGAGCATTTTAGTAAACAGAACAGAAACTTACAAGACAGATAGAACAGTACTTGAAAATTTTTAACTTTATTACAGCGGAAACAGAAATTAATATGGTTACATCCTTTCAATTTCAGAATTCAAGTACAAAATATCAGTCTTGTACAAAAGCCTTCAAAATGCATAGTTTAAAATCATAATCCCCATGGAACGGAAGCTATACAGAGCCAAGCCATACTTTAAGCACTTCAAGCAAAGAGAAATCCGGATCAAGCTAAAGTATTTCCCTCCTTAGATAACCTGGGGGGAAACGGAAGAAAGGAGGCGAAACAACAAGGGTCAGACAAAAAGTCTGGCAAGTCCAGTGACTTTCAGCATATGAACAGATAATAATAATATGATATGAACATAAAACTGGATGTGAGATAACTATAACAGGTGTAGCAGATATAACAGAAAAACAGAATGATATAAACTATTGTTTTACACTTCTCTGCACTAATACTAGTATAGCAGAATTAGGTGTCTCCCTAATGTCTAAATTGAAGCAGGAACGCGTACAGAATACTTTAACAGAAACAGAATGCTAATAATGGGTCTTTACTACCCGATCAGAAACAGACAGAAGCAGAAACAGATTTATCTCTACGGAAACAGAATGTAGAATTAGGTGTACACTAGTAATGGGCCTTTACCACCCGAACAGACGGTACCACACAGAAACGGACGGGTGTTACCACCCAACAGAAACAGACGGTACCAACAGAAACAGACAGAACTAAGTGTACCCTAAAACCCTACCCCAAGCGATCGGCTCCCTAATACATAAATATCCTGTGTCGGCCCCACAGTAGGGTGTATCACTCCCTAAAGTGACAACCAATTGGCACAGACCTATTTACAGATGTCACAGCGTCTTACATCCTCAGAGGCAGACCGGGATCCATGCACGCACATGACCCGGTTGGAACGCACCATCAACACCCCTCGCCATTATCAGAATGAACCACTTATAATTAGTTCAGTAAGCGTGCCCGGACCCTACCTACTGTTGGGTCAAAGTTTTGATACCAGAAAGGGTTACTGACTAATATGGGTCCCAAACAACATATGACACAAGTAATTCCCCTCCTAACCTTGTGTCCCCAGACTAACAGATTTCAGATTTATTTGTTTACAAGTTCAGACATACAGAATTCAGATTTACTAGTTCACAAATTAAGTTAATAAGTTTTCAGACTAACTGATCAGATGTACAGATTTTTCAGATTTGTCTAACTTTGTATTGGGCCTACAGATTCATGGACGGGTTTTCTACACCTATTAATCCATTTGATTTAACCCTATTTTCCCCCAATACGTTTTAGACGTCATTCTTATCTTAGATTTGCATTAATTAATTATTAATGCCCAGACCTCTCACATTAGGTCGCTAGCTTGTGGCCGCTGGATGTGCCGGGCGGTTCCGGGCAGACTTCTGCCACAAGCCAGACCTAACCTCGTGTCTTAAGCAGGTTATGACTAACTTCTCACATTAGAACCTATTGTTTGCGGCCACTGGATGTGCCGGGCGGTTCCGGGCAGATTTACGTCGCAAACTCATTCTAACCTCGAGTTAGCCATATTCATCTTTGCGGCCAATTAATTAATTATTTACCGTTTATGCGCACGCCCAATATATATGCCAATTCAGATTATATCAATAACAGAATGATCACATCAACTCAACTGATATAGCAGATAACAGATTTTAGCAGATTGGGTGACTTAACAGATTTAACCGATTTAGCACTTAGCAGATTTTGGCATATAACAGGTTAGGCATCCCAACAGACAAATTTAACAGATTTGGCATTTCAATCTAATTAGCAGTCTAGGCAATATAACGAAACTAGCAGTTTTAGGCAACTTAGCAAATTAGCAAAATAGGCATTTTCAACGGATTCAGTAAATGACAGATTTAGCAGGTTTAATATTTCTAAAGGTTCTATTTACATGCCTTGCCTAAACATAAATTAGACCTAAATTCATATGCCTAAATAATTGTCATGATTCACAATATGAACATATATTCCATGTTTGCATAAATTTACATAGCGCAGAATATGGACACAATTTACCATATAACATATGTTCCAATTTTTGTTAAACTAGCATTTTACATGTAAATTATACCAAATATAATCATTAATTACAATGCATGCCATATATCCAAAAATTCCTATTTAGGTGTAATCACAATAATAGATATCCTAATTAATGTAAATCTTTACACCTAAGTTTCCATATCTTCTTCTTTTTAAGTCATAAATCATTATGCAAACTATACCCAACAATCTTTAAATCATATCTTCAAAAAATCTGATCTTGACTTTTATATGCATTTTGTCCAAAGTCTCAAATCATATGTAATCCTACAATGGTTCCTCTTTTCTTCTATCATAGAATATGCATAGATCCAAATCTGGTTTACAACATATGCTCATTAATTACAGATCTCAATTACAACATAACTATGCATACAACATGCATAAATTATATGTTCATAGTCAAATTTATGCATATGTCCAATATATTTTATGCCTCAGACCTAAAGTCATACATTCAATTTAGTTTTGCCAAATTTCGCATCATTCATCCCAAAACTTGCGTTCATACGTTCATCTCTTATGAGATTAGGCACAGGCTCGTGGTAGCCTGGCTATAAAAACAGAAAAGAAGAAAAGGGATACAGAAAAACAGATCTGACAGAAGAGAATATGTATACAATCTCAGATTCAGAATCAAAAACATATCAAAATTATTATTAACGTTTATAGCGGAAAATAACTGTACTTGCCTTGATTGGATTAAAGAAAGAACTTTAACTTGTTGTAGAATCTTTGCAGAACTTTAATCTCTAGTTTGAATTGAGTTGCTTAGGCTGATGTTGATTATCTTCTAGTTTTAATTCCAGCAGAGCAGAGACGCCATTTTTATTTTTATTAGAAGAAGAGAGCAATGGAGGCTAGAGAATTGTGTAAGAAACCTAGGTAGAGTCTAGGGTCATTTTTATAGAGGTTAGGAACTGATTAGGACCCTTGATGTTGCTTGGATTGATCGTAGCCATTCATTCGGAGGAGAGACCAATTAGAGCCTGCCCCACCTAGCCCTAATGACAAAGCAGCCCACAGAAAATCGACCAACATAGAATAGGCCAGCCAGGTTGGACTGGGTTCGACCTGGGTCTGGACCAGGTCGACATGCCTGTCGATAGCCCTGTCGACAGCCCTGTCGACCTGGCTAGACCAGGTCGACAGCCTAGTCGACCTGGGTGTCTTAGGCGGGAATTTTCCCGCCCTGGCCAATTGGGCCCGATTTTTAATTTTAAACTTCTTTTCTGAGCTGTTCGAATTTTAAACTTAATTCAGAAACTTCCAGAGGCTATATCTTCTTCATACGGACTCCGTTTTTCGAAAACTCGGACTCTATTTCGCGTATTTTTCCGAGACGAACGCAATGGCGTATCCCGTTTCCCTTAGTTCTTTGATTTCAAATTAATTATACTTTAATTTGTTAATTCCACAGTTATAGAATACACGGGGTGTTACAACTTGTAAATGGAAGTGTACTGTTTAGTTTGAATATACTGACAAAATATTTAACACACCAAACACTTCAACATCACAGACTTATGTTTCAAGCCATAGCTAATATCATATTTTTAACATATGATCTTTTTATTGTAACTGATTGACAATAAAAAAAATAACTTTTATTTCTAATCTTCTTATTGTTAACCTATGACAACAAAATCTTAACTTTTGTTTTTATTTCATTTTTAGCAAATTAAAAATCTTGTCTTTTTCTTTTCTATTCTTTTTATTGTGAACAAACGACGATAAAAATCTAGTCCTTTATTCCCATTCTTTTATTGCTGACAAATGACAATAACAACTTAACCCTTATTTATTGACCCAAAAAGTATATTTTGGTCTCATTCATTTTTAAATGACAAGTTGAATATTTTACTTCATTTTTTAAATGACAAAAATGTCTCTTTTATCCTAATTCTTTTAAAATGACAAAAATTGTAATTTTGTCTAATTCTTTTAAATGCAAACAAAAATGTCTATTTTTGTTTAACTCCTTTTAATGCACAACAATGTTTATTTGGTTACACTCTTTTTAATGACCAAAAATGATAATTTTGGTGAAATTCTTTTTAATGACCAAAAATGATAATTTTGATGAAACTCTTTTTAATGACCAAAATGATAATTTTGGTGAAATTCTTTTTAATGACCAAAATGATAATTTTGGTTAAACTTTTTTTAATGTAAACAAAACTATATATTTTGATCTACTTCTTTTTAATGTAAACAAATGTTCATTTTTGTTTAATACTTTTTAATACACAAAAATATTCATTTTTGTTTAATCCTTTTAAATACACAAAAATATTCATTTTTGTTTCACTAATCAAGTTTTGACAAAACAAGTTATTTTATTTCACTAATCATGTTTTGACAAAATGTTATTCTTATATAATCCTTATTAAATGACAAAAATGTGATTTTTGAAAAATCCTCATTAAGTGACAAAAATGTACGTTTTTGTCAAACTCCTTATTAAGTGACAAAAATGTGATTTTTGTCAACCTCTTTATTAAGTGACAAAAATGTGATTTTTGTCAAACTCTTTTTAATATACAAAAATGTTCATTTTTGTCTTATTCCCTTTTAAGGTACAAAAATCTTCATTTTTGTCTAACTCTTTTCAATGTGTCAAAATGAATGGTTTTAATTCATTCTTTTTCAAAGTGATAAAAATGAATGAATTACTTCATTCTTTTCAAAGTGCCAAAATGTTTGGTTTTATCTCAATAACTATATTTCTAATCAAAAAGTCATTTTTATTTTTGCATAACTCATTTCAAATAAACATGTTGTTTTTATTTCCAAGGTACATTTGTGAGGAAATGTTGTTTTATTCCACTGTAACATTTATAAGAAAATGTTATTTTATTTCAAGGTAACATTCATTAGAAAATGTTATTTCATTTCAAAAATCATGTTTTGACAAAATATGTTATTTCATTTAAAATACCACAATTTATAAAAATGATATTTTTTATTTCTATTGTAACATTTATATAAAAATGTTATTTTATTTCACTAAACATTCTTTTGACAAAATGCTATTTTAATTCACTAATCATTCTTAACAAAAAATGTTGATTTTATTCACTAATCATAATTGACAAAAATGTTGATTCTTTATTTATTAATCAAATTTGACAAAAATGTTGTTTCTTTATTCACTAATCAAATTTCTAATCAAAATGTCATTTTTGTTTTACATAACAAACTTCAAATAAAAATGTTGTTTTTATTTTTGTAGCAGATTTCAAATCAAAAATGTCATTTTGATTTGCATAATCATATTTCAAGTAAAATGTTGTTTTATTTTTCTAACACAATTCTAATCAAAAATGTTATTTTGATTTCAATAAACATGTTTAACACAAATGATAGTTCAAATTTAACTAACATGTTTCTAAACAAAATGAACATTTCTAATGTATATTCATATCAAAAATTGACATTTTTATTTTCTGATCAAAAATGATACTCTTGTTTTGTTGATCATTCTACTTCGACAAAACACTAAAAATAATATTCCAATGTTAACATTACAGATCTAACAACATATGAGCATCGCAAATCAATCACAACAACATACATAATATCACAGATCGGTATTTAATAATCATACACACATGAAATTGAAATAACGACAGATAATTAAATTTTAGTTATTTTAAAAGAAGAAATCTCACAATTAATTTATCTGAATTTCCATCTAGCGCAGTTTCAGGTCCTGCTCAGTTCCATGACGTAGTGCTCTCGAATACGATTCCAACGGTTCGAAAATCATCAAATTCTGATTCAGTATGACAAAGATATAGGTTTTATAAGGTTGAATTCATTCTCAATAGTAACTAAATTAATTTAATTACAGTTAAACCTTAATCCCTCTATTAGCTTTTCCTTCTCCCCGTCAAACATCAGAAACAAGTCTTCGTTTGAACCCACAACTTCACCATGGATGTCCACCTGCGAGCCGCCCATCAGGCCCCTGGACCACCATCAGTCAGCGCCCCGAGGAGCACCTCGATACCGCCACCAACCACCCTAAACCCCGCCAAACTCGAAGCCTTCCTGGCCCCACAAAACGCCTTCAACCATCGCCACTTCCTTCGCCAATTCCGGCCTCCCCAGTACCCAAGATCTGATCTCCACCGTTGCAATTACAGATTGAAGGATGCTCTTCGATTTCGTATTTAGAGATTTAAATTTTGTTAGGTGGATTAGGAGATTGAGGGAGAAGATGATGGAAGCGCCATGGCCATCCATTTCTTAGGCCGGCGGCTGCTTTAGTAAGGGTATTAGGGTTTAGAAATACACCGTACAGTATTGCGTATTTATACTAGTATATTTATTTTCTTTTCTTTTAATTCTGTTGATTCTTATTTAATATCATGGACTCCGAATCGAACCCAACGAACTTTGTTCCTAAGCAAATACCCCCGTCCCGGACACAATGAAATATGTTTCGTAACCCAGTTCGGCTGTTACGATATGTTTTTGTTTAAATTAAATTATAAATCATTTAATTATTAAATTCAAACGTACACTTTAAATTACCGTGGCCACATACGAACTCTAAAAATTACAAAAAAATTATTTCTAGTTATGTTTTGACGATACGGTCATAACGAGGCTAATTTCGTATAATTCTGAGACTGATTGAAAAATGGCCATTTTCGAGTCGATTAAATTTGACTGAAACTGACAAAACACGTTTTCCTTTGCCACGCTCACATATTAATTCGAAATTTTTTGAAAATTGAAACCTAGCAATAATTTGACATTCCGGTTCCAACAAAAGTGGTTTCGTCGAAAACCGAGGTCGTTTGCAAAATGGCTATTTTTAAGGCCAATATTTTATATTAAAAATATATAAATTCTACAACGACTTTTCTGAATTTTGAACTGGCCATAACTTTTGATTTATAAAGTGAAATTTCAGTTTTTCAGATTCATTAGAAAGATATGATTAAACAGATTTAAATATTTCTTGTTTCGTTCAATTTTGATTTAAAATGAATCATGTACAGTCAGTCAAAGCTCAAATTCAAATTTTCAAACTGCAGCGCTGTTTTAAACTCCTTTTATAATTAAATTAAATTTATTCGTTTTAAAATAAATTTTTTGTCGTTATTATTTGAAGTAAATTATTTTAAATATTAAAATTCCCTTTAAATTTCTAAAATAAAAATTTTAAATTGGCCCCAAAATTCCGGGTTGTTACACCAGTATTGTTTGATAGTAGATCAGTAGAATTTCCATTTGGAAATAGGACCGTTTATTGTATGGATGTTTCCTTTGATAGTTAAATCACCGACTATCAAAGTTTTAGTTTATTTTGTACCCCGTTGTCAATACGAAGAGACCAGGATCAGATTTATTATCTGAAAACCACTCCGTATTGGCATAAGCGTTACGAATCAATTTATGCTGAAAATAATTAAAGACGGAGCAAAATGCAAGGGCTGTTCTATTAATCCTAGGTATAAATTGCCCAAGATGGGTTAATAGAATAGTGCCTTTGGTTTGTCCAGTCCCAGAACAACGTATGTGGACGAATGTCTGACGGTGTGACATTCAAAGTAAATGGTGGAAAGATATTCTAAAAGGATAAACCTCAAGCCTCATCACTTGGGAAATGATAAAAGTCGGGCAGGCAGCATGGCCAAGTGGTCATTCCCATTAGGGGTATTATCACCTGATCCAGAGAAATTCCAATTGCTTCATTTTCTATTCGCTGCTATATGCTTTCGGTAATGGTTGCTGATCACAACCGTTGGTGATAATATGCACCGTACACTCAAGATGATGTGTGGGTCGGTTGCAAGACGTTCTTGTTGAACCCAGTGTATTCCCCTCTAGAGACACACTATCGGAAGGCGGTTCTATACCTTGTCATGTTGGAAATCCAATCTCCAATAAGCGCCCTGCGGTTTTAGATTTTATATTATATATGGAGCGTGAGATGCAAGCGTTCCATTAAGTTTCTATTTATTTGTTGTAGACACTATTATAATATCACTAATTTGATATCAAAAATATTTTTGGTTATCGTAAGGTAAAAACCATCCGTGTTTATGTGTGGATCGGTCTTACGATTATCATTTCTTTTGAAAGGATTTTGAAATTTAAACAAATAGATGGAGTTTACTCACACCAGTCCCGTGACTGACCCAGAGCTTATTTTGTTTGTTTTCCCTACTCTTGGGTGCCCAAATTTGTACGGATAGTGAAGTAGTCGGGATTTTACAGATTCACTTGGAGGAGTTTGAAGTAGGAGGCTTCGCCAGTTAGCTATAGACTATCATATTTTTCCGCTGTCTATTATGTTCGTATCTGGAAACAGGTGTTTATGACAGTTCGAGAATTAGCTGTTGTGCTCTGATGATGGTATGTATATAAAGTTACTGAATTTTATTTCAAAGTTTATGTTATCTAATATATTTTATTCGTTCCACTGTGATGATCTTCGTTTTCTTCTATTCTAATATTTCTTTCTTTCTATTTCTCATCCTCTAACTTCTTTCTACTAATGATTCGTATTTCTATGCAATTTGAGTTGGATGTGTAGTGTTATTAGTCGACTCAAAGAGTACGGAAATTTGGGCCATTACATTAATCGGAAATTTGATGTCTTATGAAGTCCAATTACAGAAAAGAAAAGAAAATAGATCAAGTGAGAAGAAATCTATTGCACTTAGAGCAACAACAAATGATTCTGATTCGAGTAGTGAAGATGATGAAGAAACACTTGTGATAAATCATTTTAGAAGATTTCTAAGATATAGAAGGAAGAGTTATAATCAAGGAAATTCAAAAATTAATGATGGTCGTTGTTTTAACTGTAACAAACCAGGCCACATAAAGAAAATATGTCCATATCCAGACATATCAACTCAACAAACGGACAACATAATTTGTCAAGAAAAAGAAAGAAAGCATACGCAACAACATTAAATGATTTGGATTGATCATCAACTGACGAAGAACCAGAAATCGAAAATGTGAATATATGCTTTACAGCAATTCAAAGTTCAGAAAATCATGAAGAAAAGGATCTAAAAATCGGGTATGCATTAATTAATTTTTAATTCTATTTGGTTGAATGGTTGCTTTGTTTGTTTCATTTGGTTTGAATTTAAATCTTTAAAAACAAAGTTTTGAAATTCAATTTTGAATTTTGAATTTTGAAATTCAAAATAATAATATAATATTAAATATCCATAAATAAATAAAATAAATTGTTTGTGTGTTTATTAGGATACGAGTTATTTCAAGAAATCATTAAATCTGAAATATAAATTGATGGTATAATTTTTAAAACACAAAAATCCAATTTCCTTTGAAATTAGACAAGTATGCCAACATAAGGAAATGTATATGTCGACAAATCTGGCCAATTTTTAAATTCAAATTTTTAATTTCAAAAGTTTAAACTTTCAAACTTCCCTCAAATATTTTCACTAACTTCAAAGGTCTGAAAAGGTGTCATTTCAATCTGAAAAGTTGTGTCTATTTAATTCATATCCATTCAATTTCTATATATATATATATATATATATATATATATATATATATATATATCCTTTCTACCTTTCATTCACAACTCAAAACAATATTCTTCATATATATTCTCTTCAAAATTATCAATTCAATGGCTTCCTCAAGTTCATCTCAAAAATTGAAGATAATCGAAACCATCAAAGGCTATCTTCATAACAAAGAGGCCATCAAAACCTGTGGAAACTATATAGCAAATGCTGAAGTTAACATGGGTGCTTTCATTGTCTTTAGCGACTTTCCCTTTTATGATCTCGTCTCAATTTTCGAACATAATGAAGTACTGAGTCCAATTGACTCTCGTGATAATGATGAAGTATGTTATCCCAAATTTGTGAAGATGTTCTATGCAAATTTCAATCGTGGATTTTACGAAGGCAACGAAAATCAAATTTGGAGTAGTGTCAAAGGCACTCAAATTGTTCTTGATGCCGAAATCTTAGGCACTATTCTAAATTGTAGAAGCATAGGCTCGGATTTTTCAAATTTTGCCATCGACGAAACCGATTTGGAAACTTATCATGACATATTTGAAGATAGTGCTCCAATGGAATTCAAAAATCACTTCTTTCGCCCAAAAATAAGAATTGCCAACCTTCTCCTCCAACATACCATCACTCCCTGTTTCGGAAATTTCAACAATCCAACTCTCAAAGTCCAAAAGGCTCTCTTTGCTATTATGGTGGGTGTATCATCAATTGGGCCGAAATGATTCTAAATGAAATTAAGCCCATAGCTTTATGTACAAGAGAAAACACTCTCTGTTTCGGTGTTTATCTCACTTGCATTTTCAAGTACTTTAACGTTGATATTCATGTAGAAGAATTTGTGTCTAGAAAAGTGTTTGACACATCAAACATTCATCTTGTGCAAATTCCTCTTACTTTCAAACCACATGAGACATTCGAGGCCAAACAAGCTCGAATACAACAAGAACAAGAGCCAATGGAAGTCGAAGAAGAAGAAGCTTCTACGGAAAATATTGAGTATCCAACCTCTAAGTGTATTTACAATGAGATGATTGTTCAAAATCAAGTGAAAATCGTCAACAATCAAAAGAATCTTAACAAGAGACTTTCCAAAATATCCAAATTCATGGTCAAGATAGGAAGAAAGCTTGGAATTTCATCTTCCTTGTCATCATCCAAAAACTAGACCATCTAGTTTAATCTATCTTTATGTATTCAACTATATTTCCTTGTATTTGCTTTCGAATCTCGTATTTGAAGTATGTCTTGATTAGTTGAATGTATTTGCTTTCTATTAAGTAATGAATGGAGTTTTATTTATGATAAAATCATCTTTATGTTTCTGGAAATACTATAAAGCTAATTATAATATAAGAAGAGTTCAAAAGAACTCAAATTTTCAAAATTTTCAAAAAATTCACCATAGTATGTCGACATAGGAAAAAGAGTATGTCGACATATAACTGACAGATTTTCAAATTGTTTCAAATTTTGAAATTAAAATAACCGCTCATGTCCATTCAAAATCCAACGAATTCCAGATCCAATTTAAGTCTATTTCTTCCAAAAAAATTCATAATTCTGTTTCTCCTTCTTCCTTATTCTTTTCTACTCAAATCCATGGCAAATCCTATTCATAATCTTAGTGAAAATCTTGATAATTCTTTGAATTCTTTCAAGAAAACTCTCTCCATAGTACTACATTATTAGCCCAAACTAGAGTTAATTCAAATAAGAATGGTTGAACATCAAGAAATACATTTTGATTGGGATATCTCTTCTCATTTCATAAATGAAAACATCCAAACATCACATAACACTAAAGAAGAATGGAAGGATATAAAAAAGAACCCAATTACTAGACAAGATGAATGGGTTGAAGTTCCAAGAAACATTTAACTATTCGGTATGATTTGATTGATTTGTTTAAATATTCTAAGACATATGGTGTTGTGTGATTTGATTTGGATTATTTAGTTTGAAACTTGTATATATTAAGACATATGGTGTGGTGTGATTTGATTTGGTTTGGTTTGTGTGTATATATATCAAACAAACATATGTAATTATAATACTTGGATTTATTTGTATCGTCGTTTTTCTAGGTAGGTATTTGAAACGACCCGAAAATCTCCCTTGTGGGAAATCGCCGGATACGCTTACTTTGGGCTACAACACATCAGAACAACAACAACAACAGACTTTTATAAACATTACATTAATGTTACATCAGAGTACAGAATATCAGAGTACATCGAATTACAGCGGAAGATAAATTACAATATTTTAATAAACTGCAGCGGAAATAAAATAACTAAGGCAGCGGAAGACAACTATGCTCTGGACACAGCTTTAAGCTTCAATCCAGAATTCTGCTCGAGATAAGGACATGTAGACAAACTACTCGATTGCCCGTGTGGAAAGAGGGCACCCGAGTTCGTAAAGATGGAAACAAACAACGGGTCAGTCATGGGACTCGTGTGAGAATTCTTAACTAATTTAACTAATAGTAATAAAGCAAATCCAAGGACAACGCCGCTAACGCGGAACAGGTTTATTCCAATGGATTGTCGTGCATAACTTAAAGTAAATCGTTAAACAACGCAATGCTTTTTGGAAAAATGGAATCACAATAAGACTCAGGTCCCATCACACAATGCAACGCACACCATAGGATAAAGTTTTACCTTATGGTGATTAAACATGCTTGTTATGATAAAAACGAATTTGATATTATTATTAGTGTATATAACTTTTCAAAAACAGTTCAATCATAATGTATCAATCCTAGGACACATAGATACCATAATACTATGCTTCCATACTAGTAATACAATCAAATCCGTGGGTTCGTATTGGAAGTTCAAATTTCCATCATGAGTCAAGGCTAGGGAGAAGCTCCTTACCGATTCGAGACACTCTAGCTAATGTCTCAGGATCCTCCGCAGTGAACCCTTGGATAGCTGCAGGGCTGGTCCACACATACATCTTCATGGATTAGTTATTCCTGAACATATGTTTCCCGATCCTATAGGACCTATCATCCGAGGTGCCTCATTCCATCATCCACATAAGTAAAATGCCGGGCCGTGTTAAAGCCCAAACACCACTTCTAGTTAGAAAGAAATGTGCTGCTCTCCCTGCGCTCCCTTCTCCCGTTTTAGTCTCAACCGGTGTGTGAGGCTCGCGAAGTCACGCTATACACAAAGCTATTCCTAAACAGGCTATGCTTTGATCATCCCTCAAGGCCTGCTTTTCAACAAAGCCTTGATCATATGCATCTGAGCATGCCACGTCGTCACTCCATATCATACTACCAATCCTTTGCCGAAATATATGAAAGGGTGTTAAGCAAGAGAATAAATTCTCCGCCACCAAACATTCATACATTCGACAGAAAATCAATAAATACAATATAAAGGAGTACAATGTCAGACACACATTCCATTTATAAGCTTATGCTCTGGGTCTGAGCGAAAGCCAAATCCGTACTAATCAACAGTACGTCCGGACGGCCACTACTGTAACCCCTTCAAGGTAGCTACTCCAATCACGTGCATCAGCAGTTGTCGTCCATTCGATGTGAAGATCGCCGGTCTTCAATCACCGTTTTCAACTCTTTGACTTTCATTCGTCGTATGATCATTTGAAATGAGATTGAACTCGGACTTTTCAAATGATCCTCGCATATTTATATATATATATATATATTTAAAAATCATTTCATATCGTTGATATTAATTTATAACGATCAACCTTTATTTTTATTTATATAAAAATAATTAAATTCCATTTAACGACACTCCAAGTCAAAAGGTGACCTTGGCGCTGTTTTCACCCAAATTTGTTTTACCCATTTCTCTAAATCTAACGGTTGGAATTTAACACAATTCATAACGTTGGAAAGATCTTCCCAAGGCGAACCTAACGGTTACAGATTTGGGAAAATCCGATGGTCGGATATTTTGGTATAATCAATTAAAAGTACAATTCCACTATTCGTCCAATTAAAATTTGTTTATATACATATGATTATATATATACATACAATTTGTTCGGCCATTTCATTATTGAGATAATCAAGACAAGTAAAGATATATAACATAACACACAATAATGTTTATTTTAATTCACATACATAACCAATACATGCAGTGTATATTTTTCTTCCTATTTTCATTTTACACAAACATGCAATTTCTTGTGCGTCATTTCTAATTCCACAAAACGAGGATTTTTGTGTCATTTCAATTTCTAACAAAATGAAATATATTTTAGTGTCAACTTCAATTCTACAAAAATGAATATATTATTGTTTGTTTAACTTCAATATAACAAAAATAATAACTTTGTTATTCTTTCAATGAAATCTAATTCTTTTAAAACTAAATTCCCATCATTATAATTTCACTGAAAATCTACTTACATAAAAAAAAAGTAAATTTTACTTACTTTGAATCTAATTACATGGTAAATCCCCTTTTTAATTACATTAAAAATGTAATTAACATTACGGTGAAAAATCCTATCTTTTTGAATTTCATTAAAAAAATGTAATTCTCATTACCATGTCAAATTCTTCTTCTTAACTACACTAAAAATGTAATTACCTTACGACGCAAATTCTTATTCTTTAATTACATATACAAATGAATTTTTCTTATTCTTATTTACATTAGGAAAAATGTAACTTTCCTAATTCATTATTTACATTAAGGAAATGTAAAACTTTTCTAATTCTTCTAATTTACATTAAAATGTGAAATCTAATGTCAAAACATTTTTATATCCAAATGTCTAGTTTAAAGTTGCATTACATAAAATATGAAACTTTTCTATTCTTTCACCACATCACATAAAAATGAAATCTTTTCTCTTCTTTTATTACATTATGAAAAATGTAATCTTTTATATTCATTTCACTCATGACATTAAAATATGATTTTAATGTTAACATTGCTTTGTCTTCAAAATATGATCATTTCTCTAGTTTCATTTCATGTCATTAAAAATAGCATTTTTAAGTAAACATGTTTTTATTCTAAAACATGTGCATTTCTTCTATTTTCATTCTTTACATTAAAAATGAAAATTTAATGTTAACATACTTTTATTTTCAAATAATGATCATTTTCTATTTTACATAAAAAGGTGAATTTTTATGTTAACACATATTCAGTACAAATAATGATCATTTTATTCTAATTCATATTTTCTAACAGAAATGTCCTTTTTATTTTGGTTACATTTTCTAATTAAAAAATGTCCTTTTTCTACTAATGCAACATTTTATCTCAAATGGCATTTCCAATCTAATGCAGCATTTATATGAAAATGTTCTCTCTTTTGCTAATATAACATTTATATGAAAATGTTATTTCTTTTACTAATGTGACATTCATATGAAATGTTATTTCTTTTTCTATGTGACATTTATATGAAATGTTATTTTTGTCTAATATACATTTCTAAATCAAAAGTGCTACTTTAACCTGATGTATATTCTTTAACAAAAATGTTATTTAATTTCTATTGTTCATTTTTTTTTATAATCAAAATGTCATTTAATTTCTAATGCTCATTTTATATCTAAATGTTATTTTGTTTCTATAGCATATTCTTAACAAAAATGTAACTTCATCTCTAATGCAACATTTTTACACTAAAAATGTTAATCATTTTAGATGCAACATTTCTACGCTAAAGATGTTAAAAAAAATTCTATTGCAACAAAAATGTCATTTTAATGTTAACAATTTAAATTTACATCTAACATAAATGATATGTTAATCTAATTTAAACATTTCATTACAAAAATGACCTTATAATATAATTAAACATTTCAAATAAAAGAGGTCTTTTATTTCTGAATAAACATTTCTAATAAAAATAATCTTTTTATCCTAATGAAACCTTTCTATAAAAAAAAAAATCTTCTTTCTTATGACATAAATGACATGATCTAAATAAAATAATATTTGTAATTAACATGACAAGAAAAATAATATTTTTCATGATTCATTTACCAAAAGGGTAAATTTTTGATGTTAACTTATTTTATTTTAAACAATGAATATATTGTTTATTCCTTCATACAATAAAAAGGACGATTTCTTTATTGTATAAATATTCCCCTTTCAACAAGAACATTTTATCCACATATATACAATAAAATAAGAATTTTTTTCTTATACATCCAAAGTTTATTCAACACGAATTTTTTTTTCTAATTACACAATCAAATCTAGTCGTTCACCACAAATCAAAACAATCAATTTAAATTTATATAGCACATGAATAAATTTCACATCACAATCAATAATAAATTTTAATTTTCAAATTTCAGAAATCTCACCTCGCTTTAATTGAATTCCTGTTCACGTTCAAATTTGGATGAATTTCCAAAGTGCTTGTTTTTAGATCCGGTCAATTTCATTATGTAGATCTGATCGATACGAGTCCAACGCAACGAAAATCGTTCAATTCTGATAATTCAGTAAAAAGTTATGATGTTGTAAAAGTTAATTACATTTACAATTAAAAAAAAATATTAAATCTTTTCCTTCACCTTAATCTCTCGTCTTCCACGTTCTCCTTACTGTAACCGAACCCAACAAGCTCGATATCCTTCCTCCACACGCGCCGCCCAACCAGTACACCGGAATCCGATCAGAGACCCTCACCTCGAAGCCCGCGCCGCCCTCTCCTTGCACCAAGAAGTGGGTCCCACTCGCTGCCCCCCTGTGCCCCGAAAACCCCTCCAAGCGTCGGCACTTCGTGGCCAGAATTCGCGAAATCCGTGAGCTTAAACCCCATCTTAACCGTATGGATTTGTAGAGTTCGATCTCCTCTTCGATTAGGCACCAAGTTTGTTGAAATCCATTGAGCGGATTAAAAGTTATTGATGTTTGAATTTTGTGCATTTTCAGCCCTCCGAATTTAAACGGCGGCCGGCCATGGATATTAGGTTTTTTTTTTTTTTTTTAATAATAAATCTCGATTTTCGTGGTTTAAAGGTGGAATTTCGGACTGTCTCCAAATCAGGCCCAGTTAATGTCAAACTTAAGGTTTTGACGCCTTCTGAACGCGATGGGACCTGTTTCGAGGCCCAATTCTGATGTCTACTGCGTTTTATTTTAAAATTACAATATTAATTAAATAATTGATTTTCTACCGTACTTTTAAATACGTCGGGACCACATACGGACTCCGAAAATTACAGAAAATTTATTTCTGGCTTTCTTTTGTCGATACGGTCCTAACAAAATTAATTTTGTCGAATTCTGAGACTGTTTGAAAAATGACCTTTTTTCTAGTCGATCTGATTTAACTAAAATGGTCAAAACACGTTTTCTTTTGCCAGCTCACATATTAATTCGAAAAATTCTAGAAAATTAAACTTAACAATAATTTGACATTCCGGTTCCAACAAAAGTGGTTTAGTCGAAAACGGAGGTCGTTTGTAAAATGGCAATTTTTAAGGGCTATATATTTAATATTAAAAATACAATTTTAAATAAATAATTTCTGAAACTCGAAATATATAAGTGTTTATACTTTTTAAATGCAGAAACGTCATTCTGAACTCAATGGAAGTGGCTTCGAGCTCAAATTCCTTCATATCCAAAAAGTAACATTTTTGACCGTTATATATTTCATAGCGACCTTTCTAAATTTTAATTTGGGCATAACTTTTGATTCCCGCTATGAAATTTCAATTTTTCAGATTCGTTAGAAAGATATTTTTAAATAGATTCCAAAAATTTTGGTTTCACTAAAATCCGTTAAATTTTGCATCCTATACGGTCAGTCAAAGTTCAAGTTTGACTTTTCAACCTACCGCGCTATTTCTAACTCTTTTTATAATTACAATTAAATTATTCATTCTAACTTTGATTTAAATCATTTTTTTAATCATTATTATTTTAAATAAACTATTCTAAATATCAAAAACTCATTAAATTTACTTAATATAAAATTTTAAATTTACCTCAAAATTCAGGGTTGTTACAGTCTCCCCCACTTAAGAACTTTTCGTCCTCAAAAAGGAACGAAGCTAAAGTTGTTTAATTATCCTATCTTAAATAATTTAATTTGTTGATTAACTTTTAAAATATATAACTTTTATATATTCAAAAATCATATTTTCTAAAATAGATTATATTTAATCACAAATACGTTAATTATAAACTGGGCACTCTTAACTCATTCTAGGGCATTACTAACCCCATCTCTAAGGAGTTTTCTCATTCTAGGATACCACTGATCCTATCTCTAATGAGTATTCTTATTGGATATTACTAATCCAATCTCTGATAAGTCTTTTGTTCAGTTCTAATGAGTTGCATCCCAAAGATTTGAGCTAACCAAAGCTCTGATACGAAAATGAAACGACCCGAAAATCGCCCTTGCGGGAAATCACCAGATACGCTTACTTTGGGCTACAACACATCAGAACAACAACAACAGACTTTTATAAACATTACATTAATGTTACATCAGAGTACAGAATATCAGAGTACATCGAATAAAATTACAGCGGAAGATAAATTACAATATTTCAATACATTGCAGCGGAAATAAAATAACTAAGGCAACGGAAGACAACTATGCTCTGGACACAGCTTTAAGCTTCAATCCAGAATTCTGCTCGAGATAAGGACCTGTAGACAAACTACTCGACTGCCCGTGTGGAAAGAGGGCACCCGAGTTTGTAAAGGTGGAAACAAACAACGGGTCAGTCAGGGGACTCGTGTGAGAATTCTTAACTAATTTAACTAATAGTAATAAAGCAAATCCAAGGAACATGCCTCTAACGCGGAATGGGTTTATTCCAATGGATTGCCATGCATAACTTAAAGTAAATCGTTAAACAACGCAATGCTTTTTGGAAAAATGGAATCACCATATGACTCAGGTCACATCACACAATGCAACGCATACCAGAGGATAGAGTTTTACCTTGTGGTGATTAAACATGCTTGGTACGATAAAAACGAATTTGATATTATTATTAGTGTATATAACTTTTCAAAAACAGTTCAATCATAATGTAACAATCCTCGGACACATAGATACCATAATACTATGCTTCCATACTAGTAATACAATCAAATTCGTGGGTTCATATTGGAAGTTCAGATTTCCATCATGAGTCAAGGCTAGGGAGGAGCTCCTTACCGATTCGAGACACTCTAGCTATTGTCTCCAGATCCCCCGCAGTGAACCCTTGGATAGCTGCAGGGCCGGTCCACACATACAGCTTCGTGGATTAGTTATTTCTGAACACACGTTTCAAGATCCTATAAGACCTATCATCCGAGGCGCCTCATTCCATCATCCACATAAGTAAAATGTCGGGTCGTGTTAAAGCCCAAACACCACTTCTAGCTAGAAAGAAACGTGCTGCACTCCCTCCGTTCCCTTCTCCCGTTTTAGACTCAACCTGTGTGTGAGGCTCGCGAAGTCACGCTATACACAAAGCTATGCCTAAACAGGCTATGCTTTAATCATCCCACAAGGCCTGCTTGTCAACAAAGCCTTGATCATATGCATTTTAGCATGCCACATCGTCACTCCATATCACACTACCAATCCTTTGCCGAAATATATGAAAGGGTGTTAAGCAAGAGAATAAATTCTCCGCCACCAAACATTCATACGTTCGACAGAAAATCAATAAATATAATATAAAGGAGTACAATGTCAGACACACATTCCATTTATAAGCTTATGCTCTGGGTCTGAGCGAAAGCCAAATCCGTACTAATCAAAACTACGTCCGGACGGCCACTACTATAGCCCCTTCAAGGTAGCTACACCAATCACGGGCATCAGCAGTTGTCGTCCATTCGATGTGAAGATCGCCGGCCTTCAATCACCGTCTTCAACTCTTTGACTTTCATTCATCGTATAATCATTTGAAACGAGATTGAATTCAGACTTTTCAAATGATCCTCACATATATATATATATATATTTAAAAATCATTTCATATCGTTGATATTAATTTATAACGATCAATCTTTATTTTTTATTTATATAAAAATAATTAAATTCCATTTAACGACGCTCCAAGTCAAAAGGCGACCTTGGCGCTGTTTTCACCCAAATTTGTTTTACCCATTTCTCTAAATCTAACTGTTGGAATTTAACACAATTCATAACGTTGGAAAGATCTTCCCAAGGCGAACCTAACGGTTACAGATTTGGGAAAATCCGACGGTCGGATATTTCGGTATAATCAATTAAAAGTACAATTCTATAAAGTGAACTACCACGCTCTATTCGTCCAATTAAAATTTGTTAATATACATATGATTATATATATACAAACAATTACTTCGGCCATTTCATTATTGAGATAATCAAGACAAGTAAAGATATATAACATAACACACAATAATGTTTATTTTAATTCACATACACAACCTATACATGCAATGTATATTTTTCTTCCTATTTTCATTTTACACAAACATGCAATTTCATGTGCGTCATTTCTAATTCCACAAAACGAGGATTTTTCTATCATTTCAATTTCTAACAAAATGAAACATATTATGAGGTCAACTTCCATTCTACAAAAATGAATATATTATTGTTTGTTTAACTTCAATGTAACAAAAATAATAACTTTGTTATTCTTTCAATGAAATCTAATTCTTTTAAAACTAAATTCCCATCATTATAATTTCACTGAAAATCTTTTTACATAAAAAAAAAGTAAAATTTACTTACTTTGAATCTAATTACATGGTAAAATCTCCTTTTTAATTACATTAAAAATGTAATTAACATTATGGTGAAAAATCCTATCTTTTTTAATTCCATTAAAAATGTAATTCTCATTACCATGTCAAATTCTTCTTCTTAACTACACTAAAAATGTAATTACCTTACGATGCAAATTCTTATTCTTTAATTACATATACAAATGAAATTTTCTTATTCTTATTTACATTAGGAAAAATGTAACTTTCCTAATTCAATATTTACATTAAGGAAATGTAAAACTTTTCTAATTCTTCTAATTTACATTAAAATGTGAAATCTAATGTCAAAACATTTTTATATCCAAATGTCTAGTTTAAAGTTGCATTACATAAAAATATGAAACTTTTCTATTCTTTCACCACATCACATAAAAATAAAATCTTTTCTCTTCTTATATTACATTATGAAAAATGTAATCTTTTATATTCGTTTCACTCATGACATTAAAACATGATTTTTAATGTTAACATAGCTTTGTCTTCAAAATATAATCATTTCTCTAGTTTCATTTCATGTCATTAAAAATAGGATTTTTAAGTAAACATGTTCTTATTCTCAAAACATGTGCATTTCTTCTATTTTCATTCTTTACATTAAAAATGAAAATTTAATGTTAACATACTTTTATTTTCAAATAATGATCATTTCCTATTTTACATAAAAAGGTGAATTTTTATGTTAACACATATTCAGTACAAATAATGATCATTTTATTCTAATTCATATTTTCTAACAGAAATGTCCTTTTTATTTTGGTTACATTTTCTAATAAAAAAATGTCCTTTTTATACTAATGCAACATTTTATCTCAAATGGCGTTCCCAATTTAATGCAGCATTTATATGAAAATGTTCTCTCTTTTGCTAATATAACATTTATATGAAAATGTTATTTCTTTTACTAATGTGACATTTATATGAAATGTTATTTCTTTTTCTATGTGACATTTATATGAAATGTTATTTTTGTCTAATACGCATTTCTAAATCAAAAGTGCTACTTTAACCTGATGTATATTCTTTAACAAAAATGTTATTTAATTTCTATTGTTCATTTTTTATAATTAAAATGTCATTTACTTTCTAATGCTCATTTTATATCTAAATGTTATTTTATTTCTATAACATATTCTTAACAAAAATGTAACTTCATCTCTAATGCAACATTTTTACACTAAAAATGTTAATCATTTTAGATGCAACATTTTTACGCTAAAGATGTTAAATTTTTTTCTATTGCAACAAACATGTCATTTTAATGTGGACAATTTAAATTTACATCTAACATAAATGATATATTAATCTAATTTAAACATTTCATTACAAAAATGACCTTCTAATCTAATTAAACATTTAAATTAAAAGAGGTCTTTTATTTCTGAATAAACATTTCTAATAAAAATAATCTTTTTATCTCTAATGAAACCTTTCTATAAAAAAAATTCTTCTTTCTTATGACATAAATGACGTGATCTAAATAAAATAATATTTTTAATTAACATGACAAGAAAAATAATATTTTTCATGACTCATTTACCAAAAAGGTAAATTTTTGATGTTAATTCATTTTATTTTAAACAATGAATATATTGTTTATTCCTTCATACAATAAAAAGGATGATTTCTTTAATGTATAAATATTCCCCTTTCAACAAGAACATTTTATCCACACATATACAATAAAATATGATTTTTTTTTTCTTATACATCCAAAGTTTATTCAACACGATTTTATTTTTTCTAATTACACAATCAAATCTAGTCGTTCACCACAAATCAAAACAATCAATTTAAATTTATATAGCACATGAATGATTTTTACATCACAGTCAATAATAAATTTTAATTTTCAAATTTCAGAAATCTCACCTCTTTTTAACTGAATTCCTGTTCGCATTCAAATTTGGCTGAATTTCCAAAGTGCTTGTTTTTAGATCCGGTCACTTTCGTTACGTAGATCTGATCGATACGAGTCCAACGCAACGAAAATCGTTCAATTCTGATAATTCAGTAAAAAGTTTTGATGTTGTAAAGGTTAATTACGTTTATAATTAAATAAAATATTAAATCTTTTCCTTCACCTTAATCTCTCCTCTTCCACGTTCTCCTTACTGTAACCGAACCCAACAAGCTCGATATCCTTCCTCCATGCGCGTCGCCCTACCAGTGCACCGGTATCCGATCAGAGACCCTCACCTCGAAGCCCGCGCCGCCCTCTCCTTGCGCCCAGAAGTGGGTCCCACTCGCTGCCCCCCGTGCCCCGAAAACCCCTCCAAGCGCCGGCACTTCGTGGCCATAATTCGTGAAATCCGTGAGCTAAAACCCCATCTTAACCGTATGGATTTGTAGAGTTCGATCTCCTCTTCGATTTAGCACCAAGTTTGTTGAAATCCATTGAGCGGATTAAAAGTTATTGATGTTTGAATTTCGTGCATTTTCAGCCCTCCGGATTTAAACGGCGGCCGGCCATGGATTTTAGGGTTTTTATTTATTTTTTTAATAATAAATCTCGATTTTCGTGGTTTAAAGGTGGAATTTCGGATTGTCTCCAAATCAGGCCCAGTTAGTGTCAAACTTAAGGTTTTGACACCTTCTGAATGCGAAGGGACCTATTTCGAGGCCCAATTCTGATGTCAACTGCGTTTTATTTAAAAATTACAATATTAATTAACTAATTGATTTTCTACCATACTTTTAAATACGCCGGGACCACATACGGACTCGGAAAAGTACAGAAAAAATATTTCTGGCTTTCTTTTGTCGATACGGTCCTAACAAAATTAATTTCGTCAAATTCTGAGACTGTTTGAAAAATGACCTTTTTCTTGTCGATCCGATTTAACTGAAATGGTCAAAACACGTTTTCTTTTGCCACGCTCACATATTAATTCGAAATATTTTGGAAAATTAAACTTAACAATAATTTTACATTCCGCTCCCAACAAAAGTGGTTTCGTCGAAAACAGAGGTTGTTTGTAAAATGGCTATTTTTAAGGGCTATATA
Source organism: Allium sativum (assembly GCA_030737875.1). NCBI lineage: Eukaryota > Viridiplantae > Streptophyta > Magnoliopsida > Asparagales > Amaryllidaceae > Allium > Allium sativum. The sequence goes on from CM060912.1 coordinate 62,627,985, forward strand.
TTTAATATTAAAAATACATTTTTAAACAAATAATTTCTGAAACTCGAAATATATAAGTGTTTATACTTTTTAATTGCAGAAATGTCATTCTGAACTCAATGGAAGTGGTTTTGAGCTCAAATTCCGTCGTATGCAAAAAGTAACATTTTTGACCTTTATATATTTCATAGCGACCTTTCTAAATTTTAATTTGTGCATAACTTTTGATTCCCGCTATGGAATTTAAATTTTTCATATTCGTTAGAAAGATATTTTTAAATAGATTCCAAAATTTTTGATTTCACTAAAATCCATTAAATTTTGCATCCTGTACGGTTAGTCAAAGTTCAAGTTTGACTTTTCAACCTACCGCGCTATTTCTAACTCTTTTTATAATTACAATTAAATTATTCATTCTAACTTCGATTTAAATCAATTTTTTTAATCATTATTATTTTAAATAAATTATTCTAAATATCTAAAACTCATTAAAATTACTTAATATAAATTTTAAAATTTACCCCAAAATTTAGTGTTTGTTACAGTCTCCCCCACTTAAGAATTTTTCGTCCTCGAAAAGGAACGAAGCTAAAGTTGTTTAATTATCCTATCTTAAATTATTTTATTTGTTGATTAACTTTTAAATATATAACTTTTATATATTCAAAAATCATATTTTCTAAAATAGATTATATTTAATCACAAATACGTTAATTATAAACTGGGCACTCTCAACTCATTCTAGGGCATTACAAACCCCATCTCTAAGGAGTTTTCTCATTCTAGGATACTATTGATCCTATCTCAAATGAGTATTCTTATTGGATATTACTAATCCAATCCCTATATGTCTTTTGTTCAGTTCTAATGAGTTGCATCCCAAAGATTTGAGCTAACCAAAGCTCTGATACGAAAATGAAACGACCCGAAAATCACCCTTGCGGGAAATCGCCGGATACGCTTACTTTGGGCTACAACACATCAGAACAACAATAGCAGACTTTTATAAACATTACATTAATGTTACATCAGAGTACATCGAATAAAATTACAGCGGAAGATAAATTACAATATTTTAATACATTGCAGCGGAAATAAAATAACTAAGGCAGCGGAAGACAACTATGCTCTGGACACATCTTTGAGCTTCAATCCAGAATTCTGCTCGAGATAAGGACCTGTAGACAAACTACTCGACTGCCCGTGTGGAAAGAGGGCACCCGAGTTTGTAATGGTGGAAACAAACAACGGGTCAGTCATGGGACTGGTGTGAGAATTCTTAACTAATTTAACTAATAGTAATAAAGCAAATCCAAGGACCACGCCGCTAACGCGGAACGAGTTTATTCCAATGGATTGCCGTGCATAACTTAAAGTAAATCATTAAACAACGCATTGCTTTTTGGAAAAATGGAATCACCATAAGACTTAGGTCCCATCACACAATGCAACGCATACTAGAGGATAGAGTTTTACCTTATGGTGATTAAACATGCTTGGTACGATAAAAACGAATTTGATATTATTATTAGTGTATATAACTTTTCAAAAACAGTTCAGTCATAATGTATCAATCCTAGGACACATAGATACCATAATACTATGCTTCCATACTAGTAATACAATCAAATCCGTGGGTTCGTATTGGAAGTCCGGATTTCCATCATGAGTCAAGGCTAGGGAGGAGCTCCTTACCGATTCGAGACACTCTAGCTAATGTCTCAGGATCCCCGCAGTGAACCCTTGGATAGCTGCAGGGCCGGTCCACACATACAGCTTCGTGGATTAGTTATTCCGGAACACACGTTTCCCGATCCTATAGGACCTATCATCTGACGCGCCTCATTCCATCATCCACATAAGTAAAATGCCGGGCCGTGTGAAAGCCCAAACACCACTTCTAGCTAGAAAGAAACGTGCTGCTCTCCATGCGTTCCCTTCTCTCGTTTTAGACTCAACCAGTGTGTGAGGCTCGCGAAGTCACGCTATACACAATGCTATGCCTAAACATGCTATGCTTTGATCATCCCACAAGGCCTTCTTTTCAACAAAACCTTGATCATATGCATCTTAGCATGCCACATCGTCACTCCATATCACACTACCAATCCTTTGCCGAAATATATGAAAGGGTGTTAAGCAAGAGAATAAATTCTTCGCCACCAAACATTCATACATTCACATTCCATTTATAAGCTTATGCTCTAGGTCAGAGCGAAAGCCAAATCCGTACTAAGCAACACTACGTCCGGACGGCCATTACTGTAACCCCTTCAAGGCAGCTACTCTAATCACGGGTATCAGCAGTTGTCGTATATTCGATGTGAAGATCGTCGGTCTTCAATCACCGTCTTCAACTCTTCGACTTTCATTCGTCGTATGATCATTTGAAATGAGATTGAACTCGGACTTTTCAAATGATCCTCGCATATATATAAATATATATATATATTTAAAAATCTTTTCATATCGTTGATATTAATTTATAACGATCAACCTTTATTTTTATTTATATAAAAATAATTAAATTCCATTTAACGACGCTCCAAGTCAAAAGGCGACCTTGGTGCTGTTTTCACCCAAATTTGTTTTACCCATTTCTCTAAATCTAACTGTTGGAATTTAACACAATTCATAACGTTGGAAAGATCTTCCCAAGGCGAACCTAACGGTTACAGATTTGGGAAAACCCGACGGTCGGATATTTCGGTATAATCAATTAAAAGTACAATTCTATAAAGTGAACTACCACACTCTATTCGTCCAATTAAAATTTGTTTATATACATATGATTATATGTATACATACAATTTCTTCGGTCATTTCATTATTGAGATAATCAAGACAAGTAAAGATATATAACATAACACACAATAATGTTTATTTTAATTCACATACACAACCGATACATGCAATGTATATTTTTCTTCCTATTTTCATTTTACACAAACATGCAATTTCTTGTGTGTCATTTCTAGTTCCACAAAACGAGGATTTTGTGTCATTCCAATTTCTAACAAAATGAAATATATTTTGGTGTCAACTTCAATTCTACAAAAATGAATATATTATTGTTTGTTCAACTTCAATGTAACAAAAATAATAACTTTGTTATTCTTTCAATGAAATCTAATTCTTTAAAAACTAAATTTCCATCATTATAATTTCACTGAAAATCTATTTACATAAAAAAAGTAAATTTTACTTACTTTGAGTCTAATTACATGGTAAAATCCCCTTTTTAATTACATTAAAAATGTAATTAACATTACAGTGAAAAATCCTATCTTTTTGAATTTCATTAAAAAATGCAATTCTCATTACCATGTCAAATTATTCTTCTTAACTACACTAAAAATGTAATTACCTTACGATGCAAATTCTTATTCTTTAATTACATATACAAATGAAATTTTCTTATTCTTATTTACATTAGGAAAAATGTAACTTTCCTAATTCATTATTAACATTAAGGAAATGTAAAACTTTTCTAATTCTTCTAATTTACATTAAAATGTGAAATCTAATGTCAAAACATTTTTATATCCAAATGTCTAGTTTAAAGTTGCATTACATGAAAATATGAAACTTTTCTATTCTTTCACCACATCACATAAAAATGAAATCTTTTCTCTTCTTATATTAAATTATGAAAAATGTAATCTTTTATATTCATTTCACTCATGACATTAAAATATGATTTTTAATGTTAACATAGCTTTGTCTTCAAAATATGATCATTTCTCTAGTTTCATTTCATGTCATTAAAAATAGGATTTTTAAGTAAACATGTTTTTATTCTCAAAACATGTGCATTTCTTCTATTTTCATTCTTTACATTAAAAATGAAAATTTAATGTTAACATACTTTTATTTTCAAATAATGATCATTTTCTATTTTACATAAAAAGGTGAATTTTTATGTCAACACATATTCAGTACAAATAATGATCATTTTATTTTAATTCATATTTTCTAACAGAAATGTCCTTTTTATTTTGGTTTCATTTTCTAATAAAAAAAATGTCCTTTTTGTACTAATGCAAAATTTTATCTCAAATGGCATTTCCAATCTAATGCAGCATTTATATGAAAATGTTCTCTCTTTTGCTAATATAACATTTATATGAAAATGTTATTTCTTTTACTAATGTGACATTTATATGAAATGTTATTTCTTTTTCTATGTGACATTTATATGAAATGTTATTTTTGTCTAATATACATTTCTAAATCAAAAGTGCTACTTTAACCTGATGTATATTCTTTAACAAAAATGTTATTTAATTTCTATTGTTCATTTTTCATAATCAAAATGTCATTTAATTTCTAATGCTCATTTTATATCTAAATGTTATTTTATTTCTATAACATATTCTTAAATAAAATGTAACTTCATCACTAATGCAAAATTTTTTCACCAAAAATGTTAATCATTTTAGATGCAACATTCTTAAGCTAAAGATGTTAAATTTTTTTCTATTGCAACAAACATGTCATTTTAATGTTGACAATTTAAATTTACATCTAACATAAATGATATGTTAATCTAATTTAAACATTTCATTACAAAAATGACCTTCTAATCTAATTAAACATTTCAAATAAATGAGGTCTTTTATTTCTGAATAAACATTTCTAATAAAAATAATCTTTTTATCTCTAATGAAACCTTTCTATATAAAAAAAAATCTTCTTTCTTATGACATAAATGACATGATCTAAATAAAATAATATTTTTAATTAACATAACAAGAAAAGTAATATTTTTCATGATTCATTTACCAAAAAGGTAAATTTTTTATGTTAACTTATTTTATTTAAAAAAATGAACATATTGTTTATTCCTTCAGACAATAAAAAGGATGATTTCTTTTTGTATAAATATTCCTCTTTCAACAAGAACATTTTATCCACATATATACAATAAAATATGATTTTTTTTTCTTATACATCCAAAGTTTATTCAACACGAATATTTTTTTTTCTAATTACACAATCAAATCTAGTCATTCACCACAAATCAAAACAATCAATTTAAATTAATATAGCACATGAATGAATTTCACATCACAATCAATAATAAATTTTAATTTTCAAATTTCAGAAATCTCACCTCGCTTTAACTGAATTCCTGTTCGCGTTCAAATTTGGCTGAATTTCCAAAGTGCTTGTTTTCATATCCGGTCGGTTTCATTATGTAGATCTGATCGATACGAGTCCAACGCAACGAAAATCGTTCAATTCTGATAATTCAGTAAAAAGTTATGATGTTGTAAAGGTTAATTACATTTACAATTAAAAATATATATATATTAAATCTTTTCCTTCACCTTAATCTCTCCACTTCCACGTTCTCCTTACTGTAACGGAACCCAACAAGCTCGATATCCTTCCTCCATGCGCGCCGCCCCACCAGTGCACCGGAATCCGATCAGAGACCCTCACCTCGAAGCCCGCGCCGCCCTCTCCTTGCACCCAGAAGTGGGTCCCACTCGCTGCCCCCCTGTGCCCCAAAAACCCCTCCAAGTGCCGGCACTTCGTGGCCAGAATTCGCGAAATCCGTGAGCTAAAACCCCATCTTAACCGTATGGATTTGTAGAGTTCGATCTCCTCTTCGATTTGGCACCAAGTTTGTTGAAATCCATTGAGCGGATTAAAAGTTATTGATGTTTGATTTTCGTGCATTTTCAGCCCTCCGAATTTACACGACGGCCGGCCATGGATTTTAGGGTTTTTATTTATTTTTTTAATAATAAATCTCGATTTTCGTGGTTTAAAGGTGGAATTTCGGACTGTCTCCAAATCAGGCCCAGTTAGTGTCAAACTTAAGGTTTTGACGCCTTCTGAACGCGATGGGACCTGTTTCGAGGCCCAATTCTGATGTCTACTGCATTTTATTTAAAAATTACAATATTAATTAAATAGTTGATTTTCTACCCTACTTTTAAATACACCGGGACCACATACAGACTCCGAAAATTACAAAAAAATTATTTCTAGCTTTCTTTTCTCGATACGGTCCTAAAAAAATCATTTTCGTCAAATTCTGAGACTGTTTGAAAAATGACCTTTTTCTGGTCGATCCGATTTAACTAAAATGGTCAAAACACGTTTTCTTTTTCCACGCTCACATATTAATTCAAAAAATTCTGGAAAATTAAAATTAATAATAATTTGACATTCCGGTTCCAACAAAAGTGGTTTCGTCGAAAACAGAGGTCGTTTATAAAATGGCTATTTTTAAGGGCTATATATTTAATATTAAAAACACATTTTTAAACAAATTATTTCTGAAACTCGAAATATATAAGTGTTTATACTTTTTAAATGCAGAAACATCATTCTAAACTCAATGGAAGTGATTTCGAGTTCAAATTCCTTCGTATGCAAAAGTAACATTTTTGTCCTTTATATATTTCATAGCGACCTTTCTAAATTTTAATTTGGGCATAACTTTTGATTTCCGCTATGAAATTTCAATTTTTCAGATCTGTTAGAAATAAATTTTTAAATAGATTCCAAAGTTTTTGGTTTCACTAAAATTGGTTAAATTTTGCATCCTGTACGGTCAGTCAAAGTTCAAGTTCGACTTTTCAACCTACCGCGCTATTTCTAACTCTTTTTATAATTACAATTAAATTATTCATTCTAATTTCGATTTAATTCAATTTTTGTAATCATTATTATTTTAAATAAATTATTCTAAATATCTAAAACTCATTAAAATTACTTAATATAAAATTTTAAATTTACCCCAAAATTCAGGGTTGTTACAGTATTCTACTTAGAATTAGTTAATATATTAAGGGGGAGTATAATAATTGGGTTAGTTACTTAAGTTCTATTCATAAAATTATATAGTTTAAGAGGAGTACCTTTAGAATTTCTTTTTGATAATGCCAAAGGGGGAAATTATAAAATATAGACATAGTTTATAGGATTCTTACAGACAGGGGGAGTATTAGAAAGATCAACATCAACAGGTATAAACAGGTATGATAATTTATAAACTAAGGTTGTTATCATCAAAAAGGGGGAGATTGTTGGAGAATGGAGTTTTAATGACAATAACCTTGTTTCAGTTATCATTGATTATAATATATGGGGCCGACTATTTGGACACAAAATTAAACATAAAGAGAGAGACATAAAGCCTCCACCGTTGGATTTGTTTGTCTTTATGTGAAAAGTGTAATTCATGGGAGGATCCAGTGGTTGAGATTTATTGTGTGCAATTTTGTGTTCTCATTTTGTGTCTAAATAGAGTTTCCCTATATATACTAACACTTTTGTATATAATATATATATATATATACACACACACACACATATGCAGGATTTATATACAGGAAATATTACTGAAGACTGTACAGTTTAAAGATGATAGAGATTCAGAATTCAGAAAAATATCAAGACTCATGAGTATTCAAGAGTTCAAGATTAATATAGTTATAGAGTCCAGATTTTGTAAGACTCAAATTGGTACTCTATGTTTAATATTCAAATTCTGATTTTCAAATCTGATTCTATCCTCGATTCTCTCTATTTTATCTTGGTTTTTCAAACTTGTGTTTTATATATTTATAATTCTATACTTTATATTCATATATAGTTTAAAACCTTATAATTTTATAAATATGTTTATATAGTTTAAGTTTATGTTTTCATATGTTTTCCTACTTTATAATATTAATTTACAACATTATATTTTTATTCAAGAATTTCCAGAATTATATTTATTATCAAAACGCTTGAAATACATTTAAAATTCAAATTTGCACGAGAGTATGTCGACATATAGAAAACGCTATGTCGACATATAACTGTCAGAAATTTAAATTTGAAAGGAAGTGCCTTTTCACCATTTGAAATGTTTCAGAAATGTTGCAACCTCACATACTATAAAAGGGGCTTGAATTTGAATGTCTAATCATCTCTTCTTCTCCACTTTCACTCTCTTTCGTTATATAATTATTCTTAATCATTTTTATGATTTCTACACTTATACTCTACCGAATTCAATTTCGTTTTGATTAAACTTCTTCTCTTTACACTCTTTACTCTCTACTTTCTGAATCAAGTGCAATCGAGTGTTGCATAGGACTAGACGTAGGAGCAATCCGAACCAGTATAAAATTCGGTTTGTTCTTTCCTTTTCTGCATTTTTAGTTTTGTTTATTTTGAGTCTGTGTCTATGATTGCGTTTGTGGTGTTCGATTCATCTTGTAGTTCACATAAGTTTTAGATTTTGTTTAAATTATCACAAACACTATTCACACACCCCTCCCCTCTAGTATTTGTTTTGCCTTAACAATCCATTCCGCAACCCCTAACAGAGATATCAGGCAACATTCTTTTTTATTTCCATTATTTTTTCTATTACTCAAACTAATATATATTTTCAATATCATTATTGCTGTTAGAATTCAAATCAGTAATTTTTCCCTCCTTCAAGTCTAGGTTATTTTCGTCCAGCAAGTTGAATTTCAGTTTGAATTTTTTATGTTAGATATTATGTTTTAGAATTTGAATATGTGACAAACTAATCTGCATCGTACCTCTTTCTAAGAAGGCACAACGACCTATATTTCAGTACTGTTATAACAATTTTACGGCTTGATTTCAAAATGAAAACATGTTTCTTTTGCATCTTAGAAATTCAGTTCGTATAATATTATATATATATATATATATATATATATATTATGCATCGTTTATCACCATTATTGTCCATACTTACATTGTTCCCAACCCAACTTCTCTGCTATATTATGATCCTAGTCTTATTACTGACTTCATAAATTGTCTCAAATGTTAAAGATGGAAGGAATAGTACTTACATGAAATAATGTTTAATCTTACAAAACTAAATATGTTATATTTAGTCTACGTTGACTTGATAATGGACATTCTCCAAGCCATATACAACATGTACTCATTATCTTGGTCATGTAACAAACACCTTCATAACATTTGACTAATATTAAACTATTTTTAGGGTTGCAATGATGACATATGGAAAATAAGAGAGAATTTTAATATTTTTTTTAAAACAAGATGTAATTACATTTGTTTTCTTCCAATACATGTTCTGTCATCCAGTACAATATTCAGGTTTATTTTAAACCTGCAGTTTATATAACATGATTGCCTAAGCAAATTTACTATATTTTTACACAGTTATCACACTACATAGTGCTGCTTAAGTTGTATAAAACCATGTAGGAAGACCTCTAATGCGTTAGTTGTAACTGACTGAATGTGGAATTAATTCAAAACTTAAATTTATGTTGGATAATATATAGTTAACTATGAACATGCTAATTTTTTATCATCACCAACTAATACATAGGCAAGCAAACTTTTAATTTTGAAATAACGCTCAGCTGACGAATACAAGCAACATAACAACTACTTAAACAAAATAGTGATACTTACAAGAATGAGTACTCATAAACCTTAATGTCCAAAATTAGTCTTAGTTTGGCAAGATAGCAAAAAAGATGAAACAAGTATCTATAAAACAGTCAGCTCTTGACGTTCTTAAGCCTCAAATTAGAAGGAATAGTTAGTCCACAAAAACTGCCATAACTTATCATGGACCATTTACATGCAGTTTTTATTCCGGCAACACTAACTGCCTGAAGCACATGATTTATTATGGCTTGCTAACAATTGTTGCTTAGTATATAAAAAAATACAATTTATCATGCCACAACTTATCACAGACCATTCATATGCAGTATTTTTGAAAAATCAATGTGCAGCTCATAAATTTATGATAACTTTATTGACACTACCACAACTCAATATTTTGGCAAAGCTAACTACTTGAAGCACATGATTTATTATGGCTTTCTAACAATTGTTGCGTAGTATAATTTTTAAAAAAAGTTATCTTGAACTTAATTGTTTAACATGTATAATCAAACTCATATAGTAGATTGTCATGTTTAAAAATACTTGATGAAAAAATATGTTTTCATGAGGTTATATAAAGTTGACAATTTGAGAATTAAAAGATCGTATTTGATGTGTAACAATGTAGTCTAAAGGTTGGAAAATAAAATAAACAATCATTATGGGTAAGGAGCCAATTAAATCATCATAAAAAACATTGTTGCATAATGCTAAGTTAATAAATATTATTTGTGGTGGTTGTAATTCGTATTACAAAAAAAAGTTTGGTGCTCTATATCTATTTTAACATGTCAATTGATCCATCGGGCTTTGCTATATTCCTACACTGCTTCAATATTCAATTGTCTGCTGTTGAACATATACTATACTTAAAATACAGGCTATTTAATTTTGCACTTCAAACAAAGTTTCTTAAAAGACCCTGATATATTCTTTTTCACTTATTAATTATCTAATTTTTTTTAACTTGCAATTGATAATGTATTTATCTCTAACCAGACAACACATTTGTTTTCTTCCAGTACATGTTTTGTTTGTCAGAATGGAAACAGTGATATTCCTTGGTATTATCACCGTCTCTCAAACTCATACATATATATATATGTATATGTATATATATATATATATATATATAAAGAGAGAGGCAGGTTCAATGGCACCTCAAAAATGGAGCATTCTTTAGCCTACCACTTTTTCACCACACATTTCCTCCCTCTCTCCTTCCACTAACTCTCTCACCTCCAACTAAATTTAACTAATATAAATGAGTGGTGGGAAACAAGTGGGCCAAAAGGATGCTCATTTTTTGGGTGCCATTGAACGCTAGCCACACAAATATATATATATATATATATATATATATATATATATATATATATATATATGAACACACATATATGTACATACATACATACTGAACTGAAGGAAAATATCACTTTTGATTAACAGCGCCGTCATCTTTGCCTTTCTCTCACACTACGATGGATAAACATATAAATACACGACTGACATACAAACAAAATTAAGTTACTGCTCTCGCTGTCGACTACATCCCCCCCCCCCCCACACGCACACAAATTTCATCTGTCACATCTAACTTCAATAAGAAAATCAATGGCTCATATGCGAAGCACGAGCCTCATTATTTTTTTTCGCTGCACTCGCAACCGTTCCCCTATTGCCGAATCTGCACATTTCTTTATTTTCAACTTTCCTATCAATTGTTCCCATAATACCCATTTCTTCTACCACAACAAAGTTACTTTCCCCAAATCTAATAACCCTAAGTCACTACACTTTTCGATAGTTAAATTACTGTAATCATGTATTTTGTTCAATCTTTTCTCCACATTCTTTTCATGCCTCCAACTCAAAAATCCCATTTCTTCATTATTTATATTGTAAAACATGATTTTTCAACTGCTAATGGGCACATCCTTCCACCGTCTCATTTCAAAATACTAAACAATAGTTAATATCTACTTATTTCATTATACTACTAGTAGGCCTATTTATACCATGGTAGAGCTTATCGAGACTTTCTCCAAAAATCAAGAGAAGAAGAAAATTTATCACATACGAACTAATGTCACAACATTGTAAACGTGTCTAAGTTTGCATAATCATCAGTCGTTGATGGTTGCATCCTAGACAAAATAACTTCTGTTAAAGTAGCAAATAATTACTTAAGGAATGCAATACATCAAATAATTAGTTATTTTATTCCATTATAAGAAGACAATGAAGTACTCAAAAATCCCATTTCTTCATTATTTAAATTGTAAAACAACATGTTTCCACTGCTAATAGGGACACCCTTCCACTGTCTCATTTCAAAATACTAAACAATCGTTAATATCAACTTAGTTCATTATACTGCTTGCAGTCCTATTCACGCTTCTTCTCTAACCATCCACCACTTCTCAGAACTGTTGTTCAACCATTCTCCTATCCACAAACATTCTCAAACTAATATCAGTTTACCTAATTTTCCTGTGTGCCAAACATCTCCTCTAAAAGTTTGCACCTATGCCATCCTTAACCTACCGGTTGATCGGTTGATTACCACCATTCCTAAACCCCCTATTTTTTCACTCCCACGGCAGTTGTTGTGCAGCAGCCCACATTTTACATATCGATAGACTATAAAATATTTTTGTTTTAATCTCTATGGGTTGGATCATTCTCATCTTTTAATATGTTTCTTATGGGGATGTAAGACATGTCCATAATTTTTACCGATTTTGTTTGAGACCATTAGTGGGTTGGTGGAGACTATAAATAGGAGGTAAGGAATATAGGAAACGGTTTTAGTTTTCTGTTCTCTCATTTGGAGGCCTTATGTTCCTACGTCCTCTGGTGCCTTTCCACCAATAAAAATCCAAATCCAAGGAGGGAAATTATAGATCTACACCATTGGAGGCAAGATCTTCATCAACTGAGGCAAGTATTCATCGGATCAAGATGTTTGGTGCAAGGTGCTTGTGTCTGAATTCCGATTTCGTTGATTTTTGCCTGTTTGGGAAAATCGGTGAGTGTATCACATCTCTCACATGGATTCAATGAAATGTATGAGTAATTGATCATGTTTTTCATCAAAATTCAAGTGTTTTTCCTTAGATCTATGCATTGGTATGTTTATTTTCATATAGATATCCCTATGGTCTGATCTAGCAAGTTTACATAGGTAATTTCTATGACATTTCATGTGAATTTGCAAGTTAGATCCATGGTTTTTGCTCATATATACATTTATGGTGATTTTTGAGAATATTACATGTTTGTTGATGGAATTGTCATATTGGTGTTATTGTTGATTTCATATCATACTTGTGATCATATTGGATGTATTGGATGACCTGAACGAGTCATTTTGGCGAAGTTTTGGTCGAATTTGGAGTTGCATTGGAGGATGTAGGTTTTGAATCGAACATGGTGGTTGTCGAACATGGTGGATCAATCCAAGGTGTGTCTTGGAGTACAAGCAAGAAGCTATGCCTGGTTGGTCTTAGCTGGGTCGGGTCGGTCTAGGGAGGGTCGGTCGAACAGGTCTGAAGGTTCTAGGTTTGGAGGAATTTTGGGTCGATCGAACATTGAGGTTCGGTCGTATTTAGGAAGTTTGGGTCGGTCGGTCTACACGTTGAAGGTGGGTCGGTTGAGCAGTATCTTGGGTCGAGCAAGGAGGATCGGTTGTACACCCAGGTAAGGGGTCGGTCGAATATGGAAAGGGGTCGGTCACAGGGTCATTTTCTGAAAATTTATATTTTCGGGTACGACCCAGATTTGAAGAAAAAGTGCTTTTAAATTATTATTTTTTTAGGGCAACCCCCCGAACCCTAGCCACAACGTAGTGATGCAATTGGCTCGGTGATGGTGTGATTTCGAAGTGATATCTATGAAGGAATGACAAAGTGAGGTGACTTATTCGTCGGATGTGACGAATGTGAAAAAGACTCAAGGATGTGCAAAGTTCGTGTGAAGTGATTGCTCTAAAGTGTTTTGAGATAATTAATAGTCATAATTGATAACGACTAGAGATGAGAGGCGAAGGAATTTCTATTGTCGTAAGTTCTAACAGACTTAAAGCAGGGGTACAATCGAAGACCAATTGTAGGTCGAGTGCCCTAGGCATTGTGTATGGCCTAGACATATGTTGTATATAGCGTGTGGGATATTTCTAGAACCGGGGCATCGATTATGGTCCTTGACAGTTGATGGCGAATTTTTAGCCAGTCATACGATAACGGTGGTTTCAAAGCAAGGTTGGCGGTGATAGCTAGAGTCAGTCATGGATGTTTTAATGCTTTGTTGTGATGTTGAGCTGCTTTTGCCATGTATGAATGGTTGTTCTGATTTCCATGACTGGATTGTTATTCTTTTGGATGTATGGATCGTAAAGGCATCACTGTCAGGTGTACGGAAGGCAAGTGCAACTTCTTCTCTAGAGCAGGGTAGATTAGTTATTTATTTACTCATTCCCATATACTTTATTGATGAAGTTTGTTAGTTGTTTTATCGCTCACTAAGACTGTTGTCTGACTCAAGGTTTTATGTTTCCTCTTATTACCTTGGGTTGTTCATCCGGTTGTGGATGAGCAGAATGAGAAGCATGTGACAGGTGATGCTTTAGTGAGAATGACGATGCTGATCGATGGCGAGCAGGATGCTCACGTACCAATTTTACTACTATCTAGTATTTGTTTCCGTTGTTTGCTATTTCTCTGAGTGTTGTAGTGAGGCAAATTGTACAAACACTGTTGTTGATATCCACGTGTATGGGAAATACTTTCAAGCTGTCATGAAAGCTTGGTATTTTCTGCTTCACTATCACCACCTTTTGTATATGTTCTATTTTATTTTATCCTTGCGCTATGAGTTTACGACAGGTTCCGCTTATGTATTATACCTTGATAATCGCCCATAGCTGCCTTGCACATCTTTTAGCATATTATTTCTCTTGTATAGTGCGGGGGTTGTAGGCGGTCGTCATATGTTGATACATTGTTGGGGACTGCATCAATTTACTACCAAAAATTAATTTGGTTTTCAGGTATTTAGTTCTCAACTATGCATCCTCGATGGTGATTAGTGCGAAATAGGATCCACAAGGACGATTTGAACGATTACTCCTTGTTTCAAGGTACGTTCATTTCTCCTTCTATTGATAATATATTCCATTTATTTTGTATAATCAACTAGTTTGATGCTTATGACAACATCTTCATTTGCACGTGGCAGATGCGTTGGATGGACACTGCAAATGCAAATGGAAGAAATTAATGGTTATGAATCATCTCCCTGTTTTGGTACTTCATCTACCCTTCACATGTCTAGACTTTTGTCAAACTATAGCTGCATCGGGACTGATTTTTTTAATAGTATGTTCCACTGCTGAGTTTCTTACTTTGGGTTCTGCTGTGAGCACAAATTGCTGAAGGTTTAGGATCCGTTTGCAGTTAAATTTGAGCGTGTTACCATTGCTTTCGCATCCGATGTGTTGCAGCTCCAACCGACCAAAAGGAATGATTACTCACTGCTGGAAATCATTCTGTTGGCATCGGTATAATTGATATTGCCCCGTATATAATCAAGCACGGAAACTCATTCAACGTTGCCATGTTTGAATTTGTTTTATTGGTATGTGCAATAATTGGATGTTAGCAAAATCAGGGTTGATGAAAACTTTATCCATTACTATGAATCTCCTTTAAAGCGTCAAATGATGTACAATTGATATTGCATGCTACTTCCATCTATTTACCTTTTTATACTAAAGTTCAATTTGATATACCTCTAGCCATTTTGTAACCTGTATACAGTTGCATCAAACTTAAGCGGTAGTTTAAGTATTTTTGATGGTACATATGTTAAAATTTGTTATACTTTTGATTATTTGCTGATGTTAAACAATGCAAACTAAAAGTTGATTAAATCCTTGATTATACTATATATATGCCTGCCTTTCATACCACCTATGTTATATTGACAGCCTCCATTTTATTCAACTATCTGGCATTTATACATACAAATACAGTTTGGTTTAGTTGGCAGTTGGAAACTATTAGAAATGATGGAGGCCCCATATTATCACAAAACCAATTGGCAATGTGAAGGGGGAACTCCTTATATTTTAAGGAAGATTGGGTAGCAAATTCTCGATGTGGGACAATTCCAACAGAAACAAACACGGTGTTTGTGTCACTATTTGAACTTTGAAAAATACAGTTTGTTTTATTACACTTCTTCGTGATCTCTACCCACTTTCTGTCTAAATGACTCAATATGCTGGTGATATCACATGTTATTCTGTTGAAACTAACGTAAATATATTCACTTCTAATATTCTGAATCATTTGTCTTTTATGTTTTCTTAGAATAACTTACACTTATGTAAAGTATTTTTTTCCAATATATGATAACCATTGGTGTTCACTAGAAATTACCATTTGTCAATCACCCTTTCAAAATAAAATAAAAAAACTGAGTGGTTAAACACAATTAGGATAATTTTTTTTAGTAATGAGATGCTGATCAAAATTGTTTTTGATGAATCTCAGACAATAATTTTAACCATCCATCTTTTATAGTATACATTTTGTATTTTAAATACCAGTCACTCCTACGCAAGTTTAAGGGTTGAATATGTGTTCCATATATGTTAATCTACTGATAAATTTTATGTATATCAGGAACCAAATGTTTGTTTAACTAGGGACAACGATTTTCTGTTTGATATTTGCCTTCCATGTTATGCTGATGATTAGATATAACCACACAATTTCTTTTGAAAAGATATCTATTTTCTACCCACCCACGGTTCAACTTAGATAACTAACAATGTATTATATGTGTTTCTGTGCTCAAGGAGTATTTTGCGGTAACTCATATAACTAACTGTTTCCGTATCGATGAAGTACTGTGTGATCTATTACTTAAAATTGTAGATGAGTACATTCTCTCTACTGATGAACATAATTTTCAGCACTCCATATTAAAAAAAAAACGTTTCCGATCCTTTTTTTACTATTTTACTGAATTTTTTAAGCATAACGGGTGTGTAGAGCGCTTCTACATATCCGATTAGATAATATTACTAGTAGATAATAATTCGGTCAACATGCTTGACCGATGGCGCAAATAATACTGATAATGCATGCAGATTGCATGCAAAGGAGTTCAAAGCGCATAACGCAGTTAAGTACAGACGTAAATAATATACAGACTAATCAACATTACCACAAACTAAAAAATGCATCACCATTAACACTAACCAGCAGATAAGGCTCCAAATCATTTGCACTAGCAATCCAAAAAATGAGGAAAAGTTTACCAGATGCAAAGGGATGCGCTAAACATGACGAGCTTACCATGGTCTTGGAAAAAAGCGATGTTACTGGATGCCATAAGCGTCAGTGCTCCAAACAATGGCAGTGTCCAAGATAGTAGGAATGAATGGTGTTGGCTGGGTACCTGATGAAGATGCTTTGAGATGAGCGCTGCGACGAATGGCAGAGCAGGACAGTGCAGGAGCAATCATGGGAGACATGCCTTTAAGGAGTGGTGGAGGTGGTGTGGTAGCAAGGATAAGGGACTGATCATTGAAGGCTGGATCATCAAACTGGTTAGGGTTAGATAGGTCAAGGTCTAGTTCCATGAAAGGGTCCCACTTGGGTTCATGAGATGACCAAGGGTTCCATCCTAGCGGGATGATGACTTCAAGCGAGTTGTCGGACACTGGTAAAGGTGCCAGTTAAGGTTCAGAGGCCAAAGCCAGTTCAGGAAAGTTGGATTCTATCTGCATGGCATCAAAATGGAGCTCAGGTTCAGGTACAGGAAAACTGAGCAGTTCTATCATGAATTCCCTATTGTTTTCCTAGTGGTTGCCTAAAAGTAAGTCTTCCGGGTTCATGGAGGGGTGAAAATGATCCTAATCTTCCACCATTATGATGTAATGGGCATTGCCAAGATGAATAGAGTAGGTGGAGGGTAAAGACACCGCCTTTAGGATTCTAGCCCTGGCAAACACGTAGCGGAGATCTTTCTACGCCCAATTACAGTCATCGATTTTGAGAAAAAGGCCTACCGGCTAGTGAGGTGGTCGAAATTATGCCGAAGATAAGCGGGAAAACCTTTAATTCTCATCCAACAAATGGACTAGAACTCATGATCAACAACCTCTGTAACAACCCGGAAAATCCGAGCCAATTTGACAATTTTAATGAATTTTGAATATTTAAAATGAATTATTTTAAATAATAACGATGAGAAATTTATTTTGAATAGAATTAGAATGAATATATTTATTTGAATCGTCGTTAGAATATAATTATTTATTTTAAATTATAAAAGGAATTGAAAATGGCGCGGTAGTATGAAAACTCGATTTCAAAGTTCAAACGAATGTACAGGATTCAAAATAAACCAGATTTTGGCAAAACCAGAAATATTAGAATCTATTTGAGAATATCTTTCCAACGAATCCAAAAAATCAAAGTTTCATAGCGGGAATAAAAAGTTAGGCCCATTTGAAAATTCAGAATAGTCGTTGTGGAATTCTGGCCCTTAAAAATGGAAATTTTGCAAACGACCTCGGTTTTTGACGAAACCACTTTTGTTGGATCTGTGATGTCAAATTATTTCTAGATTCCAAAATTCGTAATTTTCTGAATCAATATATGAGCGTGGCGTAAGAAAACGTGTTTGACCAATTTCAGCTGAATTTAATCGACTGGAAAATGGCCATTTTTCAAACGGCCTCAGAATTTAGCGAAATTGGTTTTATTAGGACCGTATCATTAATACAAAGCTAGAAATAATTTTTCTGGAATTTTTAGAGTCAGTATGTAGCCCCGGTAAATTGAAAAGTGTGTTTAAATTGAATATATAATGATTTACACATTAAATTAAATGAAAACTAATCGTAACAGCCAAATTGGGCTACGAAACATATACCATTGTGTTCAGAATGGGGGTATTTAGCTAGGGACGAAAGTCTGTGGGTCTTGTTTAGAGTTGAACTGAAAAATCTACTTTTTAGAAAATAAAATAATTAAATAAAATAAATAAATTTTATAAACCCCCCCTTAAAATCCCCTTTCCTTCTCCCTCGTTGACTCAGCCCAAATCAAAACAGAAAGAGAAAAAAGAATCGGGCCCTCCCCCCCTCTGTCGCCGTCTACCCACGAACGTCGCCACCCTCCAATGAAGCGTCGCCGCCCCCAACCATCCACCTCGCCTTCCACCTCCTCCTCCCATCGCCTCGCCCCCTTCTCCTCTGCCTGCGCTTCAATCCCCACCCGAATCGAAACCCCCCTTTTCCCCAGTTCGAGGCCGCACCCATCTGAAGTGCCACCGAGCTCGACTGGATTGGAGGGTGTGGCCAAGGCGGAGCAATCAGCAACTTCTGATCGGCAGTGCTAAGCTCCGAGACGCGTGCGATAGTTAGAGTTCCAAGGCAGGCGGGTTTTCCTTTTTCACGATGATGCCTGGAACCAATTTAGAACAGAGGAAGTTGATGTTCTTTATTTATTTCTTTAAGTATAATAGCATTGCTGAAATATATGATTTTTTATTTATAAAATACTTTGTTTTAAATAGGAATTTATATATATAACTTTGTTTTGAAAAAAAGTTGTTTTTAAAATATAAACAACTTTTTAAAAAAAAAAGGGAAAAAGGTTTGATTTTTAAAGAGATAAAGATTAGATTTTTGGAAAGAGAAAGAGTTGATTTTTATAGTGAAGAAGAAGTGATTTATATCTTAGGAAAGAAGTGATTTTACATATGAAAAGACTATATTTTTATATAGAAAAAGTTTATATTTTTAGAATAGAAAAGTTTATATTATTAGAGAATAAAAATAGGATTTTTCTTGTAGGAAAGATACGTTTTTTCTGAAGGAAAAATATTATATTTTTAACATGAAAAGATTATATTATTGAAGTTAAAAAGATTATATTTTTATAAGTGACAAGTTAGAATTTTTATATGAAGAAGGGTAAGATCTTTATTGTAATGACCCGCATTTGTCAGAGATATTATAATTAATTTATTTAATTATATAAATAGTGGTTTAGGGAATTAAATCATCGTTAATTAAATAATATGGAATATTTAATTAAATTAAATAATTAAATAATATATTTAATTCAGAAATAATCAAAAATATTGGAAATCACAATATAATGTGAACAGGGTCGTCCCCAAGATTTAATTCAGCTTAGAGTTGAATCATATTGACGAAAATATTCAATCGACAACAGTTTGAACGTATAATTATATTATAATTAAAATCGAGCTTGAAATGGCGCTGTAGTTCGCGATTTGGACTTCAACTGAATATACAGGGTCCGTTTTAAATCGGATTTCTGTGAAACAAGAACCGTCAGAACCGATTAGATAATAGTTTTCTAATGGAAGAGAACGATCGGAATTTCATCGTGTAGATTTTGATTTACGTCCAAATCAAATTTCAGAAAAGTCGCTGTGGAATTTCCTTTATAATTCGTAACGATTTATAAAAGGAATTTCAATATAAATTGAATAACGATATAATATGGATTTAGAATATCAAGCTATAAATCCATACAGAAATATTCTGGAGCTGTGGTATATTCTATGTGAATATATACGATAATATTAATTCAATTATATTTAATTTAATTTATTTAAATATATTTATATATTTAAAAGGGCTATTTAGAGCTTTAAAAATAGCCACTTTTGCAAACGAAGTCGGAATTCAACGAAACTAATTTTGTTTGATCCGCAATGTCAAATTATTGTTAGATTCCAAGTTTCATGATTTTTAGAGTCAGTGTGTGGCCGTACGGATATTTAGAGTGAAAAACAGTCAGTATTTCAACAGTTAAAAATACGCTGTGTGAGCAAATGGAGTCGGAATTCGACAAAACTAGTTTCGTTGGGACCGTAATGTCAAACTCTAGCTGCATGTCAATTTTCATGATTTTTAGGTATCGTGTGTGTTCGTAGGGATTTTTAGAGTGCAGTAACGAATATAAAATGATATAAATTAAATATCTAAAATATCTCAATTTCCTATACATATACCCCATTAACTTTTCTAAACCTAACCAATTCTTCATTCTTCTTTGATCATCTCAGCCGCCACCGAAACAAAAAAAATAAACGTGAGCAAATCATCTTTGAAAAACCATAGAAAATCCAAACAAATACCATAAATCATTTTAGATGTATATTTGGGATCCTTGAGAGTTTATCTTCAGCCCTATATCTATTTTGTTTGGTCCAATGACCTTTCTGGAGTTCGAACAGTGAAGCATATTCCTAGGGTTTAGGCTTATTCGATTTTGGGGCATCGATCCTTGAATTGGTGATTTGATTTGGTTTCGGCAAGGGTTTTCGCACCTTGAGTGTTGGTTTGGTGAAATGCGGTTCAAGATTTTGGTTCACCCTATTCTTAGGCGGCGCGAGGAATAGGTTCGACGCAGGGACGGAATCAGGTGCGAGTTGTAAAACTTGGGTACGGGTTGGTAGAGTTTTGAAAGGGGATTGAAATGGTCTTGGTTTTGGTTTGAACGGTGGAGGAATGGTGGAGATAAGGGGATCCAAAGATCGGCCATGGAACTGTATAAGGATGACGGACGCGAGATTTGATGAAGGGATACTGGGTGGTGCGGAAATTGTGTGAGGAGTTCAATCGTGTAGAGAGAGTACGGTTTGGTGTTTGATGGGAGGTGTTGGAATGAAGGGCATAGGCCATCGTGGTTTTCAAAAGGGACCAAATACTGGAGTAGCCAGTTTAAGCTTTTACAAGGAGGAAGGACACTGTTGATTTCGGGTATGGGCTTCCAAGAGGGAAAGTGGGCCGAATTTTAGAAGGTAAAAGGCCCAATGATAGTTTTAAATTTGTTTTGTTTTAATTTAAAACGCTTATAACTTAGAAAATGTATAACTTCGTCATACTGTATCAGAATTGGGCGAAACAAGATCCGACAGGATCGTATGGACGGTGGTCCACACTGGAACTGACCGGGAGTGGAATGAAGCTCGTTACAATTTATGGCGAAATAAACTGTTTGATTCAAATCAAACAACAGTTTATCGTTATTTAACGATGAACTGCAAAAGTGAGTAATACTCACCAACTCTGAACAGTTCTATTTTTACAACGTATTCTTAGAACTGTTAAATATTGTCTATTTGATTGTGTGTTGACTGTTTGATTGAACTGCTAGTCAGTTATTGAATATTATATATATATATACATATATAAACCGTTAAATAGTTATAAATTGATTCTGTTAACAGAATATTTCATATTTAACTCAAAGTGATGTTGATTTTACTGTGTAACATCTGTGATGCAGGAAAACAGGTTGGAGGAATCCGACTGGATTACTCAATAGTAATTTTATTGTTTTTCATATATTGTTATATGATGTGATATAAAATCTATGGGCAATTATATGTACTTGGACGATATTGAACATCGTGATTTGATATGATTGAATACCATATCATACCGAAATGTTGATAAGGGGATTTTCAAAGTGATATTGAAAATAGAATATTTATAAAATGGGATATTTATAAATAAGAGATATTTATAAAGTGGAATATTTATAAATAAGAAATGTTTATAAATTGGAATATTTATAAATAGGAGATATTCAAAAAGGAAATAATTACAAACCATTTTCTTTTTGAATGGAAAGGCCTGTGTGGCGGGTTTGGGGATTTTCCCGATGCTCCCGTTACAAAGGAGGTTATGGCGAATTTTTCAGAGAATTTAAGGAGTTAGAATATTTCAAGAATAAATTTAAAAAGGAAATATTTGTAAACCATTTACAAATAGAATTGAAAAGGAAACGTTACAAAAAGGAAATCATTTTTAAAGTGTAGAACCGTTATTTAAAAGTAAATCTTTGCAAATGAATAAAACGTTGTTAAAAAGGACATCTTTATAAAGTGAATAAAGTAAATCGAATATGGTATTCGAAGGGAGTAAATCGAATATGATATTCGAAAGTTAGTAAAACGAATAGCTTATTCGATAGGAGTTAATCAAGATGAGTTAAATAAGTTAAGTTAATCGAATCTAGTTATTCGATAGGAGTTAATCAAGTTAAGTTAAATAAGTTAAGTTAATCGAATCTAGTTATTCGAGAGGAGATTATCGAATATAGTTTATTCGAAGGAGTTATCAATTATTAGTTATTCGAAGTGAGTAGTCGAATATTGGTTATTCGAAGTGAGTTGATCGAATATTGGTTATTCCAAAAGGGGAGTTATCAAATCGAATAGATTAAAGGAGTTAATCAAATATAGTTTATTCGAGTAGAGTTAGAGGAGTTATCGAATATAGTTTATTCAACAGGAGTGAAGTGAATAGTTAGATTAATCAAAGTGAATTAGTTAAGTTAAACTAAGTGAATTAGTTAAGTGAATTGGTTAAGTTAACCAAAGTGCATTTGTCGAGTTAATCAAAGTGATTAGTTCAGTTAATCGAGTTGAATTTGTCAGTCGAGTTAATAAATGGAGTCAGTCAAACCAAGTAAAACCAGTTAGAGTTAATTAATTAAGGCTGACCAGTTAGAGATAATCAATCAGAGTTAATCAAATAGAGTTAAGTAAAATTAGAACTGACTAGAGATTAGTAAATTGAATGGTTTTCTAAGTGTCTACCTGATGTTGGTTTCGGCCTTCGGGATTTATACTTAGGGAATTGTTCTCATAATAGTTCACAGTCAGGGACTGATAGTTGGGGAAGAGTAGTGATTTGTAAATAAGCAAATGGAAACGTTTTCTAGTGTTAATAACATATATTTTCTAAACATAGAAAATAAGGCAATATTAATATATATATAGATATATGTTGATGATTGATCGATATAATTTCCATCTGGAAATAATATCGTTGTTTGCACACTTGTTGTCTTTGATAGTTAACTCACAGACTATCGAAGTTTTGACCATTTTAACGTTGTTAATATGGAGAGACCGGTTGGATTATTATCCAAAGAACCACTCTGTATTGGCATAAGCGTTGCGAATCATATATGCCAAAGATAATTGAAGACGGAGTAAAATTTCAAGGGCTACAGTATAAGTCTTAGATAACAGTGCCTAAGATGGATGTACTGAATAGTGCCTTCGGTTTGTCCAATCCCAGGACAACTTGTATGGACGAAGGTCTGACAGCGTATATCCAATGGATCGCGTAAGTTGATCTGTTCAAACGTATTCACGTTTGGTGGCGGAGGAATTCGTTTCTCTTAGCTGTATACCCGTGTTATTTTTGGATAAGTCAATGTCTGATTTGGCGGGTATGACGATGTGACATTCTAAGTGAATGAGGATGACTTGTGTGAATGAATGTCTGACAGAGTATTTCCAGAAAGGTCACGTACATTGATTTCTTCAACCGTACCAAGAGTGGAAGCAGAGAAGGAAACTTCTTTTAGCTGACACGTAATGTAGGGTTGTAGACGTCAATTAGTGATTTTCGATGGATCTGACAATATGGCATTCAAAGTGAATCTGATGGGATGATAACGCATAACTTCTAGCCTCATTATCCGGTAAATGACAGAAATCGGGCAGGCAGCATGGCTAAGTCGGTCGCACCGAAGTAGGGTGTATAATCACCTATCTAGAGAATATTCATTTGTTTCTTAAATCTATCAATGCTGTCCCATATATGTACGGGAACGGTTGCTGATCCCAACCGTTGGTGATATACATTCGATACACACAAGCAAAATGAGTGGTCGGTCATGTGTGGCTGAGTTACAAGATGTTCTTTTTGAACTCCGGTGTATCGTTCCTAGAGTACACTGATCGGAAGGTGGTTCCATACCTTGTCATAGTTGGAAA
Organism: Allium sativum; assembly: GCA_030737875.1. NCBI lineage: Eukaryota > Viridiplantae > Streptophyta > Magnoliopsida > Asparagales > Amaryllidaceae > Allium > Allium sativum. The sequence goes on from CM060912.1 coordinate 62,652,246, forward strand.
TCCATTATCCAATACGTGCTTGCGATTTTGATTGTATACTATATATGTAGAACGTGAGATGAAAGCATTTCTGCTAGTTGATATCTATTTGTACATAGACATTATTATAATATCAAAAGGTTTTTGATATAAAGATATTTTGGATTCTCATAAGGGAAAAACCCATTCCGTTCTACGGCGTGGTCTTATGAGATATCGTTTACTTGTTCATATACCTGTTTAAACTGTTTTACTCACACCAGTCCCATGACTGACCCGGAGTTTACTTTTTTGTTTTCCCTAAACTCTTGGGTGTCCAATTTTGTACGGGCAGTCAAGTAGTCAGGATTTTACAGATATACTTGGAGAGCTTGGAGCAGGAGGCTTCAAGATCATATAGCTATAGTTATTTCCGCTGTGTTGTAAGTGCTGTACTCTGATAAGTGCTATTGAATACATAACTGTTATATTTCAAAGTTATGTTATCTATTATATGTTATTCGTTCCGCTGTGAGGTTCGTGTTACTCTGATGTTGTGTTCTTCTTCTTCTTCTATTTTAAGTTTCTATCTTATATATTCTCACCTTCTAATTTCTTTCATTAATTACCAGGATTTTTCGATGTTTTGGTTATCGACATCGAGCTTATGTCGATAACCAAAGTCGCCGAAAATCCGGGTCGTTACAGTTGGTATCAGAGCTTAAGTTAAGAATTACCTTGGCTCTGTGGCGTGACTCGGTAGAGATAGGATTAGTAATACCCTAGATTGAGTTGAGTGTATATATACGAGTGCGTATTTGTATTTGATATTAAAATGGTTTTATATTGTGGAGATTCATTGGCTGAGTTGTTTATGAGTTCTGGTCGATCAGTTCGATCCACTGTATCGGTAGGAGTAAATAAATACTTGAATACGATGGACCGACACAGTATGGATATGTAATATATTATCATATATTAGATATATTGGTTGTAATTATAATCGAATGAGATTATAAAGTGAAATGGTTATATGTAACCAATCAGAATCACATAAGTAAAGTATATGAAATAAGATGAATTAAATATGAATTTAAATCAGATTTGGAATTAAAATAAGGAAATTTTAAGTTCTTGGGAGATTTTGAGATGTTTTCAAAATGGATGTATTTAGTAAGGGTTTTGAAATGATATATTATTGAACTCACTTCGGTAGCTGGAAAATAATTCCGATGATGACTACGCAGTATCATCGGTGTGATTTTCGAGTTCTAAATGGTGGATTACTACCAAAGATTTTTTTTTGAATTGTTTGAAGAAACAAGTTATTTAAAAATTCAAAGTTTTTGAATTGGTATTATGATTTCAAATTTGATTTGAAATAAAACCGGGAATTTAAGTTCTAGAAATTAAAATTTAACTTGTGAAGTTAATTCGAATGGGATGGTAAAAGTAAATAATAAACCAGAATTTAACTTGAGATGATAGGTGAAGAAAAACTGAAGTGATTAGAGAATAATCTGGATTTGAAATGATAAGTTGAGAGTTTGGAATTTGAAACTCGAATTTGAAATTAAATTCGGCTTGAATAAGCGAATGGTTGTGTTAAGAATAACTTGGTTGGAGTTGATTGGGATGGCATTTGTATATGCCGAGTTGATAACAGATGGTAGGGATATAATGATATGCCCAACAAATAGGTACAAGTTTATATTTTATATGAGTTTGGAATTTATGAGCCGAATTGGCAAGCCGTTTGGCATTTTGATTTTCTTTTGGGTTGAAGAAGGCCCAGAGAGGCAAGTTGGAGTTTGAGCTATTGACCAGTACAAAGGCGGTGCTGGCAAAATTTTCCGAAAATATAAAGTGTTAGAAAATTTTCAGAATTTTTGAAAATTTTAGTTAGTCAGAAGGAATTAATATTTTAGTCGATATTAATTGGTTTAGAGAAACAAGAGATAAGGGTAAACTGATAAGCTTTTACCAAATAGATAGGGTCGTCCACTACCTTAGCAATTTCGAGGACGAAATTATTTAAGTGGGGAAGAATGTAATGACCCGCATTTGTCAGAGGTATTACAATTAATTAATTTAATTATATAAATAGTGATTTAGGGAATTAAATCGTCGTTAATTAAATAATATAGAATATTTAATTAAATTAAATAATTAAATAATATATTTAATTCAGAAATAATCAAAAATATTGGAAATCACAATATAATGTGAACAGGGTCATCCCCAAGATTTAATTCAGCTTAGAGTTGAATCATATTGACGAATATATTCAATCGACGACAGTTTGAACGTATAATTATATTATAATTAAAATCGAGCTTGAAATGGCGCTGCAGTTCGTGATTTGGCGATTTGGACTTCAACTGAATATACAGGGTCCGTTTTAAGTCGGATTTCTGTGAAACAAGAACCGTCAGGACCGATTAGATAATAGTTTTCTAATGGAAGAGAACGATCGGAATTTCGTCGTGTAGATTTTGATTTACGTCCAAATCAAATTTCAGAAAAGTCGCTGTGGAATTTCCTTTATAATTTGTAACGATTTATAAAAGGAATTTCAATATAAATTGAATATCGATATAATATGGATTTAGAATATCGAGCTATAAATCCATACAGAAATATTCTGGAGCTGTGGTATATTCTATGTGAATATATACAATAATATTAATTCAGTTATATTTAATTTAATTTATTTAAATATATTTATATATTTAAAAGGGCTATTTAGAGCTTTAAAAATAGCCACTTTTGCAAATGAAGTCGGAATTCAACGAAACTAATTTTGTTGGATCTGCAATGTCAAATTATTGTTAGATTCCAAGATTCATGATTTTTAGAGTCAGTGTGTGGCTGTACGGATTTTTAGAGTGAAAAACAGTCAGTATTTCAACAGTTAAAAATACGCTGTGTGAGCAAATGGAGTCGGAATTCGACAAAACCAGTTTCATTGGGACCATAATGTCAAATTCTTGATGAATGTCAATTTTCATGATTTTTAGGTATCGTGTGTGTTCGTAGGGATTTTTAGAGTGCAGTAACGAATATAAAATGATACAAATTAAATATCTAAAAATATCTCAATTTCCTATATATATACCCCATTAACTTTTCTAAACCTAACCAATTCCTCATTCTTCTTTGATCATCTCAGCCGCCACCGAAACAAAAAAAAAAATAAACGTGAGCAAATCATCTTTGAAAAACCATAGAAAATCCAAACAAATACCATAAATCATTTTAGATGTATATTTGGGATCCTTGAGAGTTTATCTTCAGTCCTATATCTATTTTGTTTGGTCCGATGACCTTTCTGGAGTTCGAACAGTGAAGCATATTCCTAGGGTTTAGGCTTATTCGATTTTGGGGCATCGATCCTTGAATTGGTGATTTGATTTGGTTTCGGCAAGAGTTTTCGCACCCTGAGTGTTGGTTTGGTGAAATGCGGTTCAAGATTTTGGTTCGCCCTATTCTCAGGTGGCGCAAGGAAGAGGTTCGACGCAGGGACGGAATCAGGTGCGAGTTGTAAAACTTGGGTACGGGTTGGTAGAGTTTTGAAAGGGGATTGAAATGGTCTTGGTTTTGGTTTGAACGGTGGAGGAATGGTGGAGATAAGGGGATCCAAAGATCGGCCATGGAACTGTATAAGGATGACGGACGCGAGATTTGACGAAGGGATACTGGGTGGTGCGGAAATTGTGTGAGGAGTTCAATCGTGTAGAGAGAGTACGGTTTGGTGTTTGATGGGAGGCGTTGGGATGAAGGGCGTCGGCCATCGTGGTTTTCAAAAGGGACCAAATACTAGAGTAGCCGGTTTAAGCTTTTACAAGGAGGAAGGACACTGTTGATTTCGGGTATGGGCTTCCAAGAGGGAAAGTGGGCCGAATTTTAGAAGGTAAAAGGCCAAATGAGAGTTTTAAATTTGTTTTGTTTTAATTTAAAACGCTTATAACTTAGAAAATGTATAACTTCGTCATACGGTATCAGAATTGGGCGAAACAAGATCCGACAGGATCGTATGGACGGTGGCTCCACACTGGAACTGACCGGGAGTGGAATGAAGCTCGTTACAATTTATGGCGAAATAAACTGTTTGATTCAAATCAAACAACAGTTTATCGTTCTTTAACGATGAACTGCAAAAGTGAGTAAAACTCACCAACTCTGAACAGTTTTATTTTTACAATGTATTCTTAGAATTGTTAAATATTGTCTGTTTGATTGTGTGTTGACGGTTTGATTGAACTGCTAGTCAGTTAGTGAATATTATATATATATATATAAACCGTTAAATAGTTATATATTGATTCTGTTAACAGAATATTTCATATTTAACTGGAAGTGATGTTGATTTTACTGTGTAACATCTGTGATGCAGGGAAACAGGTTGGAGGAATCCGACTGGATTCCTCAACAGTTATTTTATTGTTTTTCATATATTGTTATATGATGTGATATAAAATCTATGGGCGATTATATGTACTTGGACGATATTGAACATCGTGATTTGATATGATTGAATACCATATCATACTGAAATGTTGATAAGGGGATTCTCAAAGTGATATTGAAAATAGAATATTTATAAAATGGGATATTTATAAATAAGAGATATTTATAAAGTGGAATATTTATAAATAAGAAATGTTTATAAATTGAAATACTTATAAATAGTAGATATTCAAAAAGGAAATAATTACAAACCATTTTCTTTTTGAATGGAAAGGCCTATGTGGTGGGTTTGGGGATTTTCCTGATGCTCCTGTTACAAAGGAGGTTATGGCGAATTTTTCAGAGAATTTAAGGAGTTAGAATATTTCAAGAATAAATTTGAAAAGGAAATATTTGTAAACCATTTACAAATAGAATTGAAAAGCAAACGTTATAAAAAGGAAATCATTTTTAAAGTGTAGAACCGTTATTTAAAAGTAAATTTTTTCAAATGAATAAAACGTTGTTAAAAAGGAAATCTTTATAAAGTGAATAAAGTAAATCGAATATGGTATTCGAAGGGAGTAAATCAAATATGGTATTCGAAAGTTAGTAAAACGAATAGCTTATTCGATAGGAGTTAATCAAGATGAGTTAAATAAGTTAAGTTAATCGAATCTAGTTATTCGATAGGAGTTAATCAAGTTAAGTTAAATAAGTTAAGTTAATCGAATCTAGTTATTCGAGAGGAGAATATCGAATATAGTTTATTCGAAGGAGTTATCGATTATTAGTTATTCGAAGTGAGTAGTCGAATATTAGTTATTCGAAGTGAGTTAATCGAATATTGGTTATTCGAAAAGGGGAGTTATCAAATCGAATAGATTAAAGGAGTTAATCGAATATAGTTTATTTGAGTAGAGTTAGAGGAGTTATCGAATATAGTTTATTCGACAGGAGTTAAGTGAATAGTTAGATTAATCAAAGTAAATTAGTTTAGTTAAACTAAGTGAATTAGTTAAGTGAATTGGTTAAGTTAACCAAAGTGAATTTGTCGAGTTAATCAAAGTGATTAGTTCAGTTAATCGAGTTGAATTTGTTAGTTGAGTTATTAAATGGAGTTAGTCAGACCAAGTAAAACCAGTTAGAGTTAATTAATTAAGGTTGACCAGTTAGAGTTAATCATCAGAGTTAATCAAATAGAGTTAAGTAAAATTAGAACTGACTAGAGATTAGTAAATTAAATGGTTTTCTAAGTGTCTATCTGATGTTGGTTTCGGCCTTCGGGATTTATACTTAGGGAATTGTTCTCATACTAGTTCACAGTCAGGGACTGATATTTGTGGAAGAGTAGTGATTTGTAAATAAACAGATGGAAACGTTTTCCAGTGTTAATAACATATATTTTCTAAACATAGAAAATAAGGTAATATGCATATATATAGATATATGTTGATGATTGATCGATATAATTTCCATATGGAAATAATATCGTTGTTTGCACACTTGTTGTCTTTGATAGTTAACTCACAGACTATAGAAGTTTTGACCATTTTAACGTTGTTATTATGGAGAGATCGGTTGGATTATTATCCAAAGAACCACTCTGTATTGGCATAAGCGTTGCGAATCATATATTCCAAAGATAATTGAAGATGGAGTAAAATTTCAAGGGCTATTGTATAAGTCTTAGATAACAGTGCCTAAGATGGATGTACTGAATAGTGCCTTCGGTTTGTCCAATCCCAGGACAACTTGTATGGACGAAGGTCTGACAGCGTATATCCAATGGATCACGTAAGTTGATCTGTTCAAACGTATTTACGCTTGGTGGCGGAGGAATTCGTTTCTCTTAGCTGTATACCCGTGTTATTTTTGGATAAGTCAATGTGTGATTTGGCGGGTATGACGATGTGACATTCTAAGTGAATGAGGATGACTTGTGTGAATGGATGTCTGACAGAGTATTTCCAGAAAGGTCACGTACATTGATTTCTTCAACCGTACCAAGAGTGGAAGCAGAGAAGGAAACTTCTTTTAGCTGACACGTAATGTAGGGTTGTAGACGTCAATTAGTGATTTTCGATGGATCTGACAATGTGGCATTCAAAGTGAATCTGATAGGATGATAACGCGTAACTTCTAGCCTCATCATCCGGTAAATGACATAAATCGGGCAGGCAGCATGGCTAAGTCGGTCACACCGAAGTAGGGTGTATAATCACCTATTTAGAGAATATTCATTTGTTTCTTAAATCTATCAATGCTGTCCCATATATATACGGGAACGGTTGCTAATCCCAACCGTTGGTGATATACATTCGATACACTCAAGCAAAATTAGTGGTTGGTCATGTGTGACTGAGTTACAAGATGTTCTTGTTGAACTCCAGTGTATCGTTCCTAGAATACACTGATCGGAAGGTGGTTCCATACCTTGTCATAGTTGGAAATCCATTATCCAATACGTGCTTGCGATTTTGATTGTATACTATATATGTAGAACGTGAGATGAAAGCGTTTCTGCTAGTTGATATCTATTTGTACATAGACATTATTATAATATCAAAAGGTTTTTGATATAAAGATATTTTGGATTCTCATAAGGGAAAAACCCGTTCCGTTCTGCGGCGTGGTCTTATGAGATATTGTTTACTTGTTCATATACTTGTTTAAACTATTTTACTCACACCAGTCCCATGACAGACCCGGAGTTTACTTTGTTGTTTTCCCTAAACTCTTGGGTGTCCAATTTTGTACGGGCAGTCAAGTAGTTAGGATTTTACAGATATACTTGGAGAGCTTGGAGCAGGAGGCTTCAAGATCATATAGCTATAGTTATTTCCGCTGTGTTGTAAGTGCTGTACTCTGATAAGTGCTATTGTATACATAACTGTTATATTTCAAAGTTATGTTATATGTTATTCGTTCCGCTGTGAGGTTCGTGTTATTCTGATGTTGTGTTTTTCTTCTTCTTCTATTCTAAGTTTCTATCTTATCTATTCTCACCTTCTAATTTCTTTCATTAATTACCAAGATTTTTCGATATTTTGGTTATCGACATCGAGCTTATGTCGATAACCAAAGTCGCCGAAAATCCGGGTCGTTACGTTTATATGAAGAAAAGATGTAATTTCTATATGAATAAAGGCGAGATTTTCATTTATATAAAGGCGAGATTTTTATTTTTATAAAGGCGAGATTTTTATAAACATCATATTAAAAATGCGATTTTTGCTATGAACAGCGGGAAAGGATCACAATGGAATTTTGAGCAAATTCGAACCGTTCAGAATTAAACAATGACGGAGTGGAACCCCAAGGTGAGAACTCCTCACTAAAATTTTCTGTTTAGTTATTTATTCTATAACTGCATATATGAACTGTTTCCCCGTCGTCCACAGACCATGGACGACTTGTTTGTTCGATTGTGTTTGGATTGATTTGTGTGTGGTAAAAATTGATTGTGTGATGTGGAATAGAATAAATATTTTATAATTGAAAATATAATTTTTAACATGTATATAAATTAAATATTCATAAATAAATCGGACGATTTGTTTATGTACACCTATTTGACTGATACGGATTGGGACGATAAATTTTACACATCACCCAACTGCATAAATAAAACCTGTGTTTGATTGTTTGAAAACCCCACATGGGTGTTGGGATGATATTGACGTATACTAATCCCAATTGTTTAGTAGTATGTCGACCGATGGGTTGACAGATTATGTAAGCGTTAATTATTTATATTTAATGCCTATACAGTTGTGTAGTGCATTCTGGATGATGGTTGATTATTTATCGTTGCTATTATATACATGTGTTGTATGGAAATCCATATAATTAACATTATATGGTAATTGATTGGGCCTCTTTCCAATTGGAAAAATAAAGAATATTATAAAATAAAGATTCATGTGTTGAATAGAATAAATAGTCATGTGTTGACGATACTCATGTGTTGAGAATATTCATGTGTTGAAACTTATCATGTGTTTAATGAAATATTTTAACAATAAAATTTACATCTTTATCATATATAAAATTAGAAACTAACTAGAAACTAGATAAGTTGAATGGTTTCCTGGTTATTGATCTGATGTTGGTTTCAGCCTTCACAATTAATACTTAGGGAATCGTTCTCTTACTAATTTACGGTTGGAGTCTGATTAAGAATTAAACGATAGAAATCATAATTTTACAAAATATATTAAATAAAAAAATAGTCATGTGTTGAAAAAAAAATATTCATGTGTTGAAAAAAAAATATTCGTGTGTTGAAGAATATATTCATTTGTTGAATAGAATAACGAAGTTATTGAAACATATAAAGCCGTGTTGATTAGATATGCGCCATTTTGACGCGAATGATATTTATATCGATTATATTCGTTTTTATAATGAATATAGAAAAGGAAGTGATTTCAAAATATAAAGTTTTGAAAAATTATCATTTATATATCGATGATATGGAATATTCAATTTTGATTTGAAATTGAATATGAAGTTGAAATAGTTTTTAAAAACGAAGTTAAAATGATTTGTAAAATATGTTTTGAATTGAAATCGACGAAAATATATTATATATATAATACAATGGCCTGAATAGAACGCGTTGCGCCGCGGCAGTTCGCGAATTTCGACCATTGACTTCGAATTGACGTTACTGGAGATCCGACTGTCAAATTCTCCTAAAACCAGAACCGTTGGGTTCGTATCGAAAAGAGCTTTCTAAATAATATTAGAGATTTGAAATCTAATTGTTGGATTTGGAATTATGTCCAAATCAAATTTGGAAAAGGTCGCTGTAAGTGCAGTTGAATGGCCGTTGATGGAAATCGACTGTACGAGCCTTGATAAAATTATTAAAAATAGTAATAATTTGTGCCAAATTATAAGAAATGATTTGGAAAGAATTGGAATAAAAATTCCATATTTGAAAAGATAAAAATAGATTTTTATCGACATGAAATAGTTTTGAACTAGAATTATAATCCATTTATTTTTGAAATAAATAAGTTGGATTTGAAAGGGTTTTAAAAGTAACCAGAATTTCCCATAATTGAATTGGAATTGATTTGAATTGATTTTTGGGTTTATCGTGAATGGTGTTTTAAATAACACTTGTTCTTTAACCTGATAATTAATGGAATGTGATTTTGGGTTGTCGTGAATGCTATCTTTAATAATACTATAATTATACCTAACGGAGTTAAGAAAATCAGAAACTAACTGGAGATTAGTTAAGTTGAATGGTTTCTTGGGTATTGATCTGATGTTGGTTTCGGCCTTCGGGGTTAATACATAGGGAATTGTTCACTTGCTAATTTACGGTTAAAGGCTTATGGAATGGAATGTGATTTTGGGTTTATAATGAATCGTGTTTTAAATAACATTGGTTCTTTAACCCATTTAAAGATAGGATTTGATTTCCCAAGTTAAACAATCATTAATATTGATTTTTGGGGAGATTAAAACCAAGTGGAGTTTTAATGAATCATTAATTAGATTGAAATGATCGAGAATTGAGTATCACCAGTTTTGCTCCAGGCAATAGTTAAATCTTTAATTAGATTTAAACGTGAAATGATAATTGAATTTACCAATAACACCGTGGTGTTAGATATGAAGTATTACCAGCTTTACTTCATGGGATGAATAGGTTGGGATTGGGAAACTAAAACAAAAGATTATTTCGGTAAGGTTCGTTAATCCCGACTAATTTGAATTGATATTCAAAAGAAGATTAAAGAATAAATTTAAAGAATTTGTCTTTGATAAAATTAAAGGGAACCTTTCCCAAAGTATAAGAATATTTGAATAAAAGAATATTCTGAATTGGAATGAGGCGTATGTTGTGTTTGTGTAACACTTGTTTATTATATACGCGAGTTATTCAGAAAGACCGGGTTTATCCCATTTTGAATAACTGATTCGACGTGGTGTCGAGGATGAAGACGGTGGTCGAAGACAGGAGGTCTTCACATCGTTTGGGTGATTACTAATGATCTTGATTGGGCTGTACACCCAAGAGGAGGGAATCAGTTGGTGATCGTCCAGACGTACTTGGAGATCAATGGATATGCGAGGTATAAGGTGCCTCCGGTTTCGTTCAGACTCAGAACGAACTTGTACGGGCTGTGTGTCTGACGTTGGATTTTGCTCTGTGTTGAATGATCTCTATTAAATACACATCTGCCTGGTGAAAGGGAATTCATTCCCTTACTTCACCCTTCTCTGAGACGTACGGGATCAGAGGTTGTATATCGATAGACATCAGTTGCATGGTGTGAATTGCCTGTGTGGCATGCCTAAGTGGCAAATGATCAAGGCGCCTGTTGAAAAGCAGAGTCTTGGGGTTGACGATCAAAGGACCGCTTGTGTGGCATAGCTTTGTGTACCGTTGATTCGCGAGCCTCACACCCCGGTTATGAACCAGAAACAAGAGAGGACATCAGGGTGGGCATGCGTTTCCTTCTAGCTAGGGTGGTGTTAGTGACCTACCAGCCCTGACATTTATATTATTTTCACCTGTGTGGTTGTTGCTGTTGCAAGGCGCCTCGGATAAATCGGCGACTGTGTGGAACCGATGGAGTCACTCGTTGGCTCATTTACGTCCCAAAGGTCGGGGAAGCGCAGCGCTCAGGCATAATAATCCACATCGGAGCACCGGCCTTGATGATCCATGAGGCAGTTGCGGCTGTTCCTAAGGCTCGGGCCAGACAGTCTCGAATCGGTGAGGACGATCCCTTGCCTCGGTTCACAGATGGAAATCCAACTTCCAAATACGTGATTTTGCGGTTTAATTGTAGAACTAGTATGGCGACATGATATATGGTACCCATGTCGCCTATGATTGATACATTTATATTTGAAGTTGTTTTCTTTACTAATAGTAATAATAAAAGATGAAATTTAGCATATCAAGCATTCTTTGGCTATTATAAGGTAAAACCCTATCCTCTGGCTTGTATTGCATTGTGTGATGGGACCTGGGTCTTATAATAGCTTCATTATTCTTTATTTAGCATTGCGTTGTTGTTTTATGCACTGGTATTCTTTGGAGGAGACCCGTTCCGTGTTATATGTCGTGGTCCCTTGATTTAGCTAACTTTAAAATAAAGATTAATGACTATTTTAGTTATCACACCAGTCACATGACTGACCTAGAGTTTATTGTTTTAACCTAAACTCTGGGTGCCCTTATTTTCCCCACGGGCAGCTAGTAGTTTTGGTTTTGCAGATTTATATTCACATGATCCTGATTTACAGCTGGAACGATATCCGGAAAGCTCTATATCCATTTATCTCTTTCAGTTGTGTATTGTATTATTTTTCCGCTGCTATGAAATGTATTGTAATCTCTGATATTTAGTGAATGTGTAATATTGATTTATACTCTGTATATTCTTGTATTCTGATGGAATTGTTGTGATTAACAATGAAATGTTCTTCTGTTTGTGTTCCGATGTGTCTTCACCTCAAGTCAATCTGGGCTTTCCTTCACGAGGAAGTTCAGGTCGTCTCAGTTGGTATCAGAGCTTTGGTTTACAAAGCTCGAGAACAAGACACATTAGAACCATACAAAAGAATTCATCAGATATTGGATTAGTAATATCCAATAAGAATGACTCGTTAGAGATGGGATCAGTAGTATCCTAGAACGAGTGTGAAGGGTATATTTTTAAAATGAAAACGAATTTTGTTTTGAAAATTTAAACCTTATTCAACGTATTTGAATATTTATTTGTATTGAATTTGGGCAATCCAATATATAAATTTTTTGCATATACGTCTGATCCACGGGTATTCGAAGTTTTAATATATTGGGTAGATATAGAATCACACTCTAGTCGCCCGGAGATGACACTGATGATAGCAGCTGCATCATCAGTGGATTTATGTTCGAGTTTCGAAAGTGGGATCTCTATGTATTTCCATTAGACTGATGTGAGAACCAAAATATAGTTAGAATATATTGTTGTGACTTGGCATCAAAAACGTGATTTTTGACTATATATCAAAGTTATGAGTTTGAAATGATAATCAACAAATTGATTGCTGATTGTGTTGTTTGATTATTGGTTGATTGATTAAAATTTGAACCATTTTGCCAAATTGAACCAAATAGTGGGTTGTATTGAAAATTAGTCGCATTTGCATGCATATACATGTACTTACATTGAACATATCATAGCAAGAAGGCTAGAGAAGAGGAATAAAATTGTTTGCCCGATAAATAGGTACTTGTTTATTGTATTTCTTTGGGTTTTGATGACTCTATGAGCTGATTGGCTAGCCGCTTGGCTGTTTCTTTTTCTTTTTGTATTGGTGAGGGTCATGGGAGGCTATTTGAAATATCCCGAAGCTCCCGGTGCAGAGGAGGTTATGGCGAAATTTTTCGAAAATTTAGGGTGTTAGCCAAATTTTTGAAAAATTTGAAAAGTTCTTAGAAACTGAAAAGTTGAAGAACTTAAGCCATAATGAAAATACTGGAAGTTGAGTTGATTAGTTAAACGACTTTCAGCTTCGTTCCTTTCCGAGGACGAAAAGTTTTAAGTGGTGAAGATTGTAACAACCCGGAAAATCCGAGCCAATTTAAAAATTTTATTTTGGAAATTTTAATGAATTTTGAATATTTAAAATGAATTATTTTAAATAATGATGACGAGAAATTTATTTTGAATTGAATTAGAATGAATATATTTATTTGAATTGTCATTGGAATATAATTATTTATTTTAAATTATAAAAGGAATTGAAAATGGTGCGGTAGTTTGAAAACTCGATTTCAAAGTTCAAATGAATGTACAGGATTCAAAATAAACCAGGAAAAACCAAAAATATTAGAATCTATTTGAGAATATCTTTCCAACGAATCCGAAAAATCAAAATTTCATAGCGGAAATAAAAAGTTAGACCCATTTGAAAATTCAGAATAGTCGCTGTGGAATTCTAGCCCTTAAAAATGGAAATTTTGCAAACGACCTCGGTTTTCGATGAAACAACTTTTGTTGGATCCATGATGTCAAATTATTGCTAGATTCCAAAATTCGTAAATTTCTAAATCAATATGAGAGCGAGGCGGAAGAAATCGTGTTTGACCAATTTCAGTTGAATTTAATCGACTGGAAGATGACCATTTTTCAAACGGTCTCAGAATTCAGCGAAATTAGTTTTGTTAGGACTTTATCGTTAATACGAAGCTAGAAACAAATTTTTTGGAATTTTTAGAGTTAGTATGTGGCCCCGGTAAATTGAAAAGTGTGTTTAAATTGAATATATAATGATTTATACTTTAAATGAAAACTAATCGTAACAGCTGAATTGGGTTACGAAACATATCCTATTGTGTTCGGAATGGAAAGAGACGACAGTCGGTGGGTCTCGTTTAGAGTTGAAATGAAAAAACAACTTTTTAGAAATTAAAATAATTGAATAATATAAATAAATTTTATAAACCCCCCTTAAAATCCCCTTTCCTTCTCCCTCGTTGACTCAGCCCGAATCAAATCAGAAAGAGAAAAAAAGAACGGAGCCCCCCTGTCGCCACCCTCCGATGAAGCGTCGCCGCCCGCAACCCTCCACCTCGCCTTCCACCTCCTCCTCCCATCACCCCGCCCCCCTTCTCCTCCTCCTGCGCTTCAATCCCCACCCGAATTGAAACCCCCCTTTTCCCCAAGGCCGCACCCATCTGAGGCGCCATCGAGCTCGACTGGATTGGAGGGTGTGGCCAAGGCGGAGCAATCAGCAACTTCTGATCGGCAGTGCCAAGCTTCGAGATGCGTGCGATAGTTAGAGTTCCAAGGCAGGCGGGTTTTCCTTTTTCACGATGATGCCAGGAACCAGTTTAGAATGGAGGAAGGTGATGTTCTTTATTTATTTCTTTAAGTATAATATCATTGCTGAAATATATGATTTTTTATTTATAAAATACTTTGTTTTAAATAGGAATATATATATATATATATAACTTTGTTTTGAAAAAAAGTTGTTTTTAAAATATAAACAAAAGGGAAAAACGGTTTGATTTTTAAAGAGATAAAGATTAGATTTTTGGAAAGAGAAAGATTTGATTTTTATAGTGAAGAAGAAGTGATTTTTATCTTAGAAAAGAAGTGATTTTTACATATGAAAAACTATATTTTTATATAGGAAAGTTTATATTTTTAGAATAGAAAAGTTTATATTATTAGAGAATAAAAATAGGATTTTTCTTGTAGGAAAGATACTTTTTTTTCCAAAGGAAAAAGATTATATTTTTAACATGAAAAGATTATACTTTTAAAGTTAAAAAGATTATATTTTTATAAGTGAGAAGTTAGAATTTTTATATGAAGAAAGGTAAGATCTTTATATGAAGAAAAGATGTAATTTCTATATGAATAAAGGCGAGATTTTAATTTATATGAAGGCGAGATTTTTATTTATATAAAGGCGAGATTTTTACAAAACATCATATTAAAAATGCGATTTTTACTATGAATAGCAGGAAAGGATCGCATTGGAATTTTGAGCAAATCTGAACCGTTCAGAATTAAAGAATGACGGAGTGGAACCCCAAGGTGAGAACTCCTCACTAAAATTTTCTGTTTATTTATTTATTCTACAACTGCATATATGAACCTATTCCCCGTCGTACATAGACCATGGACGACTTGTTTGTTCGATTGTGTTTGGATTGATTTGTGTATGGTGAAAATTGATTGTGTGATGTGGAATAGAATAAATATTTTATAGTTAAAAATATAATTTTTAACGTGTATATAAAATAAATATTCATAAACAAATCGGACGATTTCTTTATGTACACCGATTTGACTAATATGGAATGGGACGATAAATTTTACACATCACCCAACTGCATAAATAAAACCTTTGTTTGATTGTTTGAAAACCCCACACGGGTGTTGGGATGATATTGACGTACACTAATCCTAATTGTTTAGTAGTATGTCGGCCGATGGGTTGACAGACTGTGTAAGCGTTAATTATTTATATTTAATGCTTATATAGTTGTGTGGTGCACTCTGGATGATGGTTGATTATTTATCGTTGCTATTATATACATGTGTTGTATGGAAATCCATATAATTAACATTATATGGTAATTGATTGGGCCTCATTCCAATTGGGAAAATAAAGAATATTATAAAATAAAGATTCATGTGTTGAATAGAATAAATAGTCATGTGTTGACGATACCCATGTGTTGAGAATATTCATGTGTTGAAACTTATCATGTGTTGAACGAAATATTTTAACAATAAAATTTACATCTTTATCATATATAAAATTAGAAACTAACTAGAAACTAGATGAGTTGAATGGTTTCCTAGGTATTGATCTGATGTTAGTTTCGGCCTTCGCGGTTAATACTTAGGGAATCGTTCTCTTACTAATTTACGGTTGGAGTCTGATTAAGAATTAGACGATAGAAATCATAATTTTACAAAATATATTAAATAAAAAAAATAGTCATGTGTTGACAATACTCATGTGTTGAGAATATTATGTGTTGAAGAAAATATTGTTGAATAGAATAACGAAGTTATTGAAACATATAAAGCCGTGTTGATTAGATATGCGCCATTTTGATGCGAACGATATTTTTATTGATTATATTCGTTTTTATAATAAATATAGAAAAGGAAGTGATTTCAAAATATAACGTTTTGAAAAATTATCATTTATATATCGATGATATGGAATATTCAATTTTGATTTGATATGGAATATTCAATTTGAAGTTGAATCGTTTTTAAGTTAAAACAATTTATAAAACATTTTTTGAATTGAAATCGATGAAATATATATTATATATATTATACATATAATATAATGGCCTGAAGAGAACGCGCCGCGCCGCGGCAGTTCGCGAATTTCGACCATTGACTTCGAATTGACGTTGCGGGAGATCCGACCATCGGATTCTCCTAAAACCGGAACCGTTGGATTCGTATTGAAAAGATATTTCTAACGAATATTAGATATTTAAAATCTAAGGGTTGGATTTGGAATTATGCCCAAATCAAATTTGGAAAAGGTTGCCGTAAGTGCAGTTCGATGGCTGTTCATGGAAATCGACTGTACGGGCCTTGATAAAATTATTAAAAATAGTAATAATTTGTTTAAAATCATAAGAAATGATTTGGAAAGAATTGGAATGAAAAATTCCATATTTGAAAAGATAAAAATAGATTTTTATCGAAATGAAATAGTTTTGAACTAGAATTATAATCCATTGATTTTTGAAATAAATAAGTTGGATTTGAAAGGGTTTTAAAAGTAACCAGAATTTCCAATAAATGAATTGGAATTGAATTTGAATTGATTTTTGGGTTTGTTGTGAACGGTGTTTTAAATAACACTTGTTCTTTAACCCGATAATTAATGGAATGTGATTTTGGGTTGTCGTGAATGGTATCTTTAATAATACTGTTCTTAGACCCAACGGAGTTAAGAAAATCAGAAACTAATTGAAGATTAGTTAAGTTGAATGGTTTCTTGGGTATTGATCTGATGTTGGTTTTGGCCTTCAGGGTTAATACTTAGGGAATTGTTCACTTGCTAATTTATGGTTAAAGGCTGATGGAATGGAATGTGATTTTCGGTTTATAGTGAACCGTGTTTTAAATGACATTGGTTCTTTAACCCATTTAAAGACAGGATATGATTTCCCAAGTTAAACAATCATTAATATTGATCTTTGGGAAGATTAAAACCAAGTGGAGTTTTAATGAATCTTTAATTAGATTGAAATGATCGAGAATGGAGTATCACCAGTTTTTCTCTTAGCGATAGTTAAATCTTTCTTTAGATTTAAAAGTGAAATGTTAATTGAATTTACCAATAACACCATTGTGTTAGATATGAAGTATTACCAGTTTTACTTCATGGGATGAATAGGTTGGGATTAGGAATTAAAATAAATGATTACTTCGGTAAGGTTCGTTAATCCCGACAAGTTTGAATTGATATTCAAAAGAAGATTAAAGAATAAATTTAAAGAATTTATCTGTGATAAAATTAATGGGAACCTTTCCCAAAGTATAAGAATACTAGAATAAAAGAATATTTTGAATTGAATGATACATATGTTGTGTTTGTGTAACACTTGTTTATTATATACATGAGTTATTCAGAAAGACCGAGTTTATCCCATTTTGAATAACTGATACGACGTGGTGTCGATGATGAAGACGGTGGTCGAAGACCGGAGGTCTTCACATTGTTTGGGTGATTACTGATGATCTTGATTGGGATGTACACCCAAGAGGAGGTGATTAGTTGGTGATCGTCCAGACGTACTTAGAGATCGATGGATATGCGAGGTATAAGGTGCCTCCGGTTTTGTTTAGACCCAAAACGAACTTGTATGGACTGTGTGTCTGACATTGGATTTTGCTCTGTGTTGATTGATCTCTATTAAATATACATCTGCCTGGTGAAGGGGAATTCATTCCCTTACTTCACCCTTCTCTGAGACGTACGGGATCAGAGGTTGTATATCGATAGACATCAATTGCATGGTGTGAATTGCCTGTGTGGCATGCCTAAGTGGAAAATGATCAAGGCGCCTGTTGAAAAGCAGAGTCTTGTAATTGACGATCAAAGCACCGCCTGTGTGGCATAGCTTTGTGTAACTTTGATTCGCGAGCCTCACACCCCGATTGTGATCCATAAACAGGAGAGGACATCAGGGAGGGCATGCGTTTCCTTCTAGCTAGGGTGGTGTCAGTGACCTACCAGCCCTGACATTTATATTATTTTCACCTGTGTGGTTGTTGCTGTTGCAAGGCACCTCGGATATATCGGTGACTATGTGGAACCGATGAGTCACTCGTTGGCTCTTTTACGCCCCAAGGGCGGGGAACGCAGTGTTCAAGCATAATAATCCACATCGGTGGACCGGCCCTGACGATCCATGGGGCAGTTGCGGCTATTCCCAAGGCACGGGCTAGGCAGTCATGAATCGGTGAGGACGATCCCTTTCCTCGGTTCACAGATGGAAATCCAACTTCCAAATACGTGATTTTACGATTTTAATTGTAGAACTAGTATGATATATGGTACCCATGCCGCCTATGATTGATATATTTATATTTGAAGTTGTTTTCTTCACTTATAGTAATAATAAAAGATGAAATTTAGCGTATCAAGCATTCTTTGGCAATTATAAGGTAAAACCCTATCCTTCGGCTTGTGTTGCATTATGTGATGGGACCTGGGTCTTATAATAGCTTCATTGTTCTTTATTTAGCATTGCACTGTTGTTTTATGCACTGGTATTCTTAGGAGGAAACCCGTTCCATGTTATACGGCGTGGTCCATTGATTTACCTAACTTTAAAATAAAGATTAAAAATTGTTTTAGTTCTCACACCAGTCACATGACTGACCTGGAGTTTATTGTTTTAACCTAAACTCTGGGTGCCCCTATTTTCCGCACGGGCAACTAGTAGTTTTGGTTTTACAGATTTATATTCACAGGATCCTGATTTACAGCTGGAACGATATCTGGAAAGCTCTGTATCCGTTTATCTATTTCAGTTGTGTATTTTATTATTTTTCCGCTGCTATGAAATGTATTGTAATCTCTGATATTTAGTGAATGTGTAATATTGATTTATACTCTGTATATTCTTGTATTCTGATGGAATTGTTGTAATTAACAATGAAATGTTCTTCTCTTTGTGTTCCAATGTGTCTTGTCCTCAAGTCAATCCGGGCTTTCCTTCACAGGGAAGTTCGGGTCGTCTCAACCTCTGGTGTTGGAGACCACGCTTGCAAGGCAAGGGAACCGCCAGGTCTGTAGATGAATTGGCGGTTTGGAGCGGAGTTGTAAAGGTCAACATTTGGAAACTGGACCAGGTAGCTATGGTCGGCTAAGATAAAGATGTCCCAGTCTCGGTGATGGAAGATGGCGCACATAGAATGGAAGTTCCAGTAGCCAACAAGGATGGAGACTTTAATGAGGTTCGTAGCATTAGCTGGAAGCGCCATTTCAGGGAGAGCTGAGGAAGAAATGGGGATAGAATTAGTATTTTACTAAATTTACCATTGAGAAAACACGAACACCATGATGCATTTAACTTCTCCTCTTTCTCATACTAAAAGTTACCCCTTTAGTAACCCTAACTTCACAGATTTCTTCCTTGTCACATACTCTCCTTTCCTCCTCGCCCACTTGTCTTTCCTTTCTCCCTAGACATTCAATCAACTATGTAAAATAAAATCATTGTGGCGGCCAGTACTACCATCGTAAATGAGCAATTGATGAAATATTTGTTTGATGACTACCGATTGCAACCACAAACACCCATCGGATATGAGAAGCTGGAGTTCTACATCGGAATTCCTTTGATTTACGAAATTAATTTTCACATAGTAATATTTTATTGTCATACCGAAAAGTTTCAATTCACTTTTACTGCAATAGCTCTTTCTGGTTTGATACCATTTTTACGCTTCCGCGTTCCATAAGAAAGAATAAGTATTACCGTCTTGTTCATTGTTGAACCTTTTTTTTTGAATCTTTACTAATACTACTATGTCACCGTTCTCTACAAAACCAATCTCCAGTTATGTGTTTTTGTTTACCTTCAACAGTGGGTCCAGACATTTTGTTTCCATTTTTTTTTCTTTTATCTCATGAATAGCTTAGAATTAACTAATTTTTCCAACTTTGTAATTATCATTTGGTTTTGGAAAGAAGACATCTGGTCTTGATTTCTTGTATGTTTGCATTTTCACCCTTTCATTTTCAGAAGAAAAAAAAAGATAGTGGTCTAATTAACAAGTATTCATTTTTTATTTTTACTATTAATAAATCCAACATAGGAAATAAAGGATTTAGATTTGTTTAGCCTATGAAGACCATGGGAAATGATACTAGCGGATTTGAACCCTTTAATTTCAATAGCCATTCAGTAATAATCAAACTAAATATTTTATTTCATAAAAATGAATATTTGAGTGATGAATAGTTACATGAATCCTATAAAAAATGCTAAAATTGATGTAGTAACCATACATATTTCATTAAGAACCTTCTAATACTATAATTGTTGTCAGTTTTAACTCTATATGGTTTGGATATATTTTATGTTCCTTGGTAAGTTTGAACAAAATAATAATTTATGTTTATGGTTTTTTGTTTGTACGCAAAGGTGAAAGGAGTTATTGACAGCCAAAATGACAATGGATGAAACAAGTCTGTTATTGAGGTAGAAGAAGCAGCCTTTTCACCTGGCTATAAAGAAGAAGGAGATATCATCATGAGCGAAGATGAAGCAAATACACAAAGCACGAACAAGCACCTTCAACTTTCCAAAGAAAAGTACCCTCTAGAGGATTTTGTTGTTTTATTAAAGAATACAACAACAACTAAGCCATAAATCCCAAACAAGTTGAGGTTAGCTAGATATGGAACCCCCAAAATAAATAAATAAATAATAAAACAAAAAAAGGTTAAAATCTTTCGTAAAAGTAAAATAAAAGTTTGAAAAAAAAGTAGATAAAAAACTTTCGTAAGCATAAAATAAAGGTTTAAATGAAAAAAAACTAAGGCTCTGGTACATGGATTGCTAACTTTCGTGCACTTCTATCCGAAACCAGTTCTTCGGATATATTATAATTCCTTAAGTCTTTTCACTATCTCCTCCAATGTCATTTTAGGTCGGCCCCTACCTCTCTTTGGGACTTCGGCGCGGCCTATTATTTCAGCATGCACCATTTTATCATGCGATCTTCGTTGGAGATGCCTGAACCATCTCAAGTGGTGCTGTACTAACTTCTATTCCAAAGGCGCAACTCCAAGTTTGTCCTAAATATCACCATTTCTAATCTGATCTCATCTGGTATGCCCATAGCTACAATGCAACATATGCATCTCTGCTACACTTATCTTCTGGACGTGTTGCCTTTTAATAGGCCAACATTATGCACCATATAACATTGCCTGCATAATTGATGTTCTATAAAAGTTTCCTTTAAGATTCTTAGGGATCTTCCAATCACGGAGAATGCCAGATGCAAGTTGCCACTTCATTTATCCTGCTTGAATTCTAAAACTAACATCCCTATCAATCTCCCCATCAAACTGCAACAGAGAGCCTATATATTGAAAGTATTCTTTCTAGGGTACTACTTGACTAACCAAGGTGAAATCTCCGTCATTTGATCTGGTACCGCTGAACTCACACTTCATGTACTCTATTTTAGTTCTGCTAAGCTTGAAACCCTTCGACTCCAAGGTCTCCCCCCATAACTCCAGTTATCTATTAACCCCTATCTACTATCATTTATCAGCACAACATCATCAACAAAAAGCATACACCAAGGAATCTCCCCTTGTATACCTTTTGTGATTTCATCAATCACTAATGCAAAAATATATGGGCTCAAAGCCGAACCTTGGTGCAATCTTATGCTAATGGGAAAGTCACTAGTCTCACCATTGCATTCTTTGACACTAGTCACAGCCCCTTGTACATATTCTTGATAAGGGTAATGTACTTTGATGACACCCTCTTCCTTTCTAGCGTCCACCACATAACCTTCCTTGGTAATTTGTCATAAGCTTTCTCCAAATCGATAAAAACCATGTGAAGATCTTTTTTCTGCTCCATGTATCCTTCATAAGCTGCCTAATCAAGAAAATCACCTCTGTAGTTGACCTTCCAGGCATGAAACCAAACTGATTCCTAGAGACACTTGTCAACCTCCTTAAACGTTGTTCACAAATCCTCTCCCAAAGCTTCATTATATGACTTATAAGCTTAATTCCTTTGTAGTTTGTGCAACTTTGAATATCTCATTTATTCTTGAAGATTGGAACTAAAATGCTTCTCCTCCACTCACCTAGCATCTTGTTTGATTTGAAAATATTATTAAACAACTTAGTTAGCCAGGTTATCCCCGCATCTCCAAAGCATCTCCACACCTCAATAGGAATGTCATCAGGTCATACTGACTTTCCTGTTATCATCCGTTTCAACGCCCCTTTTATCTCAGCCTCTTGAATTCTCCGAACGAAATGTCTATCGGTGATGTCGACAAAGTCTTCCAACTCGATCGAGGAGCCATCACTTTCTTCATTGAAAAGCCTATCGCAGTATGCTCTCCATCTATTTTTTATCTCCTCGCCCTTCACCAAAATTCTATCATTCTCATCCTTGTTGAATTTAGCCTCATTGAAGTCTCTTGTCCTCCTCTCGGGTAACTTGGCTATTCTGGAGACGTCTCTTTCACCCTTCTTCGTACTCAGCCTTTGATACAGATCTTCATATGCACGACCCCTTGTTTCACTCACCGCTCTCTTAGCAGTCTTCTTTGCCACTTTGTACTTCTATAGTTGTCATCGCTACAATGATGGTGCATGAATTTGTAATATTCCTTTTTCTCTTTGATAGCCTTTTGCACCTCGTTGTTCCACCACAACGAATCCTTGAGTTCTCACTTATTTCCTCTGGTTTTCCCAAACAACTCAGTAGCCACTCTCCTAATGCAAGTTACCATCTTATTCCACATGACATTTGCTTCTCCTTCCACGTTCCATGCCCCTTCTTCCATCACTCTACATTTAAACATCTGTAAGTCGTCTCCTTTGAGTTTCCACCATCTCTTCCTACTAATCTTCGCTCTCTTATCCATCACCACCCGAAGACAAAACATGCAAACTAAGAGCTGATGTTGTGAGACAAAATATTTTCCAGGTATGACCTTGCAATCAACACAGTCTTGTTTACTATTCCTTCTAGTTTGAACAAAGTCAATCTGGCTAGAATGTTGGCTACTGGTGAAGGTGATCTGTAACAACCCGGAATTTAGAGCCAATTTAAAATTTTTATTTTAGAAATTTTAAGGGATTTTGAATATTTGAAACAAATTATTTTAAATAATAACGACTAGAAATTCATTTTAATCGAAGTTAATACGAATATATTTAGTTTAATTATGAAAGCAATTAGAAATAGCACGGTAGTTTGAAAAGTCAAATCTGAACTTTGACTGATGGTACAGGATGCAGAATAAAACGGATTTTGGTGAAACCAAAAATATTAGAATCTTTTTTAAAAAATATCTTTCCAACGAATCCGAAAAATCGAAATTTCATAGCGGGAATCAAAAGTTATGGCCATTTGAAATTTCATAATAGTCAGTGTAGAATTTCTATATATTTTTAATATTACAAATAGCCATTTTGCAAACGAACTCGGTTTTCAACGAAACCACTTTTGTTGGATTCGGATGTCAAATTATTGCTAAGTTTAATTTTTCATAATGTTTAGAATTAATTTGTGACTGTGGCAAAAGATTTTAGTTTGGTCAAATTCAGTTGATTTTAATCGACTTGAAAAGGCCATTTTTCAAACAATCTCAAAGTTCGACGAAATTAATTTTGTTAGGACCGTATCATCAAAAAAAGCCAGAAATAATGTTTTTGGATTTTTCTGAGTTCGTATGTGGCCCCGGTAAAATTAAAAAGTACGTTCATATTTAATATTAAAGATTTATTTTAAAAATAAAAGGAACATGCTGTAAACTTTAGAATTGGACTTCGGAACTAGCGCCATTGCGTTCAGAAGTTGTCAAAACATATTGTTCGTCAGTCGTTGGGCTGAAATCGGATAAAATCACTAAACGGGCCTTAAATGGGTAATTAATAATTTATTAATAATTATTTAACCCGAATATTTTTTTTATTATTTAAATGCCGCTATAGTGCTTCTTCTTCCCGATCCCTTCACAATCCCGTAGCCGCCACCGCTCAAATCCTTCTTCGCCATTTT
This sequence comes from Allium sativum, assembly GCA_030737875.1. NCBI lineage: Eukaryota > Viridiplantae > Streptophyta > Magnoliopsida > Asparagales > Amaryllidaceae > Allium > Allium sativum. Next base: position 62,676,457 of record CM060912.1, read on the forward strand.
TCTCCCTCTCCGATCCGTTTCAGACTTAGGTCTTGTTGAACTTTTTGAAGTACTTCGAACGCTCTTCTATCTCAGACAAACCCCGCCCGTCCTCGTGCCCCGAAGCTCCCGGAATCCACCGTCGAACGTCAGCCGTTCGAGCCCCTCCCGCAGCTGCCAGGCGCGACCGCACCACCCACGACCGCCGGCGCACGTGCGCCCCTTCCCCCTCTCCAATCTCCAACAAACCTCACCTAAAACCATTGATCCAATCTCGAGTTATTTTGATTCAAAGTTCTGAACCAGTTTCTGAAATAAACGGCTTGTTCTTGAGGTATCATTTCTTGAGATTCCAGCACTTATAAGTGTTGCAAATTGAAATTTAATAATTAAAAATTCATATTTAATTGATACGAACTCTGAATCTGATAATTTCAGATCCAACGGAACCGTGAAGATGTCTAGAGGTTGCTGAAATTGATTGCGACCATTTCTGAATTTATTTGGATTTTTAATTCTGCTTAAATCAAGGTGAGTATTCTGATTTAAATAACTAATAATTAATTTAATTATATTGCATGCTCATAAATCATGTTGTATATGTGGGTAGTTCTAATTTGTGATTTATGATTTGTGTTGATTTGTTTTGGGATGTTGTATGACCACATTTCTAGCTATTGATAATGATAGATTTGAAATCATATGTTGTTTCATACACATGAATGCCAATTAAAACTTTTTAGTTAGATCTAAAATATAGAATCATGCTTCTACCCCCAAGATCTACTTTTATGTTATGAAGATCTATCTTATTTAGTTCACATACATATCCTGTAATAGAGTGAAGATCTAACTTTTGGTATAATTCATAGATCTTGAATTGGTTTGTTTATTAAAAATGAAAAGTATGAAAATTACATTATTTTTAATGTAATTAAAGTATGATATTACATCGTAAGCGAAATTACATTATTTTTAATGTAATTAAAGTATGATATTTCATCGTAAAAGAAAATACATTATTTTTAATGTAATTAAAGTATGATATTACATCGTAAAAGAAATTACATTATTTTTAATGTAATTAAAGTATGATATTTCATCGTAAAAGAAATTACATTATTTTCAATGTAATTAAAGTATGATATTTCATCGTAAAAGAAATTACACTATTTTGAATGTAATTAAAGTATGATATTTCATCGTAAAGAAATTACACTATTTTGAATGTAATTAAAGTATGATATTTCATCGTAAAAGAAATTACATTATTTTTAATGTAATTAAAGTATGATATTACATCGTAAAAAAAATTACATTATTTTTAATGTAATTAAAGTATGATATTTCATCGTAATAGAAATTTCATTATTTTTAATGTAATTAAAATATGATATTACATCGTAAAAGAAGTTACATTATTTTTAATGTAATTAATGTATGATATTTCATCGTAAAAGAAATTACATTATTTTTAATGTAATTAAAGTATGATATTTCATCGTAAAAAAAAATTACATTATTTTTAATGTAATTAAAGTATGATATTACATCGTAAAAGAAATTACATTATTTTTAATGTAATTAAAGTACGATGTTACATCGTAAAAGAAATTACATTATTTTTAAGGTAATTAAAGTATGATATTACATCGTAAAAGAAATTACATTATTTTTATTGTAATTAAAGTATGATTTTACATGGTAAAAGATATTACATTATTTTTAATGTAATTAAAATAGGATATTACACCGTAAAAGAAATTACATTTTTTTTGTAATTAAAGAGGAGAATTTACACTGTAAATTAAAGGTACAGTTTTATTATGTAACTTAAGAGTAGAATTTACATTGTAAATTAAAAATTATATTTTTATATGTAATTAAAGGATGGGAATTTACTTTGTAAAGGAAATTACATTTTTATATGTAATCAAAGTGTAAGAATTTACATGTAAATAAAATTACAATTTTATGTGTAATTAAGGAAGTAGAATTTACATGGTAAATTAAAAATACACTCCATTTTATATGTAATTAAAGGATGAGATTTTACATTGTAAATAAAATTAAAATTTTATATGTAATTAAAGAAGAAGAATTTGCATTGAAAATAAAATTTACATTTTTATATGTAATGAAAGAATAAGAATTTGCATAGTCAATAAAATTACATTTTTATGTGTAATTAAAGTATAAAATTTACATTGCAAATTAAAAAGTAAGATTAGACATGTAATGTTAATTACATTTTTAATGTAATTAAAAAGAAGAATTGAGCATTGTAATCAAAAGTACATTTTTATGTAATTTATAAAAAGATAGAAATTTTCACCGTAATGATAGTTACATTTTGAATGTAATTAAAAAGAAGGAGTTGACGTTGTAATGTAAATTATATTTTTGTTGTAATATTAAAAAGATGGATTTTTTCACCGTATTGTTAATCACATTTTTAATGTAATTAAAAAGGGAGATTTTACAGTGTAATTAAAAAGAAGAATTGAGCATTGTAATCAAAAGTACATTTTTATGTAATTTATAAAAAGATAGAATTCACCGTAATGATAATTACATTTTTAATGTAATTAAAAAGAAGGATTTGATGTTGTAATGTAAATAACATTTTCGTTGTAATATTAAAAAGATATAATTTTTCACCGTATTTTTAATCACATTTTTAATATAATTAAAAAGGGAGATTTTATAGTGTAATTAAAAAGGAATGAAATGTAACGTTGAATTAGAATTTACATTTTTATGTAAAGGAAAGAAATAAAAGGAAGGATTCATCATTGAAATATAATTTGTATTTTAACGTAAATAAAGGAATAAAAGAATGTATTTAAAATGTTGAAATATTATCTTCATTTTTTAATGAATTAAAATTGAATGGAGATCATTAGTTGTTTAGCTCGAGGTTAAATCGAACAACGTTATTTTGGTTGAATGGTTCATATTTATATATTAATATATTTATATAATTAAATTTAAACGAATCGAGCGCGGTAGTTCGTGTTTTTGGAATCGTACATTTAAACTACTATACCAAAAGATCCGGCCGTCGGATTTTTCCAAAACTGAAACCATTAGGACCGTCTTGGGAAGACCTCTCCAACGATATAAACTACGTTAAGATCCAACGGTTACATTTTGAGAAATATGAAAATCATAATTGGTTGAAAACAGCGCCAGGGTCAGCCATTGACCCGAAGCGTCATTAAATAAAGATTTAATTATTTTAATTAATTAAAAATAGGGATTAATCATTATATAATAATATGAACAATAAGGAAGGATTTTCATTGTATATATACGAGAATTATTTGGAAAGTCCGAGTTTAATCTCATTCCAAGTAATCAAACGACGTTAAAAATCGAAGTGTGAAGACGGCGAATGAAGACCGTAAATCTTCCCTCGAATGGTCAACGATCAAGACCTTGAATTGACTTGCTCCCAATTCAAGCGTCAGGGTAATTGCCCAAACATACATGTTGATTTCACGGATATGCGGGTACCTCCTTTCCGTACTGGACATACGGGACGAGAGTATCTCCAGTTTTGTTCAGACCCAGAACGGGCTTATAAATGGAATGTGTGTCCCACATTGTACTCCTTTATATCGTATTTATTGATTTTCTGCCGAGTGTATGAATGTTTGGTGGCGGAGAATTTATTCTCTTGCGTAAAACCCTTTTATATATTTTGGCAAAGGATTGATAGTGTGATATGGAGTGACAGTGTGGCAAACCAAGATGCGATGATCAAAGTTTCTTGTTGAAAAGTAGAACCTTGTGGTGACGATCAAAGCATAGCTGGAATAAGCATAGCTCTGTGTATTACGTAGCTTCACGAGCCTCTCAACCCGGTTGAGTCTAAAACGGGAGAAGGGAACGCAGGGAGAGCAGCACGTTTCTTTCTAGCTAGAAGTGGTGTTTGGGTTTTACACGACCCTACATTTTACTTATGTGGATGATGGAATGAGGTGCCTCGGATGTTAGGTCCTATAGGACCAGGAAACGTGAGTTCTGGAATAACTAATCCGCAAAATCGTATGTGTGGACCGGCCCTGCAGCTTTCCAAGGGTTCACTGCGGGGGATCCTGAGACATTAGCTAGAGTGTCTCGAATTGGTAAGGAGCTCCTCCCTAGCCTTGACTCATGATGGAAACCAAATTCCAAATACGACCCTACGAATTTGATTGTATTACTAGTATGGATGCATAGTAGTATAGGGTTCTATGCTTCCTAGGATTGGTACATTTATTTTGAATTGTTTTTATATACACTAATGATAATAGTAGATTCGTATTTATCGTATTTAGCATGTTTAATCATCATAAGGTAAAACTCTATCCTCTGGTTTGCGTTGCATTGTGTGATGGGACTTGAGTCCTATGGTGATTCCATTTTTCCAAAAGCATTGTGTTGTTTACGATTTACTTATTTATTTGTTATGCCACCTTAAATTATGCACGGAAATCCATTGAAATAAACTCGTTCCGCGTTAGCGGCGTGGTCTTTGGATTTGCCTTATTGCTGTTAGTTAGAGTAGTTAAGAATTCTCACACCAGTCCCATGACTGACTCGTCGTTTGTTTCACCTTTGCAAACTCGGGTGCCCTCTTTTCCACACGGGCAGCCAAGTAACAGGTTTCACTTTCTTTGGAGCTTTCTTGGAGTTGCTTAGTTGAGGTGATGATTTGGAGCTATGAAGACTATCTGTCATTTATCTTTTGTTGCATTTTATCTTTAGACTTTGAGACATCCGAACTTATTCTACTTCCAGTTGTTCTATTTTGAAGTTTTAAACTTATTTCCTTTTGCTGAATTTGATGTAATAATTTAGAACTCTGTGACTGTGGAATTCTGTATTTGATGACAATCATATTTTTCGCTGCTATGATGTTGTTATTATATAGTTTCCCTATGCTATGTTGTATTTGTGATCTATATTGTTGTATTCCAAATGATTATTCCTTACTTTCATTTTGTGGAAGTTTGGGGTTATCACAGTTGGTACCAGAGCTTTGGTTAAACATAGCTTTGGAGTATAACATATTTATAATAATTCGTTTACATAGAATCACAATATTCTATGGCGAACATTTCATGAGAATACATAATAGTCAGTCATTTTATCGCCATCCTTTTTTCCATCCTTTCATCTTTATCATTTCTTAAAATCACCACTACAGTTGTTCTGACTCTTTCCTGGATCGTACAGAACTAACTAAAAATGAGTACTGCTGCTGCTAGAGCTAGAGCAAGGATGCAAAATGTTGCTGAAACTGAGGAGGCCACAGTTCAACAGCCACCACCACCACCAACGCAGCCCTTTGACTTGGATAAGGTAGCGAAGAATTTCAAGAATTTAGGCGGAGTTCCATTCACTGGTACGGAGACCGTGACACAGGCTCAGGCATGGCTTAAGAATTGTGAGAAGATATTTGGAGGGATAGGGCTAGAAGATCAAAGAAAGAGATTTATGGCTTCAAGGCTGCTCCAAGGCGAAGCACAGAATTGGTGGGATTTGGTCAATATAGGAGGTGATGAAGAAAATGTGACTTGGACCAGATTTAAAGAGCTATTCAATGAAAAGTACGTTCCAAGGCAAGAAGTGGAAAGGCTGCATGACGAGTTTGCCAACTTGAAACAAGGCGAGAAAACTATCTCGGAGTATGTAAGAAGATTTGAAGACCTCTCTCACTATGCCCCAGAATTGATTCAGGATGATTTTCAAAAGAACAAGAGGTTTATTAATGGACTTGCTAGGAAGTACACTGACAGGGTTACTGCTCACATTGACCTTTCTTTCAATAAGCTGATTGAGTTTGCTTGTCTCTATGTGGAGAACGACAAAAGGGTTTCACAACAAGATAGAGAAAGGGGCTTGGCCAACAATAATAATAAGAGGAAGCAAGCCGAAAAGAAGAATGAAAGAAATGGTTCCGGAGCTGCTAAAACCCATGATAAGACAAAGGTGCAATGCTACAACTGCCAGAAATTTGGACATTACAACAAGGACTACAGAAATCCAAAGAAGGCCAGAAGTGATGACACTAAAGAATGCTATAACTACCACAAAAAGGGTCATATCAAGCCTAATTGTCCACTGTTGAGAGGAGCTCAGATTACACATGTTTACGAGGGGGTAAGTGCACCGTCTTCTTCCGCACCTACTTCTTCTGAAGGAGCAGGTAAACCTGATGTTTTAGATGGTACCATTTCTGTTAAAAACATTCCTGTTACTGCTTTGTTTGATATGGGTGCATCAAGAAGTTTTATCTCTAGCGACACCGTTAAGAAATTAAAATTAAAACAAAGAAGTCTCAAGGAGCCAATCGATGTTCATAATCCTGTAGGAGTTTCTATCACTCTATGTAGAGTGCCAGTATCCTACTCCTATTTCCAATTTCCATGTAACTTGATTATTATGAATTTTTTCGAGTTTGATATCATCCTTGGTCTTGATTGGCTAACAAAATATGACGCTGAAGTGCTATGCTCAGAAAGAGTGGTGAAGGTGAAAACAAGATTCGGAAATACTATTGCTATACCTTGCCATAATTCAAAATCTGATAGAAAGGCATTTTGGTCTTCTCTTGAGATCACCCCCATTCCTTTATACAATATTCCTATGGTCAAAAATTACGCGGATGTATTTGAAGAAGTAGACAATTTACCGCCGTAAAGAGAAATTGATTTCAGGATCGATCTTGTTCCAAATGCAAGGCCTGTAGTCCATGCTATCCGAAGGATGACCCCTAAAGAAAAAGAAGAGTTTAAAACCCAAACTAAGCTGCTCTTATGGAAGGGACTCATATGGCCTAGTTTTTCCAATTGGGGTGCAGCTGTTGTGTTTGTCCCTAAGTCTGACGGTACTCTAAGGCTTTGTGTGGATTACCGCGACCTTAATAGGCAAACATTGAAGAACAAATACCCCTTTCCTCGCATAGATGATTTAATGGACCAATTAAATGGAGCCAAGGTGTTTTCGAAGATAGACCTTGCCACAGGTTTCCATCAACTTCGCATAGCCGAAGAATGCATACCCTTGACAGCCTTCAGAGGTCCTGACATATTCTACGAATGGCTGGTAATGCCATTCGGCCTATGCAATGCTCCAGCCTACTTTGTTGACTTGATGAGTAGAATCTTCCGAGATGTTTTAAACAAATTCGTCCTAGTCTTCATTGATGATATCTTAATCTATTCTAAATCCAAGGAGGAGCATGAAGGGCATTTAAAGGAAGTATTGGAGATTCTGCGAAGAAATGTTCTAAAAGCGAAATTTTCCAAATGCACATTTTGGCAAGAGGAGGTAAAATATTTGGGCCATGTTGTGTCGAAAGAAGGAATTGCTGTTGACCCAAGTAAAACTGCCGCCATTCGAGATTGGAAGCAACCCAGTACACCCACTGAAGTAAGAAGCTTCCTAGGAATGGCTGGATATTATAGGAAATTCGTCAAAGACTTCTCCAAACTGTCTGGCCCACTAACAAAGCTCACCAAGAAACACACCAAGTTCATTTGGACAACGGAGTGTGAGGAGGCCTTCCAAAAGCTAAAGGTGAGTTTGACCACTGCTCCCGTACTAACCATCACCGATGGTAACCAAGATTTAGCCGTCTACACCAATGCTTCTCAAAGTGGTGGTCTTGGTGCGGTGTTGATGCAAAGAGGCAAAGTTGTTGCCTATGCAAGACGTCAATTAAAGCCGCATGAGAAAAATTATCGTGTCCATGACTTAGAGTTGTTGGTCGTAGTCTTTGCTCTAAAGATTTGGAGGCATTATCTTTTGGGTGAAAAGTTTGAATTATTCACAGACCATCAATCTTGGAAGTGTCTCTTCGATCAAAAGGATTTGAATTTAAGGTAGCAACGATGGCTAGAATTTCTTGCGGCATATGATCTTGACATCTTATATACTCCGGGGAAAGCCAATGTTGTGGCAGATGCACTCAGTAGAAAGGATGCAATTATTGCAAGCCTCATCATTACCCCTTCGTTGATTGATAAAAAAAATTCTCTTCATAAAAATGATGTTTTTATTCGAAAAATTATTGAAAGAATTCAAGAAGGTGAAAACACGAACTTCCAAATAGATGGCAAGGGAGTTCTTAGATTTGAAGGGCAGATTTGTGTTCCAAGTATCCCAGAGTTCATAAGGGAAGTTTTGGATGAAGGTCACAAATCAATGCTTAGCATTCATCCAGGCGTGAGCAAGATGTATCAAGATCTTAAGCGCACGTTTTGGTGGAAGGCTATGAAGAGGGATATATCCATTTATGTGAGTAGATGTCCTACATGCCAACAAGTAAAGAGCGATCAACAAAAGTTGGTAGGATTGTTGCAATCATTGGAGGTTCCAAATTGGAAGTGGGACCAAATCTCCATGGATTTTATAGATGGTTTGCCCCATTGTAGGAAAGGAAATGACATCATATGGGTGATCGTGGATCGCTTCACCAAGACCGCTCATTTCATACCTGTCAAGTCCACTAGAACAGCTCAAAGTCTAGCGCAAATTTATTGCAAAGAAATAGTCAGGCTACATGGGTAATAAAATTAAATCTTTCCTTTTCATCATTATCTGAATGAAAATTTTCATTTTCTAATTAAACAATAAAAGAATAATCTTTTGTTTTTAAACGGAGTACCTAGTGGCATTGTTAGCGACCGTGATCCTATTTTCGCTAGCAAATTTTGGGAAGCATTCCAAAATGAGTTGGGCACGACATTAAACCATAGTACCGCATACTATCCTCAGACAGATGGCCAAACTGAGAGGGTGAATTGCATTTTTGAGGATTTATTGTGAGCTTGCATACTCGATTTTGGAGGTTCTTGGGAGGATCACTTGCATTTAGCTGAATTATCATATAACAATAGCTATCAAGCGAGTTTGAAAATGTCTCCATTTGAAGTCTTATATGGTAGGCCATGTAGATCGCCAGCATGTTGGGTTGAAGAAGGGAATCGTCTAGTATTGGGTCCAGACATTGAAACGACCCGAACTTCTCAGTAAAGGAAAGCCTGGATTGCTTTGAGAACAATACACATCAGAGCACAAACTGAAGAACATATTTATTGCTGATTACAACAATTTCATCAGAGTACAAGAATATTACAGAGTATGAATACTTATTACACAATAGAAATACAATAATATCAGAGATTTAGATTACATTTAAATAGCAGCGGAAAAATAATACAAATATACAACCAGAAGGAATACACGGATACAGAGCTTTCCGAATACCGCTTCAGCTGTAAGCCAGGATCCTGTAAATATATCTGCAAAAAGCTACTCGATTGCCCGTGTGGAAAATATGGGCACCCGAGTTTGCCAGTGAAACAAACTACAGGTCAGATATGGGACGGGTATGAGAAATATTAACTTAACTATCTAATAATAAGGCTAATCACAGGACCACGCCGCTAACGCGGAACGGGTTTACTCCATTGGATTGCCAGTGTATAAAATAAAGTAGGACGTTAAACAACATAATGCTTTTTAGAAAAATGAAACCATTATAAGACCCAAGTCCCATCATACAATGCAATGCAAACCGGAGGATAGGGTTTTACCTTATAATGTTCAAAAGATGCTTGATACGATAATACAGATTTAGTATTAGTGTGTATATCTATGGGTATATATATTACAAAAACAATTTCAATCATAATGTATCAATCATAGCCGACATAGTACCCCATCCTACTATGTCGCCGTACTAGTTCTACAATCAAAACCGCAAGGTCGTATTGGAAATTGGGTTTCCATCATGAGTCGAGGCTAGGGGCAAGCTCCTCTCCGATTCGAGACACTCTTGCAAATGCCTCGGGTTCCCCCGCAGTGAACACTTGGATCTTCAGGGCCGGTCCCTACCTAAGGGTAGTGGATTAATTATGCCTGAACACACGCTTCCCGGTCCCTTTGGACCTATAGTATGACCACTAATGGCCTATAAAAATCCGAGGCGCCTCAAAATCCATCATCCACATAAGTAAAATGTCGGCCAGTTTAAGCACCGACACCACTCCTAGCTAGAAAGAAACGTGTGCACTCCCTGCAGTCCATATCCCGTTTTTGACTCATACCGAGGTGTGTGGCTCGCGAAGTCATGATATACACAAAGCTATGCCGTAATAGGCTATGCTTTGATCATCCCACAAGGCCCTGCTTTTCAACAAAAGCCTTGATCAATTGCATCTTGGCGTGCCACATTGACAATTCAAGCCATGCGATCAATCGCTATTAATATATACCAGGATGTTAAGTAGAGAATAAATCCTCCACCACCAAACAAACATACATTAACGGAAATCAATTTAATTCACATGGAACGAAATCCAATGTCAGACACGCATCCATTTACTAGCTTATGCTATGGGTCTGAGCGAAAACCAAATCCGAACAATCAACCATAGTCCGGACGACCAACACTGAAGCCCCTTCAAGGTAGCTACTCCCATCAAGGGTCTCTGTAGCAACACATCCATTCGATGTGAAGATCGTCGGTCTTCAAACTCTGTCTTCATCTTCGACTCTTCATCGTCGCAGTAATTATTCGGAATGGGTTAAACCCGGTCTTTCCGAATAACTCGCGTATTTTATAATAAAAATCAAGTACTATAAAACACATCCAACGTCTCATTCCAATTCAGAATATTCTTTTAAATAAAATATTCAAATTATTCTATCAAAGATAAACTCTCTAAATTATTCTTAAATTTTACTTTTAAAGGTTTATTAACAACTCAATTCGGTTTTTAAATATCAAAAATGCTTATCCAATGATTATTTAAATTTAATAAATTAATCTTATCTTTAACTGGGTTAAAGAACTAATGTCATTTAAAACATAGTTCACGGTAAACCCCAAAATCACCTTGCATAAAATATGGAATTTTCACAGAAATCAAATAAATATATAACCGTTATAAATTTCTGTATCCGACCAATAATATAAATGGAATAACGGCAAAGCCTCTTAAACCCCATATGTAGTATCGATCTTCTTGTGCAGAAGCTTATCTCAGTTATTATTAATTCAAATTCCATTCAACTCCAATGTAATATATTAAATTGGAAAACTTTACTTTTGGAAAATTCCCCTTTAAATCTTAATAAAAGATTTATAAATTCCAAATCATATTTTCATTGTCAGTTGGGTTAACGAACCAATGTCGCTTAAAAACATGGTTCACAATAAACCCAACTCACGTTTCATCTTATTTCAATTACTAAATATAATCGAAAACTTTAATAATCTAAATTAAAAGATTATTCTTTTCATATGGGGTTTAAGAAAGTGTTATTTAAGACACTATTCACGACAAACCCAAAATCCAACTTATTTAATTTCATTTCAATTAAATATCAGCAAATTGGAAAACTTCATTAAATCTTAATTTAACGATTTATTCTAGTTAATAACTAGTTCGTTTCAATAAAAATATATTTTTCTAAAATATATTCTTTTCTAAAATATTTTTTTTCTAAAATATTCTTTTTCTAGAATACTCTTTATTGGAATGTGACTCAATCAACAACCATATATTTTATGTAATCACAATCACAATAAATGATTATTAAACATCCAAATGACGACCAGAGTGGAATTTATAACTGTGTGAGCATTAAAGTAAATAACTAACGCTCATCACAGACTGTCAATCCATCGATTGACAGATAACTAAATATTGGGATTAGTGTGTATCCAATATCATCCCAATACCCGTGTGGGGTTTCACCTATCAAACAAATAATAGGTTATTCGTGCACTTGGGAGATGTGTGAAAATTATCATCCCAATCACATAAACAAGTCTGGTAACATGTAAAAGGGAGTGTAATATTCAACTTGATTACACAAACATTTGTCTCTAATACATCAAACATTTCTATACAACAAACATATATTTCACCCATCACTAACACCATATTTAAATGACTAATTCTTTTCCATGGAAACTATTTACATTGAAAGTATATTCTTTTAATGCTCACTCTTTTTATTGTACTCGAATGACAATAAAACATGATTTTTAATTCTACTATTTTTATTGTCTCTAAAATGACAATGAAAATGTGACACTTACATCTATTCTTTTTATTGCATATATAATGGCAATAAAAATGTAACTTAAAAATATATTCTTTTATTTACATCTAAAATGTAAATAAAAATATCACTTTAATTCTAATATTTTTATTGAATAAAAATGTCAATAAAAAATGTCGCTTTAAATCCACTCTTTTCATTTACATCTAAGATGTAAACAAAGGTATGACTTTAAATCTATGTTTTTACATACATCTAAAATGTAAATGAAAACATACTTTTTATTTCTATGTTTTTATTTACATCTAAAATGTAAATAAAAAAATACTTTTTATTTCTATTCTTTTATCGTTACCAAGTGACAATAAAAATGCAGCTTATAAATCCAGTCTTTTTATTTAATATAAAATATCGATAAAAATCTATCTTTTATTCCAACTCTTATTATTGTAAACAAATGACAAATAAAATCTATTCTTTCAACTGAAAACAATATTACACGAGAATGTAATCTTCTAACTCTATTCTCTTTAATGATATCAATATTACATATAAATGTAATCCTCTTATTCTATTCTTTTTAATGATAACAATATTATATGTAAATGAAATCTTCTTATTCTATTCTCTTCACATAATCAAAAAAATGATTTTGTTCTAACCTTTTTATGTAATCAAAATAATCATTTTGTTCTAATCCTTTTTATATAATCAAAATAATCATTTTGTTCTAATCCTTTTTATATAATCAAAATAATCCTTTTGTTCTAATCCTTTCTATATAATCATAATAATCATTTTGTTCTAATCCTTTTTATGTAATCAAAATAATCATTTTGTTCTAATCCTTTTTATGTAATCAAAATAATCATTTTTTTCTAATCCTTTTTGTGTAATCAAAATAATCATTTTGTTCTAATCCTTTTTGTGTAATCAAAATAATCATTTTGTTCTAATCCTTTTTATATAATCAAAATAATCATTTTGTTCTAATCCTTTTTATATAATCAAAATAATCATTTTTTTCTAATCCTTTTTATATAATCAAAATAATCATTTTGTTCTAATCCTTTTTATATAATCAAAATAATCATTTTGTTCTAATCCTTTTTATATAATCAAAATAATCATTTTGTTCTAGTCCTTTTTATATAATCAAAATAATCATTTTGTTCTAATCCTTTTTATCTAATCAAAATAATCATTTTGTTCTAATCCTTTTTATGTAATCAAAATAATCATTTTGTTCTAATCCTTTTTATATAATCAAAATAATCATTTTGTTCTAATCCTTTTTATATAATCAAAATAATCATTTTGTTCTAATCCTTTTTATGTAATCAAAATAATCATTTTTCTTCACTAATCATGTTTTACACAAAATGATATTTTAATTTGCAAAACCCATTTCTAACAAAAATGTGGTTTTTATTTATATAACAACTTTCAAATCAAAATGTCATTTTTATATGCATAGTACATTTCAAATAAAAATGTTGATTTTATTTACATAATAAGTTTCTAATCAAAAATGTCATTTTGTTTGCATAACACATTTCGAATAAAAAGATTGTTTTTATTTAATAACATTTTCTAACAAAAATGTACTTTTAGTTCTAATTCTTTTAAAGTGACAAAAATTGTAATTTTGTCTAATTCCCTTTAATGTACAAAATAAGGCACTCTTGTTAAATCCTTTTCAATGTAACAAAATATGATAATTTTGTCTAATCTTTTCAATGTAAACACAAATGTCATTTTTGTCTTCATCCTTATAAAGTAAACAAAAATGCTAATTTTCTTTAATCCCTTTTTTTATGACCAAAACGTGATCTTTCTTCTAAATGAACAAAAATGTATATTTTTGTTTTAATCCTTATTAATGACAAAAATGTGATTTTTTACTTTGTTCTTTTAATATGACAAAAATGTCCATTTTAATCATATTAACATTTTATATACAAAATGTCTTTTCTTTTATCATATTAACATTTTATCAACAAATTTGCTGATTTAACAAATTATCAAAATTCTGTGTTACACGTATGTTGAAAATTTCTAATTCAACATATTTACAACATTTGGTGTGATACACATTTGATTCTTTTTATATAAACAAAAATGGTGTATTTTTGTTTAAACCAATTTCTAATTTACAGAAATGTTTCAAATTCGATAGTACAACAAACAAAATGATAATTTTGTTTAGTCTAATTCAAATTAACAGAAAAGTTAATTTTAACAATAAAATGAACAAAAAATAAATTTGTTCAATCTATTTCTAATCGACAGAAATGTAACTTTTAACAATCCTATCGCCACAATCAACATCAAACAAACAGATGTGTATTTACAATTAACACGGAATAATAACAGTATGAATTAACTGCAAATTTATAACAATAATTTCATAATTTATTTCAATTATAAAGGAAAGAAATAAAATAGATTTCTCACCTAATTATCCAGATTTGAAATTTGACCAATTTTCGATTTGCTCAGAGTTGTCTCTAGTCTGTCCCATGATGTAGTGTTTTCTGTTACGAGCGCAACGCATTTTGTTTCGTTGAATTCTGATAAGATTTGCAAAAGTTATAATAGTTTGAACTTTAATTAAATAATTATTAATTAAAAATTAATTACTTAATTACATCAGAAAATCGCTGCTACTCTTCCTCCTTCCTTCGTTGATACCTAGTTCGTAAAATAAACCAACTCGTCACTTCCATTCCTCCCTTGCACACGCCGTACGAGGCATTGGACCTCGATCCAGTGCCGCCTCCTCGAAGACCTCAGCGCCGCCGCCCGCTGCCAGGAGCAGGAGCCAGCTCGACCCCCTGTGCCGCCCCCAAAAGACGCCCCAAACGGCGCTACTTTGCATCGAAAATTCTGACCATCCATGAAACAAAAATCGATCACAACCGTTCATCTCAGAGAGCTCAAGAAGCTCTTCGATTCTGCGTTGGAGTTGTTGAAATTCATTGAGTATGTGAGGAGATCGAAGGGGAAGAAAATCAGAGTTCGGTGGCCATGAATTTCAGTATACGGCGGCTACTGTATTTTGTATTAGGGTTCTGTACTCTTGAGTATATATACACCGTATTCTTAAAGTATTTTATATTTATTTAATTATTTAATTCCAATTTATATTTGTTTATCACTGCTAACCCCAAATCAAACCCAACGAGTGTCGCCCCTAGCTAATAACCCCCGTCCCGGACACAATGGAATATGTTTCGTAACCCATTTCGGCTGTTACGATATGTTTTTCTTTAAATTAAATTATAAATCCTTTAATTATTAAATTCAAACGTACATTTTAAATTACTAGGGCCACATACTAACTCTAAAAATTACTGAAAAATTATATCTAGCTTTGTTTTGATGATACGGTTCTAACAAGACTAATTTCATCGAATTCTAAGACCGTTTGAAAAATGGCCATTTTCGAGTTGATTAAATTTGACCGAAACTGACAAAACACGTTTTCTCTTGCCACGCTCACATATTAATTCGAAAAATTATGAAAATTGAAACCTAGCAATAATTTGACATTCCGGTTCCAACAAAAGTGGTTTCGTCAAAAACCGAGGTCGTTTGAAAAATGACTATTTTTAAGGTTAATATTTTTAAATTAAAATATATATAAATTCTACAACGACTTTTCTAAATTTTGATCTGGACATAACTTTTGATTTTTAAAATGAAATTTCAGTTTTTTAGATTCATGAGAAAGATATGATTAAACAGATTTAAATATATCTTGTTTCGCTGAATTCTGACTTAAAATGAATCCTGTACAGTCAGTCAAAATTTAAATTTTCAAACTGCAGTGCTATTTCAAACTCCTTTTATAATTAAATTGAATTTATTCGTTTTAAAATAAATTTTTAGTCATTATTATTTAAAATAAACTATTTTAAATATTAAAATCCATTAAAAATTTTAACATAAAAATTTTAAATTGGCCCCAAAATTCCGGGTTGTTACAATCGCCCCTACTTAAAATCTTTTCGTCCTCGAAAAGGAACGAAGCTAAAAGTTGTTTAATAAACCAACTCACTTTTAAATTTCTATGGGTATTATTTAATTATCATCCTAATATTTTAATTAGTGAAACTAATTATCAAACATCACAACCAGCAATCAATTAGGTGATTAACCTTTCAAATATATATAACTTTTATATATAGTCAAAAATCACATTTTTAGTGCAAATCACAGCAATGTGTACTAACTAAGTTTTGGCTCTCATACCAGTCAATGGAAACATATAGAAATCCCACTTTTGAGACTCGAACATAAACTCGGATGATGCTGGCAATCATCAGAATCATCTCCGGGCGACTAGAGTGTGATTCTATATCTATCCAGTATATTAAAACTTCGAAAATCCGTTAATTACTCGTATATTCAAAATCTTTATGTACTCGATTGTCCACATTAAAATATAATATACTCAAATACGTATATTTAGATAAATTTTTCAAAACTAAATTTGATTTCATTTTTATTTTAAAGAAAATAATACACTTCACACTCGTTCTAGGATACTACTGATCCCATCTCTAACGAGTCATTCTCATTTGATATTACAAATCCAATCTGTGATGAATTCTTTCGTTCGGTTCTAATGTGCCATGTTCTTAAGATCTGTAAACCTAAGCTCTGATACCAACTGAAAGGCCTGAACTTCCCAGTAAAGGAAAGCCTGGATTGCTTTGAGAACGATACACATTAGAGCACAAACTGAAGAACATTTTTATTGCTGATTACAACAATTTCATTAGAGTACAAGAATATTACAGAGTATGAATACTTATTACACAATAGAAATATAATAATATCATAGATTTAGATTACATTTAAATAGCAGCGGAAAAATAATACAAATATACAACTGGAAGGAATACACGGATACAGAGCTTTCCGAATACCGCTTCAGCTGTAAGCCAGGATCCTGTAAATATATCTGCAAAAGCTACTCGACTGCCCGTGTGGAAAATATGGGCACCCGAGTTTGCCAATGAAACTGTGATGACCCAAACTTCCCAGTAAAGGAAAGCCTAGATTGCTTTGAGAACAATACACATCAAAACACAAACTGAAGAACTTTTATTGCT
Organism: Allium sativum; assembly: GCA_030737875.1. Taxonomy (NCBI): domain Eukaryota; kingdom Viridiplantae; phylum Streptophyta; class Magnoliopsida; order Asparagales; family Amaryllidaceae; genus Allium; species Allium sativum. The sequence continues at coordinate 62,693,631 of CM060912.1, forward strand.
GATTACAACAATCACATCTGAGTACAAGAATATAACAGAGTATGAATATATGTTACACAAAGAAATACATTAATATCAGAGTTTTAAATTACATTTAAATAGCAGCGGAAAATATTACAAATACACAACTAAAAGGAATACACGGATAAAGAGCTTCCTGAATACTGCTTCAGCTGTAAGCCAGGATCCTGTAAATATATCTGCAAAAAGCTACTTGACTGCCCGTGTGGAAAATATGGGCACCCGAGTTTGCCAGTGAACAAACTACAGGTCAGTCATGGGACTGGTATGAGAAATCTTAACTTAACTATCTAGTTAATACGACTAATCACAGGACCACGCCGCTAACGCGGAACGGGTTTACTCCATTGGATTGCCCGTGCATAAATTAAAGTAAATCGTTAAACAATGCAATGCCTTTTAGAAAAATGAAACCATTATAAGACCCAAGTCCCATCACACAATGCAATGCAAACCGGAGGATAGGGTTTTACCTTATAATGGTCAAAAGATGCTTGATACGCTAAAACGGATTTAGTATTAGTGTGTATATGTTTTAATAAAACATTTCAATCATAATGTATCAATCATAGACGACATGGGTACCATATATCATGTTGCCATACTAGTTCTACAATCTAAACCGCAAGGTCGTATTGGAAATTGGATTTTCCATCATGAGTCGAGGCTAGGGGCAAGCTCCTCTCCGATTCGAGACACTCTAGCAAATGCCTTAGGATTCCCCGCAGTGAACCCTTGGATGCGGTAGGGCCGGTTCCCGCCTATCGGCAGTGGATTGGTTATGACTGAACACACGTTTCCCGGTTCCTTTGAACCTATAATATGACCACTATCGGCCTATAAAAATCCGAGGTGCCTCAAAATCCATCATCCACATAAGTAAAATGACACGCCGTGTTAAAGCACTGACACTACCACTAGCTAGAAAGAAACGTGTGCACTCCCTACGGTCCATATCCCGTTTTTGATTCATACCGGGGTGTGAGGCTCGCGAAGTCACGATATACACAAAGCTATGCCGTAATAGGCTATGCTTTGATCATCCCACAAGGCCCTGCTTTTCAACAAAAGCCTTGATCATATGCATCTTGGCGTGCCACATTGACAATTCACGCCATGCGATCAATCACTATTAATATATACCAGGGTGTTAAGTAGAGAATAAATCCTCCACCACCAGACAGACATACATTAACAAAAATCGATTTAATTCACATGGAACGAAATCCAATGTCAGACACGCATCCATTTATTAGCTTATGCTCTGGGTATGAGCGAAAACCAAATCCGAAGAATCAACAATAGTCCGGACGACCACCACTGAAGCCCCTTCAAGGTAGCTACTCCCATCAGGGTCTCTATAGCAGCACATCCATTCCATGTGAAGATCGTCGGTCTTCAACCACCGTCTTCATCTTCGACTCTTCATCGTCATTGAGATTATTCGGGATGGGTTAAACCCGGCCTTCCCGAATAACTCACGTATTTTTATAATTTAAAATCAAGTATTCTAAAACACATCCAACATCTCATCCCAATTCAGAATATTCTTTTAAATAAAATATTCAAATTATCCTATCAAAGATAAATTCTCCAAATTTTACTCTTAAATCTTTCTTTTAAAGATTTATTCAAAACACCATTTGGTTTTAAATATCAAAATCATTATTAAATGATTCTTTAGATTTAAGAAATAAATCTTATTCTTAACTGGGTCAAAGAACTAAGGTCATTTAAAACATTGTTCACGGTAAACCCAAAATCAAATTTCATTATAAATCCGTGGTTATAATAAAACCATTTTTAATTCCTTTTATTTATTTTAAATAAATAACCCATTTATTCTGATCAAAATATCATTTCTCATACTAAAATATTATTTTTAAAATATTAATTTTGAAATTAACTCTTTTAATATTCATTATAAAATGGATAATATAAGTTAATTAACTTATTCAGGTTAAAATGATGTTTTTATTTAAAATGGATTACATAATCCAATACACTATTTGATCCATTTATGTTTTATAATGGGCCAGACTTCTCACATTAGGCCTACAACTTGTTGATGCTGGATATGCCGGTTGGGTCCGGGCAGACTTATTCCACAGTTGGGCTTAACCTCGAGTCAGAACCCAATTTGTATTCGTGTACTTGGACCTCTCACATTAGGCCCAACATTTATGGCTGCTGGATATGCCGGTTGGTTCCGGGCAGACTTCCGCCATAAACGTGACCTAACCTCGGGTCCAAAAACAATTATAATTATAATTATTTTCTAAAAATTTTATTTTTAAATATTTCATATTTTAAAAAAATTTATCTAACTTCTAAAATATCATATGTTCGAAAGTATAACTTTACATTGAAATATTCTTTATATTGCCTTTCCAATTTTCAATAAGTATCGACCTTTCCATATTAATATAATATTATAATAATAATTACTTCAAAAATAGTTTTAATTACGATATCAAAACCTACCATTCCAAAACTTAATCTTTTCCAATCAATCCATTTATGTTAAATTTTGAAATCGTATCTTTTAGATTTAGTGTGAACATAAAAACGAAAGCTTTTCAATTCAAATCTTCTTGTTATATTTAGAATGTAATTTTACTATTTTAATATTTCATTAAAACTTTCTAAATAATAGAAATTTAGTTTCCTTAATTCAAGCATCATTAATTCCATTAAATGAATAATAAATGAAAATTATTTCTTTAATTCAAAATTGGAATGAGACTCACACCATTTCCATATAATTCACTTATACGGATTTCATTCATTTATCTCATAACAACTATCAAACACCCATTAACCGCCAAAGTGCATTTCTAATTAACCACAAGGGTGACGTGTATTCAAATGTCAACCCCTGACCCGTGTGGGGTTTCAACCAACACAAGTTCGAATAAAATAAACTGTGCTTCTGGACGATATGTGAAAATTGATCGTCCAATCACATAAACAAGTCAGGTCACTTGTAAATGGCAGTGTATACATGTGCTTAAATAGAAACATACATAACATACACAATTTGGCATGTTCACATATTTCAAGTTTCAACTATTCGATATCAAGTTTCCATGTTGAACGCGATGATAATAACATGACACTTATGTTGCAACACATTTTTTTTAACTAATTTAAAATAAAAAAATCTTTTATTCCAAAAAAAAATCAAAACTTTAATTATTCAAAAAATAAAGATCAAAACTTATTTTAATCACTTCAAAATAAAGAACAAAACTTTATTTATTTTAATCGTTTCAAAATAAAGATGTTATCTTTATTAGTTTTAATCGTTTCAAGATAAAGAACAAAACTTTATTAGTTTTAATCGTTTCAAAATAAAGATGTAATCTTTATAATCAAAACAAAGATTTTGCCTCTTATAGACAAAAACAAATTTTTAATCTTTATGGACAAAAACAAAGATTTAGCCTTTTATAATCAAAAACAAAGTTGTAATTTTTTGTAACCGAAATCAAAGTTGTAATCTTTGCAAACAAAATCGAAGTTGTAATCTTTGTTAACAAAACCAAAGGTTCAATTTTTATAAATAAAAATAAAGTTTTAATCTTTATAAATGAAAATTAAGTTTCAAGCTTTATAAACAAAAACAAAGATTTAATCTTTTATAAACAAAAACAAAGATTGGTTCTTTATAAACAAAATAAAAGATTTGTTCTTTTGTAACCAAAACAAAATTTCATCCTTTATGGTTAAAAACAAAGAATTGGTCTTTATGAATAAACAAAAAAAAGTTTTATCTTTATAAATAAACAAAAAGATTTCTTGTTTTATAAATAAAACAAAGATTCATTTTATACAAACAAAAACAAAGATTCATTTTAACAAATCAAAAATAAAGATCGAATCATTATTAATGTTATTCATTTCAAAATAAAAATCAAAACTTTGATTTGTAAATCATGATAAAAGATTAAACTTTATTTATAAATCAAAACAAAAGATTAAACTTTTTATTATAATTTTTCTACTTGACATCGAATAACAATTCCCATAATCAATTCCAACACCAATCATACAACACGTCAATAACAATACAGGCCACAAACATCAATTTCCACCATACAACAATTCAATCCATCCAACATTCATTTTATATAATGATAATATAATTAAATTAAATTATATATATATATATATATATAAATAGAATCTCACCGAATCATTTAGATCTGAAATTTTCCTCGAATTTTGATTTGCTCTGTTTTTGTCCTAGTCAGTTATGTGCTGTAGTATTCTTCAATACGATCACAACGCAACTCGTTTCGTTGAATTTCGTCTCTGTTTGAACAAGATACAATCGTTGTTTAAACATTATTCATATTAATAAATTATTTAATTAAGTAATTAGTTTAATTATCTTCCTTACCCTTTCTGTTACTACACCCCGTTGTCTTCATTGAGGAACCCATCAGCTTCGTTTTGCAAACCCGCCACCGCCCCATCTACATTGCGCCAGACCCGGATCCAGGACCGCCGTCGCCAAGCCCTGACCGCCGCCTATCACCGCTCCCAAGGTGGTCGAACTCGACCCCCTCCTCCTCGCCAGAAAGTGGCTCGAACGTTCGGACTTTGAACCAAAATCCAAACCCAATACTCGACTAAAAAAGATCAACCCTGTATGATATTGATGCTGGCGAAAAGCTCTTTGATTTTGGTCAGGAATCTTCATTTAATCCTTCAAATCGGTGAAGATATTAAGGGTTTTAAAATCGTGAATTTAGGCCATTGATATGATAAGAACGGCGGCTACAGAATAGAGTTTAGGGTTTGCCGTATATACTGTATTTATACTGTATACCATTTATTTTATTTTAATTCTATTAGATTTCTATTTAATTTCTATATCGCTCACAAACCGAAATCGAACCCAACGGGTGACGCCCCTAGCTAATAGCCCCCGCCCCGGACATAATGGAACATGTTTCGTAACCCAATTCGGCTGTTACGATATGTTTTTCTTTAAATTAAATTATAAATCTTTTAATTATTAAATTCAAACGTACATTTTAAATTGCCGGGGCCACATACGACCTCTAAAAATTACAGAAAAATTATTTCTAGTTATGTTTTGACGATACAGTTCTAACGATACTAATTTCGTCGAATTCTGAGATCGTTTGAAAAATGGCTATTTTTAAGCTGATTAAATTTGACCGAAACTGACAAAACACGTTTTCCTTTGCCACGCTCACATATTGATTCGAAAAATTATGAAAATTGAAATCTAGCAATAATTTGACATTTCGGTTCCAACAAAAGTGGTTTCGTTGAAAACAGAGGTCGTTTGAAAAATGACTATTTTTAAGGCCAATATTTTTAATGTTAAAAAAAACATTTTTAAACAAATAAATTCCAAAACTCAAAATATATAAGTGTTTACTGTTTTTCAATGCAGAAACGTCATTCCGAACTCAATGGAAGTGGTTTCAAGTTGAAATTTCCTTCATATGTGAAAAGTAGCTTTTCGGGCCCTATATAATGTATATATGTATATAAATTCTACAGCGACTTTTCTAAAAATTGAATTGGCCATAACTTTTGATTTTTAAAACAGAGATTCAGTTTTTGAGATTCGTTGGAAAGATATGATTAAAAAGATTTAAATATTTCTGGTTTCGTTCAATTCTGATTTAAAATGAATCCTGTACAGTTAGTCAAAGTTGAAATTCAAAATTTCAAACTGCAGCGCTGTTTAAACCCCTTTTTATAATTAAACTAAATTTATTCATTTTAAAGCAAATTTGTAGTCGTTATTATTTAAGATAAATTATTTCAAACATTTAAAATTCATTAAAATTTCTAAAATAAAAATTTTAAATTGGCCCCAAATTCTGGGTCGTTACAATCGCCCTCACTTAAAATCTTTTCGTCCTCGAAAAGGAACGAAACTAAGAAGTTGTTTAATTAACCCACTCAACTTTAAATTTTATTTATTGGTTTCAATTAATTATCATTCTAATATTTTAATTAGTTAAACTAATAGTCAAACATCACAACCAGCAATCAATTAGGTGATTAACTTTTCAAATATATATCACTTTTATATATATAATCAAAAATCATATTTTTAGTGCAAATCATAGCAACGTGTCCTAACTAAGTGTTGGTTCTCATACCAGTCAATGGAAATATATAGAAATTCCACTTTCGAGACTCGAACATAAATACTGGTGATGGTCGACCTATCACCAGAATTATCTCCGGGCGACTAGAGTGTGATTCCATATCTATCCAGTATATTAAAACTTCGAATATCCGTTAATTACTCGTATATTCGAAATCTTTATATACTCGATTGTCCACATTAAAATATAATATAATCAAATACGTATTTTAAGATAAAATTTCAAAACTAAATTTGTTTTCATTTTTATTTTAAAGAAAATAATACTCTTCATACTCATTCTAAGATACTACTGATCCTATCCCTAACGAGTTATTCTCATTGGATATAACTAATCCAACCTCAGATGAATTCTTTCATTCGGTTCTAATGTGTCTTGTTCTCGAGCTCTGTAAACCAAAGCTCTAATACCACATGTGACGACCCAAACTTCCCAGTAAGGAAAGCCTGGATTGCTTTGAGAACAATACACATCAGAACACAAACTAAAGAACATTTTAATGTTGATTACAACAATCACATCAGAGTACAAGAATATAACAAAGTATGAATATATGTTACACAAAGAAATACATTAATATTAGAGTTTTAAATTACATTTAAATAGCAGCGGAAAATATTACAAATATACAACTTAAAGGAATACACGGATACAGAGCTTCCCGAATACTGCTTCAGCTGTAAGCCAGAATCCTGTAAATATATTTGCAAAAAGCTACTCGACTGCCCGTGTGGAAAATATGGGCACCTGAGTTTAACAGTGAACAAACTACAGGTCAGTCATGGGACTGGTATGAGAAATCTTAACTTAACTATCTAGTTAATATGGCTAATCACAGGACCACGCCGCTAACGCGGAACGGGTTTACTCCATTGGATTGCCCGTGCATAAATTAAAGTAAATCGTAAAACAACGCAATGCCTTTTAGAAAAATGAAACCATTATAAGACCCAAGTCCCATCACACAATGCAACGCAAACCGGAGGATAGGGTTTTACCTTATAATGGTCAAAAGATGCTTGATACGCTAAAACGGATTTATTATTAGTGTGTATATGTTTTAATAAAACATTTCAATCATAATGTATCAATCATAGACGGCATGGGTACCATATATCATGTCGCCATACTAGTTCTACAATCAAAACCGCAAGGTCGTATTGGAAATTGGATTTTCCATCATGAGTCGAGGCTAGGGGAAAGCTCCTTTCCGATTCGAGACACTCTAGCAATTGCCTCAGGATTCCCCGCAGTGAACCCTTGGATGCGATAGGGCCGGTCCCTGCCTATCGGCAGTAGATTGGTTATGTCTGAACACACGTTTCCCGGTTCCTTTGAACCTATAATATGACCACTATCGGCGTATAAAAATCCGAGGCGCCTCAAAATCCATCATTCACATAAGTAAAATGCCAGGCCGTGTTAAAGCACTGACACTACCACTAGCTAGAAAGAAATGTGTGCACTCCCTACGATCCATATCCCGTTTTTGACTCATACCGGGGTGTGAGGCTCGCGAAGTCACGATATACACAAAGCTATGCCGTAATAGGCTATGCTTTGATCATCCCACAAGGCCCTACTTTTCAACAAAAGCCTTGATCATATGCATCTTGGCGTGCCACATTGACAATTCACGCCATGCGATCAATCACTATTAATATATACCAGGGTGTTAAGTAGAGAATAAATCCTCCACCACCAGACAGACATACATTAACAGAAATCGATTTAATTCACATGGAACGAAATCCAATGTCAGACACGCATCCATTTATTAGCTTATGCTCTGGGTCTGAGCGAAAACCAAATCCGAAGAATCAACAATAGTCCGGACGGCCACCACTGAAGCCCCTTCAAGGTAGCTACTCCCATCAGGGTCTCTATAGCAACACATCCATTCCATGTGAAGATCGTCGGTCTTCAACCACCGTCTTCATCTTCGACTCTTCATCGTCATGAGATTATTCGGGATGGGATAAACCCGGCCTTCCCGAATAACTCACGTATTTTTATAATTTAAAATCAAGTATTCTAAAACACATCCAACATCTCATCCCAATTCAGAATATTCTTTTAAATAAAATATTCAAATTATCCTATCAAAGATAAATTCTCCAAATTTTACTCTTAAATCTTCCTTTTAAAGATTTATTCAAAACACCATTTGGTTTTAAATATCAAAATCATTATTAAATGATTCTTTAGATTTAAGAAATAAATCTTATTCTTAACTGGGTTAAAGAACTAAGGTCATTTAAAACATTGTTCACGGTAAACCGAAAATCAAATTTCATTGTAAATCCGTGGTTATAATAAAACCATTTTTAATTCCTTTTGTTTATTTTAAAATAAATAACCCATTTATTCTGATCAAACTATCATTTCTCATATTAAAATATTATTTTTAAAATATTAATTTTGAAATTAACTCTTTTAATATTCATTATAAAATGGATAATATAAGTTAATTAACTTATTCAGGTCAAAATGATGTTTCTATTTCAAATGGATTACATAATCCAATTCGTTATTTGATCCATTAATGTTTTATAATGGGCCAGACTTCTTACATTAGGCCTACAACTTGTGGATGCTGGATATGCCGGTTGGGTCCGGGCAGATTTATTCCACAGTTGGGCTTAACCTCGAGTCAGAACCCAATTTGTATTCGTGTACTTGGACCTCTCACATTAGGCCCAACATTTATGACTGCTGGATATGCCGGTTGGTTCCGGGCAGACTTCCGCCATAAACGTGACCTAACCTCGGGTCCAAGAACAATTATAACTATAATTATTTTCTAAAAATTTTATTTTTAAATATTTCATGTTTTAAAAAAAATTATCTAACTTCTAAAATATCATATGTTCCGAAGTATAACTTTACATTGAAATATTCTTTATATTGCCTTTCCAATTTTCAATAAGTATCGACCTTTCCATATTATTATAATATTATAATAATAATTACTTCAAAAATGGTTTTAATTATGATATCAAAACCTACCATTCCAAAACGTAATCTTTTCCAATCAATCCATTTATGTTAAATTTTGAAATCGTATCTTTTAGATTTAGTGTTAACATAAAAACGAAAGCTTTTCAATTCAAATCTTCTTGTTATATTTGGAATGTAATTTTACTAATTTAATATTTCATTAAAACTTTCTAAATAATAGAAATCTAGTTTCCTTAATTCAAGCGTCATTAATTCCATTAATTGAATAATAAATGAAAATTATTTCTTTCATTCAAAATTGGAATGAGTCTCACACCATTTCCATATAATTCAATTATACGGATTTCATTCATTTATCTCATAACAATTATCAAACATCCATTAACAGCCAAAGTGCATTTCTAATTAACCACAAGGGTGATGTGTATTCAATTGTCAACCCCTGATCCGTGTGGGGTTTCAACCAACACAAGTTCGAATAAAATAAACAGTGCTTCTGGACGATGTGTGAAAATTGATCGTCCAATCACATAAACAAGTCAGGTCACTTGTAAATGGCAGTGTATACATGTGCTTAAATAGAAACATACATAACATACACAATTTGGCATGTTCACATATTTCAAGTTTCAACTATTCGATATCAAGTTTCCATGTTGAACACGATGATAATAACATGACACTTATGTTGCAACACATTTCTTTTAACTAATTTAAAATAAAAAAATCTTTTATTCCAAAAAAAAAATCAAAACTTTAATTATTCAAAAAATAAAGATCAAAACTTATTTTAATCACTTCAAAATAAAGAACAAAACTTTATTTATTTTAATCGTTTCAAAATAAAGATGTAATATTTATTAGTTTTAATCGTTTCAAGATAAAGAACAAAACTTTATTAGTTTTAATCATTTCAAAAAAAGATGTAATCTTTATAATCAAAACAAAGATTTAGCCTCTTATAGACAAAAACAAATTTTAAATCTTTATAGACAAAAACAAAGATTTAACCTTTTATAATCAAAAATAAAGTTGTAATTTTTTGTAACCGAAATCAAAGTTGTAATCTTTGCAAACAAAATCGAAGTTGTAATCTTTGTTAACAAAACCAAAGGTTCAATTTTTATAAATAAAAATAAAGTTTTAATCTTTATAAATAAAAATTAAGTTTCAAGGTTTATAAACAAAAACAAAGATTTAATCTTTTATAAACAAAAACAAAGATTGGTTCTTTATAAACAAAATAAAAGATTTGTTCTTTTGTAACCAAAACAAAATTTCATCCTTTATGATTAAAAACAAAGAATTGGTCTTTATGAATAAACAAAAAAAAAAGTTTTATCTTTATAAATAAACAAAAAGATTACATGTTTTATAAATAAAACAAAGATTCATTTTATACAAACAAAAACAAAGATTCATTTTAACAAATCAAAAATAAAGATCGAATCATTATTAATGTTATTCATTTCAAAATAAAAATCAAAACTTTGATTTGTAAATCATGATAAAAGATTAAACTTTATTTATAAATCAAAACAAAAGATTAAACTTTTTATTATAATTTTTCTACTTGACATCGAATAACAATTCCCATAATCAATTCCAACACCAATCATACAACACGTCAATAACAATACAGGCCACAAACATCAATTTCCACCATACAACAATTCAATCCATACAACATTCATTTTATATAATGATAATATAATTAAATTAAATTAATTATATATATATATATATATATAAATAGAATCTCACTGAACCATTTAGATCTGAAATTTTCCTCGAATTTTGATTTGCTCCGTTTTTGTCCTAGTCAGTTCTGTGCTGTAGTATTCTTCAATACGATCACAACGCAACTCGTTTCGTTGAATTTCGTCTCTGTTTGAACAAGATACAATCGTTGTTTAAACGTTATTCATATTAATAAATTATTTAATTAAGTAATTAGTTTAATTATCTTCCTTACCCTTTCTGTTACTACACCCCGTTGTCTTCATTGAGGAACCCATCAGCTTCGTTTTGCAAACCCGCCACCGCCCCATCTACATCGCGCCAGACCCGGATCCAGGACTGCCGTCGCCAAGCCCTGACCGCCACCTATCACCGCTCCTGTAACACCCCGCCTCCGCTAGGGTCACTCGCAAGGGAATGCACTAGCTTTAGAGGGGCATTATTGGTAAACATGCACAGAAATATCACAAGACAGAACATATAAAATAGCGGAAGTAAAATAAAACTTTCATAACATGAATAAATAAGGTCTAAAGCCTTTTTACATCAGAGTACATCAAAACCTGTCTTGCAATAGTAAAGAAGCATAAAGACTTTTCCATAAATTATTCCCCAAGAAAAAAAAACAGTAAAGTAGCCATAGCCAAGAAAAGTCCAAGCCATCCATGATGACCTTCAAGCAGAAGAAGTCCGAACTAAACAACAGTATTTCCTCCCTGTAACCGGGGGGGGGAACGGAAGAAAAGAGGCGAAACAAAACGGGTCAGACAAAAAGACTGAATAAGCCCTATCTACTATTAGCCTAAAAACTAGTAAAGTTAACTGACATGAGAAACTGAGATGAACATAAGCATGATAACAAGATAGATAAGCTAAATCAAAATAACAGGATGAACTACTGAACTCGGATAAACTAAAGTGTCATGATAAATTACGATGTCAAGATAAAATAAGGTATCACATCGTCAGGTTTCTATCAAGTATAATATCCCCAAGATATCTATCACATATAATGTCCCATGGTATCTATCCTGTACATCTGCTCTGCACCTACCGTACTAGTATCCCAACTGTATCATGTGTTATCCATGAATGACCCTTACTTAAAAGTCGTATAATGGTCCATGCCAACCTAATATGCCGCATATATAGGTTACTCAACTCGTATGTTCCTTTCCGTGTATAAGTTTAGTCCCTTGCCGTAGACCATACGGGCTTTCCCATGAGATTCTATATTACTTTAACATAGTTCCATGATCTTTAAGATCGGTTTGGACTGTTACCCTAAACCTAGCTAGGGTCTTCCAACATGAATTGTCGTTTGTACAACTAGGACTTATGCTACCTAGGGCTACTAGGGATTATGCTTACCTATTGCACGTTTTCGTATCTCGGTTTTGGTTCAACCACCCAGGGCCACTAGGATTTACGCTAACCGTCAACCGCGCCCTTTTTCCCACGCATTCATCGTGAATCGTTTTCCATGACTGTATGCACATGTATCACATCGTGCCATCCGAGTCCTGTCACAGGGCAGATCAAGAAATACAGGACTCGGTCGGGATCTTACGATTTATCTGCCGATGCAGATGCTAAGGTTTGTTTTTCTATACGTGGCTATGGTCCCACGAGACCACTCCCTCAACTAGTGAAAGACAAGACAGGATAAATCCTGTATGAGAACACACTACTGGCCAACCCACAATCCTAGCCTTACCGCAACCATAATTAGATAGCAATTATGGTCTATTGGGTGTTCTCTGCCTTTCCGTACGTACACGCTTGATCAAAGATGGTAGGTAGCATGACGAAAATGCTATCTAGGGTACGACCGTGTATCGTCGACTATCCCCTATCCATCCCCGTCTTTAGGTCGCTCGTATAGCAACCAAGGCATACTCTTGGTTCTTCTAACGCAGACCTTAACCTCTCATGAGCCTAGTATGATCACCTGGTAGCTCACAGAGGGATCCCAAGAATATCCTCACGTTCCCCGAAGCCGCTGCTTCGCTACCCAGTTCGCTGGAGCCTTTATCTAAATCAGATACTTGCTCCTACTCGTATACTTAAAAGATGACCTGCCGTATCAGGTTACTCATCTATCTATGAACTGGTCTAAATTTCCTTGACTAAGAATCATTACTTAGTTATTCTTCAACTAAGGTTTACCACTTAGCCTCATTCCCGTTATCCTTGTTAACTACGGTTATCCACCTAATCCTCCGAACTAGGGTTTACATAATGGGTTAAGTGTCACTTAAGTTCATGACTTAACCCGTCTACAAATCATGTCAAAATTTGCTAAGTATCCAAGTTCAAGACTTAACCCTACAAACCATGCTCAAGTTGGTTAAGTATATATTAACTTGACCCTATCAAATTACTGAGTCAAATCGGTCAAGCGTATTTAAGCGATTCGTGACTTAGCCTTATCATGTTTTCACGCTAGATTGGTTAAGTATGGGTTAACTTAACCTCCATAAATTCACGAGTTAGATTGGTTAAGTATAGGTCACTTAACCACCTCAAATCATCATGTTAGATTAGTTAAGTGTTTAACTTAACTCCATTAAACTACCAAGTGGGATTAATTAAGTCTAGGCTAACTTAACCCCATCCGATTTCCATGCTTAGACTAGTTGAGTCCAACCTTAACCCCATCCGATTTCCATGTTTAGACTAGTTGAGTCTAACCTTAACCCCATCCATTAACTGTATTTTTCGGTTAAGTGTCATTAAGAAAACTTACTTAACCTTCCCAAATTATCGTGTTGGATTGATTAAGTGTTGGTTAACTTAACCCCGTCCACTAGTCGTATAAAAATGGTTAAGTGTCATTAGGCAAATCAAGTTACTTAACCTACCCAACCTTGTCATGTTTTGTTAAGTATCATTAGCCTAATCAATTTACCTAACCCATTTGTCCATGTCATATTTGGTTAAGAGTCATTAATCAAATTAACTTAACCCTATCATGTGGCATTAATTACTTAATGCACCTCAACCTCTCACATTAGACTTTGTTGTGGTTACTAGTTAAGCCGGTCGGTTCCGGGTAGCTTTACACCACAACTTGGTCTAACCTCGGGTTCAAGCACAACATGACCAACTTCTCACATTGGGTCCTATTATTTGCAACTACTAGTTAGGCCGGTCGGTTCCGGGTAGCTTTATGTTGCAAACTCAACACAACCTCGAGTTGGCCACACTTATATTTTCTAAGTGTCATGTCCATTATGTTTCCAAAACATATTACAAGTTTTCAAGCAATTGGGTAGACCTAACTTAATAGGTAAATTCCCAATGGGTAGACCTAACTTAATAGGTAAATTCCCAAGCTTATGTTTCAAGCATACTTACATGTCAACTTCCATGTTATATTTCAAGTCATGTTTTCAAGTATAAACACATGTCATATTTAACGTTACATGTTGTCATGTTTATACCCATTTACCCAAATCATGTTCATGTCATTATGTTTTCCCATAATGTGACCCCAACGCTTTTAAACTCGCATAATGGATTCAAAGAAGGAACTTGTCAAAGGCATGACAAAAATGGATATTAGGCCACTTGTTAATCATGGTGGCACATGAGGCACAAATGTGTTCATTAACTTGCATGTTGCATTCTTAAGCCTCAAAACATGCATAAACCCAAACTTGGCATATAAACGAATCATGGTGACAAAAGACATGGTATGATGACTAGTAACTCGCATATATCATCATATCAGGGTTATGACTTCATATGCAAGTTGACATAAAGGTTATGAAGGTTCTCATGTTGCATAATGCAACATTTCAACATAAAGGTTGTAGCTTTTAGCTCACAAGGTCAAGATAATGACTTCATAAACTTGCATGACATGATAGCATGTATCATTCTCAATGATCAAACCCAAACTTGCAACATGAACATTTAACTTCATAGTTAATATCTAAGAGTAGGGAAAGGGCTTACATTGCTATGAAGGCACAAATCAAAATGCAAAACAAAGATTGTGATGAAGCCTATGCATGCCATCACCCAAAAACCCAAAGATGAACACTCCAAATCAATAAAAACCCCATCTTTATGCACAAAGATCAAAGCTTTTGCCTTAAAATCAACTTGAGAAGCTCTCATACTAACATAGGGACTCTCTAACACTCTCATGATCATGAAACATCTCATAGAAATGAAGTGGAGGCTAGGATTTTGAGTGGAGGCCATGAGAGGTAAAATTTTGCCATAGTTTAGTTGTATGAATGAATAATGATGATTTAGGGTTAGGTTAGGGTCTTATTTATAGATTAGGCAAGTGTTTTAGGCCATAGGATTAAACCCTAGTTGCAATCTTAGCCCTTAAAACCGAATCTGGCCCCCAAGTTCAACACGATCTCAAAATGGTGCACCAGGCTAAACAGCCCGGCTGGACCAAGTCGGCAGCCAAGTCGACAGGGCTGTCGACTTGGGTCCAACCAAGTCGACTCCCAAGTCGACAGGGCTGTCGACTTGGGTCCAACCAAGTCGACTCCCAAGTCGACAGGGCTGTCGACTTGGGTGCTCTGGCGGGAATTTTCCCGCCTGGCCCAAACTGGCCCAATTTTCAAATTCAAACTTGAATTTGAAATCTGTTTTTACTTAGTAATTTTCTGAAAACTTCGTTGGGCCTTAATCGGGTCATACGGACTCCGATTCTCGAAAACCCAGACTCTATTTCGCGTATTTTTCCGAGACGAACGCAATGGCATAGCCCGTTTCACTTGATTCAGAATTTAAAATTAAATTCTTCCTTGATTCTTGTCTTAACATGTTATCGAAATACGGGTTGTTACATTCTCCCCACCTTTTAGGATTTCGTCCCCGAAATCTCCAAGTTAGGAAGAACATATCCTACCATCCATCATTCATCTACTCAAATCATCAGCCACAAGCAACCATTGTCCTTAGATGATTTCTAATGCTGTATGAATATATGCAAAACGTGTGTGTACATGTTCCTTAGCTAATGCTAATGATCAGGCCTGAATAATCTTTCTAATGCAAAATATGTATAGTGCCATGAATCCAACATGTATGCAAATAGTCCTAGTCATATAGATACTATATGCGTGCACAATCATTCATTCATATGCAACAACCGCATGATAATACATTCGATTTCATCCATAAACAAGTATAAATACTCGTGCATATGCAATATGAAATGTGACCGAGTCGAGCTAGTATCTAATGTGTATTCGCGCATCCACGAGCAGCCACTTGCAACCACTTGCAACCATATCAATCATAACATGTTTCAAATACATGTTTACATCCATAGGGTTCTACCTAAGATTCCCTGAAACAGGGCCGAGAAGATAAACAAGACAAACTCCTTACGGGGTTTGTAACAGAAAATAGGACCGAGAGGATGTCCACGAAAGATAGCCTACAAGTAAGCTCTACAGAAAACAGGGATCAAGGATATACTCCCAAAAAGAGATATCATGCGTGTATCTAGTCTTTGACCATCAAAGTCGTATTTCCTTGAGCTTAATTCTATTGTGCCTTGACCGTCTTTTAACTTCGCGATTTCGTAACTTCTTATTTCCTGTTTCCATAACATGAGCTGGAACTCATTTCTTCGTCGCCTCTCGTTCCACTTGCACTTATCCTTTTTCTAGAATACTTGGCGCAAACATGACTGCGTACTCATGATCTCATCCAAGCTTTCCAAAATTCACTAATGAATCTTGGATCTCGTTTATATACTATAAGGTATTCCATGTAGAAGAACTTTCTCTTGAAAGTAAACAGATGTCAACCAGGTTATCATGCGCACTTACTAGGATGATCTCTTTAACCCATGCATAAATGAAGTAAACCATCCGTCTTATCGGCGAACCCCACTCGATCGGGCTTCAAATTTCCAATAAAGGCATCAAGGGATTCTAAGTAACTAGTCATGACAGAACCTCAAAAAGGTTACATGATACTTCGAGGGTATTACCAAGGCTAGTCAAATGGTCTAACTACCCTCCTATCAAAAACCGAGAGTGGCACCCCCTACTGGATAACCACTTCATCCCTAGAATCCATCCATAGCTTATAAACATAAGCATCATTTCCAGACTCAACACTTGGCATATACATTCTCAAATCCAAACAGGTCATGTATAAATGGACTGATTCTCCAATAGGACTTTGAGACAAAAATGGGATCCTCTATTACGCTAGTACTTAAGTGCAGAGACTCAACTACCGAAGCGGACTTAAATGATGCGGGGATCAAAACAAAGTCTTGGCGGGATGATAGAGAAGAAAAGCTAAACTTTTAACAAGATCGTTACCCTCCTTCCGAGGTACCTTAGAAATGAGAGCATACTATTGCCCTCCCGATGATCTTGTCCTTGTCCCATAATACTTAACTATCCACCCCGTTTTACCATGTCAAAGGTACTCTCTCGTCATGGGTTTCATTGTTCATCTTTCTCCCTCCTTTGAGGACTAAGCCATACCAACAAGTTGCTCATCCTTAAGCTTGTATCCTTTATCCTCTTTCTCACTATCCTTTCTTATCACGCGGCCACCAGTCTCTCGAGAACCACCTCCATCGTATGAAAAGCACTTTCGTAGATAGAAAAGACTAGTCGCAGTTAAAACCACTGTGACTACAGATGGAGGAAAGAAAGGAAAAGAGATTCAATTAAGGAAACAAGGATAGTGCTAATGGCCTTTGGGGAATAGCATTTTTCTTTTTTTTAAAAGAAAATTTTCTTGAAAAATGCTTCTTTGTAAACGATTTTCAAATAGTTTTCAGAAGGTCTTTAAAAACTTTTTTCCCACTCTGGTAACCTTCCGCTCTGATACCAAATGTAACACCCCGCCTCCGCTAGGGTCACTCGCAAGGGAATGCACGTGCTTTAGAGGGGCATTATTGGTAAACATGCACAGAAATATCACAAGACAGAACATATAAAATAGCGGAAGTAAAATCAAACTTTCATAACATGAATAAATAAGGTCTAAAGCCTTTTTACATCAGAGTACATCAAAACCTGTCTTGCAATAGTAAAAAAGCATAAAGACTTTTCCATAAATTATTCCCCAAGAAAAAAAAACAGTAAAGTAGCCATAGCCAAGAAAAGTCCAAGCCATCCATGATGACCTTCAAGCAGAAGAAGTCCGAACTAAACAACAGTATTTCCTCCTTGTAACCTGGGGGGAAACGGAAGAAAAGAGGCAAAACAAAACGGGTCAGTCAAAAAGACTGAGTAAGCCCTATCTACTATTAGCATAAAAACTAGTAAAGTTAACTGACATGAGAAACTGAGATGAACATAAGCATGATAACAAGATAGATAAGCTAAATCAAAATAACAGGATGAACTACTGAACTCAGATAAACTAAAGTGTCATGATAAATTACGATGTCAAGATAAAACAAGGTATCACATCGTCAGGTTTCTATCAAGTATAATATCCCCAAGATATCTATCACGTATAACGTCCCATGGTATCTATCCTGTACATCTGCTCTGCACCTACCGTACTAGTATCCCAACTGTATCATGTGTTATCCATGAATGACCCTTACTCAAAAGTCGTATAATGGTCCATGCCAACCTAATATGCCGCATATATAGGTTACTCAACTCGTATGTTCCTTTCCGTGTATAAGTTTAGTCCCTTGCCGTAGACCATACGGGCTTTCCCATGAGATTCTATATTACTTTAACATAGTTCCATGATCCTTAAGATCGGTTTGGACTGTTACCCTAAACCTAGCTAGGGTCTTCCAACATGAATTGTCGTTTGTACAACTAGGACTTATGCTACCTAGGGCTACTAGGGATTATGCTTACCTAATGCACGTTTTCGTATCTCGGTTTTGGTTCAACCACCTAGGGCCACTAGGATTTACGCTAACCGTCAACCGCGCCCTTTTTCCCATGCATTCATCATGAATCGTTTTCCATGACTGTATGCACATGTATCACATCGTGCCATCCGAGTCCTGTCACAGGGCAGATCAAGAAATACAGGACTCGGTCGGGAGCTTACGATTTATCTGCCGATGCAGATGCTAAGGTCTGTTTTTCTATACGTGGCTATGGTCCCACGAGACCACTCCCTCAACTAGTGAAAGACAAGACAGGATAAATCCTGTATGAGAACACACTACTGGCCAACCCACAATCCTAGCCTTACCGCAACCATAATTAGATAGCAATTATGGTCTATTGGGTGTTCTCTGCCTTTCCGTACGTACACGCTTGACCAAAGATGGTAGGTAGCCTGACGAAAATGCTATCTAGGGTACGACCGTGTATCGTCGACTATCCCCTATCCATCCCCATCTTTAGGTCGCTCGTATAGCAACCAAGGCATACTCTTGGTTCTTCTAACGCAGACCTTAACCTCTCATGAGCCTAGTATGATCACCTGGCAGCTCACAGAGGGATCCCAAGAATATCCTCATGTTCCCCGAAGCCGCTGCTTCGCTACCCAGTTCGCTGGAGCCTTTATCTAAATCAGATACTTGCTCCTACTCGTATACTTAAAAGATGACCTACCGTATCAGGTTACTCATCTATCTATGAACTGGTCTAAATTTCCTTGACTAAGAATCATTACTTAGTTATTCTTCAACTAAGGTTTACCACTTAGCCTCATTCCCGTTATCCTTGTTAACTACGGTTATCCACCTAATCCTCCGAACTAGGGTTTACATAATGGGTTAAATGTCACTTAAGTTCATGACTTAACCCGTCTACAAATCATGTCAAAATTGGCTAAGTATCCAAGTTCAAGACTTAACCCTACAAACCATGCTCAAGTTGGTTAAGTATATATTAACTTGACCCTATCAAATTACTGAGTCAAATCGATCAAGCGTATTTAAGCGATTCGTGACTTAGCCTTATCATGTTTTCACGCTAGATTGGTTTAGTATGGGTTAACTTAACCTCCATAAATTCACGAGTTAGATTGGTTAAGTATAGGTCACTTAACCACCTCAAATCATCATGTTAGATTAGTTAAGTGTTTAACTTAACTCCATTAAACTACCAAGTGGGATTAATTAAGTCTAGGCTAACTTAACCCCATCCGATTTCCATGCTTAGACTAGTTGAGTCCAACCTTAACCCCATCCGATTTCCATGTTTAGACTAGTCGAGTCTAACCTTAACCCCATCCATTAACTGTATTTTTCGGTTAAGTGTCATTAAGAAAACTTACTTAACCTTCCCAAATTATCGTGTTGGATTGATTAAGTGTTGGTTAACTTAACCCGTCCACTAGTCGTATAAAAATGGTTAAGTGTCATTAGGCAAATCAAGTTACTTAACCTACCCAACCTTGTCATGTTTTGTTAAGTATCATTAGCCTAATCAATTTACCTAACCCATTTGTCCATGTCATATTTGGTTAAGAGTCATTAATCAAATTAACTTAACCCTATCATGTGGCATTAATTACTTAATGCACCTCAACCTCTCACATTAGACTTTGTTGTGGTTACTAGTTAAGCCGGTCGGTTACGGGTAGCTTTACACCACAACTTGGTCTAACCTCGGGTTCAAGCACAACATGACCAACTTCTCACATTGGGTCCTATTATTTGCAACTACTAGTTAGGCCGGTCGGTTCCGGGTAGCTTTATGTTGCAAACTCAACCCAACCTCGAGTTGGCCACACTTATATTTTCTAAGTGTCATGTCCATTATGTTTCCAAAACATATTACAAGTTTTCAAGCAATTGGGTAGACCTAACTTAATAGGTAAATTCCCAATGGGTAGACCTAACTTAATAGGTAAATTCCCAAGCTTATGTTTCAAGCATACTTACATGTCAACTTCCATGTTATATTTCAAGTCATGTTTTCAAGTATAAACACATGTCATATTTAACGTTACTTATTGTCATGTTTATACCCATTTACCCAAATCATGTTCATGTCATTATGTTTTCCCATAATGTGACCCCAACGCTTTTAAACTCGCATAATGGATTCAAAGAAGGAACTTGTCAAAGGCATGACAAAAATGGATATTAAGCCACATGTTAATCATGGTGGCACATGAGGCACAAATGTGTTCATTAACTTGCATGTTGCATTCTTAAGCCTCAAAACATGCATAAACCCAAACTTGGCATATAAACGAATCATGGCGACAAAAGACATGGAATGATGACTAGTAACTTGCATATATCATCATATAAGGGTTATGACTTCATATGCAAGTTGACATAAAGGTTATGAAGGTTCTCATGTTGCATAATGCAACATTTCAACATAAAGGTTGTAGCCTTTAGCTCACAAGGTCAAGATAATGACTTCATAAACTTGCATGACATGATAGCATGTATCATTCTCAATGATCAAACCCAAACTTGCAACATGAACATTTAACTTCATAGTTAATATCTAAGAGCAGGGAAAGGGCTTACATTGCTATGAAGGCACAAATCAAAATGCAAAACAAAGATTGTGGTGAAGCCTATGCATGCCATCACCCAAAAACCCAAAGATGAACACTCCAAATCAATAAAAACCCCATCTTTATGCACAAAGATCAAAGCTTTTGCCTTGAAATCAACTTGAGAAGCTCTCATACTAACATAGGGACTCTCTAACACTCTCATGATCATGAAACCTCTCATAGAAATGAAGTGGAGGCTAGGATTTTGAGTGGAGGCCATGAGAGGGTTTTACCTTATAATGGTCAAAAGATGGTTGATACGATAAAAGATGGTTTTACCCAAGTCCCATCACACAATGCAACGCAAACCGAAGGATAGGGTTTTACCTTATAATGGTCAAAAGATGGTTGATACGATAAAACGGATTTAGTATTAGTGTGTATATCGATGGGTATATATATTACAAAAACAATTTCAATCATAATGTATAAATCATAGACGGCATAGTACCCCATCCTACTATGTCGCCATACTAGTTCTACAATCAAAACCGCAAGGTCGTATTGGAAATTGGGTTTCCATCATGAGTCGAGGCTAATGGCAAGCTCCTCTCCGATTTGAGACACTCTAGCAAATGCCTCAGGATCCCCCCAAGTGAACCCTTGGATCTTCAGGGCCGGTCCCTACCTAAGGGTAGTGGATTAATTATGCCTGAACACACGCTTCCCGGTCCCTTTGGACCTATAGTATGACCACTAACGGCCTATAAAAATCCGAGGCGCCTCAAAATCCATCTTCCACATAAGTAAAATGTCGGCCAGTCTAAGCACCGACACCACTCCTAGCTAGAAAGAAACGTGTGCACTCCCTACAATGCATATCCCGTTTTTGACTCATACCGGGGTGTGAGGCTCGCGAAGTCACGATATACAAAAAGCTATGCCGTAATAGGTTATGCTTTAACCATCCCACAAGGCCCTGCTTTTCAACAAAAGCCTTGATCAATTGCATCTTGGCATGCCACAATGACAATTCACGCCATGCG
Source organism: Allium sativum (assembly GCA_030737875.1). Taxonomy (NCBI): domain Eukaryota; kingdom Viridiplantae; phylum Streptophyta; class Magnoliopsida; order Asparagales; family Amaryllidaceae; genus Allium; species Allium sativum. The sequence goes on from CM060912.1 coordinate 62,715,958, forward strand.
ATCAATCACAATTAATATATACCAGGGTGTTAAGTAGAGAATAAATCCTCCACCACCAAACAGATATACATTAATGGAAATCGATTTGATTCACATGGAACGAAATCCAATGTCAGATGCACATCCATTTACTAGCTTATGCTCTGGGTCTGAGCGAAAACCAAATCCGAACAATCAACCATAGTCCGGACGGCCACCACTGAAGCCCCTTCAAGGTAGCTACTCCCATCAAGGGTCTCTGTAGCAACACATCCATTCGATGTGAAGATCATCGGTCTTCAAACTCCGTCTTCATGTTCGACTCTTCATCGTCGTAGTAATTATTCGGAATGGGTTAAACCCGGTCTTTCCGAATAACTCGCGTATTCTATAATAAAAATCAAGTACTATAAAACACATCCAACGTCTCGTTCCAATTCAGAATATTCTTTTAAATAAAATATTCAAATTATTCTATCAAAGATAAACTCTCTAAATTATTCTTAAATCTTACTTTTAAAGGTTTATTAAGAACTCAATTCGGTTTCTAAATATTAAAAATGATTATCTAATGATTATCTAAATTTAATAAATTAATCTTATCTTTAACTGGGTTAAAGAACTAATGTCATTTAAAATATAGTTCACGGTAAACCCCAAAATCATCTTCATAAAATATGGAATTTTCACAGAAATCAAATCAATATATAACCGTTATAAATTTCTGTATCCGACCAATAATATAAATGGAATAACGGCAAAGCCTCTTAAACCCCATATGTAGTATCGGTCTTCTTGTGCAGAAGCTTATCTCAGTTATTATTAATTCAAATTCCATTCAACTCCAATGTAATATATTAAATTGGAAAACTTTTCTTTTGGAAAATTCCCCTTTAAATCTTAATAAAAGATTTATAAATTCCAAATCATATTTTCGTTGTCAGTTGGGTTAAAGAACCAGTGTCGCTTAAAAACATGGTTCACAATAAACCCAACTCACGTTTCATCTTATTTCAAATACTAAATATAATCGAAAACTTTAATAATCTTAATTTAACGATTTATTCTAGTTAATAACTAGTTCGTTTCAATATAAATATATTTTTCTAAAATATATTCTTTTCTAAAATATTTTTTTCTAAAACATTTTCTAAAATACTTTTTCTAGAATATTCTTTATTGGAATGTGACTTAATCAACAACCATATATTTTATGTAATCACAATCACGATAAATGATTATTAAACATCCAAATGACGACCAGAGTGGAATTTATAACTATGTGAGCATTAAAGTAAATAACTAACGCTCATCACAGACTGTCAATCCATTGATTGACAGACAACTAAATATTGGGATTAGTGTGTATCCAATATCATCCCAATACCCGTGTGAGGTTTCACCCATCAAACAAATAATAGGTTATTCGTGCACTTGGGAGATGTGTGAAAATTATCGTCCCAATCACATAAACAAGTCTGGTAACCTATAAATGGGAGTGTAATATTCAACTTGAATACACAAACATTTGTCTCTAATACATCAAACATTTTTATACAACAAATATATATTTCACCCATCACTAACACCATATTTAAATGACTAATTCTTTTCCATGGAAACTATTTACATTGAAAGTATATTCTTTTAATGCTCACTCTTTTTATTGTACTCGAATGACAATAAAACATGATTTTTAATTCTACTATTTTTATTGTCTCTAAAATGACAATGAAAATGTGACACTTACATCTATTCTTTTTATTGCATATATAATGGCAATAAAAATGTAACTTAAAATATATTCTTTTATTTACATCTAAATGTAAATAAAAATATCACTTTAATTCTAATATTTTTATTGAATAAAAACGTCAATAAAAAATGTCGCTTTAAATCCACTCTTTTCATTTACATCTAAGATGTAAACAAAGGTGTGACTTTAAATCTATGTTTTTACATACATCTAAAATGTAAATAAAAACATACTTTTATTTCTATGTTTTTATTTACAACTAAAATGTAAATAAAAAATACTTTTTATTTCTATTCTTTTATCGTTACCAAGTGACAATAAAAATGCAGCTTATAAATCCAATCTTTTTATTTAATATAAAATATCAATAAAAATCTATCTTTTATTCAAACTCTTATTATTGTAAACAAATGAAAAATAAAATCTATTCTTTCAACTGAAAACAATATTACATGAGAATGTAATCTTCTAACTCTATTCCCTTTAAAGATATCAATATTACATATAAATGTAATCCTCTTATTCTATTCTCTTTAATGATAACAATATTATATGTAAATGAAATATTCTTATTCTATTCTCTTCACATAATCAAAAAAATCATTTTGTTCTAACCTTTTTATGTAATCAAAATAATCATTTTGTTCTAATCCTTTTTATATAATCAAAATAATCATTTTGTTCTAATCCTTTTTATATAATCGAAATAATCATTTTGTTCTAATCCTTTTTATATAATCAAAATAATAATTTTGTTCTAATCCTTTTTATGTAATCAAAATAATCGTTTTGTTCTAATCCTTTTTATGTAATCAACATAATCATTTTGTTCAAATCCTTTTTATGTAATCAAAATAATCATTTTGTTCTAATCCTTTTTATATAATCAAAATATTTATATAATCAAAATAATCATTTTTTCTAATCCTTTTATATAATCAAAATAATCATTTTGTTCTAATCCTTTTTATATAATCAAAATAATCATTTTGTTCTAATCCTTTTTATATAATCAAAATAATCATTTTGTTCTAATCCTTTTTATGTAATCAAAATAATCATTTTGTTCTAATCCTTTTTATGTAATTAAAATAATCATTTTGTTCTAATCCTTTTTATATAATCAAAATAATTATTTTGTTCTATTCCTTTTTATATAATCAAAATAATCATTCTGTTCTAATCCTTTTTATGTAATCAAAATAATCATTTTTATTCACTAATCATGTTTTACACAAAATGATATTTTAATTTGCAAAACCCATCATTAACAAAAATGTGGTTTTTATTTATATAACAACTTTCAAATCAAAATGTCATTTTTATATGCATAGTACATTTCAAATAAAAATGTTGATTTTATTTACATAACAAGTTTCTAATCAAAAATGTCATTTTGTTTGCTAAACACATTTCGAACAAAAAGATTGTTTTTATTTAATAACATTTTCTAACAAAAATGTACTTTTGGTTCTAATTCTTTTAAAGTGAAAAAAATTGTAATTTTGTCCAATTCCCTTTAATGTACAAAATAAGGCACTCTTGTTAAATCCTTTTCAATGTAACAAAATATGATAATTTTGTCTAATCTTTTCAATGTAAACACAAATGTCATTTTGTCTTCATCCTTTTAAAGTAAACAAAAATGCTAATTTTCTTTAATCCCTTTTTTATGACCAAAATGTGATCTTTCTTCTAAATGAACAAAAATTTATATTTTTGTTTTAATCCTTATTAATGACAAAAATGTGATTTTTTACTTTGTTCTTTTAATATGACAAAAATGTCCATTTTAATCATATTAACATTTTATAAACAAAATGGCTTTTCTTTTATCATATTAACATTTTATCAACAAAATTGCTGATTTAACAAATTATCAAAATTCTGTGTTACACGTATGTTGAAAATTTCTAATTCATCATATTTACAACATTTGGTGTGATACACATTTGATTCTTTTTATATAAACAAAAATGGTGTATTTCTGTTTAAACCAATTTCTAATTTACAGAAATGTTTCAAATTCGATAGTACAACAAACAAAATGATAATTTTGTTTAGTCTAATTCAAATTAACAGAAAAGTTAATTTTAACAATAAAATGAACAAAAAAATAAATTTGTTCAATCTAATTCTAATCAACAGAAATGTAATTTTTAACAATCCTATCGCCACAATCAACATCAAACAAACAGATGTGTATTTACAATTAACACAGAATAATAACAGTATGAATTAACTGCAAATTTATAACAATAATTTCAGAATTTATTTCAATTATGAAGGAAAGAAATAAAATAGATTTCTCACCTAATTATCCAGATTTGAAATTTGACCAATTTTTGATTTGCTCAGAATTGTCTCTAGTCTGTCCCATGATGTAGCGTTTTCTGTTACGAGCGCAACGCATTTTGTTTCGTTGAATTCTGATAAGATTTGCAGAAGTTATAATAGTTTGAACTTTAATTACATAATTATTAATTAAAAATTAATTACTTAATTACATCAGAAAATCACTGCTACTCTTCCTCCTTCCTTCGTTGATACCCAGTTCGAAAAAAAACCAACTCGTCACTTCCATTCCTCCCTTGCGCACGCCGTACGAGGCATTGGACCTCGATCCAGTGCCGCCTCCTCAAAGACCTCAGCGCTGCCGCCCGCTGCCAAGAGCAGGAGCCCGCTCGACCCCCTGTGTCACCCCAAAAGACGCCCCAAACGGCGCTACTTTGCATCGAAAATTCTGACCATCCATGAAACAAAAATCGATCACGACCGTTCATCTCAGAGAGCTCAAGAAGCTCTTCGATTCTGCGTTGGAGTTATTGAAATTCATTGAGTATGTGAGGAGATCGAAAGGGAAGAAAATCGGAGTTCGGTGGCCATGAATTTCAGTATACGGCGGCTACTGTATTTTGTATTAGGGTTCTATATTCTTGAGTATATATACACCGTATTCTTAATGTATTTTATATTTATTTAATTATTTAATTCCAATTTATATTTTTTTATCACTGCTAACCCCAAATCAAACCCAACGAGTGTCGCCCCTAGCTAATAACCCCCATCTCGAACACAATGGAATATGTTTCGTAACCCAGTTCGGCTGTTATGATATGTTTTTCTTTAAATTAAATTATAAATCCTTTAATTATTAAATTCAAACGTACATTTTAAATTACCGGGGCCACATACTGACTCTAAAAATTACTAAAAAATTATTTCTAGCTGTGTTTTGACGGTACGGTTCTAACAAGACTAATTTCATCGAATTATGATACCGTTTGAAAAATGGCCATTTTCGAGTCGATTAAATTTGACCGAAACTGACAAAACACGTTTTCTCTAGCCACGCTCACATATTAATTCGAAAAATTACGAAAATTGAAACCTAGCAATAATTTGACATTCCGGTTCCAACAAAAGTAGTTTCGTCAAAAACCGAGGTCGTTTGAAAAATGACTATTTTTAAGGCCAATATTTTAAATTAAAATATATATAAATTCTACAGCGACTTTTCTAAATTTTGAACTGGACATAACTTTTGATTTTTCAAACGAAATTTCAGTTTTTCAAATTCGTTAGAAAGATATGATTAAACAGATTTAAATATTTCTTGTTTCGCTGAATTCTGACTTAAAATGAATCCTGTACAGTCAGTCAAAGATTAAATTCAAATTTTCAAACTACAGCGCTGTTTCAAACTCCTTTTATAATTAAATTGAATTTATTCGTTTTAAAATAAATTTTTAGTCGTTATTATTTAAAATAAACTATTTTAAATATTAAAATCCATTAAAATTTCTAAAATAAAATTTTTAAATTGGCCGCAAAATTCTGGGTTGTTACAGACATGGTCCGAGAAGCTTCAGACAAGTTGACTATATTAAGAAGCAATTATTGGTCGCCCAAAGTAGACAAAAGAGCTATGCAGATGTAAGGAGAAGAGAGTTGGCTTTTGAAGTAGGTGACTATGTCTATTTGAAAGTGTCTCCAATGCGAGGTGTAATCCGTTTTGGAAAGACAGGAAAATTAGCACCTAAATTCATCGGCCCCTTTCCTATTCTTGAAAAGATTGGTACCCTAGCTTACAGAATTCAGATGCCCGACTGGTTGCCTGGAGTGCACGATGTATTCCATGTACCTCAACTTCGAAGGCATATCCATGATCCGGTTCTAGTTGTAGAGGAAGCAGCAAAGCAAGATTAGGAGATTACCCCAAGCCTTGCAGTGAGAAGGGAGCTACTGAAAATTATTGGCAAAGAGACTAGAGAGCTGAGAAATAAAAGAATCAACCTAGTCAAAGTGCAATGGAGCGGTGATCCCAGAGACTGCAGTTGAGAAACTGAGGAGAGTATCAAACAAGACTATCCCAAATGCAGAGCAGATATCTCCGATTAGATTTTGTTTGAGGTACGCTTAAGATATTTTGCATTCTCTATGTTGGTTCCTACTCTTCTATTTTTCCTTCTTCCTTTTCAAGGACGAAAAGTTCTTAAGCGGGGGAGATTGTAACAACCTGGAATTTGGGGCCAATTTAAAACTTTTATTTTAGAAATTTTAAGGGATTTAGAATATTTAAAATAAATTATTTTAAATAATAACGACTAGAAATTCATTTTAATTGAAGTTAATACGAATATATTTAATTTAATGATGAAAGGAATTAGAAATAGCACGGTAGTTTGAAATGTCAAATCTGAACTTTGACTGACGGTACATGATGCAGAATAAATCAGATTTTGGCGAAACCAAAAATATTAGAATCTTTTTAAAAATATCTTTCCAACGAATCCGAAAAATCGAAATTTCACAGCGGGAATCAAAAGTTATGGCCAGTTGAAATTTCAGAATAGTCGCTGTAGAATTTCTATATATTTTTAATATTACAAATAGCCATTTTGCAAACGACCTCGGTTTTCGACGAAACCACTTTTGTTGGATTCGGAATGTCAAATTACTGCTAAGTTTAATTTTTCATAATTTTTAGAATTAATTTGTGACCGTGGCAAAAGATTCCAGTTTGGTCAATTTCAGTCGATTTTAATCGACTTGAAAAAGGCCATCAGAATTCGACAAAATTAATTTTGTTAGGTCCATATCGTCAAAACAAAGATAGAAATAATATTTTTTGATTTTTCTGAGTTCATATGTGGCCCCGGTAAAATTAAAAAGTACGTTCGTATTTAATATTAAAGATTTATTTTAAAAATAAAAGAAACATGCAGTAAACTTCAGAATTGAACTTCGGCACTAGCGCCATTGCGTTTAGAAGGCATTAGAACATATTGTTCGTTAGTCGTTGGGCTGAAATCGGATAAAATCACTAAACGGGCCTTAAATGGGTAGTTAATAATTTATTAATAATTAGTTAACCCTAATTTTTTTTATTGTTTAAATGCCGCTACAGTGCTTCTTCTTCCCGATCCCTTCACAATCTCGTAGTCGCCACTACTCAAATCCTTCTTCACCATTTTTCTCCCTCTCCGATCCGTTTCAGACTTAGGTGATGTTGAACTTTTTGAAGTACTTCGAACGCTCTTCCATCTCAGACAAACCCCGCCCGTCCTCGTGCCCCGAAGCTCCCGGAATCCACCGCCGAACGTCGGTCGTTCGAGCCCCTCCCGTCGCCGCCTGGCGCGACCGCACCACCCACGACCGCCGGCGCACGTGCGCCCCTTCCCCCTCTCCAATCTCCAACAAACCTCACCTAAAACCATTGATCCAATCTCGAGTTATTTTGATTCAAAGTTCTGAACCAATTTCTGAAATAAACGGCTTGTTCTTGAGGTATCATTTCTTGAGATTCCAGCACTTATAAGTGCTGCAAATTGAAATTTAATAATTAAAAATTCATAATTAATTGATACGAACTCCGAATCTGATAATTTCAGATCCAACGGAACCGTGAAGACGTATAGAGGTTGCTGAAATTGATTGCGGCCATTTCTGAATTTATTTGAATTTTTAATTCTTCTTAAATCAAGGTGAGTTTCTGATTTAAATAACTAATAATTAATTTAACTATATTGCTTGCTCTTAAATCATGTTATATATGTAGGTAGTTCTGATTTGTGATTTATGATTATGTGTTGATTTGTTTTGGGATGTCGTATGACCACATTTCTAGTTATTGATAAGGATAGATCTGAAATCATATGTTGTTTCATACACATGAATGCTAATTAGAAATTTTTAGTTGGATCTAAAATATAGAACCATGCTTCTACCCCCTAGATCTACTTTTCTGTTATGCAGATCTATCTTATTTAGTTCACGTACATATCCTGTATTAGAGTGAAGATCTAACTTTTGGTATAATTCATAGATCTTGAATTGGTTTGTTTATTAAAAATGAAAAGTATGATATTACATCGTAAAAGAAATTACATTATTTTTAATGTAATTAAAGTATGATATTTCATCATAAAAGAAATTACACTATTTTTAATGTAATTAAAGTATGATATTACATCGTAAAAGAAATTACATTATTTTTAATGTAATTAAAGTATAATATTACATCGTAAAAGAAATTACATTATTTTTAATGTAATTAAAGTATGATATTTCATCATAAAAGAAATTACATTATTTTTAATGTAATTAAAGTATGATATTTAATCGTAAAAGAAATTACAATATTTTTAATGTAATTAAAGTATGATATTACATCGTAAAAGAAATTACATTATTTTTAATGTAATTAAAGTATGATATTTCATCGTAAAAGAAATTACATTATTTTTAATGTAATTAAACATGATATTTCATCGTAAAAGAAATTACATTATTTTTTAATGTAATTAAAGTATGATATTACATCGTAAAAGAAATTACATTACTTTTAATGTAATTAAAGTATGATATTTCATCGTAAAAGAAATTACATTATTTTTAATGTAATTAAAGTATGATATTTCATTGTAAAAGAAATTAGATTATTTTTGACGTAATTAAAGTATGATATTTCATTGTAAAAGAAATTACATTATTTTTTGTGTAATTAAAGTATGATATTACATCATTAAAGAAATTACATTATTTTTAGTGTAATTAAAGTATGATATTACATCGTAAAAGAAATTACATTAAAAATAATGTAATTAAAGTATGATATTACATATTAAAAGAAATTACATTATTTTTATTGTAATTAAAGTATGATTTTAAATCGTAAAAGAAATTACATTATTTTTAATGTAATTAATGTAGGATATTACACCATAAAAGAAATTACATTTTTTTTTGTAATTAAAGAGGAGAATTTACACTGTAAATTAAAGGTACATTTTTATTATGTAACTTAAGAGTAGAATTTACATTGTAATTTAAAAAGTACATTTTTATATGTAATTAAAGGATGAGAATTTACTTTGTAAAGGAAATTACATTTTTATATGCAATTAAAGAGTAAGAATTTACATGTAAATAAAATTACAATTTTATATGTAATTAAAGAAGTAGAATTTACATTGTAAATTAAAAGTACACTACATTTTATATGTAATTAAAGGATGAGATTTTACATGGTAAATAAAATTAAAATTTTATATGTAATTAAAGAAGAAGAATTTGCATTGAAAATAAAATTTACATTTTTATATGTAATGAAAGAATAAGAATTTGCATAGTCAATAAAATTACATTTTTTGTGTAATTAAAGTATAAAATTTACATTGCAAATTAAAAAGTAAGATTAGACATGTAATGTTAATTACATTTTTAATGTAATTAAAAAGAAGAATTGAGCATTGTAATCAAAAGTAAATTTTTGTGTAATTTATAAAAAGATAGAAATTTTCACCGTAATGATAATTACATTTTTAATGCAATTAAAAAGAAGGATTTGACGTTGTAATGTAAATTACATTTTTGTTGTAATATTAAAAAGTTAGAATTTTTCACTGTATTGTTAATCACATTTTTAATGTAATTAAAAAGGAAGATTTTACAGTGTAATTAAAAAGAATAATTGAGCATTGTAATCAAAAGTACATTTTTATGTAATTTATAAAAAGATAGAAATTTTCACCGTAATGATAATTACATTTTTTATGTAATTAAAAAGAAGGATTTGACGTTGTAATGTAAATTACATTTTTGTTGTAATATTAAAAAGATAGAATTTTTCACCGTATTGTTAATCACATTTTTAATGTAATTAAAAAAAGAGATTTTATAGTGTAATTAAAAAGGAATGAAATGTAACGTTGAATTAGAATTTACATTTTTATGTAAAGGAAAGAAATAAAAGGAAGGATTCATCGTTGAATTATAATTTGTATTTTAACGTAAATAAAGGAATAAAAGAATGTATTTAAAATGTCGAAATATTATCTTCATTTTTAAATGAATTAAAATTGAATGGAGATCGTTAGATGTTTAGCTCGAGGTTAAATCGAACAACGTAATTATGGTTGAACGGTTCATATTTATGTGTATATATATATATATATATAATTAAATTTAAACGAATCAAGCGCGGAAGTTTGCGTTTTTGGAATCGTACCTTTAAACGGCTATACCAAAAGATCCGACCGTCGGGTTTTCCCAAAACTGAAACCATTAGGACTGTCTTGGGAATACCTTTCCAATGATATAAGCTACGTTAAGATCCAACGGTTAGATTTTGAGAAATATGAAAATCAAAATTGGTTGAAAACAGCGCCAGGGTCAGCCATTGACCCGAATCGTCATTAAATAAAGATTTAATTATTTTAATTAATTAAAAATAGGGATTAATCATTATATAATAATATGAACAATAAGGAAGGATTTTCATTGTATATATACGAGAATTATTTGGAAAGTCCGAGTTTAATCTCATTCCAAGTAATCGAACGACATTAAATCGAAGTGTGAAGACGGCGAATGAAGACCGTAAATCTTCCCTCGAATGGTCAACGATCAAGACCCTGAATTGACTTGCTCCCAATTCAAGCGTCAGGGTAATTGCCCAAAAATACATGTTGATTTCACGGATATGCGGGTACCTCCTTTCCGTACTGGACATACGGGACGAGAGTATCTCCAGTTTCGTTCAAACCCAGAACGGGCTTATAAATGGAATGTGTGTCCCACATTGTACTCCTTTATATCGTATTTATTGATTTTCTGCCGAGTGTATGAATGTTTGGTGGCGGAGAATTTATTCTCTTGCGTAAAACCCTTTTATATATTTTGGCAAAGGATTGATAGTGTGATATGGAGTGACAGTGTGGCATACTAAGATGCAATGATCAAAGTTTCTTGTTGAAAAGTAGAACCTTGTGGTGACGATCAAAGCATAGCTGGAATAAGCATAGCTCTGTGTATTATGTAGCTTCACGAGCCTCTCAACCCGGTTGAGTCTAAAACGGGAGAAGGGAACGCAGGGAGAGCAGCACGTTTCTTTCTAGCTAGAAGTGGTGTTTGGGTTTTACACGACCCTACATTTTACTTATGTGGATGATGGAATGAGGTGCCTCAGATGTTAGGTCCTATAGGACCGGGAAACGTGAGTTCTGGAATAACTAATCCGCAAAATCGTATGTGTGGACTGGCCCTGCAGCTTTCCAAGGGTTCACTGCGGGGGATCCTGAGACATTAGCTAGAGTGTCTCGAATCGGTAAGGAGCTCCTCCCTAGCCTTGACTCATGATGGAAACCAAATTCCAAATACGACCCTACGAATTTGATTGTATTACTAGTATGGATGCATAGTAGTATAGGGTTCTATGCTTCCTAGGATTGGTACATTTATTTTGAATTGTTTTTATATACACTAATGATAATGGTAGATTCGTATTTATCGTATTTAGCATGTTTAATCATCATAAGGTAAAACTCTATCCTCTGGTTTGCGTTGCATTGTGTGATGGGACTTGAGTCCTATGGTGATTCCATTTTTCCAAAAGCATTGCGTTGTTTACGATTTACTTATTTATTTGTTATGCCACCTTAAATTATGCATGAAAATCCATTGAAATAAACTTGTTCCGCGTTACGGCATGGTCTTTGGATTTGCCTTATTGCTATTAGTTAGAGTAGTTAAGAATTCTCACACCAGTCCCATGAATGACTCGTCGTTTGTTTCACCTTTGCAAACTCAGGTGCCCTCTTTTCCACACGGGCAGCCAAGTAACAGGTTTCACTTTCTTTGGAGCTTTCTTGGAGTTGCTTAGTTGAGGTGATGATTTGGAGCTATGAAGACTATCTGTCATTTATCTTTTGTTGCATTTTATCTTTAAACTTTGAGACGTCCGAACTTATTCTATTTCCAGTTCTTCTATTTTGAAGTTTGAAATTTATTTCCTTTTGCTGAATTTGATGTAGTAATTTAGAACTCTGTGACTATGGAATTCTGTATTTGATGACATTCATATTTTCCGCTGCTATGATGTTGTTATTATATAGTTTTCCTATGCTATGTTGTATATGTGATCTGTATTGTTGTATTTATGTTGTATTCCAAATGATTATTCCTTACTTTCATTTCGTGGAAGTTTGGGGTTATCACATGATCAGATGTGATTGTCTCTTTTTAAAGAAGGTGTTAGCAATCATGATATCAAAAGACAAAGCGAAATTCAATATTTCTTCACCCTTTTGGTTCCTACTGTCGAAACCAAAAACACCATGCACTCTCTCATATCCCCCGCTAGATGCGCTAACATGACCATTGAAGTCTCCTCCTATATAAAGTTTCTCACTATCAGACACATTTCTAACCATGACATCCAGGTCTTCTCAGAATTTCCTCTTGGCTTCTTCACTTAGGCCTTTCTGTGGTGCATATACATTAATGACATTCAGAATTGCATTACCAGCTACTAGCTTAACTAGGATGATCATGTCCCCTTGTCTTTTGACGTGGACCACTTCGTTCTTAAGGTTCTTGTCAATCAATATGCCTACCCCATTCTTGTTACATACTTCTCATGTGTACCACAATCTGAACCCAGTGTTCTCCATCTCCTTCCCCTTCTGACCCGTCCATTTAGTATCTTGAACGCACAAGATGTTTACACGTCTCCTAATCATAGTATCAACTATTTCTCTTAACTTTCCTGTTATGGACCCTATATTCTAGCTACACAACCTAATCCTACTATCATCGACTATCTTCATTGCTCCTCGCAACCGCTGAGAAAGATGCGAAGACCCATGCTCACTTATCACTACACCGGTGCATCGATGTAGCGCGCCACTAAGAGAATGGCGGCCCAGCCCTTGCATATTTAACACCATACCTAAGCCACGATATGGCGCACCACTAAGGGAATGATGACCTAGCCCTTGCATATTTATCAAAATTGTCAACATTACATCAGCGAGTCCATGATTTGCATTTGAATCACGATCCATAAAAGATGAGAATTCACATATCCAATCAAGTTGGCTTTTTGCATTATATAAGGTATAGTATATTCTGTTTTATGATTTTCATTCCCTCTTCTGATATAAAAGTATGAGCCATATATATATATATATATATATATATATATATATATATATATATCAGGAATTAAAAATTCCCATACATAACTTTGACTTGCTACCCGAATTAAAGACAATTATGTGTAAAAGGTAAGAAAATAAATATTTAACAAAGACAAAAATATGTAAATAAAGAATATAAAATATCACCAATATGTTAGAAATTTACATTTTGCCAAATAACAAAATATTTTGAGGAAACATATATAAGTGATAATTTGACTTGGCATAGAGCATTAAAAAACATATGCAGTATAACAATGGATTGTAATACACCTTTACTCTACGTTAATCATTAGCATAACAAAAAGAGGATAAATTCTTAGCAGATTTAGTTTTGCGTAGAATCATGTACAGAAATATTAGTAGGATATCAAATACAAAAATTTAAAGAACGTAGAGACATAAATTGTAAATTAGAGATATAAATGACAATTGTAGTCAATGAATAAGAAAAAAAAAGTAATTTAACCCTTGGTATCTCAAGCACATATGAAACGGAAATTGATAGTGGACTGTTGAAGAAAACAACATAAACGTGAGTGATGGAAAAAAGATATTGCAAATATCATTCTACCAATCGTCGAAAGCGAACGACGATTTTCAACTAAATGGCAGATTGGAAATACAGGAATGTAGTAGGTGAGCGTCAGATGTATTCACCATTATGAATTTCATGAAGCAAAAAATATGTAGTTAATAAATTGGTTTAGGTGATTGATAAGGTGGTATTGAGGTGGGAGTTCGAGAATGAAACATGAAGATTTAGGTGAAGTTAATCGAGGTAAGGTGGTATTAAACAGGAAGGTATGCTCTAACATGTGTGCTAATTATTTGTAATCACTGAATGGTATATCAACAATTTTCATTTCATTTTCAGGACAATGAATACATCAACGATCTGTTTTCTCATGCATCTGAACCAGTACAACCTAAAAAGGTATTTAGATTTTTTTTTTTTGCACATGAAACGTATTTGATGCTTACTTCTATATCTTATGTGTACAATATGAATGTTTAATGCATATGACGACAACGAGGTATATATGACACTAACACCTGTTATTTTCTAACTAAAAATTCTAAACATCATCATATTTCCCATTATGCATGACTTAGACCACAGGGATATTGCAATAGATAATAGTTTTAGAGTGACTTTATGGAACCTGTTTTCTAACTAAATGTGTGGTTCATGGGTAAATGTTTACCGCTTTTAGCTTTTATAATTTATACAATTGTTTAGTAGTTAGACATATCGAAAGTATATCCTTATAAATTATTTATATTTGTGTATATATTCCGATTTTATATTCCACTTTAGGTTAATCTCAAAAATGAAAAGAAATAAAAGCCAAAAGAAAGGGGAAGAAAAAAAGAATGATGAATGGTGTTTTTATGAAATAGATATAAATTAGATGTATGGGGTTCTCAAACTTGATGAAATCAAAGAAGAGGAAAGACATAACATAGTAGGATTGCAAATGGGAAATATTCTGGCATTTTGATATATTTTTTGGCTAGCAAAGTATCTGAGAAGCATAAAAGGTATCTTAGATTAATTTGGCTAAAATGATATAAAACCACCATTTGCACAGCTAAGTGATTTGAAAATAGGAAAACTAAAGAGTTATTTTCTGATAGATATCTGTTGAGTTCATTTTCTGATAACAAGTAACCGGCATTCCATGGTTTTCACAAAAATCGGAAAGAAGATATTTATTACCTATATTATAAAGTGAGAAGGTCAGGTGTGCCTATTCATTCTCTATATTTCACAAAGCAAAAAGAGAAGGAAGAAAAACCTAGGTGTTGACCTTCTTTATTAAGTTTTAAATATATAATCATGCACCATGACTTTTGCCTAATTACAAAATATGGAAGTCATTGCTAATTTTTTTGCATTACTAATTTTTTTGGATGAACTTTTGAGCAAAGTTTTCAAAATGAGATTCAAATCGTAAATCTTGAAACTCAGAATTTGAATAGAGCTGAGATTTAAGTCGTGAACTGTATATTCAAAAACGTCATATTCTATGGTTTGCACACAATTTGAAGTTTATTTTGTTGTTTGAACTTCTATATCTAATATCAGATTTTCATCTTACAAATATGACACATATGTATGTTTGAAAAATCTATGTGCGGATATAGCGAAACTATCCAGATAAGTCAAAACACTCTAGAAGTTCTTCGATTGGTTGCTTTACGGGGGTTAGGGGCATGTCTCTAACGTGGAGTAAACCTGCTGAGCAGTAATGCTTCTAGAGTGTTTTGATTTCGCGTCTCGTCGAAGGTTGTTCTTTGTCTGTGATGGTTCATCATGCTTTACGAGGCTTCAATGTTCACTATGTTTTTCGTCTTGTTGGTAGTACTTGGGTGTCAGTTTTGTATTCTGGTAGCAGTTAGTTTTTTATGGTTTGGGGATTATTATGTAACTTTGGTTATTGTATGGTCAGAACTTTGTTATGTAAGGCGGTTTATGTTGCTTGTCCATGGTGGTCATTCTGCTCTGTGTTTGGTTTTGTTCGGACGGGTTTTCACTGTTGATAGTTAGCTATCCAAGAGAAGCTTCAGCTCCGACCTTAGCTATACTGTTCAATGGTGGCCTATCTGGGCAATCTCCGAGCATGTGCATGGTGTCTCATCTCATGGATGTTATTCTCTTGATTGCGATGGGCTTGTCCACTTCCCTATGTAACTCAGTATGTATTTGGCCTACCCAATCCATGGTTCAGCCATGCCTTTTTTGTCACTTCGTTCAATATCAGGGTGATGGCTTACTATTAGGTAGCCTAGTTGTGATGTACGCAGTAGGGCTCGCCTATTGTGTGCACTAGGAAGAAATAGTAACTAAGTGATGTTAAGTGTCTCTGACACTAGGAGATATGTAATACTACTCATGGCATAAGAAAATATTTATGTAGTTTTAGGCTATACTATTTCATTATTCCAACTATTTCATTTTTCTAGCATTATGTTTATTAGTCCCACACGGAGATTTAAATGTAATACAGTAGTCTAGTGTTGTAGCTAGCTCTTGTACTATAATCTTGTATAGATACCGTGGACAGCCTACAATAAATGCCGTAGACAGTGGACGGTACACCCTAAAATCGAATTGTAGTAGGTTGGATAAGAATTTTGATATAATTCTTGTTATATTTATTTGATCAGAGGTAATGAAATGTATAACATAACTGAATTGCTTTTACTAAACTTTTGAAATGATTGTTAATGCAGTAGAATGATACAATGTGACTATATTTATAGTCTTGTACATAACAGTCGAGAATGAAATAAAATAGCTTTGGGCTTCAATATGTTGATGAGCTTCAGATTGATGGGATTCAGCTTTGTATCCATTTGATATATATTGTCTTTTATCAGCCATTACCCTTGTATTCTTTTTTACTCCCCCTCAAATCGATGTTAGGGTTTTTATCTCTATGGCCTTTGATGTGGCGATTTATCAATTCCTTCTCTTGAGTCTTCAAATTAATGGATGAAATAGACTCTCTGTACTCTGTTTGTCTTCAGATCTTTTAGTTTGAGTTGTACTGATAGTAGTTGCTTTGATTTTGCTGATTGTCGTGTTTCCTGCAACTAAGCTTTCATCGTTCTAAGGATTTTCTATTTGATGTACTCTGGTGAGCTTTGCTTCTCGTTTGTAGTGCATGATTTCAACAAATTTTAGTTCCTCTTGAAACCTTGAGAAATTTTGGAATGATAATGCTTTTGTTAGTGTATCGGCAC
This sequence comes from Allium sativum, assembly GCA_030737875.1. Lineage (NCBI taxonomy): Eukaryota > Viridiplantae > Streptophyta > Magnoliopsida > Asparagales > Amaryllidaceae > Allium > Allium sativum. Next base: position 62,732,929 of record CM060912.1, read on the forward strand.
GTTGGTAAGTTGCAGGTATGTGCCTCACTTCTACATTTCCTTTGAGCACTTATTCTCTGACAAAATGCTGATGAATCTCGACATGCTTCGTTCTTAAGTGTAATACTGGATTTGATGACATGTACACAACACTTTAATTGTCACACCATAATATCGATTTGTCTGGTTTGATATTTAGCTCAGAAAGTAGTGATTTAATCCACATAATTTCATATGTAGCACTAGCCACACTTCTATATTATGCCTATGCACTTGATCTAGATACAATAGACTGTTTCTTGGAACTACATGACACAATGTTACTTCCCATGTAAATGCAATATCTTGTTGTTTATTTTCTATCATCGGGATTTGATGGCCAATCTGCATCAGTATAGCCAGTGATATTGAAGTTGTTATTTGCTTTGATATGCAATCCATAGTTTATTGTAGCTTTCAAGTATCTTAGAATTCTCTTCACTGCTTTCCAATGATTGTCTAGAGGAACCTACATGAATTGACAAACCTTGGTTACACTGAACACAATGTCTGGTCTAGTGATAGTTGCATACTGTAAAGCACCAAGTACACTTCTATATTGTTTTATGTTGTATATGAGTTCTCTCCTGTGTTTTGAATAATGTTGACTGCTGATCATAGGTGTAGCTTGTTCCTTTACATTGCTCATCTTAGTCTTTTCTAGAAGTCCAGCTATGTATTTCCTTTTTGATTGGATAATTTATGTTGATGATTTTTTGATCACTTCTATGCCCAAGAAATAATTTAGTTACGAAGGTCTTTGACTAAAAATTGCTTGTTTAGCTATGTATTGATTTCATCAGTGTTATTCCCTGTTATAATAAGATCATCAACGTTTATTAGTGTGTGTGTGTGTGTGTGTGTGTATAGTAGAGTGTTTGCAAGCTTTTATGAATAATGAGTTATCTGATTTGGCAGATTGAAAATTCATTGAACATAATGTGTTTTTCAATTTGTCAAACCATACTTATGGAGCTTGTTTTAGCACATAAATAGTTTTGTTTAGCTTGCAAACATAATTTGACTTTTCACAGTATCCCTGTGGCTGATTCATATACACATCCTCTTTGAATATTCCATTAAGAAATGCATTATTAACGTCCAGTTGCCTTAGTGACCATCCTTTGCTTAAGGCAATGTTGGGAATGATTCTGATTGCAGATGGCTTAACCACAAGAGAAAATGTTTCTTTGTAATCAAAGCCTTGTTGTTGTGTGTACCCCTTTGCAACCAGTCTTGCATTGTATCTATTAATACTTCCATCTGGGTTTTTCTTAATTCTGTTTTTCCATTTACACCCAATTTTGTTTTTATTTTTTGGTGGGTTGACTAAGCTCCATGTCTGATTTTGTGTAGGTGCATGGTACTCTTCATCCATGGCTTCTTTCCAATTCTTATCAGTCTTAGCTTGATCATAGTTTTCTAATAGAGTAATAGCTGTAAAGAGTTTGGGTTTAAAAATCCCACTCTTTGCTCTAGTTACCATTGGATGGATGGGTGTAGCTTGTGGTACTATATGAGGTTGTTCATTTTGATTCTGACTTTGATTATCTTCTTCTTCATCAGTGCTTGTTGATTGCTGATGTCCTAATCATTGTTATCTATAACAGGTGTTTCTCTATTGTGACTTGAGTGTTGAACAATATCACTATTGGATGGTGATGTTTTGTCATTGCTACACAACGGTTAACCTGCACTTGATATTTCAGAGTATACAGATATAGATGGTATAGATACACATGTATCATACACTTTATTAGTAGTTTTTATATTGTTAGGCTGATATGGAAATATTTCTCCATTGAGCACAACATGTCTACTTATAAAAACTTTACCATTTTCATCCAAGCATTTGTATCATTTCTGATTTTGAGCATAACCTATGAAAGTACATGGCCTGGATTTAAATTCTAGCTTATGTCTGTTGCATGGCCTGATATATGGATAACATAGACATCCAAATGTTTTGAAATATTTGTAGTCTGGTTTAACATTTAATAATTTTTCATATGGATTAATCCCTTTTAGAACTTTAGTAGGTAATCTGTTTATTAAATAAACAGCAGTACTAAATGATTTTGGCCAAAACTTCAGTGGTATTCTAGCATTAGCTTAAAGTGTCAAACCAATTTCTACAACATGCCTATGTTTTCTTTCAACAAGACCATTTTTCTCAGGTGTGAATGGACAAGTGATTCTATAAATAATTCCTCTTTCTAAAAAGTAATCTTTCGGTGGTTTATACTTAGATCCTCCATCAGATTGAAAGGTTTTGACATGTGAGTTTGTCTGGTTTTCAGTTTGTGTTATGAAATGCTTGACTATATCACATGTTTCAGATTTAGATTTCATAAAGTATATCCATGTGTATCTTCTAAATGCATCTACAAATGATATGTACTACTTGTATCTATAATTAGAACTGATTAGTGCAGGATCCCATAAATCAGTGGAAATTAAATTCAGGGGTGTTGTATATTATGATTCTGATGCATTGAAAGGTAACTTATGACTTTCACCCATCTGGTTGTACTTAAACACTAAAAAGGTGTGATTATTATCAAATCTAACTTTGTTTTCAATAAGAACTTGTTTTACAATATCATAACTTGGATGACAAGTTTATTATGCCACACATTTAAGATACTGCATTGATTTTCATCACTGGTTTCACTGTGATTACAGAGCATATTTTTCTTCATACAACTATTGTAGTTGCCAATAGTAAACTTGTATAGCCCTTCATCTCATTGCACTGCAATAAAATATTTTTAGTAAGTATTTCCCTAACCAAGCAATATTTTGGATGAAATTCAAAATATACTTGGTTATCATTAGCAAATTGTGGCACACTTAAGAATTTTTCTTTATATCAGGGACTCTTAGCAGATTATTCAATATTAACTTTTTATTGCCATTAATATAACCACCACGAATGTGAGTTATAAGAATTGACTTACCATTTCCCATGCTAACAGATTTATTACCTCTGTACTCTTTGCATCCAATGTTTAGATTGTCCAGGTTGCTTGTTATGTGGTTTGTAGCTCCTGAATCAGGGTACCAACTTCCATCGTTTACGTGTTCAATCTTTGCAACATCTGATTGACTACTGTTATCATTTTTATTACTTTGATCGGATTGAACATTTTCCACATTCACATTAGGGTTTCTTTGATTTGTAGTAGCATGATTTAGAGTATAACTTTGATTAAACCTAAAGTAACATTTTAAGGCTGTGTGACCAATTCTCTCACAAATTTGACACTTTGGTCTATTCCTAGCATTACTATTTTTTCCTCTGCCTCTAGCATGACCACTAAATCCACCTCTTTGTTTTGATTATTATTCCTTGTGTCTTAGACTTTGATGTTGTTAGCACAGTTGATTGATAAATCTGATTCTTGAGGTTTCTTGCTCTCTAATCTGGCCTCATGTGCCAAGAGAATGGAATGTACTTCCTCTATTGGAGGAGTAATTCTTTGTGATGAAATAATAGCCTCAACGACTTCATATTCATTACCTAATCCATGTAAAATTGCCAAGACATGTTCTGATTCTGGTACCTTTTGTCATGCAGCCTCCAATTTTTCACATAGGTTTTTGATCTTTGCAAGATATTCTCTCATGCTACTGTTATCTTTTCTTGAATTGTGTAGTTGTCTTCTATAGTGCATGATATTGGCTGAGGATTGAGAATTAAAATTCTTTTCAATGTTGTCCCATATTTCATTTGCAGAGTTGCATCCTATTACTTGAGACAAAAGATTGTTGCTTATTGATGATAGCAACCAAGCACTTATCAGCCTAAATTGCCTATGATACTTTGTATATTCTTCATTCACTATGAACCTATTATCTTGATCAGTGACAAGTTTTGCTGGAATTTGCAGGGTTCCATACATATGTCCCTCCAATCCATATCCTTCAATAGCGATTTGAACCTGAAACTTCCACAGAGCTAGTTGTTTTCATCAAGTTTGGTTGTGATAATTTGGCTTTGCAGACTTATCACAGTTTTGACTAGTTGATCAAGTGTTGTTGGTGGGGGTAAAGGTGGATTTGAGGATGCAGTTGACCCTTGAGCAGGAGATGAGTCCACTATGATGAACTGAGATGTGAATAGAATTTTCAGAATCAAGAACAGTGAAGAATGAAGATAAATTACCTTCTTGATGCTGAAGTCCTCGAATGATACTTCGGGTTAGTTGCAATCAGTTATCTATCAAGTGATGACAACTGTCTGATGACTGACTCTAGTATGGCACTTTCTTGAGTTGATTTCTTGGTGGCAGAAGATAATCTTTTCTTTGATTTTCCACTGTTCAGGCTTGCACAATTCAGATCTGATGCAGCCAATCTACTGATTTGGTGAGGCACCGATCTGATGAAGGTCAACTCTCAAATGACGAGTTTTCGACTCAGATGAGAGGATAAACCTAAATGGTGATAATTCTCTGACGGGTTAAACTTTTCATCCAACAGAGATTGAATCAAGGTCGATTTGCTGTAAAGCTTTCATGCTGTGATACCATATAAGAAATTTGTATAATTCTTATTGTATTTATTTGATCAGATGCAGTAGAATGATAAAATGTGACTATATTTACAGTCTTGTACATAACAATTGAGAATGAAATAAAATAGCTTTGGGCTTCAATATATTGATAGGCTTCAGCTTGGTGTCCATTTGATATATATTGTCTTTTATCAGTCGTAACCCTTGTATTCTCTTTTAGGCTGGCTAGCAGCACCAATCTCTTGTTATAATTGTATTTGTTATTGGTAATAACAAAAGCGTTTGCGGTCACTTTAAAAATCGGTCGGCTATGCAAAAAAAATTGAAAGTCATGCTTTATCAGTGGCCTGATTAAATAAATTTATCATTTGACATGCAAAGTATTGTTGTAAATGTTAAGAAACATATATAGTTTCTGTAAATAAAGCATCATGTCATTATTAGGTTTACATCTACGTATCTCTATCCTAACCAAACTTCTGATCATTCTGTGATAAGGTCTGGATACCATCATGTCTACTTCCTGTAGTATATCATGTAAAGATAAAAACTCATCTTGCCTTCGATGTTTATGAAAATGCAAATAAAGTTTTAAATTTTCTATTGGAGCTATCAAATTTTAGGATTAAAATAGAATGTATTTCTTTGAACGAGTAACTGTTAGGATGTTCATACAAATCACATGTTGGCAGAAAAAAAATGATATGTTCAATTGTTAGTTTTTTTGACCCACCAAATGCGAGCCTCACTAGAAAGCGTTGAAATATGTACTTAATATTTGTTTCCTCACTATAAATTTAGAGTCTTAGTGGAGTGGTTAAGACATCTGATTGTCATTGTACTCATAATAACACTTTCATTAAAATACATTATTTTTTGCGTTGTTGATTTTTTTGGATGAACTTTGGAGAAAGGTCTTTAAAATGAAATTCAATTCATAAATCTTGAAACTCAAAATTTGAATAGAACTAAGATTTAAATCATAAACTATAAATTCAAAGATTTCATATTCTATAGTTTGCACGCAGTTTGAAATTTATTTCGATGTTTGAACTTCTATATCTAATATCAAAATTTCATTGTATAAATATGACGTATATATATGTTTGACAAAATCTATGAGCGGACATAACGAAACAATTTAGATAAGTCAAAACATGTTTTCTTTTCTAACGTCAATTTGTGCATTGACATTTTATAGTGCAAAGACAATAATATAAGGATGAATCTTCATATTTATGATAAAATACACATTTACCGGTAAGTTATCTCTGCAAAATATAATGACTATGGACATTTAGTCCATATGAAATGGTAAAATTTTAAAAATATGTAAAATTGTGTAAAAAATATTAGAGAAATTATTTGTTGAAGTAGGCATGATGTTTTTCCAATGATACAATGTGTAGTATGTTAAATTAGGTAAAAAGAGAAACCTAATTATACCAAGATTCTATTTCTTCATATCTTTCACAATTAAGCCAATATATGTAGTCTTATGTCTTAAAGAGCTTAATCAAATCACAGTAATTGATCAACTAAATGTTAAATAAAATACAATGTATAATATTGAAGGTGGGAATAAAGATTATATGCTAAGAAGACTTAGAATATGTTAAAACTTCACATTTTGAATGATTATTGTTTCTTTTCATGTTAGCGTATACCAAATGCTCACTAATAATTGCAAAGTTTTGTTCTTTTGTTCTAATGTGTCATATTAGAAATATTTAATAAGTTATTGATAGCTTAATATACAAACCTCTAACATGGTACAACAACTGCAATAATATTATACAAATATTATGGTCCATTTACTTTTTAATTTTTGACCCACATCACAAAAATTGAATTTACTGAACTATATAAATTGATGCACGGATATATTTGTCAAATAGTTGCAGGTAATCGACTGAATCGGCTATGAAATACTGAGGCATACAACAATTGACTATGGATAACAATTTGCAAGTTGGTTATAGGAAGCTGGGGAAAGTAATTCCCAATATCGTGCACATGCTATAAGAAGGGAATTTGATTAAAAAGTTACTGATAAATATTTAATTTACTTTTTCGTTTGCTTAAATAGTCACTATTAAATATTTAATTTAATTTACCTTACTTATTAAGATGTTTACCTCTTTAGTAAGTAATGGTTATGTTGTAAACTACTGTTAACATCGATCAATGGGAAAAGTAAAAGTAATTTTTTTTAATCTAAACAAGAAAATGGGTTTAGTTTACTGCTTTTAACACCCTGCATTTTTAATGAAACTAAAAATGTGGAAATATTATATATTTATATATATACATAGATATATTTAAGAGAAAAATTAAATAATGACAATAAAATTGCATGTAATAAGTTCATGCAGTGAAACGAAGGAAAAAGATTAATAAAAGAAATTACATGCAACATATGAAATGAGAAGAAATGCAATGTAATGCAATTAAAATTGCATGCGAACATTTGAAAAGAAATAAAAAGAAAAATTTGATAAGCTTCCAGAATTTGGTCACGAAATTAGCATCATTGCATGCATGGCGATTTTCTTGTCAATTTAGACCTATGGTTTGTAGAAAACCGATTTAAAAGGAAAGAGATATCTTTAATTTAAATAATGTAACAAAAGATGAAAAGAAGAATGAGAAAAAGGATAATATCTACCATTGTCATAAGTCTTGTTAATAAAGGACTTAGTAGCTCAGTTGGTTAGAACATATGATTTGTATACAAGAGGTTGAGAGTTCAATTCCCACTAGCCATATGTTTTTTTAAAGGGAATGGCTAAAAAGTGGCTTAGTGTGAAAGCGGTTAAAAAGTGGCTTAGAATGAAAAGGGTTAAAAGGGGGTTTAATTGAGAAAATGTTTCAAAAGAGGAAAAATATATATTAATTGGTTTGAAATTTGAAATTATTCGCATATAAAAGATTAGCATACGCGCAAGAGTTGAATACATATGAACATAACTCAAAATAGAGGTTGCGCGCGAAAAAAAAGCAAGCAAAGAAGGGATATTTTTTTGATTTATACGCGAATAAATAAATCAAATTTCAAAAAAAATAAGTAAATAAATTATATATATATATATATATAGGGGACGACACCCCTGCGCGTCATACTGCACACGTGGACTGTTTTGGTTGGTGAACGTTGCGACATGGCAATTTCCTATTGGTTAGATGACATGGATAGTTCTGATGGAGTTTTAAATTAGATCTAAAGGCCCATAACTTGCTACCACACCTATAAATAAACCCCAAGACCTAACCCTAAACCACACAATTCGACGGCTACGTTGGAGCTCTGCCCTGGCTTCCTCCCTCTCTCTCTCTCTCTCTGTCTCTCTCTCTTCTCAAATCTATTCTGAAATTAAAATATTAGTCTAGGAAACTTATGGAGAAGATCAACGTTAATAAAAGAAAAGAATTCAAATGCCTAGATCTATGTTGCGCAAAAATGGAGAAAATCATGGATCAGATCTAGAAGTGGAAAAGCATACAAGTGAGTGGATTTAAAATACATTTTTTGTATAATAGTAGATCTATTGTAACGACACGCATTTTGCCTAACCTTAATCGATCGATAGATCGATCAAAATCGTTCAAAACCCGCATACGTTAACTTTGGGCATACAACACATCAGAACAGATAACAAAAGACTTTTATAAACATCATAATAATGTTATATCAGAGTACAGAATATCAGAGTTCAACGATAAATAAAATACAGCAGAAGATTTATTACAATAAATTAATACAATACAATGCTCTGGACACAGCTTTAGGCTTCGATTCAGAATCCTGCTTAAGAGATAAATATCTTCAAAAAGCTACTCGACTTCCCGTGTGGAAAAGAGGGCACCTGAGTTTGCAAAGTGAAACAAACTACTAGTCAATCATGGGACTGGTATGAGAAATCTAACTTAACTAATCTAATAATAAGTCTAATCACAGGACCAAGCCGCTAATGCGGAACTGGTTTACTCCATTGGATTGCCAGTGTATAAAATAAAGTAAATCGTTAAACAAAACAATGCTTTTTTAAAAAATGAAACCATTATAAGACTCAAGCCCCATCACACAATGCAACGCAAACCGAAGGATAGAGTTTTACCTTATAATGATCAAAAATGCTTAATACGATAAAAACGGATTTGATATTACTACTAGTGTATATATGTTTCAAAAACAGTTTCAATCATAATGTATCAATCATAGACGATATGGGTACCATATATCATGTCGTCATACTAGTTCTACAATCAAAACCGATGGTGTCGTATTGGGAATTGGGTTTCCATCATGAATCGAGACTAGGGACCGTCCTCTTCGATTTGAGACACTCTAGCAAATGCCTTAGGATTCCCTCGAGTGAACCCTTGGATCTTCAAGACCGGTCCACACAGAACGCTAGTGGATTAGTTATTCCTGAACACATGCTCCCCATTTTTTTGAACCTCTAATATGGCCATTAATAACCTATAAAAACCGAGGTACCTCATAATCCAACATCCACATAAGTAAAAATGTCATGGTTGGTAAGACGCTGACACCACTTCTTTGCTAGAAAGAAACGTGTGTACTCCCTGCAGTTCTGATCCCGTTTTTGACTCATACCGAGGTGTGAGGTTCGCGAGTCACGACATACACAAAGCTTGGCCTAAACAGGCTATGCTTTGATCATCAACAACAAGGCCTGATTTTCAACAAAAGCCTTGATCTATGCATCTTAGCATGCCACATTGTCAATCCATACCATACCATTGATTTCTACCAATATATAACCTCTAAGATCGTACGTCTCAGAGAAGGCTGTTAAACACCAAACAGATATATATTTAGCAGAGATCAATGAATACAGCATAAAGGAATACAACGTCAGACGTACCATCAATTTACAAGTCCTTTCTGGGTCTGAACGAAACCGGAGCACCTTATTCCTCACATATCCGAACAATCAACAAGTACGTCCGGACGGCTACCACTGAAGCCCCTTCAAGGTAGCTACTCCAATCATGGCCCTCAGTAGCAACACATCCATTCGATGTGAAGATCGTCGGTCTTCAATCACTGTCTTCACATCTTCGACTTAGATCGTCGTATAATCATTTGAAAGGAGATTGAACTCGGACTTTTCAAATGATCCTTGCATATATATATATATATGTATATATATATATATGTATATATATATATATATTAAAATCATTTCATATCATTATTAGTATTTAATAATGACTTATTGCTATTTTTATATATATAAAAATAGCTAAATTTATTTAACGACGCTCCGAGTCAATGGGCGGCCCTAGCGTTGTTTTTATCGAAATTTGATTTACATTTATCTTGAAATCTAACCGTTGCATTTTAACAAAGTTTATATCGTTGGAAAGATCTTCCCAAAGCGGTCCTAACGGTTCAAGTTTTGGGAAAATCCGACGGTCGGATCTTTCGGTATAATCGTTTGAAGTTACGATTTCAAAACGCGAACTACGGCAGCACGATTCGTTTTATTTTAATTTATATCTATAAATATAATTCATTCGTTCAACGATTTCAAATTATTCAAATAATTTTCTACACTTCGTATTCAAGTTATTTTTAATGCACAGAAGTCTATTTCAAAACGTGTACATTTTCTTCATTCCTTATATGACAATAAAAATGTGAATTTTTGTTGTTTATTATTTCTATTTCAAACGATGAATAATTTTCTTCAATTATCGCACTACAATAAAAATGTAAATTTTTATTATTTATCATTCCTATTCCAAATGAAGAATATTTTTATATTCTCCTTCTTTACTGATATTCAAAAATGTAATTTTTCCTATCATCCTTTAATTACATAGAAATGTAATGTTAAAATCTATTCTTTTTATCAATCTAAAATGACGATAAAAATGTCACTTTTGATTTTATTCTTTATATTGTCCCTAGAATGACAATAAAAATGTAATTTAAAAATCTAATCTTTTTATTGAATATAAAATGTCAATAAAAATGTCGCTTTTAAATCAACTTTTTGTATTGTCTCTAAAATGACAATAAAAATGTAACTTTACTTTCAATTCTTTTATCTACATATAAAATGTAAATAAAAATATAACTTTTAATCTAATCTTTTTATTCACATCTAAAATGTAAATAAAGGTGTAACTTCAAATTTATTCTTTTTATTTACATCTAAAATGTAAATAAGGATGTCCCTTTAAATCTTTACTGTTTATTTACATCTAATCTATAAATCAAAATGTGAATTTTATTTCTTATGTCTTTTATTTGCATGGATAATGTAAATAAAAATATTTCTTTCATTCATGTCTTTTACTTACATGGGCAATGTAAATAAAAATATTTCTTTCATTTCTATGTTTTAGCTTTCAACTAAAATGTGAACAAAAGTATGACTTCAAATGTATTCTTTTTATTTCTATGTTTTTATTTACATCTAAATTGTAAATAAAAATGCACTTTTTAATCTTTGTTTTTATTTACATCTGAAATGTAAATAAAAATGTAACTTTTAATTCATGTTTTTATTTACAACTAAAATGTAAATAAAATGTCCTTTTCCAATTCATGTTTTTATTCACATCTAAAAGGTGAATAAAAATGTACTTTTTATTTTCATGTTTTTATTTATATCTAAAATATAAAAAAATTATAAAAATGTCAACTTTTTATAATCATGTTTTTATTTACAACTAAATTGCAAATAAAAATGTACTTCATTTCTAATGTATTAACATGACACTAAAAATAATGTTCATTTTCAATGTATTAACATAACGCTAAAAAATAATGTTCATTTTCAATGTCGATTTCATATCGCTTCCATATTACAACTGATATTTTGGTGTCAATAATGAGGTCAATTTCTCATATCAATACATGCAATCACATTAAACTTCGGTGTTAACATGTGGTGTAAATTTCCATAATACTACATGTAACAATATTCTAAATTTTGATGTCAACATTCGTAACATGATTCAAATCAATACGTGTAACAAAAGTTATATTTTGGTGTCAACATTCATAACATGATTCACATCATTATATAATATTTCATTTAAAAATTAAATCTTTTTAATGGAAACAATCTTGTGTATACTAGCAATATTAAAAATTGAATCTTTTTATTCATTTATTTAAAACTGGATCTAATCTAATCGGTATTTACAGATCTAAATAAATAGGAACTTTTATTGTATGACATAGATCTAGACCATCATGGATATTCCAAAACATCGCAATTCATACAACAATAAAATCCAAGCACAAGACATTGCAAATATGATTATAATCATAAATTCATGAATTTCGATTAACATTAATTAATTAAACGTTTAGTAATTTTTTTTAAACGGAAATCTCAATAAAGTTGAGATTTTTATCGCATCGACAATTCTAACATAATAGATTCGAAACAAAGAATAGAATTTCAATGTAGAATCAGATCTAGAATAACAGATCTGAAATAAATATTAGATTTTCATCGCAGAACTAGATCATTACATACATACACATAATTAATCAGCGAGAAAATAATTAATTTATAAATTAATTCTGTAAATAGGTCACCTTGCTTTAAGCAGATTTAAAAATCCAAACGAATTCAGAAATTGTTCCAATCAGTTTCAACAAGTTCTATTCGACGTTAGGTCCAACCGGATCTGAAATTTTCAAATTCGGGTCTCGTATGAATAAGTTATCAATTTTATAAATTAAATATTATTTTGCGATGGAAAATAAGTGTAACAATTCCTTTGTTAATTCCATACTGTGGGTTTCAGAAAATGTTCAAAACTTTGATTCCAATTTTCAGGTGATTGGATGATCGATTGGAGGAGCGGTTTATTGGAGGTGGTTCGACTTGAAGTGGCGCACGTGCGCCAGGAGTTGGGGAGGGTGCGGTGCAGCCTGGCGGGCCTGGCGGAGCTTCAAACACCGTGCATTCGGGAGCGTGGATCTCGAGGAAGGGAGCACGAGAGGGTTCGATTCAGGTATAGAAATGAAGAGGAGGAAAATCTCTGAAGAAAACTCCAAAGGAGTATGGGTTAATTCTTTGTGGAGAGGGAGGAATTTGTGGAAGAAGAATTGAAGGAGGGGCGGTCAAAACGATCGGGAACGAGAATGAGCAGTACTGCAGATATTTATAATAGAATATTAGGGTTTTGATTATTATTGAATTATTAATTAACCCGATAAAGGCCCGTTTAGCAACTTCCTCCTATTTCGGCCCAATGACTGTTGTTCCTACCTAATTACCCCTATTCCGGACTCATTTGGCTATGTCCCGCAGGCCCAAATGACTGTCTTGACCCCTGTTTCTTAGTTTTAAAATATAAATCATTTATTTTAATTCAAACGTACGCAAAAATTCACCGGGGTCACAAATCAGCTCCAAAAATTCCCGAAAAATATGTTTAGCTATGTTTTTACGCTGCGGACCTAGGAAAACTGATTTCGCTGAATTCTGACATCGTTTGAAAAATGGCCATTTTCAAGTCGATTAAATTTGATTAAAACTGACAAAACACGTTTTCTTTTGCCACGCTCACATATTAATTCGGAAAATTGTGAAAATCAATACCTAGCAATAATTTGACATTCCAGTTCCAACAAAAGTGGTTTCATCGAAAACTAAGGTTGTTTGTAAAATGGCTATTTTTAAGGGCCATATTATATAAAAATATATATAAATTCTACAACGATATTTCTAAATTTTAAACTGGACATAACTTTCTATTTATAAAGTGAAATTTCAGTTTTTCTGAATTGTTAGAAAGATAATGATTAAACAAATTCAAATATTTTTTTGGTTTTACTGAAATCTGATTTAAAATGAATCCTGTACATCCAGTTAAAGTTTAAAAACAAATTTTCAAACTGCAGCGCTAATTTAAACTCCTTTTATATTCAAATTAAATCTATTCGTTTAAACTTCGATTAAAATAAATTTTTCATCGTTATTATATAAAATAAATTCTTTTAAATATTCAAAATCCATTAAAATTTCTAGAATAAAAATTTTAAATTGGCCCCAAAATTCCGGGTTGTTACATCTATCGTTCACTATTCCTCATTTGCACACATAATAAACATATTGAAGAGCTAATCCGATAAAGTGAGTTTGTGGTACTTATAGATTAAAATACCTAATAAGTAGTTGGATCTAAGATTTGGACTAGAATCATATCAGTTTACCATAGTTTGTAGATCAGATCTAGATTACACCTATGCCTAATTTTATCATCGTATATTTAACTTGTTATTATGAACAGTTGTTTATGCCTATGCTTGTTTTACTCCTTTCTTTCTTCCCTTTTTATTTTTATTTTTATAGCTAGGCTATCTTCGAGCCTACGTATATTGTGGATTTATGTGATAGGATATTGGAAAAAAGGGAAAAGGTTGATTTGGGTATAACAGGAGATTGGGAGGTTTGGGGCATAACTTATAATGGGGTTATGGGCATAACTATGCTCGGAATTATTAACACTACTATGGTGGGATTTATGAATACAAATCAAATTGGAATTATGAATATGAAAATTGGGATTTTAAGTTGAATTGAGATTATAGGCATAATCTATTGGTAGGATTATAAGCATAAACGTGAACTGGGGTGTATGGGTAATTGACATATATTATAATTCAAAAATTGAATTGTGGGTATAAGTTATAATAAGAATTTATATGCCTAAGACACGAGGTTAGATTCGGATTACGGTATAAGTCTGCCCAGAACTGCCCGACATATCCATTAACCGCAAATGGTAATCTAATGTGAGAGGTCGAAGGCAGAAATTAGATGCATAATTTATCTAAGACACGAGGTTAAATTTGGATTGCGGTAGAAATCTGCCCGGAACCGCCCGGCGTATCCAGCAACCACAAACGGAAATCTAATGTGGGGGGTCTTGCACAATTATGAGTATAATGAATTAATAATAAGCACTTAACCAAGATCAGACATGTGGTAAGACATGGGAATAATAAAGGATTAAGTGGGTAATGTGGGTAGCATGGATAATTCGTTAAATTGGAATACTTAACCTAATTAAATATGTAGCGGTATTATGAACCAATTCAATTGAGTAGGGGTTAAGTAAACTTGTTAAAGAAGTGGGAAGGATAAAGTAAATATTAATTAATGCCAAAATGGGGAATGATAACAACCTATTAGGAATGAACTTGAATAAGAAGAGAAAATATAATAGGTAGGCTTGTCCTGGGGACAAATGGGAATTATAACTTAAGAAATAAGGTAAGTTATAATGAACGATAGGGAAAGATGAAATAACTTGTGTAATAAAGTTGTACTTAATCGAAGATTAAGTAATTAACGAGAATAACAATAAATCCATAAATGAGGATAACATAAGTTATATGAAGGAAAAGGGAAACTTGTTAGTAAACCTTAGTTAAGGGAACTAAGTTAATAAGTAAATTACGATAAATTGTAATGACGGTGTATGACGAGATTATGATTAAATGAGAAAGAAGAAGGCAAACTTATGGAGATAAGTAAGTTGTATTTAATTATAAATGTTAGAAAACATGTAAATTAAGATGTACTTATTTATAAATTAAGAAGAACCTATAACACCCCACCTCCGCTAGGGTCACTCACAAAGGGAATGCAATAGCTTTGGAGGAGCGTTATCGAGGTAAACAAACAGAGAAATATTACAAGACAGAACATAGATAAAACAACGGAAGAATCAAAAGATAAATTTCATTACTTTCAAAAGGAGTCAAAGCCTTTTACATCCAAATTACCAAGTAGCCAAAGTCATTATTTTCCGTTACAACAAATTCTGTCTTGCATAAATAAAGAAGCATAATCTTAAAACAACAAAAGTAGCTTAATTCCCCAAAGGAAGCAGAAATGCAGCCGTAGCATAACTTAAGATCAAACCGTACATGAGCTGAACCGAAAGCAAGTGAAATCCAAGCTAAGTGCTAGAGTTTCCTCCCTGAGAACCGCGGGGGGACGGAAGAAAAAGAGGCGAAAGAAAATGGGTCAGTCATAAAGACTGGTAAGTTCTAGTGACTTTCAGCACAAAAATAGGTAAAGGTAACATGACATGTATAAACTGAAAGTAAACATAAGGATGCTGTCAAGATTGTCAAGATGGACTAAGATAAGATGATAAATCAAGTATAGCATCACATATTCAAGGTTCTCTGCATCAACTGTACTAGAATCCCAAACCCATGTCTTATATAAATCATGAAATGATCCCTAGGCCCAATATCATGAAATGGCCCATTACTAGGTCCAACGGAACGATCCACTAATCGATCGGCTCCCTACAAGTTCTAGCTCGTTGTGTGTCTGTGTCATACGGCCCTATCACGTATGTAGTCACCTGTGCTAGGTCCACCAAAGGGTGTATCAAGCCCTAGGGTGTCAACCACCGACAGGAATCAAGCATGCACAGATAAACCTACTGATGCCCAATGCCTGCTTTTTCAACTCCGGACCACGTGCACGACCATAGCCCGCCTAAACCTACACTGGCTCACCAACACAACCGTCGTTCTGGTGGCTTACAATCAGTCTAGTAATCGTGCCCCACCCTACCTAGTTCTAGGGTACCATGATACATCTAGTGGGTTACTGCTGACATAGACCGCGTAACTAGGGTTTCCGTCCAATAGGTTAAGTGTTGTCATTTAAATTCGTGACTTAACCCTTATCAGTCTAGCATGTCAAGTTGGTTAAGTGTTGTCATTCAAGTTCATGACTTAACCCGCCTACGTGTCATGTCAAATTTGACTAAGGGGTGTCATTCAAGTTCATGACTTAGCCCTACGAATCATGTGTCAAGTTGGTTAAGTGTTATCCTTCATGTTCATGACTTAACCCTATAATGTGGCATTAATTCATTAATGCACCCCGACCTGTCACATCATACCTGTTGTTGTGGTCACTGGATATGCCAGGCGGTTCCGGGCAGATTTACATCACAACTCAGTCTGACCTCGGGTTTTCAAGTGCGATATGCCCAACTACTCATAGGATCCTGTTGTTTACAGTAACTGGATTTGCCGGGCGGTTCTGGGCAGATTTACACTGCAAACTCAACCCAACCTCGAGTTGGCCATTTTCAAGTTTATTCTAGTGTCATGTCCATGTTCAAATTTCATGTCAAGTTCGTGTCAAGTTTTCAAGGCAAGTTTCGTGCCCACATCTAGATTCAAGTTATAACAATGTTCATGTTTCAAGTTTTTCCTATTATCAAGTTCATAGTTCATGTTCGTAACCATTTCATGTTTTGCCTAATCTACTCAAATCGTTTTCCCATCGCACGTAAACGTGAATCGATCTATACTGCAAATAAACCCAAATCCCGAAATAAAGGGAATAACATCAAAACTATGATAGGAAAAAGGGACGAGCATAAAGCGATAAAAGGGATTACAAGACTAACATGATATAACTTGAGATAATTGGTAACAGCATCACTGGCATATAGAAAATAATAGGATTTCAAATCTAGCAAAATAAGGCGATAGTCATGATAAAAGTTGACATAAAAGGATAGGCATGCAAAAGCAAGCCAAATACAAGGATAATGTATCCAATGGTTTTGGTGTACATAATAGCGAATAAACTAAGCAAGTCACACCCTAGGTATGAGATCCAACAAAATGCCAATTCGGTGTACAACATAGTGCTATGGGCATGAACAATCAACCATAATTGTCTTAGGAAATTATCCACAATAGTTTCAAAGTCATGGTCATAGACAATAGTCTCATGTTCATAATCATAGGCAATAATTCATAGTCATGAGTCATAGGTGATTAGCCACAATTGTCTTTTTCATAGTCATAGGCAATAGTCTTATGTTCACAGTCATAGGCATAGGCATAGTCTTATGTTCACAGTCATAGGCATAGTCTTATGTTCACGGTCATAGGCATAGGCATAGTCTTACATTCACAGTCATAGTCTTTGGCCATTAACAATAGTTTCAATGTCATAGTGATAATAATGTTATGAAAGAGTTTGATTTACAACGTGAATAGGCCCAAACTGATTTCAAAGCAATATTCCCAAAAAGTCAAGATCCAAGATGAACAAGAATAGATATGAATCAATTATCATACATAGATCCAATTCCAATTTCCAACATGTCCATATTAAGTTTATAGTTTTTATCTAAAAGTAACTTGAACTTACAGATCGTGGTCTAAGAAATTGAGATGCAGAAGTGGAATCTATAATCTAGTCATCGAATTGTTGAATCGTTGAATCTTGATTTGATTGTAGAAGAAAATCCCCAATATGCAGTTCCTAGCCATAGTCTTCAAGAAATAATCTTCATGTTTTAACTTAATTTAATTTAATTTAGAGGAAGAAGAAGAAGCCATATCCATCAAGAATTTGTGTAGCATAAGGTTAGAGAAGAATGGTGTAGAGAGAATGAGGCTAGGAGCTGTTTATATAAGATTAGGCAGACGAATCTGGATAGAAAACGAGATCAGATACATCAGAATGCATCAGGTTCAGAAAATGGGTTCGGGAGGCAGATCAATCCCCAGGTCGACACTATGGTCAACCTGGTCCCTGGCAGGTCGACACTATGGTCGACCCCCAAGTCAACTTGGTCCTGGGCGGGAAATTTCCTGCGCAGCCTGTTTTGGTTTTGAATTCGAATTTGAATTCGAATTTTCGAGCTGTTTTCGATTCTGCCTTGATTTATGGTTTTAACATGTTATTAAAATACGGGTTGTTACATTCTCCCCTCCTTAAAGGATTTTGTCCCTGAAATCTTCAAGTTAAGAAGAATGAATACTATCATCCAATCATTCATCTACTCAAAACATCATCCACAAGCAATCATTGTCCTTAAAAGATTTCTAATGCTATATGAACATATGCAGAAAATGTGTGTATATGTTCCTTGTCTAATGCAAATGATCAGGCCTGACTGATCTTCTTAATGCAAAATATGTTTAGTGCCATGAATCCAACATGTATGCAAATAGTCCTAGTCACATAAACACTATACGTGTGCACAAACATCCATCCATATGAAACATTCACATGATAACACATTCAATTTCATCCATAAACAAGTATAAACACTCATGCATATGCAATATGAAAATGTGTCTGAGCCGATCTTGTGCCTAATGTGTGTTATGCAACCACTTGCAACCACTTGCAACCATTTGCATACATCAACCATAACATGTTTCAATCACATGTTTACATCTAAAAGGGTTCTACCTAAGGTTCTCAAGATAGGATTGAGAAGATAAGCAAGATAAAACAAAGCATCAAGGAGAAGAAGTTAAGGATGTACCCCCAGAAGGTCCTTCTTGCGGGGCTTGCCCTTGCTTCTTGGGGCAGTTCTTGCTGATATGTCCAATATCAACACACTGAAAGCATGCTTCCATCTTCATCTTCTTCTTTCTATAATCTTGGACTATATGCCCCTCAATACCACAGAAGTGGCATTTTCTTTTCTCACGTGTCTTGTTATCATTATTGTTGTTGTTGTTCTTGCCTCCTTTCTTGGAGTCTACCTTCTTGTTAGGAGACTCATTCGCCTTGACCTCCTTCTTGCCATTCTTGTATTCTTCTTTTAAGAGCGTCATGTCTACTAGCTTTTCGTAAGTAGCCCCCATAGGCACGTGGGTCATAGCCAAGCTGTGAAGCGGCTCATTCTATCCCTTGACAAAATGGAGAGCCTTCTTATAAGGGGTATTCACTAAGTCTAGTCCAAATAGGGCCAGCTGATTGAATTGATTGACATACTCTTTGACAGTCATACTTTCTTGCTTAAGAGATAAGAACTTTTCCAGCTGTAAACTTCGTTCAGCTTGCGAGAAGAATTTCGTTTCAAACCTTATTCTGAAATCCATCCATATTTCAACCGGCCTCATTAGTGACTTCCCACCAATAGGAAGCTTCGTCTTTGAGCAACCATACCGCCAACTGTACCTTCTGCCTATCATCCACCTCGAAGATAACAAACAGATCCTCAGTTTCTTTGAGCTAGTTCCTCGCTTCTACGAATGATTCAGTTCCCTTGAAATCCTTTCCACCCATGGCCCTAAAATCTTCACAGATCTTTGAGAAAGCAATTGCACGAGGAGGGGACGGAGGAGGAGGAATCACTGTAGTTGGAGGAGGAATATCTGCTGGGCCTGCATCGTTGGCCCTAGCCTCTAAGTACCTCCTGAGCCAGCCAGTTATTGGCATGCACGTCCTCTGGAAAGTTAAGATTCCCAGACATGCTGAAATGAAAAAGAAGAGATTCAAACGAGGAAACAAGGGATAGTGCTAATGGCTTTTGGGGAGTAGCCTTTAAATAAAACAAGATTTTTCTTGAAAAACGCTTCTTTGTAAACAGTTTTGAAAATAGTTTTAGAAGGTTTTTTAAAAACTTTTGCCCGGTCTGGTAATCTTCTGCTCTGATACCAAGTGTAACACCCCACCTCCGCTAGGATCACTCACAAAGGGAATGCACTAGTTTTGGAGGAGCGTTATCGAGGTAAAAAACACAGAAATATTACAAGATAGAACATAGATAAAACATCGGAAGAATCAAAAGACAAATTTCATTACTTTCAAAAAGAGTCAAAGCCTTTTACATCCAAAGTACCAAGTAGCCAAAGTCATTATTTTTCGTTACAACAAATTCTGTCTTGCATAAATAAATAAGCATAATCTTAAAACAACAAAAGTAGCTTAGTTCCCCAAAGGTAGCAGAAATGCAGCCATAGAATAGCTCAAGATCAAACCGTATATGAGCTGAACCGAAAGCACGCGAAATCCAAGCTAAGTGCTAGAGTTTCCTCCTTGAGAACCTGGGAGGGGAAACGGAAGAAAAAGAGGCAAAATAAAACGGGTCAGTCATAAAGACTGGTAAGTCCTAGTGACTTTCAGCATAAAAATAGGTAAAGGTAACATGACATGTATAAACTGAAAGTAAACATAAGGATGCTGTCAAGATTGGTAAGATGGGCTAAGATAACATGATAAATCAAGTATAAATCAAGTATAGTATCACATATTCAAGGTTCTCTGCATCACCTGTACTAGAATTCCAAACCCATGTCTTATATAAATCATGAAATGATCCTTAGGCCTAATATCATGAAATGACCCATTACTAGGTCTAAAGGAACGATCCATAAATCGATCAGTTCCTTACAAGTTCTAGCTCGTTATGTGTCTGTGTCATACAGCCTATCAAGAATGTAGTCACCTGTGCTAGGTCCACCATAGGGTGTATCAAGCCCTAGGGTGTCAACCACCAACACGAATCAAGCATGCGCAGATAAACCTACTGATGCCCAATGCCTGCTTTTTCAACTCCGGACCACGTGCACGACCATAGCTTGCCTGAACCTACATTGACGCACCAACACAGCCGTCGTTTTGGTCGCTTACAATCAGCCCAGTAATCATGCCCCACCCCGCCTAGTTCCAGGGTACCATGATACATCTAGTTGGCTACTACTGACATGAACCGCGTAATTAGGGTTTCCGTCCAATAGGTTAAGTGTTGTCATTTAAATTCGTGACTTAACCCTTATCAGTCTAGCATGTCAACTTGGTTAAGTGTTGGCATTCAGGTTCGTGACTTAACCCGCCTACGTGTCATGTCAAATTTGACTAAGTTTTGTCGTTCAAGTTAATAACTTAGCCCTACGAATCATGTGTCAAGTTGGTTAAGTGTTATCTTTCATGTTCATGACTTAACCCTATAATGTGGCATTAATTCATTAATGCACCCCAACCTCTCACATCAGACCTGTTGTTGTGGTCACTGGATATGCCGGGCGATTCCAAGCAGATTTATACCACAACTTAGTCTAACCTCGGGTTTTCAAGTGCGATATGACCAACTACTCACATTGGATCCTATTGTTTATAGTAACTGGATTTGCCAGGCAGTTCTGGGCATATTTACACTGCAAACTCAACCCAAACTCGAGTTGGCCATTTTCAAGTTTATCCTAGTGTCATGTCCATGTTCAAATTTCATGTCAAGTTTGTGTCAAGTTTTCAAGGCAAGTTTCATGCCCACATCCAGATTCAAGTTATAACAATGTTCATGTTTCAAGTTTTCCCTATTATCAAGTTCATAATTCATGTTCGTAACCATTTCATGTTTTGCCTAATCTACCCAAATCGTATTCCCATCGCATGTAAACGTGAATCGATCTATATTACTAATAAACCCAAATCCCGAAGTAAAGGGAATAACATCAAAACTATGATAGGCAAAAGGGACGAGCATAAAGCGATAAAAGGGATTACAAGACTAACATGATATAACTTGAGATAATTGGTTACAGCATCACTGGCATATAGAAAATAATAGGATTTCAAATCTAGCAAAATAAGGCGATAGTCATGATAAAAGTTGACATAAAAGGATAGGCATGCAAAAGCAAGCCAAATACAAGGATAATGGATCCAATGGTTTTGGTGTACATAATAGCGAATAAACTAAGCAATTCACACCCTAGGTATGAGATCCAACAAAATGCCAATTCGGTGTACAACATAGTGTTATGGGCATGAACAATCAACCATAATAGTCTTAGGCAATTATCCATAGTAGATTCAAAATCATGGTTATAGACAATAGTCTTATGTTCATAATCATAGGCAATAATTCATAGTCATGAGTCATAGGTGATTAGCCACAATTGTCCTTGTCATAGTCATTGGCAATAGTCTTAGGTTCATAGTCATAGGCATAGGCATAGTCTTATGTTCGCAGTCATAGGCATAGGCATAGTCTTATGTTCACAGTCATAGGCACAGGCATAGTCTTATGTTCACAGTCATAGTCCTTGGCCATTAACAATTGTTTCAATGTCATAGGCATAATAATGTTATGAAAGAGTTTGATTTACTACGTGAATAGGCCCAAACTGATTTCAAAGCAATATTCCCAAAAAGTCAAGATCCAAGATGAACAAGAATAGATATGAATCAATTATCATACATAGATCCAATTCCAATTTACAACATGTCTATATTAAGTTCATATTTTTTTATCTAAAAGTAACTTGAACTTACAAATCGTGGTCCAAGAAATTGAGATGCAGAAGTGTAATCTATAAACTAATCGTCGAATTATTGAATCGTTGAATCTTGATTTGATTATAGAAGCAAATTCCCAATATGCAATTCCTAGTTGTAGTCTTCAAGAAATAGTCTTCATGTTTTAACTTAATTTAATTTAATTTAGAGGAAGAAGAAGAAGCCATGTCCATCAAGAATTTGTGCAGCATAAGGTTAGAGAAGAATGGTGTAGATAGATTGAGGCTAGGAGGCTATTTGTATAGGATTAGGCAGACGAATCTGGACAGAAAACAAGATCAGATACATCAGAATGCATCAGCTTCAGAAAATGGGTTCGGGAGGCAGGTCGACCCCCAGGTCGACACTATGGTCGACCTGGTCCCTCGGAGGTCGACACTATGGTCGACCCCCAAGTCGACCTGGTCCTGGGTAGGAAATTTCCCGCTCAGCTTGTTCTGGGTTTTGAATTCGAATTTGAATCCAAATTTTCGAGCTGTTTTTGATTCTGAAAATATCTGAAATTCGGAGGGTAATATCTCCCTCATACGGACCCCGATTTTCGGAAACTCAGACTCGTTTCCAAGCAGAATTTCGAGACGAACGCAATGGTGCAACCCATTTCACTTGATTCTTATTTTAAAAATTAATTCTGCCTTGATTTATGGTTTTAACATGTTATTAAAATACGGGTTGTTAGAAAACATGTTATGGTTACCATTAGATGGGACAAAGAATAGTGTAAAGAGAATGAATTATGAATATTGCATTACAATATAGAGAATAACATGTTGTAGGCTTATTAATGAACTTAAATGAATTAAGTTATGAACGATGTTAATAAGCAAGAGAAACTTGGTAATTTGAAGAATAAATCAAGGGAAAATGGAAACAACCAAGTTAATGGGAAATCTGTCAAGGTGGAGCAGGTGCATAATTGATGATTAGACATAGGATCTAATGACATAGTAAACTGAGGCGCTTGGGATAGTCCGTATGTTAGAGGATGAATAACCAAACGGGGTAGATCATCGTGGTTCGTAAGACACGAGGGGAGCGCACATTAATATGATTATTCTGGCGGCTATGACGGACTGGAAGGGGAAGCACGTGACTTTATGAGACTTAAAGTTGCTCCTGGTAGTCCTTTGTAGTAGTGTGGTTTCGGACTGTGTCACAGAGGTTGGGTCTGCGCGTAACTATCAGGTGGGTGGGCCTTGACTCCACAAGCAGGGGGCAGTCAGAATGCTGTGACGTGGTGACATTAAGGGTAGCTCGGCGGCTGCCTCACTTCGGAGGCAGAGGGTCAGGACCAACAAAGATAGTATAGATCGTCGAGAACCTATCATCGGTAGCCAGCGAGAAGCGGAAAGACTATAGATAAACCCAAGAGTCCATCATCCTTTCACTATCGAGGCGGTGGTTGAGGGTAGACGCCACATGGATGTTTAGATTGTTTACTTAGGGGCTTGTCGCTTAGCTCTTGTAGTCTTTACTAGTTAAGGGAGGGGTCGAGGTGGGGCCATAGCCACCATAGAAAAACAGACCCTAGGGATATTTGTGTGAGAGTTTATTAAAGGTGGGCCTGCACAAATATAACAAAAGCTCCCGACTGAGTTCCATGTGTAGCCCTGCCATGGAACTCGAGCACGCACACATGATAAGTGTGTGGGATAGGCATCGAATACGTTTGGTGATACATATGTGGGAACATCTAGGTACGCACGTGTCTTTTCTGGGTGGTGTATCGTAGACTAGAGGGCATTATTCGATGATGGCAGTCAATATGCCTACATAATATAGTTATAATGGTTCCATGCAGATGTAG
Source organism: Allium sativum (assembly GCA_030737875.1). NCBI lineage: Eukaryota > Viridiplantae > Streptophyta > Magnoliopsida > Asparagales > Amaryllidaceae > Allium > Allium sativum. The sequence goes on from CM060912.1 coordinate 62,757,374, forward strand.
CGTCGTTATATACAGAGGTCCGTAATTACTCAAACGTAGGATGAGGGACTACGTATTTTCCTGCGATGATACGGTGATGACCGTGCGAGTTGGGTACCATGGGTGTACCTTAATTTAGGGGTAGCTACATATATATTATATTAGATTAATCTACTAGGGAGTAGATGGGTACAACGAGTGTGTGTGTAGGCGTGGAGCGTTGTTGACACCAATAACCTAATAAATAAAAAATGTAACTGAACGGTATATGTAGGATTATCCAAAGTGTGTACTTTGAATTCATTTACGCAGAACGTATGTTCTAACCCCCTCCTCATAACACAGTTGCAGGTTAGGCTTAAGACAGAGATGTTATAGTTTTGGATACTAGCTAGGCAGTATTTTTATTAAGGTAAAGCTATGTTTTGATTATATTATATTTTGTTCCTTTCGTTGTGAGATGTTTTCCGAACTCTGGCATGTTTTATGTCTCTGTCTTTTTCTGCAGGATACCAGAGCAAACCAACACGGGTTTCAATGGATTGGGTTTTTGAAAAAAATTCGGTCTGTCTAGATCCAGGTTGTCACATCTAGTATCAGAGCGAGGTTTAGGGATCTTAGGGAGATAATGAGTTAGCCTATTTGTATTTTGAAAAATATAAATATATATAAACCTAAATCCATAAGGAGCCCACTAAATAGAAGGAGTAAAATACAGAAAGAGTTGGGATACCCTTAGGTGGTTTAGTTAGAAGTGTACAATATGATTTGGTACTGGAAAAAGAAAGTATCCTATATGATAGAAACTGAAATGTTAATATTTTAGACTAGTGGGTTTAGAAGTGAAACCTTATAAATTAGAAAAAGGTTAGAAAGTGGAAAATGGGTTAGGAATATAAATAGTTGAGAGAATTGAAAGTGTCTAGGAAAGCCTAGTTGAGTTGAAAAGTCCCACTTTGAGTCTAACCCAATGATTAACTTTTAAGGACTTGAATTTATTAAAAAGAATTAGCTAAAGAGTTTGTGATGTTTTCCAAGTTTTAATCTTAAAAGTAATTTTAAGGAAAATTATGCAAAGAACATATTTAGTGCATGATGGGTTTTAAAGTAAAGTGGGGTATATTTTGTAAAACAATGATTACTTGTTTTAAAAAGAATTCTCTCATGAAAATGTATACAACTTACTAGTTTTCATATTATAATATATGAAACAATTAAGAAGTAAAGCATACAAAGTTTTGCATTTTGTAAAAGAAGTTTTGAAATTTCTATTCTATTTTGAAAAGAAATTTTGTTGGGTGGACAAAATAAGTTGTAGAAAGTAAGAATAGAGTAGATGTATGCACCTTATGGTAAATAGCTAAATTAAAACTGTAGGTAGAAACAATGTAAAACCAATTAAGAAATAGTTGTCTTTGTCTACTCCAGTTTTTGTGGTTTGATTTTTTTTTTTTTTTTTTTTTTTGTATTTTTATGTTATGACATGTTTTTACGGTTTGGTGAAAGTAAGTTTTGGAGAAGAAAATAAAAGTTTTAACATTTTTAATTTTTGAAAAAAGGGAGGCCAAACCATGTTTTTAAAATAATGGAGTAGATAAGGATTATCTTGGAAGAATAAAAAAAATCCCGTAGAATGCATAAGCTTTGTAAAGTTTAGGATTATTGATTGAAAGATAAGTGCAGGCTAGTAATGCGCAGCAAGGGCTAGTATTGACTACTAGATAGAGAAAGGCAAGTGAGAGTTGAGAGTTTGTGGTTGGACTTTTCTTAAGGGAAACAGTCTTAGGATTCTTGGCCTTAGCAGTAGCTATGTAGGATGATGGAAAAGCTTATTTGAAAATAAACTTAAATCACTGGATTAAGTAAAATAAGCTAAGGAAGAAAAATAGCCTAACTAAAAAGAAAACAATAAATTCAGAGAAGCAACAAACATGATAGGAAAAAAAATGAAAATCTTAAGAAAAGATGAATGAAAATGAAATTTTTCCAAGATAAGTTGAAAAAGAAAAGAAAATTTTCTTAGTGGGTTGTGCTTGGATAGGAAAATAGGAAATCTTTATAGAGTAGTTACATAAAATCCAAGTACAATTAGAAAAGGTACTTAAAAGAAAAATGGAAGTTGTGAATTTTTCCGCTTTATACCTTTTTGTAACATAAGAAATCGAATTTAGAAAATTAGATTTTTCTAAATTTTGAAATTTAATGATGATTGGTAGGGTTTTGGACGCAACATTTGGATGAACTATGCTCTTACTCTGTAAGAGTGTGGGAAAATTTGGATGAAAAATGTTTTGATTTTTTAAAAATAATGCATTCATATAGAACTGCAAGTATAATTAGGATGTGAGCATCATGTTTTAAAAGATATTTTAAAAGTTTGCATACATATAGGTGGTACCAATTAAGCATACATACATTACTATGATATATTTCACTTTGCACATGTGCACAATGTTTGTAAAAATTGGATGCACACATGATAGATGTATATCATAAGAGGGATTAGCTATTTAATCCCTATCAAATTTCGGGGACGAAATTTCTTAAGGGTGAGAGAATGTAACACCCCATATTTTTAATGAAATTAAAAATGTGGAAATATGTATATATATTATATACATAGATATATTTAAGAGAAAAATTAAATAATTACAATAAAATTGCATGTAATAAGTTCATGCAGTGAAATGAAGGAAAAAGATTAATAAAAGAAATTACATGCAATATATGAAATGAGAAGAATGTAATGCAATTAAAATTGCATGCAAACATTTAAAAAGAAATAAAAAGGAAAATTGGAAAAGCTCCTAGAATTTGGTCACGAAATTAGTGTCAATGCATTCGTGGCGATTTTCTGGTTAATTTAGACCTATGGTTTGTAGAAAACCAATTCAAAATGAAAGAGATATCTTTAATTTAAATAATGTAACAAAACATGAAAAAGAGGAATGAGAAAAAGGATAATATCTAGCATTGTCATAAGTCTTGTTAACAAAAGACTTAGTAGCTCAGTTGGTTAGAACATGTGACTTGTATACAAAAGGTTGAGAGTACGATTCCCATCAGCGCCATATGTTTTTTTTAAAGGGAATGGCTAAAAAGTGGCTTAGTGTGAAAGCGGTCAGTGGCTTAGTATGAAAAGGGTTAAAAGGGGGTTTAATTGAGAAAATGTTTCAAAAGAGGAAAACTATATATTAATTGGTTTGGAATTTGAAATTGTTCGCATATAAAAGATAAGCATATGCGCAAGAGTTGAATCCATATGAACATAATTCAAAATAGAGGTTGCGCGCGAAAAGAAAAAAAAGCAAGCAAAGAAAGGATGTTTTTTTGATTTATACCTGAATATATATATCAAATTTCGAATAAATAAGTAAATAATATATATATATGGGGACGACACCCCTGCACGTCATACTGCACACGTGGACTATTTTGGTTGGTTGACTCTGCGACATGGCCATTTCCTGTTGGCTGGATGACATGGATAGTTCTGATGGAGTTTTAAATTAGATCTAAAGGCACATAGCTTGCTACCACACCTATAAATAAACCCCTAGACCTAACCTAAACCTCACAATTCGGCAGCTACGCTGGAGCTTTGTCATGGCTTCCTCTCTCTCTCTCTCTCTCTCTCTCTCTCTTCTCAAATCTATTCTAAAATTAAAATATTAGTCTAGGAAAATTATGGAGAAGATCAAGATTAATAAAAGAAAAGAATTCAGGTGCCTAGATCTTGCTGCACAAAAAGGGAGAAAACCATGGATCAGATCTAGAAATGGGAAAGCATACAAGTGAGTGGATTTAAAATACATTTTTTGTATAATGGTAGATCTATTGTTCGCCATTCCCCATTTACACACATAATAAACATATTGAAGATCTAATCCGATAAAGTGAGTTTGTGGTACTTATAGATTAAAATACCTAATAAGTAATTGGATCTAAGATTTGGACTAGAATCGTATCAGTTTACCATATTTTGTAGATCAGATCTAGAATTTAGCTATGCCTAATTTTATCATCATATATTTAACTTGTTATTATGAACAGTTGTTTATGCCTATGCTTGTTTTCCTCCTTTCTTTCTTCCCTTTTTATTTTTATTTTTATAGCTAGGCTATCTTCGAGCCTACGTCTATTGCAGATTTATGCGATTGAAACGATATGGGGAAAAAAGGGAAAAAGTTGATTTGGGTATAACATGGGATTGGGAGGTTTGGGGCATAACTTATAATGGGGTTATTGGCATAACTATGCTTGGAATTATGAATACAACTTTAGTGGGATTTATGAATACAAATCAAATTGGAATTATGAATACAACGATGGTGGGATTTATGAACACAAATCAAATTGGAATTGTGAATATGAAAATTGAGATTTTAAGTTGAATTGGGATTATAGGCATAATCTATTAATAGGATTATAAGCATAAAGGTGAATTGGATTGTATGGGTAATTGACATATATTATAATCTAATATTTGAATTAGGGGTATAAGTTATAATAAGAACTTATATGACTAAGACACGAGGTTAGATACGAATTACGGTATAAGTCTACCCGGAACTGCCTGGCATATCCAGCAACTGCAAAAGGTAATCTAATATGAGAGGTCGAAGGCAGAAATTAGATGCGTAATAGTGCTAAGACACGAGGTTAGATTTGGATTGCGGTAGAAATCTACCCGGAACCGCCCGGCATATCCAGCAACCGCAAATGGAAATCTAATGTGGGAGGTCTTGGACAATTACGAGTATAATGAATTAATAATAAGCACTTAACCAAGATAAGACATGTGGTAAGACATGGGAATAATAAAGGCTTAAGTGGGTAACATGGGTAGCATGGATAATTCATTGAATTGGAATATTTAACCTAATTAAATCTATTGTGGTATTACGAACCAATTCAATTGAGTAGGGGTTAAGTAAACTTTTTATAGGAGTGGGAAGGATAAATTAAAGCTTAATTAACGCCAAAATGGGGAATTATAACAACCTATTAGGAATGAACTTGAATAAGAAGAGGAAAGATAATAGGTAGGCTTGTCTTAGGGACAAGTGGGAATTATAACCTAAGAAATAAGGTAAGTTATAGTGAACGATAGGGGAAGATGAAATAACCTGTGTCATAAAGTTGTACTTAATCAAAGATTAAGTAATTAACGAGAATAAGAATAAATCCATAAATGAGGACAACATAAGTTATATGAAGGAAAAGGGAAACTTGTTAGTAAACCTTAGTTAAGGGAACTAAGTTAATAAGTAAATTATGATAAATTGTAATGACGGTGTATGACGAGATTATGATTAAATGAGAAAGAAGAAGGCAAACTTATGGAGATAAGTAAGTTGTATTTAATCATAAATGTTGAATGATAGAAAACATGTAAATTAAGATGTACTTAATTATAAATTAAGTAGAACATATTACGGCAACCATGAGATGGGACAAAGAGTAGTGTAAAGAGAATGAATTATGAATATTGAATTGTAATATAGAGAATAACATGTTGTAGGATTGTTAATGAACTTAAATGAATTAATTTATGAATGAGGTTAATAAGCAAGAGAAACTTGGTAACTTGAAGAAGAAGTCAAGGGAAAATGGAAACAACCAAGTTAATGGGAAATCTGCCGAGGTGGAGCAAGCGCGTAATTGATGATTAGACATAGGATCTAATGACATAGTAAACTGATGCGCTTGGGATAGTCTGTATGTTAGAGGATGAATAACCAAACAGGGTAGATCATCGTGGTTCGTAAGACACGAGGGGAGTGCACATTAATATGATTACTGTGGCGGCTCCGACGGACTGGAAGGGGAAGCACGCGGCTTCCTGAGACGTTAAAGGTGGTCCTAGTAGTCCTCTGTGGTGGTGTAGTTTCGGACTATGCTCACAGAGGTTGGGTCTGCGCGAAACTATCAGTGGGTGGGCCTTGACTGCACAAGCAGGGGGCAGTCAGAATGCTATGACATAGTGACATTAAGGGTAGCTCGGCGGCTGCCTCACTTTGGAGGCGGAGAGTCAGGACCAACAAAATAGTATAGGTCGTCGATAACCTGTCATCGGCTGCTAGTAAGATGCGGAAAGATTAGAGCTAAACCCAAGAGGTCATCGACCTTTCTCTATCGAGGCAGTGGTTGAGGGTAGACGCAACATGGATGTTTAGATTGTTTGCTTAGGGGCTTGTCGCTTAGCTATTGTAGTCTTTACTAGTTAAGGGAGGGGCCAAGGTGGGGCCATAGCCACCCTAAAAAAACAGACCTTAGGGATATTTGTGTGAGAGGCTCTTAAAGGCGGGCCTGCACAAATATAAGGAAAGCTCCCGATCGAGTTCCGTGTGTAGCCCTGCCACGGAACTCGAGCACGCACACATGATAGGTGTGCGGGTTAGGCATCGAATACGTTTGGCGATACATACGTGAGAAAGTCTAGTTACACACATGTCTGCTCTGGGTGGTGTATCATTGACTAGAGGGCATTATTCGATGATGGCAGTCATTACGCCTACGTAATATAGTTATAATGGTTCCATGCAGACATAGCGTCGTTATATACAGAGATCCATACATCACTCGGACGTAGGATGTGGGACTGCGTATATTATTGCGATGATACAGTGAGGACCGTGCGAGTGGGGTACCATGGGGTGTACCTTAATTTGGGGGTAGCTACATATATTATATTAGGTTAATTTACTAGGGAGTAGATGGGTACAACAAGTGTGTGTGTAAGCGTGGAGCGCTGTTGACACCAATAACCTAATAAATAAGAAAATGTAACTGAACGGTATATATAGAATTTTCCAAAGTGTGTACTTTAAATTCATTCACACAGAACGTATGTTCAGACCCCCTCCTCATAATACAGTTGCAAGTTAGGCTTGAGACAGAGATGTTATAGCTTTGGATACTAGCTAGGCAGTATTATTATTAAGGTAAAGCTATGTTTTGATTATATTATATTTTGTTCCTTCCGCTATGAGATGTTTTCCGTACTCTAACATATTTTATATCTCTGTCTTTTTCTGCAGGATACCAGAGAAAACCAACACGGGTTTCGATGGATTGGGTTTTAAAAAAAAATCGGTCTGTCGTGATCCGGGTTATTACAACTTCGCTACAGTTCTGTAAAAACTACAACTTTGTTTGGCTATAATTTATGTGGCTTTGTTTAACTATGTATCTTATTCCCTAGATTTCAGTAGGAAAGAGCGAAGACGTCTGTCATAAGGTGACCGACGTATGTGTTGTCAGGGAAGATTTTCCCAAGACTTGTGACAGACGTCTTTTACTTGGAGAGACGTCTGTGCTGAAGTAATAATAATTCCCTGATCAGGGACAAGCGTCTTCCATAACTATGACAGACGTCTAAGATAGGCTTATTTGTGAAGGATCCAAATGCAATTTGGACAATTGCTACATTCTATTCTCTCTATATATAAGTTGCTTTCAGGTTTAGGTTATAGGTGATTAATTAATCAAATCAAGAGACTAAGATCTAGGTTTATTCAAATTAGGGTTTTGGCAAACCTAATCTTCTATTCTTATCTCCACAAAATCATCTTTTTCTAGTGAATTTGATCATTTTAATCAGTCTCTTGTTCTTTTATTGTTAAACGTTTCTCTCAAAGTGAATGTACACTAGCAATACGCTAGTGGAAGCACTATAAATCCCTGTGTGATTTACTTATTGTTCTTGCTACATTATTTCTCTTATTTGGTGATTGTGATTGGCTATTTGATTGGGTTGGGATTATTTTGATATATTTATTGGTTGTTTTTGCATGTTTACCACGATCTCGACTTCCGCTACAATTGAGGTTTTGACTTGAGCGGTCTTGAGTCGGAATTCTCCACAACATTTAGCATCAGAGCTTTGGTGTTGGTAGATAGTTATAGAAATGCCAGAATCGGATTCAAATAATGCCTCAACAAATCCAAGTGGTGTAGCTACTTATGTACATGAATCATACGTAGCTTCTGGGTTATAATTAGTTATTGACAAGTGGAACGATGATAATGATTTTGAAAAATGGCAATGGAAGATGGAAGTAGTTCTTAGGCGGAATCGGGTACATCAAGTAGTGTTTGATACGCATTTATTGTCAGTGGACGTCTTAAATGTAGAGAGAAAAGAAATGAAAGATGGGCATTCATTGTACTTCAACTTGCCATGGGAGAGAATTTTATCTCCAAAATTAGTGGTGAGATGACTGCTAAGGGTATTTGGGATAATTTGGAGGAGTTGTATATAAAGAAGGCACTCACAAATCGACTGATCTTGTTGCGGACTTTCTTTACCTATAAGATAAAGGAAGGAGCTACACTAAAGGCGCACTTGAATGTGTTTGATGATTTGCCAATGAAGATGAAGAAGGTACACTAGAAGAATGAGGAGAAACAGAAGGTGATGATATTGTTATGTTCGTTGTTTGATCTTTATACGGGTTTCTAATAGTTTGATCTATTGCCGAGATATGTTTACTCTTGATGATGTCAACACGAGTCTTCTTAGTGAGGAATTGCAAGATCAGTTGCAAGAGCTGAGTGATGGAAGTAGTGGTGCAGGAAATGGTCATATTTTATTTGCGTAGAAGGAGAAATATGAGAAGAAGGGAAACCAGGGGCATTCTAAGGGTAGAAAGCTTGGTTGGAGAGAAAAGTCGAAGGAAAGAAATAGCAAGTGTTTTATATGTAAGCAACCTAGTCATTGGAATAACGATTGTCTAGATAAGAAGAAGGAAGTAGCATCTTCATCAGTTGCGGTGGAGAGTGGTGTTGATGAGGGAGACAGATGTTTTGTTGGTTTTATCATCGGATGCTTTGGGCAGCCAATGAACGCTTGATTTGGGGGCTTCATATCATATGACGCCTAATAAGATTTATTTTCTTATGCTGATGTAATAACCCGGAAATCTCGGCCAATTTAAAATTTTTATTTTGGCAATTTTAGTGAATTTTGAATATTTAAAATGAATTATTTTAAATAATAACAACGAAAAATTTATTTTTAATAGAATTTGAACATATATATTTATTTGAATCGTCGTTAGAATATAAATATTTATTTTAATTATAAAAGGAATTGAAAATGGCGCGGTAGTTCGAAAATTTGATTTCAAAGTTCAAATGAATGTACAGGATTCAAAATAAACCGGATTTTAGCAAAACCAAAAATATTTGAATCTATTTGATAATATCTTTCCTACGAATCCGAAAAATTGAAATTTCATAGCGGGGATAAAATGTTATGTCCAGTCGAAAATTCAGAATAGTCGCTATGGAATTCTAGCCCTTAAAAATGGAAATTTTGCAAACGACCTCGATTTTCGATGAAACCACTTTAGTTGGATCCGTGATGTCTAGTTATTGCTACATTCCAAAATTCGTAAATTTTCGAATCAATATGTGAGTGTGGCAAAGGAAAACGTGTTTGACTAGTTTTAGTTGATTTTAATCGGCTGGAAAATGGCCATTTTTCAAACGGTCTCAGAATCTGACGAAATTAGTTTTGTTAGGACCGTATCGTCAACACGAAGCTAGAAAATATTTTTTGGGAATTTTTAGAGTCCATACGTGGCCCCGGTAAAATGAAATGCGAGTTCAAATTCAATATATAGATTTATATTTTGATTTTGACAAAAACTGATCAAAACAATTGAATCATCCTGCAATACCTATCCCATTGTGTTCGGAATGGGAGTAATTAGCTAGGGACGATAGGCGGTGGGTCTCGTTTCGAGGTCAAAATAAAAAAGTACCTTTTTGTAATAATTAAATAATATATATTATAACACCTCACCCCTCTTCCCCTTCTCTCTCCCACTCAATATTGATTTCAGAGAAAAGAAAAAAAAGATGAAACCCTAGCTCGTCGATCGACAGCCGCCGCCATCCCCTCCGCTCGCCGCCTCTGCCTCCCCATCACGGCGCCGCACCCCTAGACCACCCCCTCACCTACGTCTCCTCCTCTCTATCTCGATTTCCCCAAAACCCGATGCCCTCCCCATCCCTGAAACGCGGCGCCAGTACCCGCCACCACCACTGCACCTCCTCCACCCCCTGCTGACCCCGACGCGCTGACGAACCCCCCCTTCGGATGAAGATGCTGTGAGTTTTTTTATTTGCTTATTTCAATTTATTTTAAAATTTTAGTTAATAAATATGGGATTTTTACGTTAATATAAATATGATAAAGTCTATATTTTTGTATGTATATAGTATATAAAGGAATGATTTTTATTTATATATATAATAGATAAAGATAAGATTTTTCATTAGTAGAAGAGTATGATTTTTAATATTACAAAGTTATGATTTTTATCATAACAAAGAAGAGATTTTTATTTGAACAAAGTTAGTGATTTTTATTTAGTTAAAGACGTGATTTTTATTTAAAGAAAGGTTGGATTTTTAATGAAGTAAAGATTTGATTTTTAGCGAAGTAAAAATATAATTTTTATATGATGTAATGAAATAAAAATATGATTTCTATTAGTGTAGAGTAATAAAAATTCGATTTCTATATAGTTGCGGTATAAAAATAGAATTTTTATATAGTAGCGGTATAAAAATGTGATTTTTTTTATCCATATAGAGTGATTATAAAAATGTGATTTTTATATACATAGCAACAATATAAAAATGTAATTTTTATATATGTAGTGGCTACGGACAATGAAATTGACAAAAGGCGAGCACGACGAAGATCTCTGCATATGAAGAGTCGTGGTGTATTGGTTTAGCTAGTCGGTGAGAGCTCCTCACTTTTATTTTAACTTCTAGTTGAAATATATAATAGGATGCCAACGGTGCTTAATAGCACCCGACACCCATTGTCCACAGACCATGGATGACTTGTTTATTTGATTGGTGTGTAGTGAAAGTTGATTGTGTGATGCGGAATGAAATAAAATATTTTATAGTGGAAAATATTTTATAGTTAAAAATATAATTTTTAACATGTATATAAAATAAATATTTATAAACAAATCGGACGATTTGTTTATATACACTAATTTGACTGATATTCATTGGGACGATAAATTTTACACATCGCCCAACTGCACAAATAAAATATGTGTTTGTTGATTTGAAACCCCACACGGGTATTGGGATGATATTTGACGTACACTAATCTCGATTGTTTAGTTGTATGTCAATCGATGGGTTGACAGACTGTGTAAGCGTTAATTATTTATAGTTAATGCTTATGCAGTTGTGTGGTGCACTTTGGATGACAGTTGATTTTTCATCATTGCTACTATATACATGTGTTGTATGGAATCCAAATAAATAATATTATATGGTAATTGGGTGAGTCTCATTCCAATTTAGAAAATAAAGAATAAATTCATGTGTTGAATAAAATATAAATTCATGTGTTGAATAGAATAAATTCATGTGTTGAATAGAATAAATTCATGTGTTGAATAAAATATAAATTCATGTGTTGAATAGAATAAATTCATGTGTTGAATAGAATAAATTCATGTGTTGAATAAAATATAAATTCATGTGTTGAATAAAATAAATTCATATATTGAATATAATATATTCATGTGTTGAATAATAATAAATTCATGTGTTGAATAGAATAAATTCATGTGTTGAATAATACATATATATATATATATATATATATATTCATGTGTTGAATAAAAGAAAATTCATGTGTTGAAGAAAATATTCATTTGTTGAATAGAATAATGAAGTTACTGAAATATATAAAGCCGTGTTGATTAGATTTTGAGCCATTTTGATGCGAACGATATTTATATTGATTTTATTCATGTCTATAATGAATATAGAAAAGGAATTAATTTCAAAATCTAATGTTTTGAAAATATTATCATTTATATATCGATGATATGGAATATTCAATTTTGATTAGAAATTGAATAGGAAGTTGAAATCGTTTTGAAAATGAATTTAAAACGATTTATAAAATACGTTTTGAAAGGAAATCGATGAAATATATATATTATATTATATATAAATATATATATATATATAGAAAGGCCTGAATAGAACGCGCCGCGCCGCAGCAGTTCGCGAATTTCGACCATTGAATTCGAATTGATATTACGGGAGATCCGACAGTCGGATTCTCCTAAAACCGGAGTCGTTGGGTTCGTATCGAAAAGAGCTTTCTAATGAATATTAGAGATTTGAAATCTAACGGTTGGATTTGGAATTATGTCCAAATCATATTTGGAAAAGGTCGCTGTAAGTGCAGTTCGATGACCATTGGTGGAAATCGACTGTACGGGCCTTGATAAAATTATTAAAAATAGTTATAATTTGTGTAAAAACATAAGAAATGATTTGTGAAGAATTGGGATGAAAAATTCCAAATTTGAAAAGATAAAAATAGATTTTTATCGAAATGAACTAGTTTTGAACTAGAATTATAATCCCATTTATTTTTAAAATAAATAAAGTGGATTTGAAATGGTTTTGAAAATAACCAGAATTTCCAATATTTGAATTGGAATGGATTTGAATCGAAATTACCTTTAGAATATTTCGATGTTGGATTTCGTGACTACACGTGACTACACATATATTGTTATGAAAATTTGAAAGATATGTTTATATCGTTGTTTCCAATACGATATTTGTTGGTCGTTGAATTTGATATTGAATATAAGCCGATATATTTTCTATTCAGAACCTTGCATTTAATATCGAATGGGATTTAGGTTTGTCGGGAATGGTGTCTTCATTAACACTGTTCTTAAGCCCAGTTGAGAATAAGATTAAATCTTTTATATTAGATTTAATGAAGTATACCAAATAAATGATGTTTAATTGGAATTGAATTGGAATGTGATTTTGGGTTTATAGTGAACCATGTTTTAAATGACATTGGTTCTTTAACCCAGTTAAAGACAGGATACGATTTCCCAAGTTAAATAATCATTGATAGTGATTTTTGGGAAGATTAAAACTAAGTGGAGTTTTAATGAATCTTTAATTAGATTGAAGTGATTGAGAATGGAGTATCACCAGTTTTTCTCCAGGCGATAGTTAAATCTTTAATTAGATTTGAACGTGACATGGTAATTAAATTTACCGATAACACCGTGGTTTTAAATATGAAGTATGACCGGTTTTATTTCATGGGATGAATAGTTTGGGATTGGGAAATAAAATAATTGATTACTTCGGTGCTGTTCGCTAATCCCGACTAATTTGAATTGATATTTAAAAGAAGATTAAAGAATAAATTTAAGGAATTTATCTTTGATAAAATTAATGGGAACCTTTCCCAAAGTGTAAGGATATTTGAATAAAAGAATATTCTGAATTGGAATGAGGCGTACGTTGTATTTGTGTAACACTTGTTTATTATATACACGAGTTATTCAGAAAGACCAGGTTTATCCCGTTCTGAATAACTGATTCGACGTGGTCTCGAGCATGAAGACGGTGGTCGAACACCGGAGGTCTTCACATCGTTTCGATGATTACTGATGATCTTGATTGGGCTGTACACCCAAGAGGAGGGAATCAGTTGGTGATCGTCCAGACGTACTTGGAGATCAATGGATATGCGAGGGACCAGGTGCCTCCGGTTTCGTTCAGACCCAGAACGAAATTGTATGGACTGTGTGTCTGACATTGGATTTTGCTCTGTGTTGATTGATCTCTATTAAATATACATCTGCCTGGTGAAGGGGAATTCATTCCCTTACTTCACCCTTCTCTGAGACGTACGGGATCAGAGGTTGTATATCGATAGACATCAGTCGCATGGTGTGAATTGTCTGTGTGGCATGCCTAAGTGGCAATTGATCAAGGCTTCTGTTGAAAAGCAAAGTCTTGTGGTTGATGATCAAAGCACCGCATGTGTGGCATAGCTTTGCGTAACGTTGATTCGCGAGCCTCACACCCCGGTTGTGAACCAGAAATGGGAGAGGACCTCAGGGAGGGCATGCGTTTCTTTCTAGCTAGGGTGGTGTCAGTGACCTACCAGCCCTGATATTTATATTATTTTCACTTGTGTGGTTGTTGCTGTTGCGAGGTGCCTCGGATATATCAGTGGCTGTGTGGAGCCGATGGAGTCATTTGGCTCATTTACGCCCCAAAGGGCGAGGAAACATAGTGTTCAGGAATTTTAATCCACATCGGTGGACCGGCCCAGACGATCCAAAGGATTGACTGAGTAATTGCCTGAGACATGGGCTAGATTGTCTCGAATTCGATGGAGGACGATCCCTTGCCTCAGTTCACAGACGGAAATCCAATTTCCAATACGTGACTTTGCAGTTTTGATTGTAAACCTATATATGGCGACATAGTGGTATGGGGCACTTATGCCGTCTATGATTGACACTTATGATTGAAATTGTTTTAACAGTATACACTTATAGTAATAATAAAACATGAAATTTAGTGTATCAAGCATTCTTTGGCAATTATAAGGTAAAAACCCTATCCTCCGGCTTGCGTTGCATTGTGTGATGGGACCTGGGTCTTATAATAGCTTCATTGTTCTTTATTTAGCATTCGCTGTTGTTTTATGCACTGGTATTCTTGGGAGGAAACTCGTTCCATGTTATATGGTATGGTCCCTTGATTTACCTAACTTTAAAATAAAGATTAATAACTGTTTTAGTTCTCACACCAGTCACATGACTGACCTGGAGTTTATTGTTTTAACCTAAACTATGGGTGCCCTTATTTTGAGACGGGCAGCTAGTAGTTTTGGTTTTGCAGATTCATATTCACAGGATCCTGGTTTACAACTGGAACAATACTCGGAAAGCTCTGTATCCGTGTATTACTTTCAGTTGTGTTTTGTATTATTTTCCGCTGCTATGTAATGTAATTTAAATCTCTGATATTTTCTATGTAACATTTATTCGTACTCAGTATATCCTTGTATTCTGATGGAATTGTTGTAATATACAATGGAATGTTCTTCTGTTTGCGTCCCGATGTGTCTTGTCCTCAATTTAATCCAGGCTTTCCCGTAAGGGGGATTTCGGGTTGTTTCATCGTGGTATCAGAGCTTTGGTTTATAGAGCTCGGAAAACAAGACATATTAGAACCAAACGAAAGAATTCATTAGAAATTGGATTAGTAATATCCAATGGGAATGACTCGTTAGAGATGGGATCAGTAGTATCCTAGAACGAGTGTGAAGATTATATAAATAAAATTGAAAATGAATTTTGTTTAGAAAATCTAAATTAATTATACGTATTTGAATATTTATTTGTATGGGCAATCCAATATATAAAGATTTTTCATGTACGTATGTTCCACGGGTATTCAAAGTTTTAATATATTGGGTAGATATAGAATTACACTCTAGTCGCCCGGTGGTGATTCTAATGATTGATATATCATCGTCAGAATTTATATTCGAGTGACGAAGGTGTGATATTTATATATTTCCAATTGACTGGTGTGAGAACCAAAACTAGATAGGGCTTATTGTTGTGAATTGGCATTAAAAATCTGATTTTTGGACTATGTATTAAAGTTATGTGATTGATAAGATAATCAACTAATTGATTGTTGGTTGTGTTGTTTGATTATAGTTTGATTAATTATAATGTTGAACAGTTAGCCAAATTGTATCAAATAGTGAGTTGTATTGAAAATTAGTCGTATTTGCATGCATATACATGTACTTACATTGAACAGGTCATAGCAAGGAGGCTAGAGAAGAGGAATAAAATTGTTTGCCCGACAAATAGGTACATGTTTATTGTATTTCTTGGGTTTTTGATGATTTTATGAGCTGCTTGGCTGTTTCTTTTTCTTTTTGGATTGGTGAGGGCCATGGGAGGCTATTTGAAATATCCCGAAGCTCCCGGTGCAGGGGAGGTTATGGCGAAATTTTTCAAAAATTTAGGGTGTTAGCCAAATTTTTGAGAAATTAGAAAAGTTCTTAGAAACTGAAAGGTTGAAGAACTTAAGCTGTAATGAAAACAATGGAAGTTGAGTTGATTTGTGAAACAACTTTCGGCTTCGTTCCTTTTCGGGGACGAAAAGTTTTAAGTGGAGGAGATTGTAATAACCTGGAAATCTGGGCCAATTTTAAATTTTTATTTTGGCAATTTTAGTGAATTTTGAATATTTGAAATGAATTATTTTAAATAATAACGACGAAAAATTTATTTTTAATAGAATTTGAACGTATATATTTATTTGAATCATCGTTAGAAAAATATTTATTTTAATTATAAAAGGAATTGAAAATGGCGCAGTAGTTTAAAAATTTGATTTCAAAGTTCAAATGAATGTACAGGATTCAAAATAAACCGGATTTTAGCGAAACCAAAAATATTTGAATCTATTTGAGAATATCTTTCCAACGAATCCGAAAATTGAAATTTCATAGTGGGGGTAAAAAGTTATGCCCAGTCGAAAATTCATAATAGTCGCTATGGAATTCTAGCCCTTAAAAATGGAAATTTTGCAAACGACCTCGGTTATCAACGAAACCACTTTTGTTGGATCCGTGATGTCTAGTTGTTGCTAGATTCCAAAATTCATAAATTTTCGAATCAATATGTGAGCATGGCAAAGGAAAACGTGTTTGACCAATTTCAGTTGATTTTAATCGTTTGGAAAATGGCCATTTTCCAAACGGTCACAGCATCTGACGAAATTAGTTTTGTTAGGACCGTATCGTCAATACGAAGCTAGAAAATATTTTTCAGGAATTTTTAGAGTCCATACGTGGCCCCGGTAAAATGAAATGCGCGTTCAAATTCAATAAATGGATTTATATTATGATTTTGACGAAAACTGATCGAAACAGTCGAATCAGCCTGCGATACCTATCCCATTGTGTTCGGAATGGGGTAATTAGCTAGGGACGACAGGCGGTGGGTATCGTTTCAAGGTCAAAATAAAAAGGTACCTTTTTGGAATAATTAAATAATATATATTATAACACCTCACCCCTCTTCCCCTTCTCTCTCCCACTCAATATCGATTTCAGAGAAAAGAAAAAAAAAAGAAACCCTAGCCCGTCGATCGACAGCCGCCGCCATCGCCTCCGCCTCCTCCATCACGGCGCCGCACCCCTAGACCACCTCCTCACCTCCGACTCCCCCTCTCCATCTCGATTTCCCCAAAATACGATGGCCCCCCATCCCTGAAACGCGGCGCCAGTACCCGCCACCACCACCACACGTGCTCCACCCCCTGCTGACCCGACGCGCTGACGAATCCCCCCCTCGGATGAAGATGCTGTGAGTTTTTTTTTTTTTTTTGCTTATTTCAATTTATTTTAAAATTTTCAGTTAATAAAAATAGGATTTTTACGTTAATATAGATATGATAAAGTCTATATTTTTGTATGTATATAGTATATAAAGGAATGATTTTTATTTATATATTAGTGGATAAAGATAAGATTTTTCATTAGTAGAAGAGTATGATTTTTAATATTACGAAGTTTTGATTTTTATCATAACAAAGAAGAGATTTTTATTTGAACAATGTTAGTGATTTTTATTTAGTTAAAGATGTGATTTTTATTTAAAGAAAGGTTGGATATTTAATGTAGTAAAGATTTGATTTTTAGCGAAGTTAAAATATAATCTTTAGCGAAGTAAAAATATAATTTTTATATGGTGTAATGAAATAAAAATATGATTTTTATTAGTGTAGAGTAATAAAAATTCGATTTCTATATAGTAGCGGTATAAAAATAAAATTTTTATCTATATAGCAGCGGTATAAAAATGTGATTTTTTTTATCCATATAGAGTGATTATAAAAATGTGATTTTTATATACATAGCAATGATATAAAAAGGTGATTTTTATATATGTAGCGGCTACGGATAATGAAATTAACAAAAGACGAGCATGACGAAGATCTCTACATATGAAGAGTCGTGGTGTATTGGTTTTGCTAGTCGGTGAGAACTCCTCACTTTTATTTTAATTTCTAGTTGAAATATATACTAGGATGCAGAAGGTGCTTAGTAGCACCCGACACGCGTTGTCCACAGACAATGGACGACTTGTTTATTTGATTGGTGTGTAGTGAAAGTTGATTGTGTGATGTGGAATGAAATAAAATATTTTATAGTGGAAAATATTTTATAGTTAAAAATATAATTTTTAACGTGTATATATAATAAATATTTATAAACAAATCAGACAATTTGTTTATATACACTGATTTGACTGATATTGATTGAGACGATAAATTTTACACATCGCCCAACTGCACAAATAAAATATGTGTTTGTTGATTTGAAACCCCACACAGGTAATGGGATGATATTTGACGTACACTAATCCTAATTGTTTAGTTGTATGTCAATCGATAGGTTGACAGACTGTGTAAGCGTTAATTATTTATATTTAATGCTTATGCAGTTGTGTGGTGCACTTTGGATGATGGGTGAATATTTATCTTTGCTATATGGAATCCATATAAATAATATGATATGGTAATAGAGTGGGTCTCATTCCAATTTAGAAAATAAAGAATAAATTCATGCGTTGAATAAAATATAAATTCATGTGTTGAATAGAATAAATTCAAGTGTTGAATACAATAAATTCATGTGTTGAATAAAATATAAATTCATGTGTTGAATAGAATAAATTCATGTGTTGAATAAAATATAAATTCATGTGTTGAATAGAATAAATTCATGTGTTGAATAATAATAAATTCATGTGTTAAATAGAATAAATTCATGTGTTGAATAAAATATATATTCATGTGTTGAATAAAAGAAAATTCATGTGTTGAAGAAAATATTCATTTGTTGAATAGAATAACGAAGTTATTGAAATATATAAAGCCGTGTTGATTAGATTCGCGCCATTTTGATGCAAACGATATTTATATCAATTTTATTCAAGTTTATAATGAACATAGAAAAGGAATTGATTTCAAAATCTAATGTTTTGAAAATATTATCATATATATATCGATGATATGGAATATTCAATTTTGATTAGAAATTGAATAGGAAGTTGAAATCGTTTTGAAAACAAATTTAAAATGATTTATAAAATACGTTTTGAAAGGAAATTGACGAAAAATATATAATATTATATATATAATGGCCTGAAAAGAACGCGACGTGCCGCGGTAGTTCGCGAATTTCGACCATTGACTTCGAATTGATTTTACGGGAGATCCGACCGAAGGATTCTCCTAAAACCGGAGCCGTTGGGTTCGTATCGAAAAGAACTTTCTAATGAATATTAGAGATTTGAAATCTAACGGTTGGATTTTGGAATTATGTTCAAATCAAATTTGGAAAAGGTCGTTGTAAGTGCAGTTCGATGACCATTGGTGGAAATCGACTGTACAGGCCTTGATAAAATTATTAAAAATAGTAATAATTTGTGTAAAATCATAAGAAATGATTTTTGAAGAATTGGGATGAAAAAATCCAAATTTGAAAAGATAAAAATAGATTTTTATCTAAAAGAACTAGTTTTGAACTAGAATTATAATCCCATTTATTTTTAAAATAAATAAAGTGGATTTGAAATGGTTTTGAAAATAACTAGAATTTCCAATAATTGAATTGGAATGGATTTGAATCGAAATTGTCTTTGAAATATTTCGATGTTGGAATTCGTGACTACACATATATTGTTATGAAAATTTGAAAGATATGTTTATATCGTTGTTTCCAATACGATATTTATTGGTCGTAGAATTTGATATTGAATATAAGCCGATATATTTTCTATTCAGAGCCTTGTATTTAATATCGAATGGGATTTAGGTT
This sequence comes from Allium sativum, assembly GCA_030737875.1. Taxonomy (NCBI): domain Eukaryota; kingdom Viridiplantae; phylum Streptophyta; class Magnoliopsida; order Asparagales; family Amaryllidaceae; genus Allium; species Allium sativum. The sequence goes on from CM060912.1 coordinate 62,777,103, forward strand.
TGTCGGGAATGGTGTATCCATTAACACTGTTCTTAAACCCAGTTGAGAATAAGATTAAATCTTTTATATTAGATTTAATGAAGTATACCAATTAAATGGTGTTTAATTGGAATTGAATTGGAATGTGATTTTGGGTTTATAGTGAACCGTGTTTTAAATGACATTGGTTCTTTAACCCAGTTAAAGACAGGATATGATTTCCCAAGTAAAATAATCATTGATAGTGATTTTTGGGAAGATTAAAACTAAGTGGAGTTTTATTGAATCTTTAATTAGATTGAAGTGGTCGAGAATGGAGTATCACCAGTTTTGCTCCAGGCGATAGTTAAATCTTTAATTAGATTTGAACGTGAAATAGTAATTAAATTTACCGATAACATCGTTGTGTTAGATATGAAGTACGACCAGTTTTACTTCATGGGATGAATAGATTGGGATTGGGAAGTAAAAAAATGAATACTTCGGTGTGGTTCGCTAATCCCGACTAATTTAAATTGATATTCCAAAGAAGATTAAAGAATAAATTTGAGGAATTTGTCTTTGATAAAATTAATGGGAACCTTTCCCAAAGTGTAAGGATATTTGAATAAAAGAATATTCTGAATTGGAATGAGGCGTATGTTGTGTTTGTGTAACAATTGTTTATTATATACACGCGTTATTCAAAAAGACCGGGTTTATCCCATTCTGAATAACTGATTCGACGTGGTGTCGAGGATGAAGACGGTGGTCGAAGACCGGAGGTCTTCACATCGTTTGGGTGATTACTGATGATCTTGATTGGGCTGTACACCCAAGAGGAGAGAATTAGTTGGTGCTCGTCCAGACGTACTTGGAGATCAATGGATATGCGATGTACCAGGTACCTCTAGTTTCGTTCAGACCTAGAACGACCTTGAATGGACTGTGTGTCTGACATTGGATTTTTCTCTGTGTTGATTGGTCTCTATTAAATATACATCTGCTTGGTGAAGGGGAATTCATTCCCTTACTTCACTCGTCTCTGAGACGTACGGGATCAGAGGTTGTATATCGATAGACATCAGTCGCATGGTGTGAATTGCCTGTGTGGCATGCCTAAGTGGCAATTGATCAAGGCTTCTGTTGAAAAGCTAAGTCTTGTGGTTGATGATCAAAGCACCGCCTATGTGGCTTAGCTTTGTGTAACGTTGATTCGCGAGCCTCACACCCCGGTTGTGAACCAGAAACGAGAGAGGACCTCAGGGAGGGCATGCGTTTATTTCTAGCTAGGGTGGTGTCAGTGATCTACCATCCCTGACATTTATATGATTTTCACCTATGTGGTTGTTGCTGTTGTGAGGTGCCTTGGATATATCGGTGACTGTGTGGAGCCGATGGAGTCATTTGGCTCATTTACGCCCCAATGGGCGGGGAAACGTAGTGTTCAGGCATTTTAATCCACATCGGTGGACCGGCCCAGACGATCCAAAGGATTGACTGAGTACTTGCCTGAGACATGGGCTAGATTGTCTCGAATTCGGTGGAGGACGATCCCTTGCCTCGGTTCACAGACGGAAATCCAATTTCCAATACGTGACTTGGCAGTTTTGATTGTAAACCTATATATGGCGACATAGTGGTATGGGACACTTATGCCGTCTATGATTGATACTTATGATTGAAATTGTTTTAACACTATACACTTATAGTAATAATAAAACATGAAATTTAGCGTATCAAGCATTCTTTGGCTATTATAAGGTAAAAACCCTAACCTTCGGCTTGCGTTGCATTGTGTGATGGGACCTGGGTCTTATAATTGCTTCATTATTCTTTATTTAGCATTGCGCTGTTGTTTTATGCACTGGTATTCTTGGGAGGAAACCCGTTCCGTGTTATATGGTGTGGTCCCTTGATTTACCCAACTTTAAAATAAAGATTAATAACTGCTTTAGTTCTCACACCAGTTACATGACTCACCTGGAGTTTATTGTTTTAACCAAAACTCTGGGTGCCCTTATTTTGACACGGGCAGCTAGTAGTTTTGGTTTTGCAGATTCATATTAACATGATCTTGGTTTACAGCTGGAACGATACTCTGAAAACTCTTTATCCATGTATTACTTTCAGTTGTGTTTTGTATTATTTTCCGCTGCTATGTAATGTAATTTAAATCTCTGATATTTTCTGTGTAATATTTATTTGTACTCAGTATATCCTTGTATTCTGATGGAATTGTTTTAATATACAATGAAATTTTCTTCTATTTGCGTCCCGATGTGTCTTGTCCTCAATTCAATCCGGGCTTTCCCGTAAGGGGGATTTCGGGTTGTTTCAGCTGATCTAGAGGGAAACTCAATTGTTATGGGAAATTCACGATGCACAAACTGAATTAGACAACAACGATCACGCAACATAAGATAGGTTCTTTGTTATCCCACTTTTTTGCACAATATAAGGAGAAATCGTCTGTTGTCTAGCAAAGCCCATGAAATCATTATGTTATAAAGATTTCATGCATGACATTCAAACAACATTTTGTATGTTTTTTGATTGCAGTTATAAAAAATTTAGATTTGGCTTCATGCAAATGTTTTTTTCCTCTAAAATGTTGGTCAACATTTTATTTCCCTCTCATATTTTAGATATGATTTCAGATACATACTTTATGTTGTTTGATTAGAGTTATAAAAAATTTGGATTTGGATCTAAATAAATTTGCTCTCTCTCCAAAAAATGGCTAATAGTTTAACTTTTTCTTTCTATATTTTAATTTTGTATTCTGATAGTTGTTTGAAGAAGTAATCAATAAATTTACTTTTCGATCCATTTCCACCTCTATGGTTTATTGTTTCCATTGTTTGTTGGGTTTGTGAAAATATTACGTGTTCAGATCCATATTATACTTTACTTTCCTACTCACAGTTTTATTTTCCCTCTGGTTCTTCTTATTATTTTTCACTTTCTCTTTCCTGTAATCTATTTATCTCAAAACCCAATATAACCCTAATCGGACCTTATCTTGAAGATTCGGCAGCGAAACCCTAATCTATGATCAATTGTTTTCCGACTTTGATTGTCTTGCTCGCTTCGCCCAGGTAATAAATCTAGGAGTGAGCATTATTCGGTTAAACCAAACAAACCAATTTATTTTAGTTGGTATGGTTTGGTTTTGAAATTAAATTGATTTGTAATTGGTCCGGGAAAAGGTTGGTTATCGGTTTAACCAAATTAACCGAACTTTTACTATATTTTCAAAATAATCGATGTTATAATAAATAATTTTAGGTTAGTTCAGTTATTTAAGTAAATTCTAGTCATCACCTATGTATAAAAATTGATATTTGAGAGCATAAAAATCACAAATAATAATACTCTGATCACATATTTATAATTTATTTCAAATTATAGTGAACATTCCAAACATAACGTGTAAAAGTATTTTTAGTTCGGTTTAATCGGATAGCTAATCGAACCAACCAAACTTAATTTAGTTAGTTAGGTTTGTTTTTTCATTTTTCTTGGTTTTAATTTGGTTTGACTAATTTCACTATCAGATAAACAAAACCAACTAAACGTTCACCCCTAAATAAATTTCCTTTTACAGTTATTATATATTTTTTGATTTCATTTGATATTTGGGATCATATATTTTTCCATTGACTTTGGATATCAAATTCGATTTGGAGGTCGAAGCCCAACTATGATCTTGATTTCCAATTCAAATTCCTTTTGGAAATCGATTTTGATTTTGATTTCAAAATTGATTTTGATTCCAATTTCAATTTTTGTTCAGTTTAATTGTTAAAATATTTCACTGAGAAATGAATTGATTCAGAGATTTGGCCTAATTTAAGTGGCGGTGAACTTTTAAGAAGTTTTTTGCAGATTTGAATTGTTTTAATTTGTTAACTTTGGTGTTATGTGAATCATTTAGTTTTACTATGGTTTTTGTTTATTTGTTTTCATTTCTGGTTCAAGAAACCAATAACAGTTTTTATTCTGAAATTAACATTATTATTATTTGAACCACCTCCGCTTCAAACCAGACCTCTACCTCCTACTCCATCGCCTCCATAACCACTTCCTAACCCTACTTCTCTACCACCTCGCATCCTGCATAACCCTAGCACCTCCACATGTCCTCCTTTTGTACCACAAAAAAACGGTCCTCCTTTTCGAATCGAAACCATGCAACGTTGGATCTTGACTCCACCACCATTGAAGCCCGTCTTCTTAGGAAAAGGTTTACTTCCTTCAATAGAGATCTATGAAGCTGCTAAAGAACATTGGAATGGTTACTTAGTGGGCCACTTCCCCAACAAGCCTCTATCGTACTTTGCCATCATCAACCACTTAGAAAAGGTATGGCACCCTTTGGGCGATATAAAGGTCAGATTCACCGAAAAAGTTTTCTTTTTTTATCGATAATATTGAGGATAGGGACAGAACTCTATGCGCTGACCTGGTTATTATACAAAACAAGTTTTTATTTTCAGACTATGTGAAGCTGGATTAGGATACTTAACTAGAAGTATCAGATCTGTACCGATTTGGATTAACTTGACCAGTCTTCCTTTTTATGGTTGGACTAAAATTGGTATTAGATGGTTGGCAATGCGATTCGAAAAATTTCTTTGCATGGATCTATCAACTGACAAACTTGATAGATTGGAATTTGCGAGATGTATGGACGAGGTACACCACACGATGAACTGCCTTTAGTTTTTCCAGTGACGTTACCATATGGTAGTGAGCAAGACGTGTATGTTACATGTCAATGAAGTCTATAAATTTGCGTTAGTGCGATTCGTTTGGTCATACCACCTAAATGTATTATAAGAAAAATAATGATGTTATAGAGGAAACAAAAAGTAAAAGAAGTAAAAAAACTACAGTTGACATTTCTTATGCTTCAAAGCAGAATAACGAAAACCCTTATCGTGGAGTTGAACCACAAGTGAGAAAAACTACAGAATGGAAGAAAGTTGGTTTTGTTTCTCCACTTAAATCTGTTCTAGAGAAAAAGAAAGGTCAGGATAATGATGTCATCAGCGATAAGAACAACTTCTCGGGATTAGATGCTTTGAATGAAGAAGAAATAGACGTGGAGTTAGGTACAGAATATGAAGAGGCTGAGATGCAACAAGTTCGCTGCCACTACCAAAAGTAACCCCTAATATAGGTTGATAGTGAAAGGGTATCAGAGGAACATAAGCACAGAAAAATCTTCTGAAAGCAAAAAGCCAAATGATAGAAAGAGCCGAAAGTAAGAAAGAATGGTCAGACAGTAGCATAAACCAGCACCTCTGAGGGAGAAAGGGGCTCAAAATCTAGAAGATGCCAGCGAAGTTTATCTTACACAGTCTACCCGATAGGGTCCATCTGATAGGAATTATTCGGCAGGGATTTATGTAGCGAAAGGTCACCTAAGTCAGGAACTAAGAAAGAGAAAGACAATAACTTCACTTAATGAAACCCGGAAGGCCCATCAGTATTAACCTACTTAATATCGATACATCAAAAAGTAGACGAATCAAGGGTGTCAAGCCAGAGGCACATAAAGATTGTCCTGAACCAACTTCTGAAACACCTACTACATAAATGACGAAAGGTCACATTAATAGACAACAGACACATTACCAGGATCTACCTTGCAAAAGACCATACTAACCCCAAAAGCTTCGCCAGAAGGCCAACTGCCACCCTAGCGGAGATACAGGCTATCAGTACTAGTCTACTTAGTACAGACACTAACATGGTTTTGAACTAGTAGCCATCTACATACATCAGGAGGGCAAGCTCCTCTAAGTATTCATGCGAAAGCCGGAAGCCTACATCCAAAAGCTTACATCTGAAAGCCTACATCCGAGGGCCACTTCCAAGATTCGAATGCCATCTGAAAGTCACCACATCGACAAGTTAATCCCAACCTCAAAGAAGTCCCAATTGACCGGGATCCTCACTTGGGAGGCTATAATTAGCACTACAAAAGTGGCCCAAAGCCAAGCATCCGAGACCAAGGAAAAAAGCGTCCAACAAAGGCCCATGCGGACCCAATAGCCAAACAGTGGAAGGGACCCTGAATCCTCTATAAATAAAACACAGGGGTCACATTTAGAGACAAAAAAAATTCATTTCTCAATCATGTTTCTTGTTCCTTAAGGAGCAAACCAAAAATTCCAAATCGGATAGGGGATTCCCTCAAATCTTGTAATATATCTACACTTTATAAAAGAAGAAGTCCGAGGCTTAAACATTCCGTGATTTGATAATCATATTGTGTCATTTATGATGGAATAGGGAGTTAACACTAACCTTTCGTATGAAGGAGTTGACCGCGAAACCCTCGTAAAGAGGGAAGGTTTCATAGGAACACGAAGTCTCCCCCCTTCATCTTGGGGGTTAGCAACGTAAATCAACCCTCTCATAATAATCCTAATGCATATCAACTCTGGAAAAGAGGTTGATTGCAGGCTTATAGCTTGATCACCGACGCAGCCAATGCCCTTTGGTCTGGCTCAATGCGAAAGGATCATTTAAGTTAACAAGCACTGTAGAACCCTTACCAACCGAGTATCGGGAAGCATTAGCATGTTTTCTTCTTATCACAATGTATATCATCTTACCCATGGTCCAAGGAGTAACTGATTGCGCAATGCTTCAGTTGTACCCAGATAAATAAACCCTTCTTCAAGGTACTTCAGGACCCCATAATTCTGTAAGATGTTGTTCATCCCTTGAGGGAAGAATAACTAATCTTCAGAACGCAGATTCTTGTACTTAAGGAACGGTAGATTTAGCTAAGGAAAGAAGACCCTAGATTGCCCTTCGGTAATCTTAGTTCATGGTTATATAAATTTGTCTAGTTATATGTTCCATATAACTCATTCCGGGTGTGGACAGAAAATATCATTAACATTTTAGCGTTCGAAGAAGGGGACTGAACCTCCCACCTTGCGGTTAATCCATAAAAAAAATTGGTAAATTTATAGCCCCATGGAAAGAAAGATGAAATCAAAAAGATTGGAAGAGCGAAACAAGGAACCGGCTCCTAATGCAACTCTCTAAGGAAACATGGATCTAATGCTAATCTAAACAATAACGAAAGAGTAGCCACATCCAGCCCTACACAAGCACCGAACTTAAATGCAATGGAAGATAATGTCGCAAGAATTCTGGCCTTGGAGAAGAAACTCCAAGAGATGCAAACGCAGATGAATGCCGCTCAAACACAGAAGTCTTCAAGACTCACCAAATCTAGTCAAGAGAAACGAATGAATCTTCGAAAAGAAAGGCTCCCATTCAACACTCTGAAGCAAAGGAGAAGCTCAAGGCAATTTCCTCCAAGAAGAAGAAGAAGTCCCACTTGACAGGAATAGACCATCAAGGATATCAATGCAAGCAAGAACATCCCAGGAGTTCGACTTCCAAAGGTTATGATCCAAAGAGAACAAACTACGACAACACGGAAGCTTATCTTAAAGACATTGCTCAGAAGACCGTGAAGGACCTGCTGGGAAGCAAGGGGAAGAGAACCTAAGATGATAGGGTTAACGACAACAAAAGGGTAGCCCCTTTCATCAGTGAAATTTTGAACACTATAATACCATCTAGAGTGAAGGTTTCAAACATATAATATTTTAGGACAACTGATCCTGATGATCATCTAATGGACTTCGACAGCCAGATTGATTTCTATAATGCTTCAGGAGCCGTTAGATGTCGTCTTTTCCCAGTGAACTTTCAAAGGGTGTTAGCAAAGTGGTATCGTCAGTATAGGAAAACACCATTTACTCATGGAAACAGTTCTCCTATGAATATTCCATGCAGTTCTATATCTGCAAAGATCCGACAGTTGATTATATAGTCATCGCTAACATCAAACAAAGGCAAGGGGAGTCTCTAGGAGATTTTCAAAAAATGTTCAATATCGAGGCATTAAAGGCCAAGGATATGAAGACCGTGACAAGTTGATTGCTGTACACAAAGGGTTAATCGAAAATACCCACTTCTAGAAGAAATTATATATTCACGGCTGTAAAGACTTACAAGACTTTCATTTCCAAGTCGACAAGTTTATTTACATGGACGAATTTTACTTCACAAAGAGAAAGTTCGGGCCTCGAGGGGAAGGAAGGTCGAACTTTGGATGAAAGCCCCCTGAAGGAAATCAAAAGAGATCAAGGTGGGAAGATTCTAATACCAACTCGGTTTCTCTAAACAAGTCCATCTCGTTTGTATATGATGTTGCAAGAGAAAGGGTTAATAACTTCCCAGTCTCGTTAAAAGCAAAGAATTGCCCAAAATTTTATTCCGGTGGGAAGTATTGAAAATTCCACAAAACCAACGGAAATAAGACTGACGAGTGTAAGGTATTGGATAGGATTATTCAAAAGCTATTTCGAGAGGGACATCTGAAAGAATTTGTTTTAAATAAAACAACATCAGCTCAACATACAAATGGACAATAGGAATTTTGTGTGAGTGCAATAGGGGCTACTATGGAAGAGAGCAACCTAGACTTGGGTCCGCCCATAAATTGAATCAATGTAATCCATGGAGGGCTGCACCTTGCCGAAAGCTGTCCGAGAGCTAGGAGTCAATACGTGAAGGAAGCTATGGAGGGAATATTCTCCATTCAAGAAGAACCATCGTAGAAGAACGCGCTATGCTCTCAAAATGCACAACCTACTGGTCTCTCTAGAAGAACTGAAAACAGGGGTCCTCTACCGGCATAACGATCCCCTTATGATAACAACGCAAATAGGACTCTCTGTTGTTTCCAAAATCCTCGAGGGCACTGGGAGTGCCGTCAATGCCATCTTCAAGCATGCTTTCGATCAAATAGGAATTTCTGAGAAGAATTTGGAGCCAAGAAACGACCCAATCTTCGGCTTCAACAATAAGGGATCAACTTCGATGGGGGCAGATCAACCTTCTGGTTCAAGTTGGATAGTCTCCGCTTCATAGGACCTTCGAAACTCTCTTTGTTGTGATCGATCAACCGACCTGTTACAATGCCATCTTTGGACGACCAGCTTTGGAAGAGATGGACGCTTTCGTATCTTCTAAGTATCTTATGTTAAAATTCATAACCTAGTAGGAATGGGGTACCATCAGGGGAGAATAGTTTAATTCTCGCGAATTGTACTCCACAACAATTGACAAATACAAAAGGGAGTGTTCTGCGTACTTTGATTCTTCTATTGTTTTTATACCTTCGGATAACGGATTCTTACATCCCACATTTGAAACCAAGATAAAAAATAATAAGGCTGACAAGCGTGCTAATGGTTGGTACACTTCTTTGAAAAGGAGGAGGAAGAGATCCGATGATGTAATCTTGATTGAAGAGGGAGAAATCATCATGGATTTGGATTCTAGAGGGGACATTGAAAGAATGAAACCAATAGAAGACGTGGAAGAGGTAAACGTTGACTCAAAGGATAAATCGAAGGTCGTCAACATAGGGAAAAGGCTGATAGTGCACCTTGAGAGTGACCTAATTCAGTTCCTATAACTCAAAAAGGATGTCTTCACTTGGACCTATTCAGAAATGATCGATATCAATCCTTCTATTATGAGTAGTGCCCTAAACATTGACCCTTAAGTGATCCCGACTCGGCAAAAGAAAAGACTATATAATAGAGACCGGCTAAAAGTCTTGAGGAGGAAGTCAAAAGGTTAGAAACAAACGGGTTTAACCGAGAAGTCCTTTACCCAAAATAGTTAGACAATTCCGTGCTAGTGAAGAAGTCCAACAGGAAGTGGATAACATGTGTTGATTATATGTACTTAAACAAGGCTTGCCCAAAAGATTTTTATCCCGTTCAGCAGATTGACCAGTTAGTTGATGCCACGAGTGGTCACAAGATAATACCCCTTATGGATGCTTACTCGGGGTATAACCAAATTCCAGTGCATAAACCTGACGAAGAGCATACAAGCTTTATCACTGATTGGGGAACATTTTTCTATAAAGTGATGCCCTTTAGGTTGAAAAATGCGGGTGCAACATGCCAAAGACTGGTAAACAGGATGTTCCAAGAACAGACAAGGCGCAATATGGAAGTATATGTGTATGACATGTTAGTAAAGTCCACCAAAAAAGAGAACCATCTAAAGGACCATCTAAAGGGCTTGGAAGAAATGTTCAATATCTTAAGGAATACCGAATGAAGTTAAACCCGCAAAAGTGTTCTTTTGGAGTTCAATCTGGAAAGTTCCTGGGATATGTGGTAAGTGAGCAGGGGATTGAAGCTAGACCTGACCAAATCCAGGCCATAAAAGACATGGAATAGCCCAGTATAAACAAAGAGGTTGTTAACCCTCTTTTTGGTAAAAGACGTAGCAGGCCAAATCGAAGCCCAAACGTGCAACCAATCGAGTTAGACAGATCGTATTCCATGAAGCCCAGTAGAAGCTCAGCCCAAAGAAGCCACATATCGGGCCAATCAAGTTGATATCTAACATCGGAATACTCGCTTTCCCAGTCAACCGAAAGAACCGCTCTCGCACATGGCGTATCGACCGAGTATTTCGGATCTACATGAAATATCGAGCTGAGCTGTTCAAATGCTTGGCCCGACTCTCAAGGAAGAAAAAGCGGTCAACCATATCCGGACAAAGCTGTACTTTTTATATACCTCACCGTGGATGCCATGTCGGCCACAACTTCCGAGGATACTATTTATGACTAGTGGAATTAGTCTTCAACCGCTATTCTAACCAAGTGATGGACTCCACGTGTTTGTGCTTTTCCGGAAAGGCCGGGCCATGTCACAACAGCCCAAGCTGCTATCCCCACCTATAAATACCTCAAAGCTTAAAAAAGGAAAAGTGGAGTGGAAGGACTTGGAAATACTTCTCCGACCTTTCTTTTTTTGGCTCATACTTCTTCTTCCCATAAAACCATTATCTGGAAGAGAAAATAGCCACTTTCTCTCTTTTCTCCAAATAGAAAAAGCATTGTACATGTAATCAAAAGAAAAAGTAACATATATAAAGTGGATGTAGGCACCGTCTTTACCGAACCACTATAAAAATTCTGTGTGTTTTCCCCATTTCGTTTACTTTTTTGCATTTTATAATAATGTTCGTGTGCTCTTCACATGATTGGGGGTTTATTGTCACTAGTGACCAACTTTTGATGTCAACACTTTACCGTGCCAGGAAGGGGGGATTTGCCTTGATCCATGGCGAACAAACGAAAGAAAGATACAACATCGTCTCGTCCCGCAAACACTGATGCAGCCGATACTAATGCTACAGAAGCAAGTCACAAAGTTTCCTCTCATGAAGATATGTCTCGATTTCTTACCCGGGACGACATGGATAAAATCATGGTCGAGTTCAGAGACCATATGACATCTCAGGATAAACTCCTCGAACGACAGCAGCAGTTGATGGATCACCTTCTCGGTCGACTGGAGACAGGATTGAATGCTTCAACATAATTTCCTCCACTGGCCGAGACTGGGGCAACAACTGATCTTCGATCTACATAGAATCAGGCCACTAATCAGGCTACACCTTTATTTCAGCCTGGTTTGGTCCCACCAACCGATCGATCACAATCAGGACTATCAATTCCAGCAACCAGCGTAGCTACAGCAGCAGAACCTCAGGAGGCTCGCGATCAAGATCTAGATCGGTCGAACACTTTGCCTCCGCTCTTCGGAACACCTCGACCTATCGAACCAGTCGAGCAGCCACCGGGTCCCTCAGAATCAAAGCCATTCCCGTTACAACCTAGAATCTTACCCAGACCAGTCTAACCACTCTTCACCTTCAACGAAGAGCGGGTGCGGCCTTCCCTTCGAACCAGGGAAGCCACCCTGCTATATCGGTCCTCACAGTGGAAGAAGAAAATGCTACCGTAGAACATACTAACCTCGCTCCCACCAGGGGCACCTCTGAGCTCCAAACATCACATGCTATGCTAGATCAGCCTAGGGCCTCTGTTACGGGTACGGCTTGACCCACTACTCATCAGGTTCAAGAGGGGCTATTCTCCCCAGAACCACCTACTGTGGCTCACTTTCCCACACACCTTTACTCTACTTTCGGAAGACGGGCCTAGCCAACGGCCGCCCTTCCAATCATGATTTTGCAAGATCCTCGCACTAAAGCTTCCCTGGATACTGAGCCAAATTCATGGCAATGACTCCTCGGAGATGGAAGCCAGCTTGCAAGCATCATCCGACGCTTTACTCGGGGCACTTCCACGCAGCAAGACATAGATAATATCAATCGCAGCCCTTTCACTAGGGACCCTCCGGACTTCAAGTTCCCAGCTATCGAGCCATACAATGGTCGCACTGATCCAACCATTCACCTCATGCGATACATGCGACATATGGAAGTACTTGGCGCATCGACCAACGTCATGGCTAAGTGCTTCCCGATCTTTCTCACTGATATAGCTGGAATGTGGTTTGGACAGCTGACAATGGAGTCGATCAGCAGCTGGAATGAAACACCCACCTCCGTTAGGGTCACTCACAATTGGAATGCCCTAATTTTGGTGGAGGTTTATGAATATAAGTCACAGATACACAAGACAGATATAAATACACATATTTTTAAATAGCGGAAACAACAGCAACTTTTATTTCATCAAAATACGTGTTACACAAACCATACCATAATTGTCTTACAATACTTCCAAAACATTACATTTCCATAACTGTCTTGATTTTCAAAGAAGCATAAAACATAAATAAAGCAACAAAATCCCCATAATGATATCCAAAGCCATGATACAAGCCAAAGAGATCCAAACCGTACATCTACTGTCTTCAAGCTTGCAAAAAGAGTCTGACTAGGCTGAGTTTTTTCCTCCCTGTGGACCTGGGGGGAACGAAAGAAAAGAAGACGAAAAGAAAAAAAAAACGGAGTCAGACATAAAGTATGAGTAAATCTAGTGACTTTTCAGTATGTGAATAAGAAAAGGATATGATAGACATAAACTAAAAAACAGGATAGTATCATAACTAAGGGAGTGTAGTCTAGAATCGAATATACTATCGAACCCACACTATATCTCTGCATTTACTAGTATTACTCTAACCGGCACCCCATGCTGAGGGTGAAGTGATCCTTTTTGTTTTCAAAAGATCGGCTCCTACTCGTACGTGTGTCTTACGGCTACCCCAAGAAGTGTAGATACCTATGCTGGTCCCACCATGAGGTGTATCAAGACCCATGGTGGCGGCCTCGACACAATTACTAGAAGGCATAGGATATACTACTGGTGCCCCCAGTGCCCCGCTTGTCTGCTCCGGAGTGCGTGCACGACTGCACACCGTTAGACCTACACTGTGCACCTAACGTTGTCGTTATTTGACCGCTTACAATCAGCCCAGTAATCGTGCCCCACCCTGCCTAGTTTCATGGTACCGTTGATACCTAACTTGGGTTACTGCTGAAACGGGTCCCTACGTTACCAGGGTTTTCTAGTCAAACATGTTAAGTGGTTAAGTGTATGTATATACTTAACCCCCACCCATCAGTATTTGTTAACATGTTGAATCTTTGGTTAAGTGTTTTCAGTTGACTTAACCCTACCACCTGTCCTTAGCCTTTTAGAGCACCGACCACTCACATTAGACAGATATCACTACGGTTACTGGATGTGCCGGTTGGTTCCGGGCAGGCTTACACCGTAGTTCAGTCTAACCTCGGGTCTTTATTGGGCTCAATGTTTAACCACCCACATTGGATAGGTATTATTGTGACTACTGGACAGCCGGGCGGGTCCGGGCAGGTTTATGTCACAACTCAACCCAAACTCGGGTCAAACATGTCGTCTTTTCTAGATTTTCATATTTCATTATTTATGTAAATGTCATGTCGTCTTTTAATTTGGGTATAACAATTTATACCGCAAAAATGTCACATTCGTTGGCACGCGCCAAAGATGCCAACATATTTATTTATATCATGTTTTACACCCAACGCTATTATCCCCGTTTGTACGTACTAATGTTGGGCTCTACACAATTCAGCCCAACTTGATAAACGTGATAAAAGGGGAAATTCAGAACATATAATATTTCTATGATACATAGAAGGTGTTGCGCATGAACTTGCAAATTGGCGTTAACATAAACATTGGAGCATGTGAACTTGCATTCAAAATTGGCATACAACTAAATGGGTGTCACATAGGATGGCATATGTAGACTTATACAAACTTGGGTTTTAACATATTAACTTGGCATAACGTCGAACACAAAACTAGCATGTTGTAAATTAACCCAAAATGTCCAAATCTAATATATAGTCTATTTCCACATGAACTTGCATAGTTTATGTAGCCCAAACTGCATTTAACATAGTTCTAATCATACTTGTAATGGATCTAAGATGTATACATAAGTTCTGAGTCATGTAGCATAAAGGACCTCAGATCTAGGATGTGTTTACATAAGTATATGGCCCATGATATCAACATAAACATAAAGGGGATATTAACATAAACATGAGAGGGATCTAATCATAGAATTTGCCACAAAACTTGCAATTGCCATCACTTTCATATACAAACGTATAATAAACTTGCATCGATCCATTTATGCCACAAATCAATTCACCAAAAACAATCACAATAGAAACATTACAATACACAAGATCTACATCATTATAATGATACAATTCTATTCCCAATTACATCATAATTTTATTCAAATTTTGAAGGACCACTATACTTACAATGTGTGACGAAATCTTATTTTCTGATTTTTGTTTTCTGAATTTGGAGGTGCTCTTATTTGGGTAGCAATTTGTTAATTGATTTGATTAGACTTTAATTTGCTTCTTAGTTTGATTCTTGGCGGCTACGATCAACTCCTTCCTGACAGCATGACGACTCCTCTCTTATTTTCTTATGTGAATTAGTTGAGTCTTAGTGTGTATTTATAGAGTTTTCAAGTTAATCTGAACCGTCATATGCAAAAAGGGAGGGAAATCAGACCGTGCAACACACCAGAGTCGAACCAGGTTCAGACCCACCTGGTCAGGCCGACCAGGCAAGTCGACCTGCAGGGCGACACCCAAGTCGACTGCGCAGTCGACTTGGGGGGGCCAGGTCGACTGCCCAGTCGACACTAGTGTCGACCTGGTCACTGGGCGGGAATTTTACCGCCCAACCCAGTTTGAACTCGAATTTGAATTTTAAACCAGTTCTGAGCTGTTTTTGAATTTCAAATTTATTCTGAAACTTCCGGAGATCATAACTCCTTCATACGGAGTCCGTTTCATGCAAACTCGGACTCTATCTCAACCAGAATTCCGAGACGAACGCAATGGCGTAAGCCATTTCCCTTAATTTTTTCATTAGAATTAATTATACTTTAATTTATGAATTTCACTGTTATAGAATATACGGGGTGTTACATTCTCCCCCACTTAAAAGGATTTCATCCCCGAAATCTTCAAGTTTAGGAAGAAAGTATATCCTACCATCCAATCGTCCATCTACTCAACCAACAAACACAGGTGTCCATTGTCCTTAAAGACTTTTAATGCTTTATAATCATATGCATTGTGTGTGTAAATGTCCCTATCTAATGCAGAAAGCAGGCGGTCGACTGGTTCAGTTGACCTCCTAAATGCGAGTCATGTAGGTGTCATGAATCCATTATGTATGCAAAAAAAAATCCTACTCATAATTCTACATGAGTGCACAACAATTCATACAAATGCGATAACCATATGATAACATATAAAATTTCAACCATATGTGAACGAGAATACATATATGCATATGCAGTATGAAGTGACTGAGCCGATCTAAATCCTAGGGTGTGTATGTATATTCATCCATCAGCAACCACTAGCAATCACTTGCAACCACTTGCAGCCATAATCCATAACAT
Source organism: Allium sativum (assembly GCA_030737875.1). Taxonomy (NCBI): domain Eukaryota; kingdom Viridiplantae; phylum Streptophyta; class Magnoliopsida; order Asparagales; family Amaryllidaceae; genus Allium; species Allium sativum. Next base: position 62,792,948 of record CM060912.1, read on the forward strand.
GTTTTCAAATACATGTTTGCATCCATTTGTTTTCTACCTAAGGAGTTAAGGAGAAAGGGCCAAGGAAATATGCCTAAAAGATAGATAAGCATAACTTAAGGAAAAAGAGAGATCAAAAGATGTACCCTCAAAAAGAAAAGGGTAGGCTGCGCGTATTCTAGCCTCACTTTCCCAAGTCGCGTCTTCCTCGGCGTCGCTCCACTGAACTTTGACGAGTTTGACTTCGCGGTTGCGTAGCTTTTTCACTTCAGTTCCTAAGATGTGTGTTGGAACTCTTCTCACAGTTGCTTCACGTTCCACTTCGGCTTCTTCTAGAATGCTAGGCTCTACTATTTCAGCAGACTCGTGTAAACACTTCCGGAGGTGAGAAACATGAAAGACGTTGTGAACTCCGGCCAGTTTTTCGGGTAGCTCTAATCTATAGGCCATCTTCCCAACCTTCTCGATGATAGGAAATGGTCCTACAAATCTCGGTGCCAGTTTTCCAGTGGATCCAAAACGAACAACGTTCCTTAGAGGAGATATCTTAAGAAAAACTCTGTCCCCAACCTCAAACTCAAGGTCGGTCCTTCTCTTGTCGGCGTAGGATTTCTGTCTATGTTGGGCCGTCTTCATCCTTCTTCGAATCAAGTCCAATTTTTCTGAAGTTTCTCTGATCATGTCTGGACCAAGAATAACCTTATCTGTAGACTCCCACCAACAAGTTGGTGACTTGCACGGTCTTCCATACAATGCTTCGAAGGGTGCCATGCCTATGGTAGCTTTGAAGCTATTGTTGTAAGCAAACTCCACTAAGGGAAGGTGATCCTCCCATGTCCCTCCAAAGTCAAGAACACAAAATCTCAAAAGATCCTCTAAAACTCTATTCACCCTTTCCGTTTGTCCATCGGTCTGGGGGTGATAGGCCGTGCTCAAACATAACTGTGTGCCTACAGCTTCTTGCAAACTTCGCCAAAACTCGCTTGTGAAGATAGGGTCTCGGTCACTAACAATGCTGGAGGGTATCCCATGGAGTCGAACTATCTCCTTGATGTAAAGAGACGCTAGGGATGAGGCGGTCCTTCTACTCTTGACAGGTAAAAAGTGGGCGCTCTTTGTAAGCCTATCAACTATTACCCAATTGCTAGTATTTCCCCTTCTCAACCTAGGCAGCCCATCAACGAAGTCCATTGAAATGCTATCCCACTTCCACTATGGGACCTCTAGGGGATGAAGCAGTACTCCAGGCTTTTCCTGTTCCGCTTTAACATGTTGGCATACCATACACTTAGAAACGTAATCTGCCACGTCCTTCTTCATGCCGTTGCAAAAGAAAACTCTTTTCATGTCCTTGTACGTTTTGTCTCCTCCTGGATGTATCGTCATCTCGGAACGATGTGCTTCCTCGAAAACCTTCTTTATCAACTCCCTTGCTTGTGGAACGCATAGTCTTCCATCGCGTCTCAGCCAGCCTTTATCATCAATAGAGTATCTACTGAGGTAACTAGAAGTCTCACCCCTAATTAGCTTATCAACCACATCAACTAGCTGAGGGTCTTCGCGCTGTGCAGTCCCTATTGTATCCAAAAGAGTAGGACACACTTCTATAGATGCTAACAAACCCGGTACGAGATCAGACGAGGGCCTAAAGTTAAAACTGGCTATATACTCTAGGCTTTGCCTTTCTACAAAGAGTGTGCTTAGGGTCAGTTTCTTTCTACTCAAGGCGTCTGCCACCACATTGCCCTTGCTCGGAGTATAGGAAATCTCGAATTCATAAGAGGCAAGAAACTCCATCCATCTCTGTTGCCTTAAGTTAAGATCTTTCTGTGAGAAAAGATATTTCAACGATTTATGGTTAGTGTAAAGTTCGAACTTCTCACCTAGGAGATAATGGCGCCAAGACTTAAGTGCAAAGACGATGGCCGCTAACTCAAGATCGTGGGTCGGGTAGTTCTTTTCATGAACTTTCAATTGCCTTCCAACATAAGCTACTACCCTCCCTTCTTGCATCAAGACAGCGCTTAGCCTTGTCCCACATGCATCTGTATAAACTGTGAACATCTTACTTCCATCTGGCAGAGTCAGGACTGGGGCTGTTGTAAGAGCCCTTTTTAGGCGTTGGAAAGCCAACTCCCAATCCAAGTCCCAATTGAACACTAGATTCTTCTTTGTCAGCCTTGTGAGTGGAGCTGAGATTTTCGCAAAATCCCTTATGAATTTTCGGTAGAAGCCTGCTAGTCCTAGAAAACTTCGGACCTCAGTTGCATTCTTTGGTGCCTTCCAGTCTTGCACCGCACTACCTTCACGGGGTCTACGGCCAGCCCTTCTTTAGATACTACATGCCTAAGAAACCTTACTTCTTCTCTCCAAAAGTGGCATTTTGAAAATTTTGCCTTTAGCTGATGTGCTCGGAGAGTATCCATGATTTCCTTCAGATGTTGAGCATGCTCTTCCTCACTCTTTGAAAAGATCAAGATATCGTCTACGAAGACAACCACAAACTTGTTGAGGAATTCTCTGAACACTCTGCTCATTAGGTCCACGAAATAAGCGGGTGCATTCATCAGGACGAAAGGCATGACAAGCCACTCAAAGAAACCGTCTGGGGTTCTGAATGCCATTTTATCCATACTATCTTCAGCCACTCTTAGCTGATGAAACCCAGTTGCTAGATCAAGTTGGGAGAAAACCGACGCGCCTAAAAGTTGATCAAACAAATCGTCGATTCGGGGAAGAGGGTGCCTATTTTTCATGGTCAACTTGTTTAACTCCCTATAGTCAACACAGAGGCGAAGCGAACCGTCTTCTTTGGTTGCGGACACCACTGGAGCACCCCATTCTGAAATGCTCCTTCGAATGAACCCCTTCTCAAGAAGTTCTTTAACCTACTTACTGAGCTCCTTTCTCTCTTTTGGAGCCATATGTCTGACAGGTAAAGCTACGAGCTTTGCGTTATCCACAAGATTGATTCGAAATTCTATTTCCCGCTTCGGAGGCAAGCCTTTCACCTCCTCGAAGACATCCGGATATTCTCGGACTACTCTAACCGACTGCAAATTCTCGTCAGAAGCATCAAGCGACTCTAGATAACTAAGCATAACAGCATTCAAAGGATTACAGGAAATTTCTAGAGTGTTACCAAGCCGAGTCAAGAGTCTAACTACTCTTTTCTCACAATTAAGAATGGCACTGTTACTGGATAACCAGTCCATGCCTAATATCAAACCATGTCCCGAGAAGCCTAGAACAAAGGCATTACAACTAAACTCAACACTGAGAATAGAGATTTTCAAACCCAAACAAACCATTGACAAGTAAGCGGAGCCCCCAATTGGATTTGAAACTACTAAGGGATCCTCAACCATACTAGTGTCTAGATGCAGAGATTCTACTAAAGCATATGAAATAAAGGAGTGAGATGCACCAGAGTCAAAAAGTGTGCGAACTGGTTGATCATAAAGATAGACTACACTTTCTACAGAAATATTACTACCTCGTTCCTGTGGAGGTGCTGTCAGAGCATGAACTTGACCCCCTGAAGTAGATCCAGCCTTTTGTCCTTGTCTTTTCTTCTTTGGGAAGTCCTTAGCTTGGTGCCCAGTCTCTCCGCAATGAAAGCAACCACCCATCTTTGCCTTCTTGTTCCGACAGTCTTTCTCTATATGTCCAACTATGCCACAGAAATGGCACTTTCTCTTCTCACGGGACTTCTTGTTCTTTCCTCCTTTCTTAAAGTCTGTCTTCTTAGCCTGTAAACCTTCTTTCCTTTCCTCAGCCTTAGTCTCCTTCTTGTCGTGGTCTTCCTCATGTAGCAACGCCATGTCCACCAAGCTTTCATAAGTCGCTCCCGTGGACACATGGGTCATGGCAAGGCTGTGTATAGGCTCATTCAAACCTTTGACGAAGCGAAGCGCCTTCTTGTGTTGAGTATTTACTAAGTCCAGCCCAAATCTGGCTAACTGATTAAACCGATTGACGTACTCCCTGACCGTCATGATTCCCTGTTTAAGATTCAAGAACTTCTCTATTTGCAGGCTCCTTTCAGCTTGGGAGAGGAATTTCAGTTCGAACCTTGTCCTAAAATCATCCCTAGTTTCCACTACCGTCTGAGCATTAGTGATCTCCCACCAATAGGAAGCTTCATCTTTCAGCAACCACACTGCTAGCTGTATCTTTTGCCTATCATCAACTCCAAATATGTCAAACAGATCCTCGGTCTCCTTTAGCCAATTTCTTGCTCCTACAAAGGGTTCAGTTCCACGGAAGTCTTTTCCACCCATAGACTTGAAGTCTCTACATGTTTAGGCAAAAGCATTTCCAAGGGGAGGAGCAGGAGGGGGAACTGGTGCTACTGGGGGAGGAAGGATATCTGCCGGGCCCACGCCATTTACGACCCTAGCTTCTAAGAACCTCCTAAACCAACCGGGTATCGGTACTCCTTCAGGAATGTTAAGGTCTCCAGACATGCTGAAACAGAAAGGAAAGATTCAAAACGAAGGATAGAGAGAGATAGTACACATGGCATTGGGGGATCATGCCTTTTAAAATATAACACTTTTTCTAAAAAAAATTGCTTATTTAAACTTTCGTTTTGAAAATAATATCAAAAACTTTATCTTATCTGGTAAACCTATGCTCTGATACCAAGTGAAACACCCCACCTCCGTTAGGGTCACTCACAAAGGGAATGCCCTAATTTTGGTGGAGGTTTATGAGTATAAGTCACAGATACACAAGACAGATATAAATACACATATTTTTAAACAGCAGAAACAACAACAACTTTTATTTCATCAAAATACGTGTTACACAAACCATACCATAATTGTCTTACAAAACTTCCAAAACATTACATTTCCATAACTGTCTTGATTTTCAAAGAAGCATAAAACATAAATAAAGCAACAAAATCCCCATAATGATATCCAAAGCCATGATCCAAGCCAAAGAGATCCAAACCGTACATCTACTGTCTTCAAGCTTGCAAAAGAGTCTAACTAGGCTGAGTTGTTTCCTCCCTGTGGACCTTGGAGGGGGGGAACGGAAGAAAAGAAGACGAAAAAAAAAAATGGAGTCAGACATAAAGTCTGAGTAAATCTAGTGACTTTTCAGTATGTGAATAAGAAAAGGATATGATAGACATAAACTGAAAAACAGGATAGTATCATAACTAAGGGTGTGTAGTCTAGAATCGAATATACTATCGAACCCACACTATATCTCTGCATTTACTAGTATTACTCTAACCGGCACCCCATGCTGAGGGTGAAGTGATCCTTTTTGTTTTCTAAAGATCGGCTCCTACTCGTACGTGTGTCTTACGGCTACCCCAAGAAGTGTAGATACCTATGCTGGCCCCACCATGGGGTGTATCAAGACCCATGGTGGCGGCCCCGACACAATTACTAGAAGGCATAGGATATACTACTGGTGCCCCCAGTACCCTGCTTGTCTGCTCCGGAGTGCGTGCACAACCGCACACCATTAGACCTACACTGTGCACCTAATATTGCCGTTATTTGACCGCATACAATCAGCCCAGTAATCGTGCCCCCACCCTGCCTAGTTTCAGGGTACCGTTGATACCTAAATTGGGTTACTGCTGAAACAGGTCCCTACGTTACCATGGTTTTCTAGTCAAACATGTTAAGTGGTTAAGTGTATTTATATACTTACCCCCACCCATCAGTATTTGTTAACATGTTGAATCTTTGGTTAAGTGTATTCAGTTGACTTAACCCTACCACCTGTCCTTAGCCTTTTAGAGCACCAACCACTCACATTAGACAGATATCACTACGGTTACTGGATGTGCCGGTTGGTTCCGGGTAGGTTTGCCCCATAGTTCAGTCTAACCTCGGGTCTTTATTGGGCTCAATGTTTAACCAACCACATTGGATAGGTATTGTTGTGACTACTGGACAGCCGGGCGGGTCCGGGCACGTTTATGTCACAACTCAACCCAACCACGGGTCAAACATGTCGTCTTTTCTAGATTTACATATTTCATTATTTATGTAAATGTCATGTCGTCTTTTTATTTGGGTATAACAATTTATACCGCAAAAATGTCACATTCGTTGGCATGCGCCAAACATGCCAACATATTTATTTATATCATGTTTTACACCCAACGCTATTATCCCCGTTTGTACGTACTAATTTTGGGCTCTACACAATTCAGCCCAACTTGATAAACGTGAGAAAAGGGGAAATTCAGAACATATAATATTTCTATGATACATAGAAGGTGTAGCGCATGAACTTGCAAATTGGCGTTAACATAAACATTAGAGCATGTGAACTTGCATTCAAAATTGGCATACAACTAAATGGGTGTCCCATAGGATGGCATATGTAGACTTATACAAACTTGGGTTTTAACATATTAACTTGGCATAACGTCGAACACAAAACTAACATGTTGTAAATTAACCCAAAATGTCCAAATCTAATATATAGCCTATTTCCATATGAACTTGCATAGTTTATGTATCCCAAACTGCATTTAACATAGTTCTAATCATACTTGTAATGGATCTAAGATGTATACATAAGTTCTGAGTCATGTTGCATAAAGGACCTCAGATCTAGGATGTGTTTACATAAGTATATGGCCCATGATATCAGCATAAACATAAAGGGGATATTAACATAAACATGAGAGGGGTCTAATCATTGAATTTGCCATAAAACTTGCAATTACCATCACTTTCATATACAAACGTATAATAAACTTGCATCGATCCATTTATGCCACAAATCAATTCACCCAAAACAATCACAATATAAACATTACAATACACAAGATCTACATCAATATAATGATACAATTCTATTCCCAATTACATCATATCACATCATAATTTTATTCAAATTCTGAAAGACCACTATACTTACAACGTGTGACGAAATCTTATTTTCTGATTTCTGTTTTCTGATTTCTGAATTTGGAGGTGCTCTTATTTGGGTAGCAATTTGTTGATTGATTTGATTAGACTTTAATTTGCTTCTTAGTTTGATTCTTGGCGGCTACGATCAACTCCTTCCTGACAGCATGACGACTCCTCTCTTATTTTCTTATGTGAATTATTTGTGTCTTAGTGTGTATTTATAGAGTTTTCAAGTTAATTTGAGCCGTCAGATGCAAACAGGGAGGGAAATCAGACCGTACAGCACACCAGAGTCGAACTAGGGTCAGACCCATCTGGTCAGGCCGACCAGGCAAGTCGACCTGCAGGTCGACACCCAAGTCGACTACGCAGTCGACATGGGGGGGGGGCCAGGTCGACTGCCCAGTCGACACTTGTGTCGACCTGGCCACTGGGCGGGAATTTTCCCGCCCAGCCCAGTTTGAACTCGAATTTGAATTTTAAACCTGTTCTGAGCTGTTTTTGAATTTCAAATTTATTCTGAAACTTCCGGAGATAATAACTCCTTCATACGGAGTCCATTTCATGCAAACTCGGACTCTATCTCAACCAGAATTCCGAGACGAACGCAATGTCGTAAGCCATTTCCCTTAATTTTTTCATTAGAATTAATTATACTTTAATTTATGAATTTCACTGTTATAGAATATACGGGGTGTTACATTCTCCCCCACTTAAAAGGATTTCGTCCACGAAATCTTCAAGTTTAGGAAGAATGTATATCCTACCATCCAATCGTCCATCTACTCAACCAACAAACACAGGTGTCCATTGTCCTTAAAGACTTCTAATGCTTTATGATCATATGCATTGTGTGTGTAAATGTCCCTATCTAATGCAGAAATCAGGCGGTCGACTGATTCAGTTGACTTCCTAAATGTGAATCATGTAGGTGTCATGAATCCATTATGTATGCAAAAAAAAAATCCTACTCATAGTTCTACATGAGTGCACAACAATTCATACAAATGCGATAACCATATGATAACATATAAAATTTCAACCATATGTGAACGAGAATACATATATGCATATGCAGTATGAAGTGACTGAGCCGATCTAAATCCTAGGGTGTGTATGTATATGCATCCACGAGCAACCACTAGCAATCACTTGCAACCACTTGCAGCCATAATCCATAACATGTTTTCAAATACATGTTTGCATCCATTTGTTTTCTACCTAAGGAGTTAAGGAGAAAGGGCCGAGGAAATATGCCTAAAAGATAGATAAGCATAACTTAAGGAAAAAGAGAGATCAAATGATGTACCCTAAAAAAGAAAAGGGTAGGCTGCGCGTATTCTAGCCTCAGTTTCCCAAGTCGCATCTTCCTCGGCGTCGCTCCACTGAACTTTGACGAGCTTGACTTTGCGGTTGCATAGCTTTTTCACTTCAGTTCCTAAGATGTGTATTGGAACTCTTCTCACAGTTGCTTCACGTTCCACTTCGGCTTCTTCTAGAATGCCAGGCTCTACTATTTTAGCAGACTCATGTAAACACTTATGGAGGTGAGAAACATGAAAGACGTTGTGAACTCCGGCCAGTTTTTCGGGTAGCTCTAATCTATAGGCCATCTTCCCAACCTTCTCGATGATAGGAATTGGTTCTACAAATCTCGGTGCTAGCTTTCCAGTGGATCCAAAACGAACAACGTTCCTTAGAGGAGATACCTTAAGAAAAACTCTGTCCCCAACCTCAAACTCAAGGTCGGCCCTTCTCTTGTCGGCGTAGGATTTCTGTCTATCTTGGGCCGTCTTCATCCTTCTTCGAATCAAGTCCACTTTTTCTGAAGTTTCTCTGATCATGTCTGGACCAAGAATAACCTTATCTGTAGACTCCTACCAACAAGTTGGTGACTTGCACGGTCTTCCATACAATGCTTCGAAGGGTGCCATGCCTATGGTAGCTTGGAAGTTATTGTTGTAAGCAAACTCCACTAAGGGGAGGTGATCCTCCCATGTCCCTCCAAAGTCAAGAACATAAAGTCTCAAAAGATCCTCTAAAACTCTATTCACCCTTTCCGTCTGTCCATCGGTCTAGGGGTGATAGGCCGTGCTCAAAACATAACTGTGTGCCTACAGCTTCTTGCAAACTTCGCCAAAACTCGCTTGTGAAGATAGGGTCTCGGTCACTAACAATGCTGGAGGGTATCCCATGGAGTCGAAATATCTCCTTGATGTAAAGAGATGCTAAGGATGAGGCGGTCCTTCTACTCTTGACAGGTAAAAAGTGGGCGCTCTTTGTAAGCCTATCCACTGTTACCCAAATGCTAGTATTGCCCCTTCTCGACCTAGGCAGCCCATCAACGAAGTCCATTGAAATGCTATCCCACTTCCACTATGGGACCTCTAGGGGATGAAGCAGTCCTCCAGGCTTTTTCTGTTCCGCTTTAACTTGTTGGCATACCATACACTTAGAAACAAAATCTGCCACGTCCTTCTTTATGCCGTTCCAAAAGAAAACTCTTTTCATGTCCTTGTACATTTTGTCTCCGCCTGGATGTATCGTCATCTTCGAACGATGTGCTTCCTCGAGAACCTTCTTTATCAACTCCCTTGCTTGTGGAACGCATAGTCTTCCGTCGCGTCTCAGCCAGCCTTTATCATTAATAGAGTATCTATGAGGTGACTAGAAGTCTCACCCCTAATTAGCTTATCAACCACATCAACTAGTTGAGGGTCTTCGCGCTGTGCAGTCCCTATTGTATCCAAAAGAGTAGGGCGCACTTCTAGAGATGCTAACAAACCCGGTACGAGATCGGACGAGGGCCTAAAGTTAAAACTAGCTATATACTCTAGGCTTTGCCTTTCTACAAAGAGTGAGCTTAGGGTCAGTTTCTTTCTACTCAAGGCGTCTGACACCACATTGCCCTTGCCCGGAGTATAGGAAATCTCGAAGTCATACGAGGCAAGAAACTCCATTCATCTCTGTTGCCTTAAGTTAAGATCTTTCTGCGAGAAAAGATATTTCAACGATTTATGGTCAGTGTAAAGTTCGAACTTCTCACCTAGGAGATAATGGCGCCAAGACTTAAGTGCAAAGACGACGGCGGCTAACTCAAGATCGTGGGTCGGGTAGTTCTTTTCATGAACTTTCAATTGCCTTCCACCATAAGCTACTACCCTCCCTTCTTGCATCAAGACAGCGCCTAGCCCTGTCCCAAATGCATCTGTATAAACTGTGAACATCATACTTCCGTCTGGCAGAGTCAGGACTGGGGTTGTTGTAAGAGCCCTTTTTAGGCGTTGGAAAGCCAACTCCCAATCCAAGTCCCAATTGAACACTAGATTCTTCTTTGTCAGCCTTGTGAGTGGAGCTGAGATTTTCGCAAAATCCCTTATGAATTTTCGGTAGAAGCCTGCTAGTCCTAGAAAACTTCGGACCTCAGTTGCATTCTTTGGTGCCTTCCAGTCTTGCACCGCAACTACCTTCACGGGGTCTACGGCCAGCCCTTCTTTAGATACTACATGCCCAAGAAACTTTACTTCTTCTCTCCAAAAGTGGCATTTTGAAAATTTTTCCTTTAACTGATGTGCTCGGAGAGTATCCATGATTTCCTTCAGATGTTGAGCATGCTCTTCCTCACTCTTTGAAAAGATCAAGATATCGTCTACGAAGACAACCACAAACTTGTTGAGGAATTCTCTGAACACTCTGCTCATTAGGTCCACGTAATAAGCGGGTGCATTCGTCAGGCCGAAAGGCATGACAAGCCACTCAAAGAAACCGTCTGGGATTCTGAACGTCGTTTTATTAATACTATCTTCAGCCACTCTTAGCTGATGAAACCCAGTTGCTAGATCAAGTTGGGAGAAAACCGACGCGCCTACAAGCTGATCAAACAAATCGTCGATTCGGGGAAGAGGGTGCCTATTTTTCATGGTCAACTTGTTTAACTCCCTATAGTCAACACAGAGGCGAAGCGAACCGTCTGCTTTGGCTGCGAACACCACTGGAGCACCCCATTCTGAAATGCTCCTTCGAATGAACCCCTTCTCAAGAAGTTCTTTAACCTGCTTACTGAGCTCCTTTCTCTCTTTTGGAGCCATATGTTTGATAGGTAAAGCTACGGGCTTTGCGTTATCCACAAGATAGATTCGAAAGTTTATTTCCCGCTTCGGAGGTAAGCATTTCACCTCCTCGAAGACATCCGGATATTCCCGGACTACTCTAACCGACTGCAAATTCTCGTCAGAAGCATCAAGCGACTCTAGATAACTAAGCATAACAGCATTCAAAGGATTACAGGAAATTTCTAGAGTGTTACCAAGCCGAGTCAAGAGTCTAACTACTCTTTTCTCACAATTAAGAATGGCACCGTTACTGGATAACCAGTCCATTCCTAAGATCAAACCATATCCCGAGAAGCCTAGAACAAAGGCATTACAACTAAACTCAACACTGAGAATAGAGATTTTCAAACCCAAACAAACCATTGACAAGTAAGCGGAGCCCCCAATTGGATTTGAAACTACTAAGGGATCCTCAACCATACTAGTGTCTAGATGCAGAGATTCTACTAAAGCAGATGAAATAAAGGAGTGTGATGCAGCAGAGTCAAAAAGTGTGCGAACTGGATGATCATAAAGATAGACTACACTTTCTACAGAAATATTACTACCTCGTTCCTGTGGAGGTGATGTCAGGGCATAAACTTGACCCCCTGAAGTAGATCCAGCTTTCTGTCCCTGTCCTTTCTTCTTTGGGAAGTCCTTAGCTTGGTGTCCAGTCTCTCCGCAATGAAAGCAACCACCCATCTTTGCCTTCTTCTTCCGACGGTCTTTCTCTATATGTCCAACTATGCCACAGAAATGGAACTTTCTCTTCTCACGGGACTTCTTGTTCTTTCCTCCTTTCTTAAAGTCTGTCTTCTTAGCCTGTAAACCATCTTTCCTTTCCTCAGCCTTAGTCTCCTTCTTGCCGTGGTCTTCCTCGTGTAGCAACGCCATGTCCACCAAGCTTTCATAAGTCGCTCCCGTGGACACTTGGGTCATGGCAAGGCTGTGTATAGGCTCATTCAAACCTTTGACGAAGCGTAGCAACTTCTTGTGTTGGGTATTTACTAAGTCCAGCCCAAATCTGGCCAATTGATTAAACTGATTGACGTACTCCCTGACCGTCATGCTTCCCTATTTAAGATTCAAGAACTTCTCTATTTGTAGACTCCTTTCACCTTGGGAGAGGAATTTCAGTTCGAACCTTGTCCTAAAATCATCCCAAGTTTCCACTGCCCTCTGACCATTAGTGATCTCCCACCAATAGGAAGCTTCATCTTTGAGCAACCACACTTCTAGCTGTATCTTTTGCCTATCATCAACTCCGAAGATGTCAAACAGATCCTCGGTCTCCTTTAGCCAATTTCTTGCTCCTACAAAGGGTTCAGTTCCATGGAAGTCTTTTCCACCCATATACTTGAAGTCTCTACATGTTTTGGCAAAAGCATTTCCAAGGGGAGGAGCAGGAGGGGGAACTGGTGCTACTGGGGGAGGAAGGATATCTGCCAGGCCCGCGCCATTTGTGGCCCTAGCTTCTAAGAACCTCCTAAACCAACCGGGTATCAGTACTCCTTCAGGAATGTTAAGGTCTCCAGACATGCTGAAACAGAAAGGAAAGATTCAAAATGAAGGATAGAGAGAGATAGTACACATGGCTTTGGGGGATCATGCCTTTTAAAATATAACACTTTTTCTAAAAAAAATGCTTCTTTAAACTTTCTTTTTGAAAATAATATCAAAAACTTTATCTTATCTGGTAAACCTATGCTCTGATACCAAGTGAAACACCCCACCTCCGTTAGGGTCACTCACAAAGGGAATGCCCTAATTTTGGTGGAGGTTTATGAGTATAAGTCACAGATACACAAGACAGATATAAATACACATATTTTTAAATAGCAGAAACAACAACAATTTTTATTTCATCAAAATACGTGTTACACAAACCATACCATAATTGTCTTACAATACTTCCAAAACATTACATTTCCATAACTGTCTTGATTTTCAAAGAAGCATAAAACATAAATAAAGCAACAAAATCCCCATAATGATATCCAAAGCCATGATCCAAGCCAAAGAGATCCAAACCGTACATCTACTGTCTTCAAGCTTGCAAAAGTGTCTGACTAGGCTGGGTTATTTCCTCCCTGTGGACCTAGGGGGGGGGGGGAGGGGGACGGAAGAAAAGAAGACGAAAAGAAAAAAAACAGAGTCAGACATAAAGTCTGAGTAAATCTAGTGACTTTTCAGTATGTGAATAAGAAAAGGATATGATAGACATAAATAGAAAAACAGGATAGTATCATAACTAAGGGAGTGTAGTCTAGAATCGAATATACTATCGAACCCACACTATATCTCTGCATTTACTAGTATTACTCTAACCGGCACCCCATGCTGAGGGTGAAGTGATCCTTTTTGTTTTCTAAAGATCGGCTCCTACTCGTACGTGTGTCTTATGGCTACACCAAGAAGTGTAGATAACTATGTTGGTCCCACCATGGGGTGTATCAAGACCCATGGTGGCGGCCCCGATACAATTACTAGAAGGTATAGGATATACTACTGGTGCCCCCAGTGCCCTGCTTGTCTGCTCCGGAGCGCGTGCACGACCGCACACCGTTAGACCTACACTGTGCACCTAACATTGCCGTTATTTGACCGCTTACAATCAGCCCAGTAATCGTGCCCCACCCTGCCTAGTTTCAGGGTACCATTGATACCTAAATTGGCTTACTGCTGAAACAGGTCCCTACGTTACCAGGGTTTTCTAGTCAAACATGTTAAGTGGTTAAGTGTATGTATATACTTAACCCCCACCCATCAATATTTGTTAACATGTTGAATCTTTGGTTAAGTGTTTTCAGTTGACTTAACCCTACCACCTGTCCTTAGCCTTTTAGAGCACCGACCACTCACATTAGACAGATATCACTACGGTTACTGGATGTGCCGGTTGGTTCCGGGCAGGTTTACACCGTAGTTCAGTCTAACCTCGGGTCTTTATTGGGCTCAATGTTTAACCACCCACATTGTATAGGTATTGTTGTGACTACTGGACCGCCGGGCGGGTCCGGGCAGGTTATTGTCACAACTCAACCCAACCTCGGGTCAAACATGTCGTCTTTTCTAGATTTACATATTTCATTATTTATTTAAATGTCATGTCGTCTTTTAATTTGGGTATAACAATTTATACCGCAAAAATGTCACATTCGTTGGCACGCGCCAAACATGCCAACATATTTATTTATATCATGTTTTACACCCAACGCTATTATCCCCGTTTGTACGTACTAATGTTGGGCTCTACACAATTCAGCCCAACTTGATAAACGTGAGAAAAGGGGAAATTCAGAACATATAATATTTCTATGATACATAGAGGGTGTAGCGCATGAACTTGCAAATTGGCGTTAACATAAACATTAGAACATGTGAACTTGCATTCAAAATTGGCATACAACTAAATGGGTGTCACATAGGATGGCATATGTAGACTTATACAAACTTGGGTTTTAACATATTAACTTGGCATAACGTCGAACACAAAACTAGCATGTTGTAAATTAACCCAAAATGTCCAAATCTAATATATAGTCTATTTCCACATGAACTTGCATAGTTTATGTAGCCCAAACTGCATTTAACATAGTTCTAATCATACTTGTAATGGATCTAAGATGTATACATAAGTTCTGAGTCATGTAGCATAAAGGACCTCAGATCTAGGATGTGTTAACATAGGTATATGGCCCATGATATCAGCATAAACATAAAGGGGATATTAACATAAACATGAGAGGGATCTAATCATAGAATTTGCCACAAAACTTGCAATTACCATCACTTTCATATACAAATGTATAATAAACTTGCATCGATCCATTTATGCCACAAATCAATTCACCAAAAACAATCACAATAGAAACATTACAATACACAAGATCTACATCATTATAATGACACAATTCTATTCTCAATTACATCATATCACATCATTATTTTATTCAAATTATGAAAGACCACTATACTTACAACGTGTGATGAAATCTTGTTTTCTGATTTCTGTTTTCTGAATTTGGAGGTGCTCTCCTTTAGGTAGCAATTTGTTGATTGATTTGATTAGACTTTAATTTGCTTCTTAGTTTGATTCTTGCGGCTACGATCAACTCCTTCCTGACAGCATGACGACTCCTCTCTTATTTTCTTATGTGAATTAGTTGAGTCTTAGTGTGTATTTATAGAGTTTTCAAGTTAATTTGAGCCGTCAGATGCAAACAGGGAGGGAAATCAGACCGTACAACACACCAGAGTCGAACCAGGGTCAGACCCACCTAGTCAGGCCGACCAGGCAAGTCGACCTGCAGGTCGACACCCAAGTCGACTGCGCAGTCGACTTGGGGGGGCCAGGTCGACTGCCCAGTCGACACTAGTGTCGACCTGGTCACTGGGCGGGAATTTTCCCGCCCAGCCCAGTTTGAACTCGAATTTGAATTTTAAACCTGTTCCGAGCTGTTTTTGAATTTCAAATTTATTCTGAAACTTCCGGAGATCGTAACTCCTTTATACGGAGTCTGTTTCACGCAAACTCGGACTCTATCTCAACCAGAATTCCGAGACGAACGCAATGGCGTAAGCCATTTCCCTTAATTTTTTCATTAGAATTAATTATACTTTAATTTATGAATTTCACTGTTATAGAATATTCGGGGTGTTACATGGAACATTCTGATCACCTGCTTCATCGAGCAATTCAAAGTACATATCTCTCGACCGAAGAGCGTTATGTTCTTTTCCACCATCAAGCAGCGATTAGGAGAAATGCCCGGATCCTTCCTCGAAAGATTCAATGCAGCTGTAGCGTCAGTCGATCGACCTGAGCCGTCGATGGTACTTATGGCTGCCATTGCAGGAGTTCAGAACCGATTAAAATTCTCAATCTCTTTAACCAGAGATCCCCCTAAGGATATAGATGACTTCTATTCTGAGGTCGAATAATTCCTCCGACAAGAAGACGCCAGCATTGAGATGGAGAGCCTTGAGGTCCTAACCGCCAAACAACAAGATCCACTCAACAGCAACGACCAGAATAAAGGAAGAGGAAAGGACCTGGAAAAAAGCGAGCGTCATGTGCGACCTCGGATCGAAAGTAAGTATGACCAGTACACCGAACTCAATTCCTCTTTGCTCAATATCTACCTTGACATACGAGGGTCCCTGCCCACTCCAAGACCATCTCGACGAGAACCAACCCAGATGGAGCTCGATTCTAGCAAACATTGCGTGTTCCACAACGTAGCTGGACATAGCACCGATGAATGTCGCCATCTGCGCGATCTCATTGAGGATTGAGTCAGGAAAGGGGAGCTTCCTGAATATGTCAAGAGTCGTGCCCCGGCCTTGCCGCCACGATCTTCTGCCCAAGCCCCTCAGGTCAATCCACGAGCTCCTAGAAATGGAAAGGACCCTGAGACTAGCGCTCGCGGCATTATCATTAATTAGATTTTTCTGATGTATTACTTTCAATAAAAAGGACACCTTGATGTAGTACGGGGTTAGGATTTAGCTCCTAGGCATGCTCTGGAATCAATCAATGTCCTCTTAGAGTTTCTTTGTAATAATTTATTAGTTGTTATGAATGTTCTTTCACGAATATGGATCATGTTTGGGAAACTCTAAAGCCAAGCATGGATAATGCTAGCCCCCTCTTTTAATGTGGTCAGTGCGAAAGCCTACTACCATATCTTAACATCTACTCCCCTAGTCGAGTGTGGTATATTTCTTTAAGACGAGTATGGATGATACTCACCCCTTCTTTCTGTACATTATGAGCTTATGCCGCTCGCTGGATACACTAATATAACATGAGACGAGCACAGAAAATACTTGCCCTAAGCCGAGTATGGTTAATACTCGCTCCCTCTAAGCCGAGTATGGATAATACTCGCCCTCTCTAAGCCGAGTATGGATATGCTCGCCCTCTCTAAGCCGAGTATGGTTAATACTCGCCCCCTCTAAGCCGAGTATGGTTAATACTCACTCTCTCTAAGCCGAGTATAGTTAATACTCGCGACTAAGCCGAGTATGGTTAACACTCACCGCCTCTCAAAGCCAAGTGAAATAAAATGCTCGACCCATTGCCTTCTCCAAACCGAGAAAGGTTTATTTTCGCCTTTGCAGGAACTAAGTCTCATGAATGCGATCATCATCTCAGCCTTAATACGGTTTCCAATAGTTGTCGGTTTTTCGGCCTTAATACGACCCAGTTTACTCGTCGATTTTCAAGCCTTAATACAACATCGGAACCGTCAGATTTCTGGCCTTAATATGGTCCGGTGCGACCATAGCTGCTCGATCTATTATGCTTCGATTCATATTTCAGAACACACCTTCCTCTATTGAAGAAGATGCATTATGAGGGGCAAGATGTTAACCCTCTTTTTGGTTAAAGACGCAGCAGGCCAAATCGAAGCCCAAATGTGCAACCAATCGAGTTAGACAGATCGCATTCTAGGAAGCGCAGCCCGAAGAAGCCACATATCGGGCCAATCAAGTCGATATCTCACCCCGAAAGACTCGCTCTCCCAGTCAATCGAGTGAACCACTCTCGCACAGGGCGTATTGACCGAGTATTTCGGATCTGCATGAAATATCCAGCTGAGTTGTTCAAATACTTGTCCTGACTCTCAAGGAAGAAAAAGCGGTCAACCATATCCGGACAAAGCTCTACATTTGATATAACTCACCGTGGATGCCACGTCGGCCACAACTTCGAGGATAATATTTATGACTAGTGGAATTAGTCTTCAGACGCTATTCTAACCAAGTGATGGACTCCACGTGTTTGAGCTTTTCCGGAAAGGCCGGGCCATGTCACAATAGCCCAAGCTGCTATCCCCGCCTATAAATACCTCAAAGCTTAAAGAGGAAAAGGGAACTGGAAGGACTTGGAAAGACTTCTCTGACCTTTCTTTTTTTGGCTCATACTTCTTCCCATAAAACCATTATCTGGAAGAGAAAATAGACACCTTCTCTCTTTTCTCCAAATAGAAAAAGCATTGACGTACTCCCTGACCGTCATGCTTCCCTATTTAAGATTCAAGAACTTCTCTATTTGTAGACTCCTTTCAGCTTGGGAGAGGAATTTCAGTTCGAACCTTGTCCTAAAATCATCCCAAGTTTCCACTGCCCTCTGACCATTAGTGATCTCCCACCAATAGGAAGCTTCATCTTTGAGCAACCACACTTCTAGCTGTATCTTTTGCCTATCATCAACTCCGAAGATGTCAAACAGATCCTCGGTCTCCTTTAGCCAATTTCTTGCTCCTACAAAGGGTTCAGTTCCATGGAAGTCTTTTCCACCCATATACTTGAAGTCTCTACATGTTTTGGCAAAAGCATTTCCAAGGGGAGGAGCAGGAGGGGGAACTGGTGCTACTGGGGGAGGAAGGATATCTGCCAGGCCCGCGCCATTTGTGGCCCTAGCTTCTAAGAACCTCCTAAACCAACCGGGTATCAGTACTCCTTCAGGAATGTTAAGGTCTCCAGACATGCTGAAACAGAAAGGAAAGATTCAAAATGAAGGATAGAGAGAGATAGTACACATGGCTTTGGGGGATCATTCCTTTTAAAATATAACACTTTTTCTAAAAAAAATGCTTCTTTAAACTTTCTTTTTGAAAATAATATCAAAAACTTTATCTTATCTGGTAAACCTATGCTCTGATACCAAGTGAAACACCCCACCTCCGTTAGGGTCACTCACAAAGGGAATGCCCTAATTTTGGTGGAGGTTTATGAGTATAAGTCACAGATACACAAGACAGATATAAATACACATATTTTTAAACAGCAGAAACAAAAACAATTTTTATTTCATCAAAATACGTGTTACACAAACCATACCATAATTGTCTTACAATACTTCCAAAACATTACATTTCCATAACTGTCTTGATTTTCAAAGAAGCATAAAACATAAATAAAGCAACAAAATCCCCATAATGATATCCAAAGCCATGATCCAAGCCAAAGAGATCCAAACCGTACATCTACTGTCTTCAAGCTTGCAAAAGTGTCTGACTAGGCTGGGTTATTTCCTCCCTGTGGACCTAGGGGGGGGGGAGGGGGACGGAAGAAAAGAAGACGAAAAGAAAAAAAACGGAGTCAGACATAAAGTCTGAGTAAATCTAGTGACTTTTCAGTATGTGAATAAGAAAAGGATATGATAGACATAAATAGAAAAACAGGATAGTATCATAACTAAGGGAGTGTAGTCTAGAATCGAATATACTATCGAACCCACACTATATCTCTGCATTTACTAGTATTACTCTAACCGGCACCCCATGCTGAGGGTGAAGTGATCCTTTTTGTTTTCTAAAGATCGGCTCCTACTCGTACGTGTGTCTTATGGCTACACCAAGAAGTGTAGATAACTATGTTGGTCCCACCATGGGGTGTATCAAGACCCATGGTGGCGGCCCCGATACAATTACTAGAAGGTATAGGATATACTACTGGTGCCCCCAGTGCCCTGCTTGTCTGCTCCGGAGCGCGTGCACGACCGCACACCGTTAGACCTACACTGTGCACCTAACATTGCCGTTATTTGACCGCTTACAATCAGCCCAGTAATCGTGCCCCACCCTGCCTAGTTTCAGGGTACCGTTGATACCTAAATTGGCTTACTGCTGAAACAGGTCCCTACGTTACCAGGGTTTTCTAGTCAAACATGTTAAGTGGTTAAGTGTATGTATATACTTAACCCCCACCCATCAATATTTGTTAACATGTTGAATCTTTGGTTAAGTGTTTTCAGTTGACTTAACCCTACCACCTGTCCTTAGCCTTTTAGAGCACCGACCACTCACATTAGACAGATATCACTACGGTTACTGGATGTGCCGGTTGGTTCCGGGCAGGTTTACACCGTAGTTCAGTCTAACCTCGGGTCTTTATTGGGCTCAATGTTTAACCACCCACATTGTATAGGTATTGTTGTGACTACTGGACCGCCGGGCGGGTCCGGGCAGGTTATTGTCACAACTCAACCCAACCTCGGGTCAAACATGTCGTCTTTTCTAGATTTACATATTTCATTATTTATTTAAATGTCATGTCGTCTTTTAATTTGGGTATAACAATTTATACCGCAAAAATGTCACATTCGTTGGCACGCGCCAAACATGCCAACATATTTATTTATATCATGTTTTACACCCAACGCTATTATCCCCGTTTGTACGTACTAATGTTGGGCTCTACACAATTCAGCCCAACTTGATAAACGTGAGAAAAGGGGAAATTCAGAACATATAATATTTCTATGATACATATAGGGTGTAGCGCATGAACTTACAAATTGGCGTTAACATAAACATTAGAGCATGTGAACTTGCATTCAAAATTGGCATACAACTAAATGGGTGTCACATAGGATGGCATATGTAGACTTATACAAACTTGGGTTTTAACATATTAACTTGGCATAACGTCGAACACAAAACTAGCATGTTGTAAATTAACCCAAAATGTCCAAATCTAATATATAGTCTATTTCCACATGAACTTGCATAGTTTATGTAGCCCAAACTGCATTTAACATAGTTCTAATCATACTTGTAATGGATCTAAGATGTATACATAAGTTCTGAGTCATGTAGCATAAAGGACCTCAGATCTAGGATGTGTTAACATAGGTATATGGCCCATGATATCAGCATAAACATAAAGGGGATATTAACATAAACATGAGAGGGATCTAATCATAGAATTTGCCACAAAACTTGCAATTACCATCACTTTCATATACAAATGTATAATAAACTTGCATCGATCCATTTATGCCACAAATCAATTCACCAAAAACAATCACAATAGAAACATTACAATACACAAGATCTACATCATTATAATGACACAATTCTATTCTCAATTACATCATATCACATCATTATTTTATTCAAATTATGAAAGACCACTATACTTACAACGTGTGATGAAATCTTGTTTTCTGATTTCTGTTTTCTGAATTTGGAGGTGCTCTCCTTTAGGTAGCAATTTGTTGATTGATTTGATTAGACTTTAATTTGCTTCTTAGTTTGATTCTTGCGGCTACGATCAACTCCTTCCTGACAGCATGATGACTCCTCTCTTATTTTCTTATGTGAATTAGTTGAGTCTTAGTGTGTATTTATAGAGTTTTCAAGTTAATTTGAGCCGTCAGATGCAAACAGGGAGGGAAATCAGACCGTACAACACACCAGAGTCGAACCAGGGTCAGACCCACCTAGTCAGGCCGACCAGGCAAGTCGACCTGCAGGTCGACACCCAAGTCGACTGCGCAGTCGACTTGGGGGGGCCAGGTCGACTGCCCAGTCGACACTAGTGTCGACCTGGTCACTGGGAGGGAATTTTCCCGCCCAGCCTAGTTTGAACTCGAATTTGAATTTTAAACCTGTTCCGAGCTGCTTTTGAATTTCAAATTTATTCTGAAACTTCCGGAGATCGTAACTCCTTCATACGGAGTCTGTTTCACGCAAACTCGGACTCTATCTCAACCAGAATTCCGAGACGAACGCAATGGCGTAAGTCATTTCCCTTAATTTTTTCATTAGAATTAATTATACTTTAATTTATGAATTTCACTGTTATAGAATATTCGGGGTGTTACATGGAACATTCTGATCACCTGCTTCATCGAGCAATTCAAAGTACATATCTCTCGACCGAAGAGCGTTATGTTCTTTTCCACCATCAAGCAGCGATTAGGAGAAATGCCCGGATCCTTCCTCGAAAGATTCAATGCAGCTGTAGCGTCAGTCGATCGACCTGAGCCGTCGATGGTACTTATGGCTGCCATTGCAGGAGTTCAGAACCGATTAAAATTCTCAATCTCTTTAACCAGAGATCCCCAAAAGGATATAGATGACTTCTATTCTGAGGTCGAATAATTCCTCCGACAAGAAGACGCCAGCATTGAGATGGAGAGCCTTGAGGTCCTAACCGCCAAACAACAAGATCCACTCAACAGCAACGACCAGAATAAAGGAAGAGGAAAGGACCTGGAAAAAAGCGAGCGTCATGTGCGACCTCGGATCGAAAGTAAGTATGACCAGTACACCGAACTCAATTCCTCTTTGCTCAATATCTACCTTGACATACGAGGGTCCCTGCCCACTCCAAGACCATCTCGACGAGAACCAACCCAGATGGAGCTCGATTCTAGCAAACATTGCGTGTTCCACAACGTAGCTGGACATAGCACCGATGAATGTCGCCATCTGCGCGATCTCATTGAGGATTGAGTCAGGAAAGGGGAGCTTCCTGAATATGTCAAGAGTCGTGCCCCGGCCTTGCCGCCACGATCTTCTGCCCAAGCCCCTCAGGTCAATCCACGAGCTCCTAGAAATGGAAAGGACCCTGAGACTAGCGCTCGCGGCATTATCATTAATTAGATTTTTCTGATGTATTACTTTCAATAAAAAGGACACCTTGATGTAGTACGGGGTTAGGATTTAGCTCCTAGGCATGCTCTGGAATCAATCAATGTCCTCTTAGAGTTTCTTTGTAATAATTTATTAGTTGTTATGAATGTTCTTTCACGAATATGGATCATGTTTGGGAAACTCTAAAGCCAAGCATGGATAATGCTAGCCCCCTCTTTTAATGTGGTCAGTGCGAAAGCCTACTACCATATCTTAACATCTACTCCCCTAGTCGAGTGTGGTATATTTCTTTAAGACGAGTATGGATGATACTCACCCCTTCTTTCTGTACATTATGAGCTTATGCCGCTCGCTGGATACACTAATATAACATGAGACGAGCACAGAAAATACTTGCCCTAAGCCGAGTATGGTTAATACTCGCTCCCTCTAAGCCGAGTATGGATAATACTCGCCCTCTCTAAGCCGAGTATGGATATGCTCGCCCTCTCTAAGCCGAGTATGGTTAATACTCGCCCCCTCTAAGCCGAGTATGGTTAATACTCACTCTCTCTAAGCCGAGTATAGTTAATACTCGCGACTAAGCCGAGTATGGTTAACACTCACCGCCTCTCAAAGCCAAGTGAAATAAAATGCTCGACCCATTGCCTTCTCCAAACCGAGAAAGGTTTATTTTCGCCTTTGCAGGAACTAAGTCTCATGAATGCGATCATCATCTCAGCCTTAATACGGTTTCCAATAGTTGTCGGTTTTTCGGCCTTAATACGACCCAGTTTACTCGTCGATTTTCAAGCCTTAATACAACATCGGAACCGTCAGATTTCTGGCCTTAATATGGTCCGGTGCGACCATAGCTGCTCGATCTATTGTGCTTCGATTCATATTTCAGAACACACCTTCCTCTATTGAAGAAGATGCATTATGAGGGGCAAGATGTTAACCCTCTTTTTGGTTAAAGACGCAGCAGGCCAAATCGAAGCCCAAATGTGCAACCAATCGAGTTAGACAGATCGCATTCTAGGAAGCCCAGCCCGAAGAAGCCACATATCGGGCCAATCAAGTCGATATCTCACCCCGAAAGACTCGCTCTCCCAGTCAATCGAGTGAACCACTCTCGCACAGGGCGTATTGACCGAGTATTTCGGATCTGCATGAAATATCCAGCTGAGTTGTTCAAATACTTGTCCTGACTCTCAAGGAAGAAAAAGCGGTCAACCATATCCGGACAAAGCTCTACATTTGATATAACTCACCGTGGATGCCACGTCGGCCACAACTTCGAGGATAATATTTATGACTAGTGGAATTAGTCTTCAGACGCTATTCTAACCAAGTGATGGACTCCACGTGTTTGAGCTTTTCCGGAAAGGCCGGGCCATGTCACAATAGCCCAAGCTGCTATCCCCGCCTATAAATACCTCAAAGCTTAAAGAGGAAAAGGGAACTGGAAGGACTTGGAAAGACTTCTCTGACCTTTCTTTTTTTGGCTCATACTTCTTCCCATAAAACCATTATCTGGAAGAGAAAATAGACACCTTCTCTCTTTTCTCCAAATAGAAAAAGCATTGTACTTGTAATCAAAAGCAAAAGTAACATATATAAAATGGACGTAGGCACCGTCTTTGCCGAAGCACTATAAAAATTCTAGGTGTTTTCCCAATTTCGTTTACTTTTCTGCATTTTATAATCAGTGTTTGTGTGCTCTTCACACGATTGGGGGTTGATTGTCACTAGTGACCAACTTTTGACATCAATAGAGGTCATGAGCTTAAATGGAAAAGTAGCAACCCTTAGTAGGTTTGTTTCCAAAGCCACTGACAAGTGTGTTCATTTCTTTGATATTATAAAGTAAAAGAAGAACTCTGAGTGGGACGAGGAGTGTAAAAAGGTGTTCTAGGAATTAAAAGTTTATATGAGAATGCCTCCGGTTTTGTCCAACCCTGAGAAAGGAGATCTATACGTATACATGGCCATTTCAGAATACGCAGTCGGCTCAGTCCTTATGAAAGAAAGTAATGGAACTTAGCACCTTATTTACTACGTTAGCCGAAGGCTAAAGGACGCAGAACCCAATACCCTATAATGGAAAAACTAGTGTATTGCTAATATTTACCGCACGAAAGCTCAAAGGATACTTCCAAGCTCACCCCGTTAAGGTTTTAACTAGCTTTCCACTCAAGAAAGTGCTCAGTAAGCCGGAAACCTCATGAAGATTAGTCAAATGGAGAATTGAGCCTAGCCAATACGAGATTCAGTTTCATCCTCGAGCGGCAATTAAAAGACAAGCTCTCGTAGACTTTGTGAGTGAGTGCACAAGCTTCATTTCAGAACAATCGGTTAAAGATAATGACTTGAAAGAAAAGTGGCAACTTTTTGCGGATGGAGCCTCAAATGAACAAGGATTAGGGGCAAGTTATGTTATAATCACCCCTGATGGACATTGATTGCACTATGTCATGAAGTTAGGATTCCCAACTACTAACAACGTGGTCGAATATGAATAAATGATGGCCGGTTTAAATTTGGCACTACTGTTGAAGATACCTCGAATAGAAGTTTTAGTGATTCATAACTAATGGTAAACCAAATAAAGCAAACTTATCAAACCAAGGATGCACGTCTAACCTTATATGTGAAAAGGATATTAAAGATTCTCTCCCGGTTTGAGGATTTTTCAATTCATCAAATACACCGAGGAGAGAATACTCAAGCGGATTCACTAGCTAAATTAGCCAGTTCCCAGGGGGCCTACGAAACTCGAGTAATTCCCATAGGATATCAAGAAAGACCTAGTATCGAGCATGAAGAATTGGAAATAGGAAAGGAATTATTAGTCCTAACTAAATCCCAAGCCTTAAGAAGGGGGGATGAAGAAAACAAAGAAGGAAACTCCAATGAGGAACTTCATTTAACGGAAACAAATTTCCATCATGGACATACTTGGATGACTCCCATGATAGATTACCTCCTGAATGGGACTTTATCCCCTAGTAAGCAAGACGCGAGAAGGATAAAACACCAAGCTCCTTGTGACGGCCCGCCCCACACCAACCGACATTTACTCCAAAAGTGCGTTGTACACATGTCCAGTTAGCACGGAACGGGTCATGAGAAGGAAAGGGAAGAAGGAAATGAACAAACAAAGAACCTGTAGAATGTCTCACAGCGCATAGAACAAAGTATAATAATAACATACTTGACATAAAACAGGAGAGACAATGCATAAGCTGAAAACCAGAACTAAACATCATAGCAGCGGAAATCCAAAATACAGCTTATTACAACTTTCAAACTGTCTCAAAGCAAAAGTAAGATAAAGGAGATACACTACTAATGCCCAAGTAGCGACCACCAACGACACAGGGAGAATGTGTATATATATATATCATACGTGGAAGCCTCCTGCCCGCCTCCGAATCAGCTACTAGCGCATCACCAGCTAACCTGTCTCTAGTCTGCTCGTGTGAGCACCCAGAGTAATAAGAGGAGACATAAAACTCTGGGTCAGACATAAAGCCTGGTATGAGCGCTAAGCATCTAAAGTGAACAATAATAGGTAGACTAAAACATACCTGGACCTGCAACCAAAGAGTTAGCACTACATACTGTACAACACTCTAAGGTACCATATCAAACAGTGTAAAGATACGGAGGTGGGGGGGGTGTGCATGTCATAATGATGGAAAACAATCAAACATAGCATCCATCCTCACATTTCTCACTCAGTGCGTAAAGCATACGATATTCACCACTTCGATCACCCAACATGCCTTGCTACGATCACTCTGCCCCATGACGTCATAAATGGCTTCATTGCACTGATAACGTAGCCACTAATTCCTCGCTATGTCCACTTGACCCATGGAGTTATTCACCCCATCTGCGCTGGCTCATAGTCTTACTACGCATCACCTTGCCCCTCAGGTCATAATGACCCTACTGCACTGATAACGTAGTCTTGCTACCATCACCTTGCCCCTCAGGTCATAATGACCCTACTGCACTGATAAGTAGCCATCATTCCTTTCTAGTGGTGAATCGAAGTTATGAACGTCGACAACTCCTTAGCACACGTCCCGCAGCAAAGTCCAACCATGAAGTGAACTCATCGGTTCCCAACTGGATCCTGAGCTCTAACTTCCCATATTGGACTACCTTTGCATCTCGGGTTATTGGTCAATACTGGGTCGGGTCGGGTTTCTCCTCAAGCCATCGGTTCGGGTCGGGTATCCCCCATCGGTTCGGGTCGGGTATAATCCATCGGTTTGGGTCGGGTCCTCTTCTGGTGCGGTTCGGTTATTTCTCCTCGGGTCGGTCGGGTGCTTCACTTCGGGTCGGGTCGTGTCATCTCTCCTCCAGTTCGTGCCTCCGCTCCGGTCCGTCTCCATGCTTCCGATCCGATCCATCCTCCCTAATCCGATCCGATCCCAATTCAATTAGCGTGGCCTTCCTTTTTGCCAATTTTCTCAAGTGTCAGGTTCCGATCCGATCGGGTTCCTTGCCCAGTTCAACATATCCGATCCGAGCCCCATATCCGATCTGATCCGAACCCTGCACTGTTTTCTGAAACTGTTCCAGCAAGTGTTTACGCCATTCGACGACGTTTTCGACCATTCTAACTATTGAAATCAATCACAAAGCATTTCATACAATCATAGCAATATGCATAATCAACCACAAACATCAAAACATCAACATGATATGTTAAAATGGATCAAACATACCCAAAACCCCATATTTCCACTTAAGCATGTTTAGGTGAAACTAATGATATGATTAGCAAAACTTAACCAAATTAACCCAAATTCATATCAGAGGTCTAAAACATCATTTAGGAATTTATGAACATTTTTCCCGAATTTTATCATGTTTAAATTCGCTAATTAACACTAATCACCCCTATTTAGCCATAATTAGTGCAAAACTATGCAAATCACTCACCTTAGCCACAAATAAACTAAGATATGAAATAAATCTCTGATTTGATGCAAATCCCAACCCTAAACAGCAGCTCCAATGTTGATTTGGTGTAGATCTCCCTTGATTAGATGTTGCTAAGCTTAATCCTTGAACAAAAGATGATTTGAAAGTGATTTAGAGGTTAGAGGCCATTTTTAGGGTTCCTTGGTGATAAGTGGAGGCTAGAAAACTGAAATGGAATCATGCTCTATCTCATTTCAGCCTCCCCATAACCCTAATCCCGAAATGGGTTATGGGCCTACTCACTAATCACCCGGTTTGGCTCGGTTAAGCAGTTTTTCACCCTCCAAACCTTATTTCAGCCATATCTCCCAAACGGTAAGTCCGTTTGGCTATTATGACCACTCTACGGAAAGGTAAACCATCAAACGAATCTAATGGAAGTGGTTTCAGGTCAAAATTCCTTTTCAGTCAAAAGTTATGGCCGAAACAAGATCAACTAGGGGCAAAATGGTCATTTAAAAATCGACAAAAATCATGAACATGGGAAATGACTCTAACAGATGTTTCCCAAAGTTACATGACCATACAACTTCATACGGGAAAGAATAAATATTCTACGATCCCCCGATACGTAGAATGCGGGTTGTTACACTCTCCCCTCTTTATGAAATTTCGCCCCCGAAATTCCCTAATCAAAACATACACAAAGGTTCCCGCATGCCTATCAACCATAAACCAACAATCAAACATGCAAACAAGCAAAACAAGTCTACCCTAGCATGCGGAAAGCTAAATTACGAAGTAAGTCTTACCAGGCAAAGAGTTCTGGATATGCCTTCCTAATGCTCTCCTCTGTCTCCCAAGTACAATCATTCTCGTCCTCGCCCCACTGAACCTTGACTAGCTTCACCGCCTTCCTTCGAAGTTGCTTCGTATCGTGCCCCACGATACGAATCGGCTTGCGGTTCCCAATCGCCTCGGGCTCTACTTCGAAGTCCTCTAACTGATCAGGTGAAATAGTCATATCTGAGTCGTGAACGAACTTCCTTAGTTGGGAAACATGAAACACATTGTGAACTCCCGCCATTTTCTCTGGTAAGCCAACTCTATAGGCCAAATTCCTGACTAGTTCAAGAATAGGGAATGGGCCAACAAATCTTGGTGCTAATTTGCCTCTCCTGCCAAATCGTATCACGCTTTTCAACGGAGAGATCTTGACAAACACCAAGTCGCCAACGGAGAATTTCAAGTCTCTTCTCCTCTTATCAGCATAGCTCTTCTGCCTATCTTGGGCAGCTTTCATTCGTTGCTGAATGATCTTAATCTTATCCGAAGTTTCTCTCACCACATCTGGTCCAAGCACAAACTTCCCGCCAGTCTCTATCCAACATGATGGTGAGTTGCATGGTCTTCCGTACAAAGCTTCATATGGAGCCATACCGATACTGGATTGGTAGCTATTATTTTATGCAAACTCTACTAGATGCAAATGGTCATCCCATGATCCACCAAAATCCAATATACACGCTCTCAAGAGATCTTCCAATATACGATTCACCCTCTCCGTCTGACCGTCGGTCTGAGGATGATAGGCGGTACTGAGATGTAATCCTGACCCTAGAGCCTCTTGTAAGCTCTTCCAAAACCCACTAGTGAACAACGGGTCTCGGTCACTCACAATGCTTTTGGGTACTCCATGAAATCTCACTAACCACTTCATATACAACTCTGCCAACTTGGCTGCCGTTCTGGTCGATTTGACTGGTATAAATCTTGCGCTCTTAGTCAATCGATCCACAATTACCCAAATGCTATCATATCCCGATCTATTCCTTGGTAAACCATCGATGAAATCCATCGAGACTTGCTCCCATTTCAATTCGGGAATTTCCAATGGTTGCAACAACCCACTAGGCTTCTTTTGCTCGGCTTTAACTAGCTGGCAATTCATGCATTTGGATATAAATTTCCCAACGTCTCTTTTCATCCCTTCCCAGTAGTAAGTATGTCTCATGTCTCGATACATCTTATTACCACTGGGGTGTATAGTCAGTTTTGAGTGATGACACTCTCTAAGCACTTCATCTCTCAATCCATTGACATTGGGTACAACAAGCTTTCCATTCTTCCGAAGCCATCCATCTCGTTCAAACCCATACACATTCATCTCCTCACCGTCGATGTTCATCTCTAACTTGGAGATGATTTCCAATAGATTAGGATCGTCCCTCTGACTAGAACCAATCCGCCCTATCAAAGTGGGTCTGATCGTCAAACTAGCTAGCATAACTGGATCCAATTCGTACTTTGGTCTGAAATCAAACCCCGCGATATACTCCAGTTGCTTCCATTCAAGAAGCATTGCCCCTAAGCTGACATGTCTCCTACTCAAGGCATCGGCTACCGCATTACCTTTCCCAGGTGTGTATGCGATATCAAAATCATACGAAGCCAAGAACTCTAACCATTTCTGCTGACGGAGATTCAGATCCTTCTGAGAGAAGAGATACTTTAACGATTTATGATCGGTAAACAACTCAAATCTTTCTCCCAAGAGATAGTGTCTCCACATCTTCAGTGCAAATACAATCGCTGCCAATTCCAAATCATGGGTAGGATACTTCTTCTCATGCGGCTTTAGCTGTCGACTAGCATAAGCTACAACCCTACCTCCTTGCATCAATACTGCACCCAGCCCGATACCACAAGCATCCGTGTATACCGTCATCTCTTCATTCCCTTTAGGAATGACTAACACTGGCGCACGCGTCAACTTCTCCTTTAGACTCTTGAAGGCATCCTCACACACTCCGTCCTAGACGAAGGACCGATTCTTCTTAATCAATCGAGTCAACGGTGCTGCTATCTTGGAGAAGTCCTGGATAAACTTACGATAATATCCAGCTAATCCCAAGGAACTTCTTACATCTGTTGCATTCTTGGGTGTAGGCCAATCCTATACCGTAGCCACCTTCGCAGGGTCCACGGCAATACCACTCTCGGAAACAACATGACCCAAGAATCTCACTTCCCTTCTCCAAAAATGACACTTAGAGAATTTCGCTTTCAATTGGTGTTTCCTCAACACCTCCATCACTATCCTCAAGTGTCCCTTGTGTTCCTCCTCTGTCCTTGAGTAAACAAGGATATCATCCATGAACACAAGAACAAACTTATTCAACTGATCTCTGAATACTCGATTCATAAGATCCACAAAATAGGCTGGTGCATTGGTCAACCCAAATGGCATGACCAACCACTCATAAAATCCAGACGGCGTCCTAAATGCTGTTTTCGGAACACTCTCATCCGCTACTCATAGCTGATGAAATCCTGTCGCAAGATCCAACTGGCAGAACACTCTAGCTCCTTCCAGCTGATCAAACAAATCATCTATCCGCGGTAGAGGATACTTATTCTTCCCGTCACCTTATTCAACTCACGATAGTCCACACACAAACGAAGGGAACCATCTGCCTTAGTGGCAAACACAACTGGTGCTCCCCACTCGGAGACACTCCTTCTAATAAATCCCTTCTTCAAAAGATTGCTGACTTGCACCCCGAGCTCTCGCTGCTCCCTTGGTGCCATACGACGAAGTGACATCACTATAGGTCTGGCATGTTTCACTAAATTAATACGGAACTCAATCTCTCGGTGTGGTGGAAGCCCAGTCACCTCCTCGAAGACGTCCGAATACTGGCCAACCACGAGCACATCTGACAACTCATCCTACGGGATGTCGAGAGAATTTACAAAACTAG
Organism: Allium sativum; assembly: GCA_030737875.1. NCBI lineage: Eukaryota > Viridiplantae > Streptophyta > Magnoliopsida > Asparagales > Amaryllidaceae > Allium > Allium sativum. Next base: position 62,824,000 of record CM060912.1, read on the forward strand.
GCATAACCCCATCACTAGGTAGACTACCAAACACTACCCTCCGCCCATCATCCGCCCTTACTGTCACCAAAAAGCCCTCACAGTCTACCACCACCCCGTATCTTTGGAGCCAATCGACTCCCAATATAATGCCATACCCAGTAAAGCCCAAAACAAAGCAATCACATACAAACATACATCCATGACTCGATAAGACCAAATTCCTGCAAATCATACCAAGGCTAGTCAAACCACCAATCGGGTTCGTCACAACCAATGGTCTATCGACTATCTCGGGTTCCAGTCCCAACCTATCTACCAGGTCACTAGATATGAAGGAACGGGAAGCCCCGGTATCAAACAAAACTTGAACTGGTACATCATAAATAGAAAGCATACCTTGAATAACAACATTCTTTCCTTTCTCCGCCGCAGTTGGGGCATTCGACGAAGAAGGAACAGTATCAATAGCATATGCTTTCACAATCTGCTTCTCCTTAAGAGGTTGCGGACACTTGTCCTTGAAATGTCCTACTTGACCACAGTTGAAGCACTTCTTATCCGCTGGCTTGGCCCGACAATCTTTAGCATAATGTCCCTTCTTACCACAGCTGAAGCACTCAACATCCTTCTTGCTCTTTTTCTGGCCACCTTTAGATTGGTCCTGCTTTCTCTTATTCTGAGAGTTATTCTTGCCTCCACCGCCTGCTTGCGGCTTTGGCCCATCTGCAGATGCAGCCTCAGTCTTTGACTTAGGGTAAAGGCTCTCTGATCTCAAAGCCTTCCCCACAATCGATTCAAAAGTCTCATCGATGTGGTTGATAAGCCTTTCCCCCAAGTATCCATCCAAACCAGTAATGAACTTCTCATTCTTCTTCTCAGGAGTATCGATAAGAGATAGTCCATACTTCAACAAGGTGTCGAACTCAGCAATATAGTCAGAAACTGCCCTTCCGTTCTGCTTGAGTTCCAAGAACCTCTTGAACAACACTGACTTCTGGGCAGCTGGAATAAACTTCTCGCTAAAGCGAGCTTTGAACTGATCCCAAGTAACCTGATCTTCTGGAGTAGCCGTTCTAATGGCATTCCACCAATTCATCGCTCGCCCTTGAAGCTGACGAGACACTAGCCTTCTCTTCATCGCATCCTCAAGACCCAAGTCATCGAAGATACAGTCATAGCTATCCATACAGTCCTGAACATCTGTGGCCGACACCATTTCGTGGAACGGCTTTCCACCAAGATTAGTGTAATCCTTGCACAACTTGGCAAAATCGACCCTAGGCGCCTACACTACTGGGCCAACACCAACCCCGGGATTGGGAACTGCCCCTTGCACTTCTCTAAGCATGACTCTCATGAGGTTAGTAAACATTGCCCTCATGTCAGCGGCATTCCCTTGGTTGGTCCCTCTACCAGCACCCCTCGTGTCTCGGCTCATCGTCAATCTGAAAAAGGGAAACGATTAACGACCCCAAAGTGGTGCTAGTGCAGTGCGACTTCATTCTTATACTACTAATAGTATATATATACATAGCTTTTGAAAACCAAAGTAATCACAAATACGCGCTCTCATATACGTACTAACTCTCCCTGGTGTCTTTCCCTAGGTTAACTACGCAACCTAGAGCTCTGATACCAAGTGTGACGGCCCGCCCCGCACCAACCGACATTTACTCCAAATGTGCGCTGTACACATGTCCTGTTAGCACGGAACGGGTCGTGAGAAGGAAAGGGAAGAAGGAAATGAACATACAAAGAACCTGTAGAATGTATCACAGCGCATAGAACAAAGTATAATAATAACATACTTGACATAAAACAGGAGAGACAGTGCATAAGCTGAAAACCAGAACTAAACATCATAGCAGCAAAAATCCAAAATACAGCTTATTACAACTTTCAAACTATCTCAAAGCAAAAGTAAGATAAAGGAGGTACACTAGTAATGCCCAAGTAGCGACCACCAACGACACAGGGAGAATGTGTGTGTCTATATATATATATATATATATATATATATATATATATATATATATATCATATGTGGAAGCCTCCTGCCCGCCTCCGAATCAGCTACTCGCGCATCACCAGCTAACCTGTCTCTAGTCTGCTCGTGTGAGCACCTAGAGTAATAAGAGGAGACATAAAACTCTGGGTCAGACATAAAGCCTGGTATGAGCGATAAGCATCTAAAGTGAACAATAACAGGTAGACTAAAACATACCTGAACCTGGACCTGCAACCAAAGAGTTAGCACTACATACTGTACAACACTCTAAGGTACCATATCAAACAGTGTAAAGATACGGAGGTGGGGGAGGTGTGCATGTCATAATGATGGAAAACAATCAAACATAGCATCCATCCTCACATCTCTCACTCAGTGCGTAAAGCATACGATATTCACCACTTCGATCACCCAACATGCCTTGCTACGATCACTCTGCCCCATGAAATCATAAATGGCTTCATTGCACTGATAACGTAGCCACTAATTCCTCGCTATGTCCACTTGCCTCATGGAGTTATTCACCCCATCTGCGCTGGCTCATATTCTTACTACGCATCACCTTACCCCTCAGGTCATAATAACCCTACTGCACTGATAACGTAGTCTTGCTACCATCACCTTGCCCCTCAGGTCATAATGACCCTACTGCACTGATAAGTAGCCATCCTTCCTTTCTAGTGGTGAATCGAAGTTATGAACGTCGACAACTCCTTAGCACACGTCCCGCAGCAAAGTCCAACCATGAAGTGAACTCATCGGTTCCCAACTGGATCCTGAGCTCTAACTTCCCATATTGGACTACCTTTGCATCTCGGGTTATTGGTCAATACTGGGTCGGGTCGGGTTTCTCCTCAAGCCATCGGTTCGGGTCGGGTATCCCCCATCGGTTCGGGTCGGGTATCCTCCATCGGTTCAGGTCGGATCCTCTTCTGGTGCGGTTCGGTTATTTCTCCTCGGGTCGGGTCGGGTGCTTCACTTCGGGTCGGGTCGGGTGTCATCTCTCCTCCAGTTCGTGCCTCCGCTCTGATCCGTCTCCATGCTTCCGATCCGATCCGTCCTCCCTAATCCGATCCGATCCCAGTTCAATTAACGTGGCCTTCCTTTTTGCCAATTTTCTCAAGTGTCAGGTTCCGATCCGATCCGGGTTCCTTGCCCAGTTCAACATATCAGATCCGAGCCCCATATCCGATCCGATCCGAACCCTGCATTGTTTTCTGAAACTGTTCCAGCAAGTGTTTACGCCATTCGACGACGTTTTCGACCATTCTAACTATTGAAATCAATCACAAAGCATTTCATACAATCATAGCAACATGCATAATCAACCACAAACATCAAAACATCAACATGATAGGTTAAAATGGATCAAACATACCCAAAACCCCATATTTCCCCTTAAGCATGTTTAGGTGAAACTAATGATAGGATTAGTAAAACTTAACCAAATTAACCCAAATTCATATCAGAGGTCTAAAACATCATTTAGGAATTTTTGAACATTTTTCCCGAATTTTATCATGTTTAAATTCGCCAATTAACACTAATCACCCCTAATCATCCATAATTAGTGCAAAACTATGCAAATCACTCACCTTAGCCACAAATAAACTAAGATCTGAAATAAATCTCTGATTTGATGCAAATCCCAACCCTAAACAGCAGCTCCAATGTTGATTTGGTGTAGATCTCCCTTGATTAGATGTTGCTAAGCTTAATCCTTGACCAAAAGACGATTTGGAGGTGATTTAGAGGTTAGAGGCCATTTTTAGGGTTCCTTGGTGATAAGTGGAGGCTAGAAAACTGAAATGGAATCATGCTCTATCTCATTTCAGCCTCCCCATAACCCTAATCCCGAAATGGGTTATGGGCCTACTCACTAATCACCCGGTTTGGCCCGGTTAAGCAGTTTTTCACCCTCCAAACCTTATTTCAGCCATATTTCCCAAACGGTAAACCGTTTGGCTATTATTACCACTCTACGGAAAGGTAATCCATCAAACGAATCTAATGGAAGTGGTTTCAGGTCAAAATTCCTTTCTAGTCAAAAGTTATGGCCGAAACAAGATCAACTAGGGGTAAAATGGTCATTTAAAAATCGACAAAATCATGAACATGGGAAATAACTCTAACAGATGTTTCCCAAAGTTACATGACCATACAACTTCATACGGGAAAGAAATAAATATTCTACGATCCCCCGATGCGTAGAATGCGGGTCGTTACACTCCTACGTTTGTGATAACGGATAATATACTCTATAAAAAGGGACATTCGCTTCCTTAAGATGTGTAAGCTATGAAGATGGGCTTAACCTATTGAAAGAAGCTCATAAAGGATGGTGTGAAGACTATTCCAATGGAATTAAACTGGCCAAATGGGTCGTATGGCAAGGCTATTGTTGGCCATAGATGGTTAATCTAGCGGTTAAGTATGTCAAAAAATGTGGGAAGTGTCGAAGGTACTCTAAGGTGCCCCGGCTTCCTCCTAGCGAGCTAACCACTATCTCAAGCCCCTGGCCATTCAACGTATGGGGGATAGACCTGATCGCATCCTTACCAATCTCCGAAGGTGGAGCTAAGTATGCCATAGTAGCCATTGAGTACTTCACCAAATGGGTGGAGGCAGATACCCTTCTGACGATCACGTCTAAAAAGGTGTTGAGATTCATGATGAAAAATATTATTACATGCTTTGGAATCCTTCACAAAATCATATCAGATAATGGAACACAATTCAAGAGTGAAGAATTCACTCGATTCTATGAGAAAAATGGAATCATTAAGAGTTTTTCGTCAGTAGCCCATCCGAAGGCTAACAGAGTTGTCGAAGCCGCAAACAAAACCATAAAGACAATTCTTAAAAAGTGCTCGAGCCAAGCCAAAGGAAACTAGGCCAAAGAGTTTCCTTTAGTGCTTTGGGCATGTAGAACCTCTACCAAAACAACGACGGGACAAACCTCTTTTTCCTTGACATATGGATGTGAAGCCATGCTTCCGGTTGAAGCGAGACCCCATCGCATAGAAGGATAACATATGCATTTAATACCAATCAGGAGTTAAGAAAGGAATCCCCTAAGCTAATACAGGGATTTAGAGACAAAGTTGCAAGCAGAACAATTGAGTATCAAAGGAGGATCATGAAATACTACAACACAAAGGTCAAGACCAGAACCTTCACAAAAGGAGAATTAGTTTTACGGAGAGTGATGGCTAACACCAAGAACTCCGCAGACGACCCTCTCAGTCCAAATTGGGAATGGCCCTTGGTCGTCCATCAAGAAGTTATGCCCGGAACATACCGACTATATAGGCCCAGCAGTGATCTCGTTCCAAGGACATGGAACTCGGAACATTTAAGGCCACACTTCTCAAATATAAAGGAGTAAGGGAACAAACTTTCCTCAAGAGATGATCAAACATGACCGAGTGAATAGAAAACCCTCCTTTCGAAGTTTAAAGTAACCCAAAAGGGGTTAAACCATAAATGGATCGAATCCCTTGTAATCACCAAGTCGGTTAGGACAAGGCATCCCCCAGAGGGGGATGGCATGTTATTCTCTCTCTATGCCCAAATCAGAGGGCGCTAGGTTAAAGCATCAAAAGCATAAGCCTCTATTTCACACCAGAAATGATCGTGGTGATGCATCTAAAATTAGCATGCCCCACCTCTGCTCGCAGAAGAGTATGCCCTGCCACTGGTAGAACTAAGCACGTCCTACCTCTGCTTATGTTCCACGCTACCTGCAGAAGGGAACGCCAACCCTTATCATCACCTACGATGGTCAGGATATGTCACCCCTTAGAGGTGGGTGGTGTGTAAGCCTCTATCGGTACCTACAATGGTAAGTATAGAGCATCAAAAGAGTAAACCATAGTTCTTTGTCTACAATAGCCCCGTCTAAGATCCTAAGACCTTATTCATACATACAATGGTAAGGATAAGGCGCCTCCTAGAGGGAGGTCGGGTAAGTCCTTGGGCCCTGCTTATGGATAATATAGCTAATCGCACTAGACGCACAGACCTAGAGAGTGGCCAACAAAGCATGTACATCCTCTGCTTTGACATCAAAATCCCAGAGAGTGGCTCAGGAAGCACGTACAACCTCTACTTCACAATTCAAATCCAAATGAGATACCAAAACATTAATGCCGGAGGGGGTTTCCGGTCTTCAATCTTTAAATACCCAAATATGGGTTGATTCGTCTCTTCATAAATGCCGGAAGGGGATTTCCGGTCTTCAAACCTTAATTACCCGAATAAGGGTCAGTTCAGGACTTCTATCAATGCCGAAAGGGGTTTCCGGTCTTCGATCTTTAAATACTCGAATCTGGGTTGATTCGGCTCTTCACAAATGCCGGAAGGGGATTTCCATACTTCAATCCCTAATTACCCAAACAAATGTCGGTTCGCGACTTCTATTAATACTGGAAGGGGTTTCCAGTCTTCAACCTTTAAATACCGTAATTTGGGTTGATTCGGCTCTTTACAAATGTCGCAAGGGGATTTCTGGTCTTCATTCCTTAGTTACCCAAATAAGGGTCGGTTCGGGACTTTTATTAATTCCAAAAAGGGATTTCCGATCTTCATTCCTTAATTATCTGAATAAGGGTTAGTTCAAGACTTTTATTAATGCCGGAAGGGAATAACTAATCTACATTCTTTAACTGCATAAACAAGGGTTGATTCAGGTTTCCTATATTAATACCCAAATCTGGGTTGATTCGGTTTTTCACAAATATCGGAAGGGGATTTCTGGTCTTCAATCTTTAGGTTATCCAAGTAAGGCTTGGTTTGAAGCTACCATCGAAGAAGGAAATCCATCATCGGCCCCAATCTGTTACGATCAAGAAAGAGACAGCACAAAAGCAATGCCCTATAGTTTTCGTGATATAGTCCAGCATAAGAAGCAACTCGTGAATGGATGGAAAAAAAAATCTGGAAATAAAAGTTTGACCTGAAAAGTCAAAAACACCCATTCACTAGGGGGCAAATGTTACTACCAAAATTAACCCCTAATATAGGCTGACAGTGAAGGGGTATCGGAGGAACACAAGCACAGAAGAATCTTTCGAAAGCAAAAAGCTGAATGATTGAAAGAAGCGAAAGCAGGAAAGGATGGTCTGAGAGCAGCATAAACCGACACCTCCTCGGGAGAAAGGGGTTCAAAATTCACAAGATGCCTGCGTAGTTTATCCGACAGATTCTACCCGATAGGACCACCCGATAGGACCTATTCGGCAGGGATTTATATAGCAAAAGGTCACCTAAGTCAGGAACTAAGAAAGAGGAAGACAAGAGCTCCACTTAATGAAACTAGGAAGGACTATTAGTATTAACCTACTTAATACCAATACATCAGAAGGCAAAGGAATTAAGGGTGTCAAGCTAGAAGTACATAAAGAATGTCCTGAATCAGCTTCCAAAACACCTACTACATAAATGCCAAAAGTCACATTAATAGACAATAGACACATCATCGGGAGCTACCTTCCGAAAGACCAGACTATACCAAAAGCTCAACCCGAAGGCCAACCGGCACCCTGATGGAGATATAGGCTATCCGTCTACTTAGTACAGACATGGACAGTGGTTTCGAATCGGTAGCCATCTACATATATTAGGAGGGCAAGCTCCTCTAAATGTTCACCTGAAAGCCGGAAGCCAATATCCGAAAGTCTACATCCGAGAGCGACTACCGGGAATTCGAATGCCTTCTGAAAGTCACCACGTCAAAAAGTTAATCACAACCTCAAAAAAGTCCCAATTGACCGGGACCCTCACTTGGGAGGCTACAATTAGCACTACAAAAGAAACCAAAAGCCAAGCATCCGAGACTAAGGAAAAAAGCGGCCAACAATGGCCCTTGCAGGCCCAATAACCCAACAGCTGAAGGGCCTCTAATCCTCAAAAATAAGACCACAGGGGTCACATTAGGGGACGAATTTTTAATTTCTCAATCTTGTTTTTTCTTCCTTAAGGATCAAACCCTAAATTCCAAATCGGAATGAGGATTTCCTCAACTCTTGTAATATATCTACAATTTATAAACGAAGAAGTTCGAGGCTAAAACATTTCGTGATTTGATAATCATATTGTGTCATTTATGATGGAACGGGGAGTTAACATTAACCTTTCGTATGAAGGAGTTGACCACGAAACCCTCGTAAAGAAAGAAGGTTTTGTGGGAACACAAAGTCTTCCCCCCTTCGTCCCGGGGGTTAGCAACATGAATTAACCCTCTCATAATGAGCCCAAAGTAGCTCAACTTCAGAAAAGAGGTTGATTGCAGGCTTATAGCTTGATCATTGACACAACCAAGACCTTCAGGGCTGGCTCGGTACGAAAGGATCCTCTAAGTTAATAAACACTAAAAAAACCCTTACCATGAGTATCGGGAAGCATTAGCCTATTTTCTTCTTATCACAATGTATATCATCTTACCCATGGTTTAAGGCGTAACCGATTGTGCAATGCGTCAGTTATACCCAGTTGAATAAACCCTTATTCAAGATACTTCAGGACCCCATTCTGTAAGCAAGATGTTCATCCCTTGACGGAAGAATAACTAATCTTCAGAATGGAGATTCTGGTACTTAAGGAATGATAGATTTAGCTAAGGAACAAAGACCCCATATTTCCCTTCGGTAACCTTAGATCATGGTTGTAAAAATTTATCTAGTTATATGTTCCATATAACTCATTTCAGGTGTTGACGAAAATATCGTTAACATTCTCGACTTGCTTTCAAAAGCTTTCTCCAGACAAGATGGCTCGTTTGAATCGTTGCGTGAAGCTTGTGCAGGCAGCTCAAGTTGTGAATTCGGATTCAATAAGACCGATGGACAGAAAACACGGCATGTCGAGTGTTTGGATAACAATGTTACGTTAAGGGAGAAAGGCAGTATTGCTTTGACAAGTGAGGTAATGGATACAATTGAAAAGGTAGGCCCTGAAGCTTATACTGGTGATGTGGCATAGGGAGTGCATGTCACTTGTAATTTTGAAGTTCCACCAAGTGTGGGTGCTCACCATGACACCTTTTGGCAAGGCAACTTCGATTGCATAGACGAATCTGCTAAGGTGGTTAAGGAAAATCAAAAATCAGTCAAAGCTATTTCTACTAGTTATGAAAAGGGAGTTTTAGAAACCATCGAAAGCCTAAGACTTGAGATAGAGAGTGGGAAACTAGACAGCTTTATATGCAATGAAAAAACCAAGTTGATGGACATCATGATCAAAATTACAACTCAACGAATACATATGCAGTAGAAAGAGAGAAGAAGGGGCCGATAAGCAAAACTATTTCTCCTAATGCCCTAAAACCCGGGTTTCTGAATTTAATAGCAAAACTAACACTGTTGTTAGCAAAGAGGTTAGTAACCAGAAACCTACCTCACCAAAGAATGTTGACACAATGTCACCAGTCGTGACCCTACCCATGCATGCTGGCCTCAATTCTTGATTAATGGTCAAATATATCAAAAAGAAGTTTGTTTGTATATGTGTAAGTGTATGGTACACGTGTATATGTAGTGTCTTCACTGTGTAAATGCCTATAGCAAATTGACACTGGTCTTAAAGTAGACAACATGCTAGTTGGTGCGCACTATGCTTCACTATGTAAATTCCTATAGAAAATTGACACTAGTCTTAAAGTAGCCCTGCATGCTTGTTGGTGCGGACTATGCTTCACTATGTAAATGCATGTAGCAAATTGACACAGGTCTTAAAGCAGCCTACATGCTTGTTTGTGCACATTACATGTGTATTTCTAATTTTGTCCAAAGAATAGCCACTTTTGTTCAAACATGCCTATTTATTGCAGCATGTGAAGGTCCAGAATAACTTGTTTATATTCATATATCTTATAATTGAAAATGGTGACCAAGTGCTTCTTTTAATTATAGTCAAAGATTAATGCTACTACAAGCCATATATTTCTGAAAATGGTGACCAGATGCTTCTGTTAATTATAGTCAAAGAATATTTGAATTTAGTTTTCAGACTGTAGTGTTCTCCCCAGAGCCAGATGGTACCCAAGTTTCTGTCTTGCTTGATTTGCTTAAGGTAAGATTCAATTTTCCAGCATTATAAACTATAATAGTTAAAGATTTGTTCAAGCTGTACCTGTATAACAGACAATTCCTTCTTTATGACTAAAACCAGATATTTGATATAATATATTTTTAGAAATAGTACAGTAAATCTTGTAATGATATTATCCTGAATTTATGCTTTTTAACGTAAATACTTACATCATATTGTTACTTTTGTATAATGCCTTAGATTTAGTTTGAGTACTTGATATTTTCTCGGCTTAAGATCTTGTCAACAATGATGTAGCCAGGAATCAAGTTGGCGAGGTCACAATACAAAAAAACACGAGATTTCAAAGGTGATATCCGCTAATTTTTAACTTTTTTGACAATTATTTAAACGATTCTAAAATGAAGCATAACAAATCAATTAATAATCATAAATAATATGTGATATAATATTATTATATTACAAAGCCGATCTTCTTAAACTAAAAAAACATATAATAGATTAGAATAGTTTAAGGCTATTCACCTAGAGATCTCATATTTTTAACGATGTTGGTAACTACGCTCAAATCGATACAAACCAAAATTGGGGTTAGTATATTACCATCAAGGTTGGCGTGATGTGAAGAAGGAAGAAAGACGATGTGAGAATGAACGATATCCAATCCAAGGATGCAAGATCTGTTGGGATGGGAAAAAAAGCATAGTATGTTTTATTCTTATAATGAAGTACGCATTTCTGGTGAGGTCACGTGACCGCACCATGTATAACATGCCTCCATCCCTGCTTGCCATGATACTGTAGTATGTCATTATATTGTTGCATGTCAGGCCTATAAAATTATGATAATATTGTATCCATTTTCCATTTTCTTTTGCTAGTTTTGAACTTGTAAATGTATTGTTGTAAGTGGTTTCGAGCTTTGTCGTTTTCCCTACTTCTACAAATGAAGATCGATTTATCTTAGGAGTTACTAAATTAAGTGACTACATTCAATGGACTGATAATTAATTTGAAATGTAACAGTAACATGGTTGGATCTCCTATCAAAATTTATTGTTAGTGTATAGTAGTGCTATCAAGAGGTATATTTCCGATCCATGTCAGTAGGGTGTTTAGTATTTTTAGGCTAGTACGACTTGTTTCCATGAAAATGGAACATTCACGTGTTATTAAGAAACAAATCGTGAGTTGTATTCATATACCTGGAGGTAAGAGAGGTATTGAGTTCACTAGAACTATGACTACGGTAATTCCTCGGCCTTCATAACTCTAGTCGTCATCACCGGCGACTATCCATAGCTCAAGCACCTTCTCAAGCATCCATTATCCACAAACTCAACATCCTTGAGTCATCTGCATATTCGTTGCATTTCATTGATCAACGAACACTTCATAACACTTCAAACATTCCTGCTTTATTTCGCGTTGAAGCTATAACCATCATCGATCCAAAAAATCGCTTCGTTTGGTCGATTATGCATTTCATAGCATTTCCAGCTTTCTCGCCATTAAAAACTTAGCACAACATCGAACTGCCTTTTATAGAAATTTTGAAATGCTTCCATATCCCTGCATTCATGTATGGACTTGCACTAGCATGGTACTAAAAAACAACGTAAATCCCCAGTGCGTGACTTGGCAAATCACTCTTTTCATCGTGTTGCGCATGTAGCAAATCACCTACCCATTTAGTCCGATCTAGGAAAAGACAGCGTTTTAAAAACGCTATGAGTCACTATGCCATAGATTGCCTACTGCAATGAAAATCCAAGGTGTTGCCTGCTAAAATGTTGCCACAGCTATGCTGGTTTTTGTGTATTGTAACGCACTCTTCAATGTGTTACCTTAGATATCAAATTGTGTTGCAGTAGTTATAGTTTTAAACTTATAAGTTTAATTTGCCACGTCATCAGTCTGCATCTATAAAAAGATGCATATGTATCTGTCAATTTACCTTTTTAAAACAACAATTGAAGTTGACACCTCACCAATCCATTAAAATACTTCACCACCAATAGGAAATCAGCTTACGTTACTCATTGGATTCCTCTTTCTCAATTTCTCAGATCTGTTCATTCTCACACCCAAATTTTCAATTCCAATCCCTAATTCTCATTCACCTACTTCTTCCACTCCAACCATCTCTGCGTCCTCCACTTCTTCCATCGAATCCTCGATTCCAAATGCACCCACTTCTCCCCATCCCCGTCATCAAACGGCAGTCAATCCAAGAAGAAAGGTGCTATCTTTTTATCTTGTGTTTCTCATGTACATTTCTGTTGGTTTTTTGATCATCGTTATTCATTAGTCTACCGAGAAATGGAAATTATTATCACCATGAGTATAATTTTGTTTGGTTGGTGGTGTTTTTTTTTGTTTCATTGTATATTGATTCACTTAAATGTTCTTTTTGCCGCTATTTGGTTGTAAATCAATTTAATAACACAGAACTTTAGTTCCTAGTGAAGTGTGGTTGTGGACAATTAGACCATAGACCTTATATGAGCTGCATGTTCTAAACAACTACTCAGGTTTCCCAGGTTGTTGTTCCTATGATGATTGAAACATGATACGCTGGTTTATGAAAATGATTTCATAAGTATGCTTACATATACATGATAGTTATCATTTCTTAAAGTATTACCATGATCTATTTCCATACGACCGTCTAATAAGCATATGCATGATTTCTTAAGTGTGTGTGTGTAAGACTGGTTAATAAATATACGCATGTTTTGTTTTGGTTATGCACACAAATACTGAATACATGAAATACATGCCTGAAAGCCTACTGAATGATTTGCAGTTTGTGATATCACTTCAATTCGAGTTCAATGACCACTCAACCAATTTCTACTTCAAATTCGTCAACATCGGCTGCGAGAAAGAAATGCCACCATTAAATCCCAGCGAATATGAGGACTATGAAGGTAGGTTCGAATGCGGGGAAGAATTTTTTTGGTTGCTCCATGTGGCCAGTAAGTATAAATTAGGCTTTTTTGGTTGCTCCATGTCGATTATCGTATCTTTCATTACGTTTTAGTCGAGAATTCATGATATGTGCAAAATGGCGATTGCGGGTATTTTATGTTGCATGACGAAGTGTATGAAATGAACAACAATGCTGAATTTAATGATACTACTATTAAATTAATGGAAAAGAAAAGACTATATCGCAATTGCTCGTGGAAAAGAAGATAATTGAAGAAAAGCTGTTTAAGCAAAAGCAAAGGAGGGCAATAGCCGATGAATTTATGGCAGAATGAAGGAAGAGTTGGCCCTAATGCGCATTGAATGTAGAAAGCACGAGACAGGAGAAAATTCTTTCCAAAAGCTTTAGCTATGTCCTGGATCATGTTTGGAGTTCTTTTGTGTGTTGTTATGGCAATGTGGAGCAGTGAAGTAACATGAAATAGCATGCAAGGGCAGTTTTTCAGGTATAATTTTAAGTTTTTTCACATTGTAGATTAGTGATAATTTTTGTCACATTGCATATTAGTGATAATTTTTGCCATATTACCCATTAAACCTAATTATTGATTACTGATAAATTTATCCACATTGTAACTGTCTAATTTTTTATTCGGTATACACTTGTATACACACCGTGCCTCTGTTATACTATGTATACACATTGTTTAGATCTGTATACACTTGTATACACTTGTATCCACATTATGTCTCTGTTATGTAACTCAGTTACGTAAATGAAACGCAAATGCAAATGAAACTCGGTTATGTTTAGATCAGTATACACTTGTATATACATTGTTTAGATCAGTTATGTAACTCAGTTATGTTTAGATCAGTATACACTTGTATCCACATTGTGCCTCTGTTATGTAACTCAGTTTTGTAAATGAAACACAAATGCAAATGAGACTTAGTTATGTTTAGATCAGTATACACTTGTATACACATTGTTTAGATCAGTTATGTAACTCACACATTGTTTAGATTTGTACACGTGTATACACATTGTTTAGATCAGTATACTATGTTATACTGAAATGAAAATGGAATTCAGTTATGAAATTCAGTCTGTGCTGAAAGGAAAACTCAGTTATACTATGACCATAGTTTGAGCTGAAATGCAATTGAGTCATGCATACCTCTTATTTTGTGCTGAAATGCAACTGATGTATGCAGGTGAAGGAGGCAATGATGAGGATTTTCAAGAACTTGTTACTGAAGGCACTAGAGGTACTAGATGCAGTAGAGGCATTGAACGCATTGGAGGCTTGCACTATATTTTGAAACTGTTTTAGTTTTATGTAAACATGAATTTAGGACTGGCTATGTTTGTAAATGAAATGCTTGTAAAATTGAATTTAGTGGCTATGTTTTGTAATTTTATTGTTGACTATGTACTACTTGTGTTTGCTGGTTAATTAATTTGAAATAAAAAGTTCTTTGTTCATTTCATTTTGATGTTATGTTATGTTATGTAATGTTGCCATATATATGATATAATGTTGCAGTATGTAATATTAAATGTTGCCATAGCTATGATATAGTGTTGCCATTGGGTGGTAAAATTGTTGCCATAGATTTATGCGTGTGGACCCCACAACTGGATTCCGTGAACCCGGGCTACAGATTTTAGTGGCGACTCCTGTTAATCCCATTTTAAAAACTCGGGTTAAATAAAATAAAATAATATGTTGAGACCGTCTAGGCCATTTGCACGACATGATTCTAAGTCATTAACACGACATAAAATATATGCCGCAAACATTATTCATGGCGTTGGACCATTCATGCCGTAAGCCGCCTTTCGAAGCTTTCAAGTCACTACCCTTGACATGAGTTATGTCGTACTACCCATACCGCAAGTACTTCATGTCGTCCAAATTCATACCGTGTATACCCTTGACCGTGCAATCCAAACCGGTCATCAAGGCCACTAGCTCATTAAAATTAACAAGACCATAGGCAAGTGGCAGTGCACATTCGCAAGCTGTTAATATGACATGTAACCACATCATTTACGTCGCATGTCATCGGAATAAGCTATTTCTTATGTCATAGAACATCTCATGCCGTTAATAGCTCAAACGGATTGGGTCATGATGTCGCACCTTAAGCCTGCGACATGGTAATTAAGTCACTATAGCGATTTGGAGTCAACTCGTATGAGTTATGTCGTTCTCATGGCATGGCGCCTTTGCGCCATGTTGTTAAGTCGTCCATGGTACGTTATAGAAACATCAACTAGAAGCTTTGTGGATGGTATAACAAGGATTAGTCAGTTTATATTAATATATAAAGTAAAGACGTGGCATCACAGAGACTTTGTGAGTGTAATTACACCCTGGTCCATGCATATTTGATAAAAGTCTATAAGTAGCATCTTGTTGGTGGTTAAAAACAAAATGAGAATAGATCACTCCTCAAATAGAATGCCATGTGGCTTGTAATTTGGAAAGTATAAATGATAATATGAAACCATAAACCGTGAGCTTATGCGCTCGTGAAGAATGACAAGGTCGTTAACAGGTTGTTATGATCTTGCAACATGTGACCAAGTCGAGAAGCATGCATGGCGTTCCACGATAAATCAACAAACTAATGGCGTTCAAACGATGTAGCTCACATCAACATGCATACAACTAAGTCGCTCTAGGGTATATTTTTGAGTCATTATGTTGTTCACGTCGCAAACATGGATCATGGCGTACGATCCATGTTGTGATAAATTCAAGTCGTGAAGACAATGTGTAGCCGGGGATGTTAAAACCACAATCATGTCGCATGTCATTATTGGGTTATCGTAGCAGTTCATCAAGCTTGTGATGCATGTCGTATAAATCATACAACCGCCAAGATAGCTTCTGAAAGAAATGGGGATCGCTACAAAAAGCCACGTGGCCTTAGTACTTAAGTCCTTTCCAATTGTGAGAGGGGAATCATGACAATGATGGAAACACATTGTTTTATATTGATGAATTGCAAGGAAAGTCGTGGGACGTTAATCCCATAATATTATAAACAAGCCTGCCCGCAAGTTGTTCGTATCGTTCATAGGGCTGGAGAAACCATGCCACATTCAGCTGAAACCATAGCGCCAGCTGTACACTGGAGTATGTGAAACCGACTTAAGACAATAGTCATGGTTTTTTCGCCAAAAAATGGCTCAAATACCAATGGTACATGAATTGTACTTCACCAATACGGTTAAAAATTGAAAGGAGCCACAAGCACAATATAAGTGAGAAAAAGTAAGTAAATGGATAAGGATTTTTATAGTGGTTCGATCTAGAGAAGATCTACGTCAACTTTGGACGCCATTTCATTATCATGCGATAGATTTACAACATTCATCATCTCGTACGCCTTATTTTTGTTCATTCTCTCTTTTACAATGATTTTCCTCTCTTTAATATTTGATTCTCTCTAATCCACTATGGAAATGGGTGGATCCGTATGAATGCGATGAACGTGAGAATGTATATTCCACGGTTTGAGCACTTCGAGGACCAACGGTGAATCCATGGCGGTTGAGGCATGAATCGAAGCTTCGAGGAGGATTAATGAGGGTAGGAGAGGAATTGTATGGAGCTTGAGAAGATGAAGAAGATAAGTCTCGATTTGGAGATGGTAGAGAGAGCTTAGATTGATTTCTAATGGAGGAAGGAGGAGATTTGGTCCATTTGGTGATGGAGGAAGATGAAGTGAGTTTTGGCAGCCATTAGTGGAGTTTGGAGAGAGCTTAGAGTGCTTGAGAAAGGTAGAGGAGTGATTTGGGCCGCCCTTCCGGGTGAAGGAATCAGTCCATTTAAGTGTGGTGAAATGGTGTATTTATCGGAGAAGTGTGGACCCAAGTGGCAAAGTTGTAATTATGGTGAACTTGGTATGGGTCGCACGTCGATGTATTTACGAGTATGCCACTGGACAGCTGGTGGAGCACGCTTTGTAGCTGTACACAAGCTAGCCAAGACCGCTCTATAACCGGCGCCTATACAAGTATTTAGCTGTGCGAGCAATTATGCATGAGTGAGCTAGTTTGTACATGCACGAGCAAGCGGATTTGTAGTGTAAGACTTGGATGAATTAACATCGTTCAGCCACGTGATGCAATATACTATGCAACCACCCTTTTCATGAAAACGTGTTTGTCCACTCTCTGCGTGTTCTTCTCTTTATTATATAACTGCTTTGCCAAATGGAAAGCTTCTCGTCCTCATTTCCCAATGTTGCTCGCCGCCATCGCTTGGGTTTTGCTCGACCAATGCCAAGCTTGCTTGAATGAGCTGATAGCTCTTGTGTGAACAACCTGAAGGTGACGCTCGACCTAGAGAGCCGTAATTGAGCTGGTAAATGGATGAGTGGGCAAATGACCCGTATTGGAGATGCTCGACCGAGAGACACTGAGGTGAGGGACCATAGCTTTAGGGGATGATCTACCTGAAGTATCAGATTATTGCTCAAGCAGGGGAACAAGCTAGCTGCATTGGTCGACCAGCTTGGGGCCGAAGATGAACGACCGGTTTTTGGAGTGCGCGACCGAGTCGATGGTGAGGGTAGCGTGAACGACCAGATTAGGTTCGCATGGTTCCAATTCTTATATATGTGTAATATAATTTCCGGCACTTGTGGCGTTTGATGAAATGCCTGAGCGAGTTTTCGTTGGTTAACATTTCCCCCTCGAAGCTTGTATTTTTCGCTCGTGAGAAATGCAGGCTTCGAACTGAACATTGCTGTTGTTATATAACTTGAGCTTTAATCTAGTTGTAGCGTTTTGTTTGCTATGGCAAGTCATGCTTTGAATTTGTATGCTTCACGGCACCAGTTCTGTAATGAAAACAAGCATTTGCACGATTTTGGACTTATACTCACCACCGACTGTCCATATCGATAATGGATTAGTTAATCCATGACTTATAGCGAATTATATTTTGAGTTGAATAAAGTGTTTGCACCAGATTTGTTCCATTCAACAGTTTATGACTCGTCGAATATTATTTGTATGAACACAATATTCTCATTCGTTATCGATTAAGATCAATTAATCGACTAGGGCCAACTGGTTTGAGACTTCTACTTAGAGAAGTTTTATATCATTGTGCCCCTGCTTGGGAAGGTCTTATGTTTGGTGCCCCTGCTAAGGGAGGACTTTGGGTTTTGTGCCTCCACTCAGGGAGGACTTGGGATTCAATGCCCCCACTTGGGGATGACTTATAATTAGTGCCCCAACTTGGGAGGACTTTTATTTAGTACCCCGCTCGGGGAAGTCTTTTATTTGGTGCCCCCGCTAGGGGAGGACTTTGGATTTAATGCCCCCGCTCGGGAAGGTCTTATATTTGGTGCCCCTGCTAGGGAAGGACTTTGGATTTAATGCCCTCACTCGGGGAGGACTTATATTTAGTGCCGATTCACGAATCAGACGGCAGTTCCTTTATCGGATGCTTGATTTGGCAAGCGATCATTATTAATGAATCAGGACCTTGAGTTTCTTATTCGGGAGATTGCTCCTTCAGTGAAACTTGAAACCCTTGTATCGATTTGTTGTGGCGCTTGCCCATTGTTTGACTCTTCGTGACTCCCTTTATTCGCTTTTCAAGGTGGTACTCTTTATTTTTGCATTTTGCATAAATGTTTAGTGCACTTGATGCTTAGATCAATGTTGTCGGGGTCATGAATTAGTGTCAATATTTCAGTGGGACAAGCACTAGGCAAAGAACCTGCAATATGAAGTAACTCTTAAGCACCTTTTGATTTGACACAATTTTTGCAAGTAAGAGATTTATTCAAGCAAGTATGTTGTTAAGCTAGTGTTTAGAACAATGTTTGTAAAATATTACAAATTGGTTACAGGAATTCTGAATATAGTAGTAAGTATAGCGTGAAGTAAGATAGGAAATAAAGTAGAAGGCAGAGCAGTGGCGATGATGATCGCTTATTCAAGGCCATTGAAATTGGAGCGCCAATTAATGGTCGTTAGTTGATGACCGGCCTTGTATTAGTTCGAGCAGGAGTTTCATTATTCGGACCAGGTCGGCCGTTTGATTCTCCTTGTCCCTTGAGAGCTGGAGCAGCGTTAGAGGATTGAGGATTCTTGACATATTGTTGTAGTTTATTCTTCTGAATCAGCTCCTCAATCAGGCTTTTGAGATGTCTACATTCATTTGTATCATGACCTGGTTGATTGTGGAATCAACAAAACTTTCCAGAGTTTACAGCCTTCTGTGAAACTTTCAGCATCGGTGGTTCTGGATAGTGTTATGTACCCTTAGTGGCAGAGAAAATGTTTTCCGGAGTAGAATTTAGAGGAGTGAGCTCTGACGGGTTACGAAAGCGAAGCTTCTTGTTAGCCTTGTCATCTTTTCCATCGTTGGCTCATTTTTGCCCCTGACTATCCTTCTGAACATACTGAGTAGCAGTGTTCTTGGAAGCTTCAATCTGAGGGCGTGCAGGCTTATTATCCAATATCATGTACTCCTCCTTTTTATAGAAATTGTCCAACGTGTTTTGCTCTTTCATTTTGATCCATTTGCCAAATTTGCTATACTCATTTATAGCGCCGATTAGAGACATTAAGATCATGCGGGGCTCGGGATGCCCTGCTTCGGATACAGCAGCATCGAATCTTTTGAGGAAAGCTTTGACATATTCTCCTAGATACTGCTTCATTGATGTAAGAGAAATAAAATCCTTAGCCTTCATAGCTTGCAACCTGAATGCTCGTTGAATTTCAAAATTAGTTCATCAAATCGGTTGATGGATTTGGGCGTCATCTTTATGAACCATAACGACGCGACACCTTCTAGATAAACAGGGAAGCATAGGCATTTGATCTCGTCTGTTTCTTTGGCTCCATTCATATACCATTCATGCTTGTATAGGAAGTGATTCGGTTCAGAAGTTCCATTGTACGGAGGTAGGGTAGGATGAGTAAATTTCCTAGGGAATTCAGCTTTGCGGGTCCTCTTCATGAATGGATTTTTGCCGATGGAGAAGTCCAATTCCCTCTCACTGTCCTTGTGGGGCATGTTATCTTTCATGATTTTCTTTACCACATCCGCGATATATTCCTTTGAGTTGTGTCATTCCGAAGAGCAGACTTCGATCTCTTTTCCGGATGCTCGTCGTGGCAAGCAATCACGTTTAGAGGATCTAGGTCTTTTACTTCCATTATGAGAAGGTGCCCCCTTAATGGGACTTGCGACTCATCGGTTATTTCAATCGGAATGGTTTTTAGCTTTCAACTTTGATTCTTCGATATTAGTGTCGCTCTTGTCGTCATAAAGATGATGATCGGAGGCTGATGAATTTGCATTCTCTTCAAGATTGACATGGATCTTCGGAGGAGGATCGGGGTTGATTGAATGTTTAGGAGAGCACTCATTTTATCCATTAAAGCTTGATTAGCATCTAACAGAGTTTTATTAGCATCGATTAAGGCTTTGTTGGAAACTTCCATGCCTTGACTAAAGTTAGAGACGACAACGTCTAATTCGTCTCTAGTCACTCCAGCTCCACTTATTGAGTTTTGGCCAATATCAAAGTGGTTTGTGAGCGGTGTAGCTTCGTTGTTAGCAACGACATTGGGTGCTCCAACAATTTTACTTGCAGTCTTTTTTGACTTAGCCGTTATTTCGGACAAGGCTCTTAACCTTGTGGTCATAGGTTCGAGCCCCACGGTGGGCGCCAAATGTTTTCACCAAAAATGGCTCAAACAGCAATGGTACGTGAATTGTACTTCACCAATACATTTAAAAATTGAAAGGAGCCGCAATCGCAATATAAGCGGGAAAAAGTAAGTAAATGGAGAAGGATTTTTATAGTGGTTCGATCTAGAGAAGATCTACGTCCATTTTGGAAGCCATTTCATTATCATGCGAGAGATTTACAACATTGATCATCTCGTACACCTTATTTTTGTTCATTCTCCCTTTTACAATGATTTTCCTCTCTTTAATGGTTTGATTCTCTCTAATCCATTATGGAAATGGTTGGTTCCTTATGAATGCGATGAATGTGAGAATGTATGTTCCACGGTTTGACACTTAGAGGATCAACGGTGAATCTATGGCGGTTGGGGAGTGAATCGAAGCTTCGAGAAGGATTAATGACGATAGGAGAGGACTTGTATGGAGCTAGAGAAGATGAAGAAGATAAATCTCGATTTGGAGACGGTAGAGAGAGCTTAGATCGATCTCTAATGGAGGAAGGAGGAGATTTGGCCCATTTGGTGATGGAGGAAGATGAAGTGAGCTTTGGCTTCTATTAGTGGAGTTTGGAGAGAGCTTAGAGTGCTTGAGAATGGTGGAGGAGTGATCTGGGCCGCCCTTCTGGGTAAAAGAATCGGTCCATTTGAGTGCAGTGAAATGAAGTATTTATAGGGGAAGTGTGGACCTATTTGGAAAAGTTATATTTATGGTGAACTGGGTACGAGTCGCACTTCAATGTATTTAGGGGTATGCCACTGGACAGCAGCTGGAGTGCGCTTTATAGCTTTACACAAGCTGGCCAAGACCGCTCTATAACTGGCGCATATACAAGTATTTAGCTGTGCGAGCAATTATGCGTGAGCGAGCTGGTTTGTACATGTACGAGCGAGCGGATTTGGAGTGTATGACTTGGATAAATTAACACCTTTCAGTCACGTGATGCAATATAATATGCAACCACCCTTTTCATGAAAATGTGTTTGTCCACTCTCTACGTGTTCTTCTCTTTATTATATAACTGCTTTGCCAAATGGAAAGCTGCTCGTCCTCATTTCCCAGTGTTGCTCGACCGCTCTCGCTTGGAGTTCGCTTGACCCGTGCCAAGCTTGCTTGAGCGAGCTGATAGCTCTTGTGTGAATGAGCTGAAGGTGGCGCTCGACCTGGAGAGCCGTGATTGAGCTGGTAAATGGATGAGTCGGTGAACGACCCGTATTGGAGATGCTCGACCGAGAGGTACTGAGGTGAGGGACCAGAGCTTTAGGGGATGATCGACCTGAGGTATCAGATTATTGCTCGAGCGGGGGGAACTAGCTAGTTGCGGTGCTCGACCAGCTTGGGTCCTAAGGTGAACGACCGGTTTCTGGAGCATGCGACCAAGTCGATGATGAGGGTAGCACGAATGACCAGATTTGGTTCGCATGGTTCTAGTTCTTGTATATGCGTAATATATTTTCCTACACTTGTGGCGTTTGATGAAATGCCTAAGCGAGTTTTTGCTAGTTAACACAAGGCGAGATGAGTCATGGCGACATTAGTCATGGCATTTTTTCTGCATAATTACAGAACTGCCACCTGGCCCGAAAATCACCTATAAATACCCTCCATATTTCATACATGGAGGGAAGAGGGAATTCTATGGCCATGAAGTGCTGCTAAAATCTCTCACAACAAGTCTAACACTTATCAATCTTCATCAAGTGAAGATTAATTCGTGGATCACGGCTTACATCAAATCCATCCAAGTGATCTAAGAATTCATCCAAGTGATCTAAGAGTTGGAAATTGATCATACAAGTTCAAATACTAGAAGAGATCCTTCCAATCCTCCTCTAATAATACCTTATCTCCGCTGGTCATTCCATTTCTCCATCACTTTTTGTGAATTCAAGTGAGATCTACAAGCGAGAGAGTGATAAAACTTGTTGTAAGAGTGAATCAGGCCTTGTAATTGATAAATTGGTAATGAAATCCAATATGAAAGTGGATGTAGATTCTTATTGAATTGAACCACTATAAAAATGCTTCTGTGTTTTGCTTTAATGTTTTCAATGCTTAAGATTGTGGCTCCACATACTTTTTGTTGAGGTGCTCGAAAGAGGACCTTTGCTGTTAATTCCAAATTTGTGATAAACAATTCTGTGTACTCGGGTTACAAATTTTAGTAGGCCCCACATTTTTGTAAATTTAGTACATGCGGCAACACTTGTGCTAATGTTTCCTCAGGGCTGCAAATGTGTTGCCTTTGACTCTAAGGTAACGTGGCAAAAGGCAATCCCAAGAAAGTGTTGCCATAGATCATTTTTTGCCTGTAGCAACATTTTTTTGCACCTACTGTGTCACTTCTCTGGTGTTATCGTAGAACATCTACGGCGTAATGTGTTTAGCCCGATCCATCCCCTTGAGAACTGCCAATCCATGCAAAACCACGTGCATGCATCAGAGATTTTGATGCCCGATCTATGGTTTCAAAGTTCCTGATCCATGCTCCCTTACCATAGCGTTTATCCAAACATTGTAAATCCACGATTTTGTCCGAGCCATAGAATTATGCGGATCCCCTGATGCGCACTCGTGCCAACCCCACTTTTTCATGTGTTGATCACAATATATATTTATCCTGATCCACACACATCCTACTGTAGCGTTTCCAAATGATATTAAACTGTTTTGCCCGATCCATCCATACGCTTGCCAAACCAACTGTTTTCACGTTTCCAAACGTTATTAAACTGTTTTGCCCGATCCATCCATACGCTTGCCAAACCAACCGTTTTCACGTGTTTGCCACTTGGTACTTGGCCTGATTCATGGTAGCGAGTTTCTGCCGATCCATACACTGCCACAACACTTGCCAAGCGTTGTTAATCACTTTTTAGCCGATCCATACATGTTCACGTTTCCAAAACTCCGACCAAACTCACACTTGAATACGACCTGATTTCTTACTCAAAAACCAATCAAACTCCAACTTTTCAACAATGATTCAATCAACAAAACAACAACGACGAAATTATCAACAAGCATTAAAACAACGATTTAACAATTAATCAAATCAACAAATGGATCTAATCATAGAATTAGCATATGACGTGCCATTTGTAAGTTTCTAAATTAGATCCTATGGTGTTGAATATTGAAATCATACTTACATTGATTAGACCTATATGAAAACAAATTGAAATCACGAACATAAGACCAAAAAACCCATATACTTGATTGAATCTGTGCGAGAGATGCTTATCACTTACAAACACTACAAATTAGCTTCAAATCAAAGATCTTCAATTCTAGAGATGAAGAACGGTCTTCGAATCAATCGTTTTGATGTGATCTACCTTTCTTCGATGTTGTTCTTCTAATCTCGATCTAAGGTTTTAATGGAGGAAAAATGTATTTGATTGAGCAAGGAGGATCACAAACTTAACCAAATGAGAGAAATGAAGAAACTAAACTATTCTCTATGCCTCAACCCCATATTTATAGCCAATAGCCCAAGCCTTAGTGGGCCCGACAAATCAGCTTACTAATTACCAATTAGCATGGACGGAAATTATGCAGCACTAAGATAACGATTTATCCTGAACAGTTGAGCCAAATCTTTATTACAACCACTCTATGGAATTGAGAATATCATTTCCTTTCCAATGAAATTGATCTCAGCATCTGATTCGATCCCAGTAAAAAGTTATTCCCTATACAAGACTGACAGGGGAAAATGGTCACTAATAAAATTAGCAAAAATTATGGACATGTCTCACATCCCCATAACAACATATCAAGATATGGGAATGATCCAGCCCTCAGATTAAATAAAAATATATTACGATCCTCCAATACGTAAAATGCAGGTTGTTACAGTATAGTTTCACTTGAAGTAGCGGTTGGTCTGCATATCCCTTAGATATAGAATAAAGTATTAATTACCTTTAAAAGTATTTTTTCTACATCAATTAGATTGGCATAGGTATCAGATTTTTGGAAATATTATATGTTACTTTTTATTTAATTTGAATTTATAACCTTTTTGGTTGACTATGTAAAAAAGCCCATGCTTTCCAAATCGCTCTCCCTACCTTGATATGTCAATTAATTTTTTCCCCTTCAAGAATTTAATTTACTTCTAAAAAAAGTAATTGCTTTGATTTTGCAGGATATTTTTTGCATGAAGTTGGTTTTTTAAGCCGTAGCTCCAACATTCCATTAGAGGAAATGTGATTACGCAACGAAATATTCTACAACTCAAGGCTATTCTGATCTGTACTACATAGAGTTTATCATCAAGTATAGTGTACTTTTGCAATTGGTGCACTCTTTGTTAAGTTTTTTTTTTTTTTTTTTTTTTTTGAATCTAAAACTACAGTATGTTGCTTGGAACAAATGTTGTTAAAAGATTTTAAATATTTTACAATAATCAAAACCCTAATTTATTTATTGTTTTTTCATGGTTTGGAAAAGAAATTATAAATTTTTTCTTATGTTAATGCATGATAGGCTTAATGCGTGAATAGTTGGTCAAATATATACATACAAGGATGCATCTATGCTTTGTTAATTCAAATATGTGCATATAGGGATAAGTAGTTTTCCTTATATAGATTGTCATTGTATTGACCTTAAATATAAGTTAAAATACCTCTATACAGTGTCTATTTTCATATTTATAAATAGAATTTGTGCATATCTTTTATTTTGAAGTTTAATTCTTCAGTGGTTGATGTTCTTCTTTCAAGATTAAGTGGCTTAAATTCGACTCTATTTATGTTTTGGCCTATAACGTTTTGCTATATATTACAAATGTATAACTTATTAATAGATTCACATCCATTATTCATACTTTGTGGCACTCTCTTATCATTCAATTCTTTTCTTGGGAAGCAAAATCATGTTGATGCAGCAATATGACCTTTTCATGTCTATTGTATGTTATTCCAACAAATGGTTAATGTTAGATTATTTTTTTATAAAAACCATAATCTGGATGTGATACAAAAGCTTCAAGAAAGCATCAAAATTAAGTAGTTAGCAACTTCGAAATGTGTGATATATAATTGCAAAGTAGCACATATTGAAATGTGTAACCTGAATGTAAATTGTTAAATTAATTTATGAATGCAAGGTAGTGCTCTATATCATCGCTAAATGTTTGGTTTCTTCCTGCACATGTTTGACCTGACTATAGTGATTTGGATGACCTAGTGGTAAATTAATAAGGTATGCCATGTGAATAGGGGGGTAAAGGGGATAGTGCTAGTCAAGCATAGAAGATGATGATGAATATTGGTTTGAAGTTCGAATTGGCATTTGAGGCTATAGGTATAAAAAATGAGCATGTTAATATTTTTAATGTATTTTTTAAGAAAAATGTTGAGTATGATTTGTTTTAGTTAAAAAATAGTGAAAATTAGGGAGGCATCCCTATTATACTTCCATATTGTAAAGCTTGTCCCTGTCAAAGTTTCTTTGTAAACCCGGTCCCTATTTTCTAGAAACAAAGTTTTTTTTTTTGCTGATATGTCAGCAACATTTATAAATAACTGCTGATATGTCAATAACTTTCACATGTAAAGTTTCATTTTAAATTCGCCTCCTGTTTTCCAAAATAAAGGAAAAGTTATTTCTGAAATGTCAGCAACTTTACAAATAATCGCTGATATGTCAGCAACTTTTATATGGTGTACAAAAAAATGAAAAATTATTGTTGAAATGTCAGCAACTTTTGTAAATAATTGCTGATATGTCAGCAAATTTTATACCATGTACAGAAAAATTACTGATATTTCAGCAACTTTCTTGAAATATTGCTGATATGTCTGCAACAATCGAGGATAAAATATAAGGACCTAATATACACAAAAATTTAGTTTCGTGTATTTTAAACCTTAATAAGGACCTATGCCAAAAGTACCCTTAAAAATATGTATACTAGTATCCTTCCAAAATGCACTTATTTGTCTAAAATAAAATGTTTAGAAGAAATGTTGAATATAATTTGTTTAAGTTTGAAAATATAATTTGCCTGTGTAAAAGTCAAGCATGATTTTCATGAAGTCATGTACCATTTCTATGCCTTTTTTTTTTTTGTTTATTTCTAGATTGATAGGTGGAAGTTTATAAAAGGCTATTTTCCATTTGTTGTTTCCTCTTTACTAGCTATATTATCAAAATGATGATGTAATGTTCTATTTGTAGTGGACTGTAGCTTTATAATCCAATAATGGATTTACACTTAATGGTGCGCTTGTTAAGTTATTAATATCGTATCTTTAATAAAATACTAAAGCACTCGTACGTATACCTTTAGTTTCCTAATTTTAGCATGTGAATCATTATTCCATTGTTGTTTAAGATATCTACTCATATGTATTGTGACGATTGCCCATAACTCCTGCACTAAACAAGAGGAATAATGCGATGAAAGGTGTGCTAGGCAGCTATGGACGATCAGCAGAGAAGGTAAACAACATTGGAACCTATCGTAGAACTTACAACGTAAGGAAATAAATATAATAGAACATATACAACAGGTAATAGTAGTGAAGCATCATATAACAAACTTCCAAACTTTCACAATATCCTGAAAGATTATCCCAACATCATAGGAAATATCAAGTATGGACATAAGGCCTTACTACAACACCCATAGAGAAACTCAAATAGCGGAAAGAGAAATACTAGATAGTAGTAAAAGTAATACGCCAGCCTCCTGCTCTCCTTCGTATAGCAACATCGTCTTCACTAATCACCTGTCACCTGCTACTTAGTCTTCCCATCCACAACCGGATAAACAACCCAAGGTAATAAGAGGAAACATAAAACCTTGAGCCAGGCAACAGTCTTACTGAGCGATAAAACAACTAACAACTTCATCAACAAAGTATATGAGAATAGGTAAATTAACAAACCAATCTATTAAGCACCAGAGAAGAACTCAACACCCGTCTTTCCCACATCGGACAGTGATAGCCTTTACATTAAACAATTCAACCATTCAGCCATGGAAACTAGAACACTCATTCAATCATGGTAAAACACTCATGACATCCAGATTATATATCTCATGTGAACGATCCTAATCGAATTAAACATCCCTTAAGCACAATCCCCAGAGGCCTAAACCAATATCAGACCAGCACCTAGGGAACATCTCCTTCGATGTTGGACAAGCTACATGAGACTGTACAAACAGAGAAACCAATCGATCAAACATCCATAACTGACTCTGGCTATCACCGCCAATCCTGCATTGAAACCATCTTTAATCGTATGATGACCCATCATGACTGTCATATGTCAAAGGCTAATAGTAACCCCAGTTCTAGCAAAAAACTCCATATGCCATCGTGACTCGTATGTTTGTCTTCTCAAATCTCGACAACTAGGCCCTTCATGACTGCCCAAGGTACGAGGCCCTTCACGATTGCCCAGAGTACCCCTGCTCTGAGTCTGCTAGAACTTACAATAACGATAATCTCTCGGCCTTCGCATATCTAGCCATCAACTCGAATGACTATTCATTAACTCTAATCCCCCTT
Source organism: Allium sativum (assembly GCA_030737875.1). NCBI lineage: Eukaryota > Viridiplantae > Streptophyta > Magnoliopsida > Asparagales > Amaryllidaceae > Allium > Allium sativum. Next base: position 62,852,247 of record CM060912.1, read on the forward strand.
GAGTATCCATTATCCATGAACTCAAAACACCCTTGAGTCGTCTTCCCATTCGTTTCTTTGCATAGATCAACAAACATATTCAACCCTTCGAATATTCCTTGAATTTACTTCGAAGTCACCACATCACTGAGCCAAAGAACACCACTGCGTTGCGGCTAGGTTTCGGGGGATGTCCCCTGAAAAAAAATCAAGCTATTTTCTTTAAATTCCGGTCGTACCCGAAAATATAAGTTTTCAGAAAATAACCCTGTTCCACCGACCCTGGTGCTACCGACCCTTGCTCAACCAAGATGACCGACCACCTCGCCTGGCCCGACCCGACCCGACCTTCCTTCTCCTTTGGGACCGACCGACCCAAATACCTAGCTAGACCGACCCATACCATTCAGCTCGATCGACCCTCCTTCTCCTTTGGGATCGATCGACCCAAATACCCAGCTCGACTGACCCATACCATTCAGCTCGACCAACCATTCTTCTCCTTTGGGACCGAACGACCTAAATACTCAGCTCCCAAGTGACCGACTAACTCGCCTGGCCTGCTCAACCTTGGAACGCTCGACCCTAAACCCAGTTAGGTTCGACCGACCCATAGAAAGACCGACCCGGTCCTTTTCTTTTCCTCCAAGAAAAACTCTCCATTGATCGACTGACCCACACCATGTTCGACCCAAACGTTCATCTTCCATTGCAACTCCAATTTCGTCCAAAACTTCGCCAAACAATTCGTTCGATGAAACCAACACATCCAAATCGCCCAATACCACCATAATCATATTATGAAACCATTTACAACAAGAATATGACGATTTCATCTAAATCCATGTAGTTCACTCTCCAAATCAAAACAAATGATCATATGAACAAAATTGCGTAACTAACTTGCACATTCACATGAAGTATCATAGAAATTACCTATCTAGACTTGCTAAATTAGACCTTAAGTTGATTTATATGAAAATGGACTTATCAATGCATGGATCTATGAAAAAACACTTGCATATGATGAAAAACATGAACAAACACTCATACGAATTATGAATCCATGTGAGAGATGTAAACCACTCATCGATTCTCCCAAACAAGCAAAAATCAATGAAATAGGAATTTGGACAGCAAACATCTCGCACTAAATACCTTGATATGATGAATCCTTGCTTCAATTGACGTAGATCTAGCCTCCAATGGTACATATCATCAATTTCCCTCCTTGGATTTGGATTTCTAATGGTGGAAAGGTGTTACAGGAAGGAGGAGCTCAAGGCACCAAATGAGAGAATGAAAAATTAAAACCATTTCCCATATCCCTTACCTTCTATTTATAGCTTCCGCCAACCTCCAAATGGGATTCTCCCAAATCAGCCTATTAGGCTCCCAAAACCCGGACAGCCAATTGAAAAACCATAAAATAACGAATTCTCCTAAACCGCTGAGCCGAATCTTTAATGTAACCAATCTACAGAAAGGCAAACATAAATTCCTTTCCAATGGCATAGGTCTCACCCGTTGATTCGACTTGAGTCAAAAGTTATGCCCTGTGCAAGACTGATAGTGGAAAAATGGTCATAAACAAAATTGGTAAAAATTATGGACATGTCTTACACCCCCATAAGAAACATATTAAGAGATGAGATTGATCAACCCTCAAGGAATAAAATTAAAAAAAATTATGATTTCCCAATACGTAAAATACGGGCTGTTACATTCTCCCACCCCCCCCTTCCCCAAGATTTTCGCCTCGAAATTCCAAGTAAACCTAAGCAACCACAACAATTCTGCATGCCTATCATCCATGGGAAGTTAATTCTATCATCCAAACCAGCAACCATCAAGCCATGTATCCATAGCCTTACCCTAGCATGCAAAATTCTACCAAACTGCAATAAGATACAATGATATAACGATAATACGATTTCAAAGGGTCTTACCGACGAAGAGTTCTGCATGAGTCACCCTCATGCTCTCTTCCGTCTCCCATGTACAATCGTCGCCACCTTCACTCCATTGTACCTTGACTAGCTTAACCGTCTTCCTCCTAAGTTGTTTCGTATCATTCCCCCAACATGAATGGCTTACGAGATCTCGCAACTACGTTATTTACCTCTAAATCTTCGTAACCACATTCGAATCATGCACGAACTTCCGTAGAAACGACACATGGAACACATTATGCACACTTGACATTTTCTCAGGTAACTCCAATCTTTATGTGAGCTTTCCAATTCGCTTGGCTATCGAAAATGGTCCAACGAACCTAGGAGCTAACTTTCCTTTACTTCTGAATCTAACCATATGCTTCAACGGTGAAATCTTCACGAAAACCATATCGACTACGACGAATTCCAAATCCTTTCGATGCTTATCAGCATAACTCTTCTGACGATTTTGGGCATCTTTCATTCGTTGCCGAACGATCTCAACACAATCCAAGGTCTATCTAATCATCTCTAGCCTAAGTAACAACTTATCTCTAGTTTCTAACCAACATGATGGAGAATTGCACAGTCTACGATACAACGCTCTTATGGTGCCATACCAATGCTCGACTAGTAGCTATTATTTTATGCAAACTCAACTAGATGTAGATGGTCTTCCCATGATCCACCAAAGTCTAGCACACAAGCCCTTAGGAGATCTTTCAAAACTCGATTGACTCTGTCGATCAGACCGTCAGTTTGCGGATGATAAGCCGTACTTAAGCACAACTCGATTCCTAAAGCTTCTTGTAAACTCTTCCAAAATCCACTCGTAAATAATGGATCTCGGCCACTCACTATGCTCTTCGGGATACCATGGAATCAAACTATCCATTTCACAAAAATTTAAGCCAACTTCGATGCCGTCCTAGTCGACTTAATAGGAATGAATCTTGCACTTTTGGTCAAGCAATCTACAATGACCCAAATCCCTTCGTTTTCTGCCCTGGTTCTAGGTAGTCCATCGATATCTTCTCCTACTTTCACATAGGAACTTCCAATGGCTAAAGCAATTGACTCAGCTTCTTCTGTTTAGCTTTCGCTAACTGACAGTTCATTCATGCACTTGGAAATGAACTTTCCAATATCTCGCTTCATCCCTTCCTAGTGGTAGATTCGCTTCATGCCCTGACAATCTTATTACCACCAGGATGAATCGTCAGCTTCGAATAATGACATTCTCTCAGAACCTCATCATCTCCCAATCCGTTGGTATCAGGAACAACTAATCGCCTTGCTTTTGAAGCCAATCTTCTCCATCGACTTCAAACTATTTATTATTCTATTATAGCTTCTGGATAAACTTGACAAGCTTTGCATATCGCTTTTGGCTCTCGCTAATCCTCTTGATAAGAGTAGGGTTTTATCGATAGGCTTGCCAACATTTCAGGTTCCAACTCACATCCTGGCCTGAAATCAAATCTTGCCAAATACTCCAGGTTCTTCCATTCCGAAAACATCACATCCAAACTTGCGTTTCTTCGACTCAACGCATCTGCAACTGCATTATCTTTGCCAACAGTATAGACCATATCGAAATCATACGATGCCAGAAACTCTAGTCGTCGTTGCTACCAAAGATTCAAATCCTTTTGGGAGAAAAGATACTTCAATGACTTATGATCCGTGAGCAACTCGAATCGAACTACCAACAGGTAATGTCTCCACATCTTCAGAGCAAACACAATCGCTGCTAACTCCAAATCATGTTGGTAATTCCTTTCGTGCGGCTTCAGCTGTCGACTTATGTAGGCCATAACTTTATCCTTCTGCATTAGGACTGCTCCAAGCCCAATGCCACATGTGTCGATGTATACCACCATTTCTTCATTCCCACTTGGAATGGTCAACACAGAGGCACTTGTAAGCCTTTCCTTCAGGATCCCGAACGCTTGTTCACACTTTGCATCCTATGTGAGCACTTGGTTCTTCTTCGTTAATCCTATCAATGGTGCAGCTATCTTGGAGAAATCTTTGACAAACCGTCGGTAATATCCAACCACCCTAGGGAATCTTCTCACATCCGTCGCATTCTTATGCCTATCCCAGTCCTAGATTGCTGCTACTTTAGTGGGGTCAACCGCTATCCCATTTCCAGAAACTACATGGCCTAAGAATCTCACTTCGCTCTTCCAGAAGTGACACTTTGAAAACTTGTCTCTCTACTGATGTTTTCTTAAGATTTCCAACACGGTCCTCAAGTGCGTAGTGTGCTCTTCCTCATTCCGTGAGTAGACCAAAATGTCATCCACAAACACAAGAACGAACTTATTCAACTGATTTCTGAAAACCCTATTCGTAAGATCCACAAAATACGCTGGTGCATTAGTCAACCCAAATGGCATCACCAACCATTCGAAGAATCCGGATGGTGTCCTAAAAGCAGTCTTCAGCACGCTATACTTTGCCACCCTCAACTGGTGAAATCCCATTACCAAATCCATCTGAGAAAACACTTTGGCTTTGTGAAGCTGATTAACAAGTCGTCTATCCTTGGCAACCGGTACTTTTTCTTTTTGGTCACCTTGTTCAGCTCACGATAGTCCACACACAATCTTAACGAGCCATCTGCCTTGGTTGCAAACATGACTGGTGCACCCTGTTCGGATACACTCCTACGAATGCATCCTTTTCCCAAAAGGTCACGAACCTACACCTCCAACTCTTGTTATTCCTTAGGCACCATCCGTCTAAGAGGTATAACGATTGGTCTAGCACCCTCGACCAAATCGATCCTAAAATCAATCTCACGATGCGGTGGCAACCCTTTGACCTCATCAAATACAACATCATACTCATCAGCGATCATCACAGATGGCAAGTCTTCCTGTGGAATCCCAAGTGAATATAGATAACTCACGAAGACACCCTCTTCGCGCTCACATCTAATCAACATCTTTCGCCCTTCCACATTCTCGACTCTCACCTTTAACTTCTCGCAATTCACTCTTGTCGCATACCTCTTGAGCCAATTCATGTCCAAGATGATCCCAAACCCAGAGAAGTTAAGAACAAAGCAATCACAAATGAAAGAGCAACCATGACTCGATAACATTAGACCACGACATATCATGCACAAACTGGATGAACCCCCAACTGAATTAGTCACAATCAATGGTCTATCACAAATTTTGGGTTCCAAACCCAAGCGACACACAAGTTCATTGCAAATGAATGAATGTGATGCTCCAGTATCAAAAAGCACACAAACTGAAACACCATTAACAGAAAGAGTACCTTGCACCACGACACCCTTTCCCTTTTCCTTGGCGGTAGGAACCCTTGAAGAAGATGGCACGGTTCCAAAACATATGCCTTCACAACCCGGTTGCCCTTAGCTGATTCTGGACATTCCTTCTTGAGATGCCCAGGCTTGCCACAATTGTTGTACTTCCTCTCAACTTTCAGATTTTTGCACTCATTAGAAAAATGGCCTTTCTGCTGACAGTTAAAGCAAACTGACTCACCCTTGGGTTTCTTTTAGCCATTCTTCCCATTCTGTTGTAGCTGTTTCCTTTTTTATTATTGCCACCTTGCTGTGGTTTCTGTGCTTCTTGGGTTGCAGCGACAACACTGGCCTCTTTAGGAAACAAACTCTCATGGTGAATATCTTTCTCAATGAGCTTCTCAAATGAATCATCAAGATGATCCACCAACGGTTATCCAATATAAGCATCCAGACCTAAGACAAAATTTCTCGTTCTTCTGATAGGGTGTATCAATGTATGAACGAGCATATCTAGACAAAGCTTTGAAATCAGAAATGTAGTCAAGAACTGATCTGCCATTCTGCTTCAACTCTACGAACTTCTTGAAGAGAACAGACTTCTGAGCAGTGGAATAAACTTTGCTTCAAACTTAGCTTGGAATTGCTCCCATGAAATCTCCTCTTCTGGAGTCTCAAGCGTAACTGAATTCCACCACTCCATGGTCATGCCCTGCAGATGCCTTGATGCAAGTTTTCTCTTTATTGCATCCTCAATACCCAAGTCTCCAAAGATACGAACACAAGAATCCATCCACCTATGAACCTCTTCAGCTAGCTCAGTTCCCTCGAATGGTTTTCCTCCTAGAGACGTAAAGTCTTTGAATAGCTTTGTAAAATATACCACTCTAGGAACACGCACACCTACATCTACCATTGTTGCCACTGGAGCAGGCACCCTTCACATGATTGCTTCTACCATGGCTTCAAACATGGCAGGGTAGTTTGGCTCACCACCATTCCCCCCTCTAGTATTAGCTCCCCTAGCAGTGTATCTTGATGTTCGTCTACTCTTTCTAAATCTGCAATTTAGAATAATTAGCCACTTCCAAGAAAACTGCTAAAAGAGAAAAAATGCTACTATTATGTATGCTAATATATATAGTAAGCATCAAACTGAAATCTACAAGTACGTCTTTCATACGTGATTACCTATTAGAACTTTGGCTAAAATCGATAGCCTTGCTGTGATACCAAATGTGACGACTGCCCATAACCACTGCACTAAAGAAGAGGAATAATGCGCTGAAAGATGTGTCAAGCAACTATGGACAATCATCAGAGTAGGTAAACAACATTGGAACATGTCGTACAACTCACAGCACAAGGATAAAATATAATAGAACATATACAACAGGTAATAGTAGTGAAGCATCATATAGCAAACTTTTCAAACTTTCACAACATCTTGAAAGATTATCCTAACATCATAGGAAATATCAAGTATGTACATAAGGCTTCACTATAACACTCATAGAGAAACTCAAACAGCAGAAACAAAAATACTAGATAGTAGTAAAAGTAATACGCCAGCCTTCTGCTCACCTTTGTACAGCAACATCGTCCTCACTAATCACCTGCTACTTAGTCTGCCCATTCACAACCAGATAAACAGCCCAAGGTAATAAGAGGAAACAAAAAACCTTGAGTCAGACAATAGTCTTAGTGAGCGATAAAACAGCTAACAACTTCATCAATAAAGTGTACGAGAATAGATAGATTAACAAACTAATCTACCAAGCACCAGAGAAGAACTCAACACCCGTCTTCTTCACATCGGACAATGATAGCCTTTACATTAATCAATCCAACCATTCATCCATGGAAACCAGAACACCCATTCAATCGTGGTAAAGCACTCATGACTTCTAGATTATATATCTCATGTGAACCATCCTAATCGGATTCAACATCCCTCAAGCACAAGCCCTAGAGGCCTAAACCAATATCAGACTAGCACCCAGGGAACATCTCCTTCAATGTTGGACAAGCCACATGAGACGGTACAAACAGAGAAACCAAACGATCAAACATCCGTGATTGACTCTGGCTATCACTGCCAATCCTGCTTTGAAACCATCGCTAATAATATGACGACCCATCATGACTGCCACATGTCAAGGGCTAATGGTAACCCCAGTTCAAACAAAAACTCCATACGCCATTGTGACTCGTACGTTTTGTCTTCTGAAATCTCAATAACTAGGCCCTTTATGACTGCCCAAGGTACGAGGCCCTTCACAACTACTCAAAGTACCCCTGCTTTGAGTCTGCTAGAACTTACGATAATGATAATCTCTCGGCCTTTGCATCTCTAGCCATCAAGTCCAATGACTATTCATTAACTCAAGTCCCCCCTGAGTACCCATTATCCACAAACTCGAAACACCCTTGAGTCGTCTTCCCATTCGTTGCTTTACACCGATCAATGAACATGTTGAACCCTTCAAATATTCCTTGAATTTACTTTGAAGTCACCACATCATTGAACCAAATAACACCAGTATGTTGCGGCTAGGATTCAGGGGATGTCCCCTGAATTTTTTTTCAAGCTCTTTTCTTTAAATCCGCCTGGCCCGACCCTCCTTCTCCTTTGGGACCAACCGACCCAAATACCCAGCTCGACCGACCCGTACCATTCAGCTCGACCGACCCTCCTTCTCCTTTGGGAACGACCGACCCAAATACTTAGCTCCCAAGTGACCGACTAACTCGCTTGGCCTACTCGACCCTGGAATGTTCAATCCTAAACCCAATTAGGTTCGATCCTAAACCCAGTTAGGTTCGATCGACCCATAGGAAGACCAACCCAGTCCATTTCTTTCCCTTCAAGAAAACTTTCCATTGTTTGACTGACCCACACCATGTTCGACCCACACCATGTTCGACCCACACCATGTTCGACCCAAAACCTACATCTTCCAATGCAACTCCAATTTCGACCAAAACTTCACTAGAACAATTCGTTCGACGAAACCAAATCATCCAATACCACCATAATCATGTTATGAAACCATTAGCAACATGAATATGATGATTTCATCCAAATCCATGCAATTTACTCCCAAAACCAAAACAAATGATCATATGAACAAAATTGCATATCTAACTTGCACATTCACATGAAATATCATAGAAATTGCCTATCTAAATTTGCTAAATCAGATCATAAGGTGACATATATGAAAATGGACTTATCAATGCATGGATCTATGGAAAAACACTGGCATATGATGAAAAACATGAACGAATACTCATATGATTTATTGAATCCATGTGAGAGATGTAAACCACTCACCGATCCTCCGAAACAAGCAAAAATCAATGAAGTATGAATCCGGACAGCAAGCACCTAGCACCAAACACCTTGATCTGATGAATCCTTGCTTCAATTGACGTAAATCTAGCCTCCAATGGTGTTGATCTTCAATTTCCCTCCTTGGATTTGGATTTTTAATGGTGGAAAAGTGTTAGAGGAAGGAGGAGCTTAAGGCACCAAATGAGAGAATGGAAAACTAAAACCATTTCTCATATCCCTTACCCTCTATTTATATATTCTGCCAACTTCCTAATGGGCTTCTCCTAAATTTGCCCATTAGGCTCCCAAAACCTGGACAACCAATTGAAAAACCTTAAAACGGCGATTTCTCATAAACCGTTGAGCCGAATCTTTAATGTAACCACTATACGGAAAGGAAAACATCAATTCTTTTCCAATGGCTCAGGTCTCACTCTCTGAATCGACCTGAGTCAAAAGTTATGCCTTGTGCAAGACTGAGAGGGGAAAAATGGTCACAAACAAAATCGGTAAAAAATATGGACATGTCTCACACCCCCATAAGTAACATATTAAGAGATGAGAATGATCCAACCCTCAGGGAATAAAATAAAAATATTTTTCAATCTTCCAATACGTAAAATGCGGGCTGTTACATGTATATTTTTACTTCTACTTCAGCAATGTTGATGTTTATTTACATTACGATCCCATTCAACTTCCTAAAACTTAAAACCATGTTGCAAAGACAAACATTTTTAACTTTGCCATCTATAGCTCTTTCTGTTAAGATGTGGTCTCAAGCCTCGAAAAGGAGAAGAGAAAATGTTTTCTATATCCACATTCATCCTTTAAGAAACTACTGCAACAACAGTCCAACACACATCCATTGGACGTGCCTTCATACTTGTGTGTGTGTGTGTGTATATATATATATGTTTATGTATGCATGCATGCATGTATGTATGTATGTATAAGTACTTCATGTTAAGTTAAATCTACCGACCAGATGGGAGTGCTTTACACGTAGAGTTGAGAGTATAGCGACCCTATAAGCCTAACATAACAAAGATGGTAATATAACGGTAATATGTAGTGTTTTGTTTAAATGAACATAATTTACTAATCACTAGAACATTATTTCTGACCCCTACCTCAATATAACCTGTAAGTTAGATACAGGACAAAGGATGTTTAGCTTTGGGACTCTTGACGTGATAGTGTCAAGATTTTGGTGAGTAATTATCCATGGTGGACTTGAATTTATATTCAAATGTAAATAATGAAACTTATATTTAAATAAAGGTATTATCAAAAAATTGAAAATAAAAATTGATCATACATCCTCTTTTAGAAAGATATATATGCATTCAGAGTTGGTTTGAGATGTGATTATCTAAATCCTTGCTTATTTATATCTTTGTCTGTCGATGTGTTTGAAAAATTCACACTGCTAATCTAAGGTTTTATTTTTAGGGTGGCCAATAGGTAGATAGTAAAAGAGTCGATGTTGTTATAGGAGGCTTGACTGCCACTACATTGTTCAACTCCTAATTTTGCTCTGATGGTTGTATGTTTGCTGTTAATTTAACCATGTTTAACTTGTTCGTTTAATTCAAGGGTAATGTATGGCAAAAAATAGTAAGAGAAACATGATGTAACTAAATAAACCACTCTTCGACTAGTATAAATAGCTCTACGGATTTCTTAATTCTGCAACAAACTCTTAAAAGATACCAAATCGAAACTGAGAGCCCATCCAAAACGGAAAAACCACATACCCTAACTTATGGTCCTAACCTTCCTAGGTAGTCAAGGGCACAACTACAAAAATTTAATAAATGGAGTAAATCATATGGTAGTTAATGCTTGCATTTATCATGAGCTATATCCTAAATGAACACGTAGTGGTTTGTTTTGGAGTGGACACTTTTTGTTTGTGTTACATTCTAAAAAGTAATTGTTTGTATCATCATGTGCAGTTTTGGGTCTATTGGCCGTTTAAAAAGTGAGTTTGTTATGTAAGCCAAGTTTCAGTGGTTGGCCATTAAGATTTAAGAGCCAGAAAGGAAACAAAAGCAAATATGCAAAGTAATTTAAACTATAGCAGTTGTGCCAATAGTTAAACGTTATGTTCTTTATTTTATTTTATTTAAGTAGTGTGGTGCTAAGGGCACCCCAATATGTTCTTCCTAATACCACAATTGAAAAAATAAAACTCATTAAATTTTGTATGCTTCCTAACAGCACATTAGGTTTCCATTCTAATCTCTCACTCAATCATTATTTGTCGAACTAATCACATACTAAGTTAATCTAAATACCCTAATCTCTCATAATCGTTGTTTTCTTTGCATCTCTCGCAGAAAAATTCAAATTCGTACGGTAATCTCTCAATTGTTTGGTGATCTGAAAACCCTAATCTCTCACCTCCTCTTCTAGTTTGTTTAATTCAAACCTTATTCATGGCTTTTGTATGTTGCGGCGTCGAATTCGTTGATCGGCTATAGATCTAAGATTTAACTCGTTGATCTGTTTTATAAATGAGAACGAATAAATATCGAATGAAATAGAAATAGGGTAAACAGTGTGGTAGCCCCTACTTTTTAACTGTGTGGTATTAATAAAAGTGTAATACTAATTCTTATGGTATCTTTAGTCGTGCACTACCAGAAGAACACAGGTTTCCAATGGCTAAGGGCCGTTGGCTGCCGTTGGAAACCCCGTTGGAAGCCGTTGGTCAATCCGTTGGTAGACGGATCAACGACTTCCAACGCAAACGAAGCTTAATTTCCAATGGCTTCCAACTAATAAATAAGGACACGTGTATGATGTTTTGAGCAAATAGGCCATTGGAAGCCGTTTGTATGGAATGACCTATAAGCCGTCGCAGGCCGTTGGTCGCCGTTGAAAATCTGGGTGTTTGTTTTTTGGCAGATTTTAGATTTACCACTACAAGCCACACAACAAATATAAAACATTCTGAACTGCTCCATTTCGAGCATATAACTCACAATCTCAACCATATATACACCCAAACACAATACGAAATAGAAAACAAACACAAAACACATAAATTAACCAATATTTACATAACATTACCTCCAAATTTTGCCAAAACAACACCAAACCATCACCATGTCCAAAATAACATAACCATCTCCAAACAACATAACCAACACCATGTCCAAACCGTACCATCACCAAACCATCATAACAAAATATATACAACTACCATGCATGTAGCAAGCCTCACCAACTCTCAAAACACATCAAAACAAGCTAACCTGATCAACTCTCTCCCCCTGAAGATGAAGGTGTCGTACCGTGCTGGGCAATGTACTCCGCCAATCGCTGGTTAAGAAACTCCATCTGCTCTTCACGACGACGATCACGTTCATGAAGCTCTGCAATCTGTGCTTTCAACTGTGCGATTTCTTCCTTTTCCTGAGCCTTCTGATACATCTGCTGAGATGCTGTAATCTGTATATAATTTCAGATTTTCAGTATTTCATAATAGTAGTTCGAATACATTTGAGTTTTTATTATAAATTTTAGTATTACCTCTAGATTTCCATAACCATATCGTCTGTTTCGGGTAGTAGGATCTATGACAGCATCAAATATCTTGTCCTCATCTTCCTTGGTCAGCTCAGTCCTCCCTATAGCTTCAAGTACCTGCGCCCTTTGCTCCTGAAATTTCTCCTGTTAAACAAAAATAAAATAAATTTAGATAACACTATTTTAATTAAATTATAAGTCTACTTAACTATTTTATACTTACATATCTCTCACGCGCCTTATCATCATGGTCCCAAGTGTACGAAACTGAGCCTGTGTCGTCAGTCTGACTCAATGCATGTGTATGCTCGAAAACATCCCAGTATGACACATGAGCCATACGCGCTCTCTCCTGAAATAAGCATGCACACATGTAAATTAAAACTTAAACTTAAATCAACTATTAATTTTAACTAGTTATGAATTAAAATTTTAAACTGTGCAATTACAAAATATACCAGATCCTCACGATGATGCTGAAATGACTTGGACCCACCTCGATGCGTAACCGGATTCTTGCTCCTATTAGCTGCATTTCTCTCAGACGAGGCCTATACATTTAAATTTAAAAAAAATGTCTTAGTCTAAATCACGTACTAATTGAATAGAATAATTTAAATTAAAAATATGCTGTAAAATTTACCATAAAGTCCTCATTACTATTCCAATAAGTAAGTAGATCATTCCACACTTACTCGCTCACCCAAGACTGCCTTTTCCCACTTGATTTTAAAGTGTTCATTGTTTGTCTATAATTTGCTGCCACTTTACTGTTCCAGTGGCGCTTAACGAGATCCAAATCCGTCTCCTGGAGATCCACCGCACCCTGCATTTTTTTTATAAATAGCATACATATAAAGTTATCAAATAGGAGCATGTACTTAATATAAGAAATGTTATATCATACATACGTACCAAAAAATCCTGCTATATGGTCTCCTTAACTAAGTCGGGTATCGAGCTCCAAGTGGGCCAACATGCGGTCATGCAGGCCAGATAAGCACGTTTTGATATCCTCAAAACGGTATTGGACGGCTCCAACTCAAACCTCCTGTGTTAAACGGGAAAAAAAATACATGGCTGCTAGAACAACAATTTAAATAATTTATTGTACTCAAAATAAAATTTATACTAAAAACTTAGTTTTTACCCTTTTGATGCTTTTGTCTTAAGCCAGACCACAGGACGACATAACTCCGACGATGGACCACCCTCCTCGCCACCTGACGCCATACCTGTTACAAACAAAAACATAACAAAACATAACATAACATAACATAACATAACATGATGTAACATAACATAACATGAACGAACTATATGTAAAAACATGGTATTAGATAACATGAGTACTTGATAATAGAAATGTCATAACATGAGTACAAGTTTGTTTCATAGAAGTGTTAAATATAAGTTTGATTCATAGATTTGTCTAGTTAACATATGATCGAGTTTGATTTATAGAAGTGTTAAATATAAGTTTGATTCATAGATATGTCTAGTTAACATATGAGTTTGATTCGTAGAAATGTCATAAAAATAAATATATGGTTACTTGATAATAGAAATGTCATAACATAAAATTACCTTTTGAAAATGAGGAGTATTAGTTAGTCGTCCTCATCACTTTCAGATTCCGACTCTATTTCCTCCTCCATATATAGTTCATCTGTAGTCTCAAATACATCAATTAATGCATTCGATTCATCGCTTAGAGGTCCAAAATCTGTTTGATCGTCGGTTATTACTATTTCTGCATTTTCCTCGATGTCTGCTTGATAAGCTTGGTCATCGAGAATATTACGCCCGTCAAATGTAAACCTTGCTTTTGTTTTGAAAACAGCCCACCAATCTATTTTGTCTCTTCTCATAGAAGGATAAGGAGCATAATATACTTGAAGAGCCTGTTTGGCAAGTACGAAAGGGTCGTACTTATAATAATGGGACGTATGTCTTACTTCTATAAGATTATATTTTGGGTGCACGTTGATTCCAGAACCTGGAACATTGCTGAACCAGTTGTATTTAAACAAAAATACTTCTTTCGCGGGTCTTGTGAAATATGTCAATTGCAGAATCTGGTTTAGCACGCCATAAAAATCGTGTACATGGTCGTTTGGATCATCACTACCTTTAACAAATACACCGCTATTGTCAGTTAATTTTTCAGCACCATATTCTTTAGTGTTAAATTTATATCCATTGATAAAGAATATTGGATATGTCTTCACATTTCTTTTAGGTCCCAATGCCAAATGTTTCAGTCCTTCATCCACAATACAATTTGTTGGATCAAAAACATAATTAGTAAACCAACTAGCGAATTCTTTGCTGATATCGCCGTTTGGATACTGTGATTCATAAATGCTGCAATCATAGGACATACGTTACATATATGATTAAAGATACAATACATGTATACATAGATGCATAAGTAGAGTACCTAACGAACGGTGCAACTTCGGTGCAATTGAGGAGAATATATGTGTGTGCTGCATTGTAATCGTTATCGTTCAGCCATTCCTCCATACATCTACCAGAAGGCCGACCATGTTTTTTAAAAATAGATAAAGTCGCTTGGCAGTCATCTTGATCAATGCCTTCATCATTACGTGCAGTACTTGCAAATGAGATGTTCACATGATCACTAAAATAATGAGAGAAAAAAAATGAAGCTTCTTCTTCAATGTATGATTTGCAAATAGAACCTTCAATTCTAGCTTTCTGCCTCACTTTTTTCTTTAGATGATTTAAATACCTATTTAGAATTATTGTAAATTATTTTTTCATACACTTAACCAAAATTTAATTAACTAAATATTAATATACCTTTCAAATGGATACATCCATCCGTATTGCACAGGCCCTCGAAGACGTGCTTCTGATCGAAGATGAATAGGTAAATGCTCCATAACATTGAAAAACCCTGGAGGAAACATTTTTTCCAATTTGCAGAGTAATATGGGGATTTCTTCCTCTAGTTTACGTAGATGGTCAATTTTTAATGTAGATGAACAAAGCTCTTTATAGAACAAACTGAGCTCTGTTACAACAGTCCAAACTTTCACGGGCAATAGTTCTTTGAAAGCGACGGGCAATAAATTTTCCATCATAACATGACAGTCGTGGCTTTTCATCCCGCTAAGTTTACTGTTTTTATAGTCAACACATCTACGAATATTGGAAGATATACCATCCGGGAATCTTAACCCTTCCATCCATTTTAAAAATATTTTTATTAGATTAATATCCAGTTCATAGCACGCTTTCGGTTTTCTGGTGTCATTTGGCTTTATATGAAGCTCCGGACGATTACATATTACTTCAATATCACGTCTGGATTTCAAATCATCTTTCGTCTTTCCTTTGACATTCAAAATTGTATTGATTACGTTATCAAACACATTTTTCTCATTATGCATCACGTCAATATTATGACGAATCAGAAGATCTTTCCAATAAGGCAACTCCCAAAATATTCTTTGTTTCCACCATTTATGAATTGATGATTTACCTTGAATTTCTGTCTGTACTCTGATTTCATGAATCTTGGGAAAATCTTGTACAAGTTCATAAATTTCCTCACTTGTCCATACTTTAGGTGGTCGTAAAGTTTCAAGTCTATTAGTTGTAAAAAATTTCTTATCCCTTCTAAAAGGATGATTAATATGAAGAAAACATCTATGACAGTCAAACCATGAAATTTTCTTTCCAATAGGTAAAGAAAATGTTCTTGTTTCTTACATACAGTACGGACAAGTTAGACGACCAGCCGTACTCCAATCTGAAAGCATCGCATAAGAAGGAAAATCGCTAATTGTCCACAATAGAGAAGCATGCATATGAAAGTTTTTCTTATGGGAAATATCATATGTTTCTACCCCTTCATACCATAATTTTTTTTAATTCTTCAATCAACGGTTGTAAATAAACATTGATTCCTTGTGTCGGATCATCAGGACCAGGTACGACAATTGTAAGAAACATATAAGGAGTTTTCATACACATCCACAGAGGTAAATTATAAGGTGTTACAATTACAGGCCAGGATGAATATTTAGAACCAAATTGAGAAAATGGTGAAAACCCATCCGTACATAAACCTAGTCTAACATTGCGACTCTCAGATGCAAAATTGGGATACTTTTGAGCAAAATGCTTCCATGCTTCTCCATCAGATGGGTGTGTTAACGTACCTTCTTCCTGTGTTCTCACCTTGTGCCATCTCATATGTTGCGCGGTTACAGAAGATGCATATAACCTTTGAAGTCTAGGAATAATCAGTAAATAATGCATACGTTTATACGGGACTTCCTTTCCCTTTTTCTTTCTTGGTTTGTATCTTTCTTGATTACATATTCTACAATTCTTAAGCTTGATATCTTCCTTCCAAAATAGCATGCAACCCTTTAGACATGTATCTATTTTTTGATACGGTAAACCAAAGGCCGACATCATTTTTTTTTACTTCAGAATGGTTTTCGCACATTAAATTATTAGGAGGCATATGCCGCTTCGCAGCTTGTACAACAACTGTAAATCCAGCTTCTGTGAGGTTGTATTTAGATTTCATCGCAATGTATTCAGCAGTTACTGATAATTGAGTTCCGCTTTCACAGCCTTCCCAAAGGGGTTTTTTTGCGGCATCTAATAAGTCATATAATTTTTTGGCTTCAATATTTGGTTCTTCTTCATCATTACCATCGTCATCATTACCAACGTTTTCATTAAATTGTTGAACCGGGAACATAGAACGTGCAGCATCTTCTACCATTTGTTCTACGAGATTCGTCGTGGCAATTTCATTATTCGCTACCTCCTCAACTTGTATAGAAGTAGATGCTAACGGTTCTCCATGACGATCCCAAACTAAATAGTTTGGCACAAAACCGTACTGACGCAAATGAACTCTGACCATTTGCGGTATCAAATGCTTCAATAACTTGCATCTACTACATGGACAACGGATTTCGACGTCGTTTCCATTGTTACTTAAAGCGAAATCAATAAACACGCTGACACCATTAATAAAATGTTTGTTTATTGTGCCATCGGTTTCTCTTCGTTTGTACATCTAGCTTCGATCATTAAAATAATCGTCCATTTTTTCTAAGTACATATAAAATTAGAAAGAATTATATAAAATTAGATTCATAATTTTTGTGTCCGATCGCTCAAACGCTAAGATTGTATTTTAATGACAACATTTCTTTTACATATTAATTATGATGATAAAATTTGCATTGATAATGTGTTAAAACAATTTTAGTGATTAATGCATGTTATGTCAATTGATCATTTAATGATGGGTTATCCTACCTCCCATTACAAATACAATAACGTAATTAAATCGCGTAAATCTTTTCAATTTAAACGAATCAACAAAATTTCGACAGCACTTCCCTTTAGTTCCCTAAATAGTACACAATTGCGTGTACACAGGGAACATAAAGGAAGTTCTTTTGAAATTTTGAGAACCGTTTAAAATGAAATACTTTACGAGATTTAATTTCGTTATTGTATTCGTAACTTGTCCAATACAAAGGACAAATCCAATAAATATTGTATACAATGAATATAAATGTCCGTTCCGTTAATAAAACGACATCATATCACGATTATATACAATACTTATCATACGGGGCCAAAAAAACTCTCTAAGGCTTTATGAATATAACATATTATGAATACGTATTTTTTCATGATTGAAGTGTTTTTTGTACGCTTTTGTGCGCCTTAGCGCCTTTATGGGCCTTAGCCAAAAAAACACAAACTTAAATATTTTCAGTTGCACGAAACGTTTTCAACAAATTAAATATTGTTTTCAATGAATTGGGGCTCAACCAAACAAAAAAATACATAGATTATCAACTATATACATACATACATACAACACTATATGTATGCATATATACATATTCAACTTTAACTAATTAAACCCTAGATTAGCAACATAATCAAGTAAATCTACAAATACAAAACTCATTAACAACAACTGTTTAAACTAATTAAAACTCTAAATCATAACAACTAAGTAATTTATAAATCAAAACCCTAAATTAGCAACTTAAATAATTAAACCCTACATTAGCAACTAATTAACAACATTAGACACACAAACATACTCTAATTATGCTTAAATTACTAAACGGGGTATTAAACAAAATTTAGGGTAAACACATACCTTGAAATCGGAGAGAATCAGAGTTTAAAGAGAATGAGAGAGTGCATTGATTGATTTGGAGAGTTCCTAGATGGATGATGGCGTGGGATTGGTGATTTCAGAATTGAAGGAGGGAAAGATTGGGGGTTTTGGGAGAAAATTCGTGGGTTTGGAGAGAATGAGGAAGAATGAGCAGCTCTCGGCTGGTTTGTGCTCAATCCTGTGTAACGGGGGGCAATGGCTTCCAACGGATTAAAAACCAACGGCCGCAAACGGTTTCCAACGGCATATATTTTGTATACGTAAGAAACATACGTATTTTGGCTTCCGTTGGAAGCCGTTGGAAGTGTCCGTTGCAATACTATTCAATTCTTGTAGTGGTGGTATTAGGAAAAAACATATTGGCGTGCCCTTAACTCCACACTTTAAGTAAGAGAGAGTGTGTGCACACACACCCACACAAATGTTT
Source organism: Allium sativum (assembly GCA_030737875.1). Lineage (NCBI taxonomy): Eukaryota > Viridiplantae > Streptophyta > Magnoliopsida > Asparagales > Amaryllidaceae > Allium > Allium sativum. Next base: position 62,870,958 of record CM060912.1, read on the forward strand.
GAGGGGAAAAAAAGGTTGGCAAGGTGAAGAATAATTTAGAATTAGAACACATCGTACACTTTTATAGTGAAGCTTTATCCGTCTAAAACTGAAGGAGAGAACATGCAATTAAGGAAAGAAGGTGCAATTATAGTTCAAGTGTTAAGCTTCAAAGGTACTGAACCTACTAGTTTGTACATACAGTACAGCCAGTATGCATTTATTTGGTGCACGACATTAGAGAGAAAGGAGAAGTTCTCTTCATGCAAGCGTCCAACAATATCGTATAATATTCTCTTATATCACCTTACATATGATGATGATAATTCATCAGGAAACAACTAACTAACCCCTCCCATGTTAACCTGCCAGATCGACTTTTTAGTGTTACGCAGGATTTTCGATGACTAATTAAAAATGAAAAGCCCAAAATGTTGGCTGCAAGCAAACGATCATTTAATACACACAGCTGTTAAAATAAGATGGACAAAACCATTAATTTCATGACACTTATTCATAACTACTTGAAAGATATGATAGCTAGCATGGTGTCTATACACAGAATCATAATGGAGAAAAGTTGCATTACACTTTTAAAAATTACTTAGAAATACGATAGCTACCATGCTGCCTAACCAAAAATCGTTTTCCAAACTTGACGACTGAAAGCAAAATATGATACCATGATGTTTAACAAATCATCTTCCCCAAGACATACTTTCCAATATATAACCTCTATTCATTCCCCTTTTAGTCCCAATCAAAAAAGGAATACCTGTTTTCTTCTATAGAATCACTTATGCTGGTTTGACTTCCCAGAAGTGGCAATTTCTCCATGCTCTTGTCGTCCTTGGGACTACTTCTTCTTTTAGGTCCCACGGCATCTCTGCTAAAAACATAATCCAAGCTTAAAATAATTTTAGCTGCGCTAAAACCCAAAAAAATCAACAATAGTAATAATTAAAACCTAATGTCGAATTCATCCATCTGAACCAGTAAGTAACTTAATGGATCTAAATAAGTCAAACATGCCTTTAAAAATACGAGAGCCTACATGTTCATTTGTACATGACAAAAAACTGATTATTTAATCAAAACAGATCAGACTAAATAAAATAAAATAAAAACACGTTAAACATGTCTTACATCATCCTGCTCCATCTGAAAATCCTTTGTTATGACATCAATGGAAGAAAGGTTACGGGACTTTAACACATGGTATTGATAGTCAAGAGTGTACAGCTTGATCTCAAGATTGCCTGTGATGAGATATTTCGCTTTCCCGTTGGCATATGACCCGACTTTGGAATTCTGATCGCTCTGAGCCATCCTAGGATCTATTTGGTTTGCTTCTATGTGCTTCCTGAACAAACAACAATCCATTATGAAATTCTCTACAGGAAATTCAACACCGCAAGGGCTGCTTTCAACAATTAGCAGTAGCGACTATTGTAACCCAAAATATGGCTCTAAACCCTCCCACCACATCTAATCTAAATATTTCATCTTTTAGCGACTCGAAGCTACAATATAATGCATCTAGCGAGCCTACGCGTGAAATCTTACTCAGCAATTTATTATCAACCCTCAAAGTAATACTAGAAAGCTAAATAGCAAATTTGCAAAATCTGCTCCCCCTGCTATGTAAAGAGTTTTTGGCTTTGTTCTGCGTATCGCTGCAGTTGTTGAGAGTGTATGTCCAGTAATTCTTCTCAAAGATGGAGGTCTCCGCTTTGCAATTTTTATTCTTTTTAGAGTTGGAATTTGTTCGATATTGAAAGTTAGAAAGAGGTGTATCTGAAGTTAGCATCTCTTTGACTAATTTAGGCAGCTGCAAGAAAACGATAAAAAATAACTTCTGCCAGCTATTTTTGAACTTAAGATTTTTAGACATTAAATTTTATAATAAAGGAAAAGATGAACATATTTCTTACCTTTTCGGTTGGATGTTCCATGTCGATGGCTTTTGTTTGCTTAATGTCATCGCCAGCATATTGCTCGATCACTGAAAGTGTCTCATTGACATCGCCGGACATTAGTTTCAAATTATCTGTGATAAAGAGGTCATTTAGAATGCTCTTAAAAAAAGCTCCCTAACCTCGAGCCATTGTTATTTTACAATGCCTAGGGAAATCAAGATCCATCATTCTCCCACATCTACATATAGTACTACTCATCGTACTGTAGTCCCGCCTTTTTTCCGAATAGTTGTTGTTGACGCAGAATAAAACAAATGGCGAACTAGAGCTGCCGAGTGGATGTTTCAGATACACACATCGAGTACGACTATCATTCAAGGGTGCAAGGATCCTTGCATGCTTTCGTATTGAAGCACCTTTTATCTAGTGGTTCGATGCTATTGTAAAGTATATAATAGACCAGTATGTCAACGCCCTCCCTCTGCTAGAACTAAGCACGTCCTATCTATGCTTGCAGAAGAGCACGTCCTACCTCTGCTTATGTTCTGCCTTACCCGCAGAAGGGAATGCCAAACCTTATCATCACCTACGGTGGTCAGGATAGGGCATCCCTCAGAGGTAGGTGGTGTGTAAGCCTCTATCAGTACCAACAATGGTCAGTATAGAGCATCAAAAGAGTAAACCATAGTTTTGTGACTACAATGGCCCCGTCTAAGTTTGTAAGACCTTATCATTACCTACGATGGTCAAGATAAGGTGCCTCCTGGAGGGAGGTCGGGTAAGTCCTTGGGCCCTGCTTGTGGATAAGCTAGCCAAGCACACTGGACAATGGACCTAGAGAGTAGCCAACAAAGCACGTACATTGTCTGCTTTGACATCAAAAGCCCAGAGAGTGGTTCAGGAAGCGCCTCTGCTTCACAAATCAAATCTAAGGGGGATACCAAAACATTAGTGTCAGAGGGGGTTTCTGGTCTTCAATCTTTAAATACCCGAATCTGGGTTGATTTGGCTCTTCACAAATGCTGGAAGAGAATTTTCGGTCTTCAATCCATAATTACCCGAATAAGAGTCAGTTCGGGACTTATATTAATGCTGGAAGGGGTTTCTGATCTACAATCTTTAAATACCCGAATCTGGGTTGATTCGGCTCTTCACAAATGCCACAAGGGGATTTCCGATCTTCAATCCTTAATTACCTGAATAAGGGTCGGTTCGGGACTTCTGTTAATTCCTGAAAGGGATTTCTGGTCTTCAATCCTTAATTACCCGAATAAGGGTTAGTTTGAGACTTCTATTAATGCTAGAAGGGAATGTATGATCTAAATTCTTTAATTGCATGAACAAGGGTTGATTCAAGTTTTCTATATTAATACCTGAATCTGGGTTAATTCGGTTCTTCATAAATACCGAAAGGGAATTTCTGTTCTTTAATCTTTAGGTTATCCAAGTAATGGTTGGTTTGAATCTACCATCGAAGTAGGAAATCGATCATTGGCTCTCAATCTTTAACGGTCAAGAAAGAGCTAGCACGAAAATAGTGCTCTGTAGCCTGTAGGTTTCGTGATGCAGTCCAGCGTTAAGAAGCAACTCGTGAATGAATGGAAAAGAATATGGAAAGAAAATTTTGACCCAAAAAGTCAAAAACACCGCTTTACTAATGGGGGACAAATGTTACTACCAAAATTAACCCCTAATATAGGCTGATAGTGAAGGGGTATCGGAGGAATACAAGCATAGAAGAATCTTCTGAAAGCATAAAGCCAACTGATTGATATAACGCCCCGAACTTCCTCGTGATGGAAAGCCCGGATTGCTTTGAGGACAAGACGCATCAGGACACAAACAGAAGAACATTTCATTGCTTATTACAACAATTCATCAGAATACAGGAATATAACAGAGTATAAATAAATATTATACATCAAAAAAATATCAAAGATTTAAATTACATTACACAGCAGCGAAAAATAATACAAAACACAACTGAAAGAGATATACGGATACAGAGCTTTCTGAATATCGTACCAGTTGTTAACTAGGATCCTGTGAATATAAATCTGCAAAACCAAAACTACTAGCTGCCCGTGCGGAAAATAGGGGAACCCAGAGTTTAGGTTAAAACAATAAACTCCAAGTCAGTCATCTGACCGGTGTGAGAACTAAAGCAGTTATTTAAAACTTTACTTTAAATCAGATATATCAAGGGATGACGCCGTATAACACGGAACGGGTTTCCTCCCACGAATACCAGTGCATATAACAAATCAGCGCAATGCTTTTTGGAAAAATGAAGCTAATATAAGACCCAGGTCCCATCACACAATGCAACGCAAGCCGGAGGATAGGGTTTTCCCTTATAATAGCCAAACATGTTTGGTACGTTAAAACAAATCATTTGATACTATTATAAGTGCATAGTGTATAAAACAACTTCAAATATAAATGCATCAATCCTAGGCGGTATGGGTACCATATATCATGTCGCCAATACTAGGCTCTACAATGAAAACCGCAAAGTCACGTATTGGAAGTTGAATTCCCATTTGTGAACCAAGGCAAGGGATCGTCCTTACCGCTTCGAGACTCTCCAGCCCGAGCCTCCGACAAGTACTCTGTCAAGCCTTTAGATCATCAGGGCCGGTCCACTCGATGTGGATTAAAATGTCTGAACACTGCGTTTCTCCACCCTATGGGGCGTAAATGAGCCAAATGACTCCATCAGCCCCGGATCGACCGATATAACTGAGGCGCCTCATATCCATCATCCACATAAGTAAAATGCCACGGCGTGCAAAACGCTGACACCATTCCTAGCTAGAAGGAAACGCATGCCCTTCCTGAGGTTCTCTCCCGTTTCTGGTTCACACTGGGGTGTGAGGCTCGCGAATTAACGCTACGCAAAGCTACGCCACAAAGGTCGTGCTTTGATCATCAACCACAAGACTCTGCTTTTCAACAGAAGCCTTAATCATTTGCATCTCAGCATTCCACACAGGCAATTCACGCTATGCAACTGATATATATCAATCACACAGAATGAAATCCGATGTCAGACACACATCCATTTACAAATCCGTTCTGAGTCTGAATGAAACCGGAGGAACCTTATTTCTCGCATATCCATGGATCTCCAAGCACGTATGGACGATCACCAACTGATTCCCTCCTCTTGGGTGTACATCCCAATCAAGATCATCAGTAACTATCCAAATGATGTGAAGACCTCCGGTTTTCTACCACCGTCTTCATCTTCGACTTATCGTCGATTCAGTTATTCAGAATGGGTATAAACCCGGCCTTCCCGAGTACCTCGCGTATATAATAAACAAGTGTTATAAAACACAACATATGCCTCATTCCAATACAGAATATTCCTTTATTCAAATATTCTTATATTTTGGGAAAGGTTCCCATTAATTTTATCAAAGATAAATTCTTTGAGTTTATTCTTTAATCTTCTTTTGGATTATCGATTCAAGCCAAATTCTAGTTTATCCAAACTAGTCGGGATTAGCGAACCTCGCCGAAGTAATTGTTTGTTAAATTTCACAATCCCAACCTATTCATACCATGAAGTCAAACTGGTAATACTGCATATCTAACACCACGGTGTTATCGGTAAATTCAATTACCATTTCACGTTCAAATTTAATTAAATATTTAACTATCGCCTGGAGCAAAACTGGTGATACTCCATTCTCGATCATTTCAATCTATTAAAGATTCATTAAAATTCCACTTGGTTTTAATCTCCCAAAAAATCAATATTAATGATTGTTTAACTTGGGAAATCATATCTCGTCTTTAACTGGGTTAAAGAACTAATGTCACTTAAAACACAGTTCACAATAAACCCAAAATCACATTCCATTCCATCGGTCTTTAACCGTCAATTAGCAAGTGAACAATTCCCCAAGTATTTAACCCCGAAGGCTGAAACCAACATCAGATCAATACCCGGGAAACCATTCAACTTAACTAATCTCCAGTTAGTTTCTGATTTCTTCTTAACTTCGTTGGGTCTAAGAACAGTATTATTAAAGATACCATTCACGACAACCCAAAATCACATTCCATTGACAATGGAATCTTCATGGAAAACAAATCGATATATATAATCGATATAAATTTCCATATCCAACCGATAATATAAATGGAATAATGCTAAGGCCTTTTAAATTCCATATATATTAACTGTCTTCCTCTACATAAGCTTACTTCGATTATTGCCAAATTGAATTCCCTTCAATTCCAATTTAATATGTTAAATTGGAAAACTTTACTTTGGAAAATCTCCTTTAAATCTTAACAAAAGATTTATAAATTCCAAATCCCAGTTCACTGTAAATCGGTTAAAGAACGAATGTCGTTAAAACACAGTTCACGATAAACCCAATTCACTTCCATTAATTATCGGGTTAAAGAACAAGTGTTATTTAAAACACCGTTCACGATAAACCCAAAAATCAATTCCAATTCAATTCCAATTAAATATTATTTAATTGGTATACTTCATTAAATCTAGATAAAAAGATTTGATCTTTTTCTCAACTGGGTTTAAGAACAGTGTTAATGAAGACACCATTCACGACAAACCCAAATCCCATTTGATATTAAATACAAGGCTCTGAATAGAAAATATAACGACTTATATTCAACATCAAATTCTACGACCAACAAATATCATATCGGAAATAACGATATAAATATATCTTTCAAATTTCCATAACAATATCTGTACAATCACGAAATCCAACATCGAAATATTCCAAAGACAATTTCGATACAAATCAATTTCCAATTTATATATTGGAAATTCTAGTTATTTTTAAAACCATTTCAAATCCAATCCATTTATTTTAAAAATAAATGGATTATAATTCTAGTTCAAAACTAGTTCATTTCGATAAAAATCTATTTTTATCTTTTCAAATATGGAATTTTTCATCCCAATTCTTTCCAAATCATTTCTTATGATTTTATACAAATTATTGATATTTTTAATAATTTTATCAAGGCCCGTACAGTCGATTTCCATCAACGACCATCGAACAGTACTTACAACGACCTTTTCCAAATTTGACTTGGACATAATTCCAAATCCAACCGTTAGATTTCTAATTTATTGTATTCGTTAGAAAGCTATTTTCGATACGAACCTAACGGTTCTGGTTTTAGGAGAATCCGACGGTCGGATCTCCCGAAATGTCCATTCGAAGTCAATGGTTGAAATTCACGAACTGCCGCAGCGCGGCGCGTTCTATTCAGGACATTATATTATATATATATATATATATATATATATATATATATATATATATATATAATATATATTTCATCGATTTTCATTAAAAATGTTTTTTAAAAATCGTTTTAAATTCGGTTTCAAAACAATTTCAACTTCATATTCAATTTCGAATCAAAATTTAATATTCCATATCATCGATATATAAATGATAATATTTTCAAAACATTATATTTTGAAATCAATTCCTTTTCGATATTCATTATAAAAATGAATAAAATCGATATAATTATCGTTCACGTCAAAATGGCGTTAATCTAATCTACACGGCTATATATATTTAAATATTTTCGTGTCCATCCCAAATCTGACATCAAAATCATAGTTTGATTCTTTTCTGAATATTATGTGAAAATATTTGTTATTTTAAAATAATAATTATTTTAAAACATTCTTTCTATCTGAACTGGACTAAGACACAGTCAATTACCATATAATTTGATTATATGGATTTCACACAACAAATGTGTTTAACAACAATGAAAACAGCAATCCATCATCTAGAGTGCATTCTATACTATATAAGTATTAAACATAAATATTTAATGCTTATAACAGTCTGTCAATCAATCGATCAACATACAACTAATTATTGGGATAAGTGTATGTCCAATTTCATCCCAACACCCGTGTGGGGTTTCCAAACAACCAACACAGATTTATTTATGCAGTTGGGCGATGTGTAAAATTTATCGTCCCAATCAATATTAGTCTAATCAGTGTACATAAACAAATCGTCTAATTTGTAAATTTTATTCACATACATGTTAAAAATTATATTTTTAACGATAAAATATTTATTTGGTTCATTTACACAATAAAATTGATATTTTTATTTTTCTAATGTTTTAGAAAATTTTGGCGGCATAACGACGGATACTAGAAATGGGATAAGGCCTAGCCTTATCCCCAGTCTAATAATGGCTTGCGCCATACACATCCCAATCAAATCAATTTCACATTCACACCACAAACCAATATTGAACCAAACACATCAATCAACACAAACAACCAAACAAGTCGTCCATGGTCTGTGGACAATGGGGAATAGTTCATATATGCAGTTACATAATAAATAACTGTATAAAGAAAATTAAAGTGAGGAGTTCTCACCTTGAAGCTAAATCAAACACCGCGACTCTTCTTATGTAGAAAATCTTCGCCGCATTTTCAACGAGATCTGTTTCATGCGGTATATATTAAAAATCACATTTTTAACATCGCTACATGTATAGAAAAGATGATATTTTTACAACGCTGTATATATAGAAAAGATTATATTTTTACAACGCTATATATATGGAAAAGATTATATTTTTACAACGCTATATATATGGAAAAGATTATATTTTTACAATGCTATATATATGGAAAAGATTATATTTTTACACCGCTATATATAGATAAAAATTTCATAAGGAAAAATCATATTTTGATAATGCTCTTCATATAATAAAAATCCAAATTTTAACGCTGCTTCATATTGACAAAATTTATATTTTTATACCACTAAAAATATATTATTTTATTCGATAAAAAGAAATCATATCTTTACATTGTTAAAAACCATAACTTCATGTGTATAAAAATCATAACTTCAACGTGTATAAAAATCATAACTTCAATGTTAAAAATCATAACATCAACGTGTATAAAAATCACATTTTTATGATAACAACATACATATACTAATCATATTTTTATTATCCATATAAAAATCGAATTTTTATTTATATGAATAATATATAAAAATCCAATTTTTCGTCGCATGAATAATATATAAAAATCGAATTTTTCTCCCATAACCATATATGTAAAATCCCAATTTTATCTAACAAAGAAGTATATTCTTATCTAAGCAAAATTTTATTTTTATCGAAATAAAATCCTATCTTTATCGAAATAAAAATCCTATCTTTATCAAAATAAAAATCCTATCTTTATCGAAATAAATATTCTATCTTTATCGAAATAAATATTCTATCTTAAAAGAAATCAGATCTTAAACAAATGTTTTTTTAACAGAGAAAAGAGAAAATAAAATAAAAATGTCACCTTTATTGCCTGGAGCGTCGAACGTTCGACGGAGGGGAGGGGAGTAGTGGCCAGAGGCCCTCGAGGTGGCGCCTGAGGTGGCGACCATCTAGTTAGGTGGTTGCGGTGGCCATTTGGGCGTTTAGGGTTTAGGCGCGACTTTGAGTGGAGGAGGAGAAGCTGGGGGTGGGGGGTTCGCTGCGGAGGCGGGGTGGTGGCGCGCTGCGGTGGGCGACGCGATGGGTGTTGATGGCGACAGTGGGATGGAGGATCGGGCGACGGGGTGGGGATGAGCGATTTTTTTTCTTTTAGAACAAGAGAGAGAGAAAGGAAGTGAGGGGAGTTAGGGGGATTTATAATTAATTATTTTATATTATATTTTAGGGTGCATTTTTTAGAGGTCCCTATTAAGTTTTAAAATTAGTCTCACATCCACTCATAGTTTCATATACATTTCCGCCCCCTATTTTTGAAAAGCCGCCTCCTACATTCTTGGATCCGCTCCCTAATTTCACATCCCTCCTACCACTTCGCTCCCTTCGCTCCCTCGCTTTTTTCAAAAAAAAATATGCGGCCATGAGTTAAAAAAAAAAAAAAAAAAAATCTGAAATATTGAAATAATCCTAGAAGTCCATGCCAAGAGGAATTTTTTTTTTTTGAATATATGTATGCAAGTATTGGCCATACTTGCATACATATATGCAATTATTACACACAGTAAATTATGTTATAGTTTTGTCTGCATATATGTTGCACACATATGTGCGTGTTTCAGATTTAATTGCATACTTGAATGCAAATAAAAATGAAACGAGTTACACTACTATGAAATTTTGCATATATATATATGCAGGAAATTGAAATTCTTTCATAACAAAATGCATTTAACTTCATTTTTCGCTGTATTTTTTTTCTATTTTATTTTATTTTTTACATGATTTTTATTTTTTTAAGCGAATTTATGGTCAAATGAATAATTTATTTAAATAATAATTTTCGTAATTTTTTTACTTTTTTTCAGTTATTTCACAACTTTTGAAAAATAGGGACCTAATTTATAATAAGTTTATCACTGGATGTGAGCCTAATTAAGTTTGCTTTTAGGGACGTGAGCCTTATTTTCACTATATTTTATTCCACCTACGGTTGACTTTTTATTCGAACTCCTTTTCGAACCCACCAACAGTCATCCCTAGCTAATTACCCTCATTCCGAACACAATGGGATATGTATCGTAAGCTGATTCGATCGTTTCGACCAGTCTCCGTCAAAATCAAAATATAAATCTATATATTGAATTTGAACACGCATTTCAATTTACCGGGGTCACATACGGACTCTAAAAATTCCCGAAAAATATTTTCTAGCTTCGTATTGTCCATGCGGTTCTAACAAAACTAACTTCGTCAAATTCTAAGATCGTTTGAAAAATGGCCATTTTCCGGTCGATCGAAATTGACTGAAACTGTCAAAACACGTTTTACTTCGCTACGCTCACATATTGATTCGAAAAATTATGAATTTTGGAATCTATCAATAATTCGGCATCCTGGATCCAACAAAAGTGGTTTCGTCGAAAATAGAGGTCGTTTGCAATATTTCCATTTTTAAGGGCCAGAATTCCATAGCGATTATTCTAAATTTTCAACTGGACATAACTTTTGGTTCACGCTATGAAATTTCAATTTTTCGGATTTGTTGGAAAGATACTCTCATATAAATTCTAATATTTTTGGTTTTGCTAAAATCCGTTTTATTTTGAATCATGTACATTCATTTGAAATTTGAAATCAAATTTTCAAACTACCGTGTCATTTTCAATTTCTTTTATAATTATAAATAATTATTTATATTCTAACAACGATCTATATAAATATATACATTATTTTTCTATTCAAAATAAATTCCTCGTCATTATTATTTAAAATAATTCATTTTAAATATTCAAAATTCATTTAAATTGCCAAAATAAAAAATTTAAATTGGCTCGGATTTCCGGGTTATTACAATCTCCCCCACTTAAAAATTTTCGTCCCCGAAAAGGAACGAAGCTGAAAGTTGTTTAACTAATCAACTTAACTTTTGTTATTTTCATTATGGCTTAAGTTCTTCAACTTTTCAATTTCTTAGAACTTTTCAAATTTTTCAAAAATTTGGCTAACACCCTAAATTTTCGAAAAATTTCGCCATAACCTCCCCTGCACCGGAGCATTGGGAAAATCGCGAAATTTCCATATAGGCCTCTCCAATCCAAAAAGAAAAAGAAACAGCCAAGCGGCTAGCCAATCGGCTCATAAAATCATCCAAACCCAAGAAATACAATAAACATGTACCATTTTGTCGGGCAAACAATTTTATTCCTCTGCTCTAGCCTCCTTGCAATGACCTGCTTAATGTAAGTACACATATATGTATGTAAATGCGACAAATTTTTAATGCAATTCATTATTTGGTTCAATTTGGCTAAAGGTTCAACATTTAATTAATCAAACAATAATCAAACAACACAACCAGCAATCAATTAGTTGATTATCTTTTCAAATTCATAGCTTGGATACATAGTCAAATAATCACATTTTTGGTGCCAAATCACAACAATAAGCCCTATTTAGTTTTGGTTCTCACACCTGTCAATTGGAAATATATAGATATCCCACTTTCGAAACTCGAACACAACACTGATGATGGGTACCCATCATCAGAATCATTCCCGGGCAACTACAATGTGATTCTATATCTATCCAGTATATTAAAACTTCAAATACACGCGGATCAGACGTATACACAAAATCTTTATATACTTGATTGTCCAAATCAATATAAAAATAATATTCAAATACAAATAATTGATTTAAATTTTCAAAATAAAATTTATTATCATTTTTAAAAATATCACTCTCCACACTCGTTCTAGAATACTACCGATCCTATCTCTAACAAGTCATTCTCATTGGATATTACTAATCCAATCTCTGATGCATTCTTTCGTTTGGTTCTAACGTGTCTTGTTCTCGAGCTTTGTAAACCAAAGCTCTGATACCAAATATAACGCCCCGAACTTCCCCGTGATGGAAAGCCTGGATTGCTTTGAGGACAAGACACATCAGGACATAGACAGAACATTTCATTGCTTATTACAACAATTCATCAGAATACAGGAATATAACAGAGTATAAATAAATATTATACATCAGAAAAATATCATAGATTTAAATTACATTACACAGCAGCGGAAAATAATACAAAACACAACTAAAAGAGATAAATGGATACAGAGCTTTCCGAATATTGTACCAGCTGTTAACCAGGATCCTGCGAATATAAATATGCAAAACCAAAACTACTAGCTGCCCGTGCAGAAAATAGGGGCACCCAGAGTTTAGGTTAAAACAATAAACTCCAAGTCAGTCATGTGACTGGTGTGAGAACTAAAACGGTTATTTAAAACTTTACTTTAAATCAGATGTATCAAGGGATGACACCATATAACACGGAACGGTTTTCCTCCCACGAATACCAGTGCATATAACAAAACAGCGCAATGCTTTTTGGAAAAATGAAGCTATTACGAGACCCAGGTCCCATCACACAATGCAACGCAAGACGGAGGATAGGGTTTTCCCATATAATAGCCAAACATGCTTGGTATGTTAAAACAAATCATTTGATACTATTATAAGTGCATAGTGTATAAAACAACTTCAAATATAAATGTATCAGTCCTAGGCGGCACGGGTACCATATATCATGTCGCCAATACTAGGCTCTACAATCAAAACCGCAAAGTCACGTATTGGAAGTTGAATTCCCATCTGTGAACCAAGGCAAGGGATTGTCCTTAACGCTTCGAGACTTTCTAGCCCGAGCCTTAGGCAAGTACTCTGTCAAGGCTTTAGATCGTCTGGGCCGGTCCACTCGAAGTGGATTAAAATGCCTGAACACTACGTTTCCCCGCCCTATGGGGCATAAATGAGCCAAATGACTCCATCGGCCCTAGATCGACTGATATAACTGAGGCGCCTCCTATCCATCATCCACAAATGTAAAATGCCAGGGCATGCAAAACGCGGACACCACTCCTAGCTAGAAGGAAACGCATGCCCTCCCTGAGGTCCCCTCCCGTTTCTGGTTCACACCGGGGTGTGAGGATCGCGAATTAACGCTACACAAAGCTACGCCACAAAGGCCGTGCCTTGATCATCAACCACAAGACTCTGCTTTTCAACAGAATCCTTGATCATTTGCATCTCAGCATACCACACAGGCAATTCACGCTATGCAACCGATGTATATCAATCACACAGAATGAAATCCGATGTCAGACACACATCCATTTACAAGTCCGTTCTAGGTTTGAATGAAACTGGAGGAACCTTATTCCTCGCATATCCATCGATCTCCAAGTACGTCTGGATGATCACCAACTGATTCCCTCCTCTTGGGTGTACAAACCAATCAAGATCATCAGTAATTTTCCAAACGATGTGAAGACCTCCGGTCTTCTACCACCGTCTTCATCTTCGACTTATCGTCGATTCAGTTATTCAGAATGGGTATAAACCCGGCCTTTCCGAATAACTTGCGTATATAATAAACAAGTGTTATAAAACACAACAAACACCTCATTCAAATGCAGAGTATTCCTTTATTCAAATATTCTTATATTTTGGGAAAGGATTTCCATTAATTTTATCAAAGATAAATTCTTTAAATTTATTCTTTAATCTTCTTTTGGATTATCGATTCAAACCAAATTCTGGTTTATCCAAACTAGTCGGGATTAGCGAACCTTACCGAAGCAATCATTTGTTAAATTTCCCAACACCAACCTATTCATCCCATGAAGTAAAACTGGTAATACTGCATATTTAACACCACGGTGTTATCGGTAAATTCAATTACCATTTCACGTTCAAATCTAATTAAAGATTTAACTATCGCCAGGAGCAAAACTGGTGATACTCCATTCTCGATCATTTCAATCTAATTAAAGATTCATTAAAACTCCACTTGGTCTTAATCTCCCAAAAAATCAATATTAATGATTGTTTAACTTGGGAAATCATATCCCGTCTTTAACTAGGTTAAAGAACCAATGTCATTTAAAACACGGTTCACGATAAACCCAAAATCACATTCTATTCCATCAGCCTTTAACCGTCAATTAGAACATGAACAATACACTAAGTATTAACCCCGAAGGCCGAAACCAACATCAGATCAATACCCAAGAAACCATTTAACTTAACTAATCTCCAGTTAGTTTCTGATTTTTTCTTAACTCCGTTGGGTCTAATAACAGTATTATTAAAGATACCATTCACGACAACCCAAAATCACATTCCATTGACAATGGAATCTTCATGGAAAACAAATCAATATATATAATTGATATAAACTAACATATCCAACTGATAATATAAATGGAATAACGACAAGGCCTTTTAAATTCCATATATATTAACTGTCTTCCTCTATAGAAGCTTACTTCAATTATCGCCAAATCGAATTCCCTTCAATTCCAATTTAATATGTTAAATTGGAAAACTTTACTTTGGAAAATTTCCTTTAAATCTTAACAAAGGATTTATAAATTCCAAATCCTATTTCACTGTAAATCGTGTTAAAGAACGAATGTCGTTAAAACATGGTTCACGATAAACCCAATTCACATTCCGTTAATTATCGGGTTAAAGAACAAGAGTTATTTAAAACACCGTTCACGATAAACCCAAAAATCAATTCCAATTCAATTCCAATTCAATTCCAATTAAATATTATTTAATTGGTATACTTCATTAAATCTAGATAAAAAGATTTAATCTTTTTCTCATCTGGGTTTAAGAACAGTGTTAACGAAGACACCATTCATGACAAACCCAAATCCCATTTGATATTAAATACATGGCTCTGAATAGAAAATATAACGACTTATATTCACTATCAAATTCTACGACCAACAAATAACGTATCGGAAATAACGATATAAATATATCTTTCAAATTTCCATAACAATATCTGTACAATCAGGAAATCCAACATCGAAATATTCCAAAGACAATTTCGATTCAAATCAATTTCCAATTTATATATTGGAAATTCTGATTATTTTCAAAACCATTTCAAATCCAATTTATTTATTTTAAAAACAAATGGATTATAATTCTAGTTCAAATCTAGTTCATTTCGATAAAAATCTATTTTTATCTTTTCAAATATGGAATTTTTCATCCCAATTCTTTCCGAATCATTTCTTATGATTTTACACAAATTATTGATATTTTTAATAATTTTATCAAGGTCCGTACAGTCGATTTCCGCCAACGGCCATCGAACTGCACTTACGGTGACCTTTTCCAAATTTGATTTGGACATAATTCCAAATCCAACCATTAGATTTCTAATTTCTTGTATTTATTAGAAAGCTCTTTTCGATATGAACCCAAGGTTCCGGTTTTAGGAGAATCCGACGGTCGGCTGCGGCAGCGCGTTCTATTCAGGCCATTATATAGTATATATAATATATATTTCATCGATTTTCATTTAAAATGTATTTTAAAAATCGTTTTAAATTCGATTTCAAAACGAGTTCAACTTCATATTCAATTTCTAATCAAAATTGAATATTCCATATCATCGATATATAAATGATAATATTTTCAAAACATTATATTTTGAAATCAATTCCTTTTCGATATTCATTATAAAAATGAATAAAATCGATATAATTATCCTTCACGTCAAAATGGCGTTATTCTAATCAACATGGCTATATATATTTAAATATATTCATGTTCATCCCAAATCGGACATCAAAATCATAGTTTGATTCTTTTCTGAATATTATGTGAAAATATTTTTTATTTTAAAATAATAGTTATTTTAAAATATTCTTTTAATCTGAACTGGAATCAGACATGGTCAATTACCATATAGTTTGATTATATGGATTTCACGCAACAAATGTGTATAACAACAATGAAAACAGCAATCCATCATCCAGAGTGCATTCTATACTATATAAGCATTAAATATAAATATTTAACGCTTATAACAGTCTGTCAATTAATCGATCGACATATAACAAATTATTGGGATTAGTGTATGTCCAATTTCATTCCAACACCCGTGTGGGGTTTTCAAACAACCAACGCAGATTTATTTGTGCAGTTGGGCGATGTGTAAAATTTATCGTCCCACTCAATATCAGTCAAATCAGTGTACATAAACAAATCGTCTAATTTGTAAATGAATATTTATTTTATTCACGTACACGTTAAAAATTATATTTTTAACGATAAAATAATTATTCAGTTCATTTACACAATAAAATTGATATTTTTATTTTTCTAAAATTTTAGAAAATTTTGGCGGCATAACGGCGCGATACTAGAAACGGGATAAGGCCTTGCCTTATCCCTCAGTCTAATAATGGCCTGTGCCATACACATCCCAATCAAATCAATTTCACATTCACACCACAAACCAATATTCAACCAAATACATCAATCAACACAAACAACCAAACAAGTCGTCCATGGTATGTGGACGACGGGGAACAGTTCATATATGCAGTTACATAATAAATAACTGTATAAAGAAAATTAAAGTGAGGAGTTCTCACCTTGAAGCTAAACCAAACGCCGCAACTCTTCTTATGTTGAAAATCTTCGCCGCGTTTTCAACGAGATCTGTTTCACGCGGTATATGTTAAAATCACATTTTTAACATCGCTACATGTATAGAAAAGATGATATTTTTTCAACGGTGTATATATAGAAAAGATTATATTTTTACAACGCTATATATATGGAAAAGATTATATTTTTACAACGCTATATATACGGAAAAGATTATATTTTTACACCCCTATATATATGGAAAAGATTATATTTTTACACCGCTATATATATGTAAAAGATTATTTTTACACTGCTATATATATGGAAAAGATTATATTTTTACACCGTTATATATAGATAAAAATTTCATAAGGAAAAATCATATTTTGATAATGCTCTTCATACAATAAAAATCCAATTTTTAACGCTACTTCATATTGATAAAAATTATATTATACCACTAAAAATATATTCTTTTATTCGATAAAAATAAATCATATCTTTACATTGTTATAAACCATAACTTCATGTGTATAAAAATCATAATTTCAATGAGTATAAAAATTATAACTTCAATGTTAAAAATCATAACTTCAAAGTGTATAAAAATCACATTTTTATGATAACAACATACATATACTAATCGTATTTTTATTATCCATATAAAAAACGAATTTTTATTCATATGAATAATATATAAAAATCCAATTTTTCTACGCATGAATAATATATAAATATCGATTTTTTCTCCCATAACCATATATGTAAAATCCCAATTTTATCTAACAAAGAAGTATATTCTTATCTAAGCAAAATTCTATTTTTATCGAAATAAAAATCCTATCTTTATCGAAATAAAAATTCTATCTTTATCGAAATAAATATTCTATCTTTATCGAAATAAATATTCTATCTTTATCGAAATAAATATTCTATCTTAAAAGAATCATTTAAACAAAGGTTTTTTTATAACAGAGAAAAGAGAAAATAAAATAAAAATGTCACCTTTATTGTCTGGAGCGTCGAATGTTCGACGGAGGGGAGGGGAGCAATGGCCATAGGCCCTCGAGGTGGCGCCTGAGGCAGCGACCATCCAGTCAGGTGGTTGCAGTGACCATTTGGGCGTTTAGGGTTTAGGCGTGGCTTTCAGTGGGGGAGGAGAAGCTGGGGGTGGGGGGTTCGCTGCGGAGGCGGGGTGGTGGAGCACTATGGTGGGCGGCACGATGGGTGTTGATGGCGACAGTAGGATGGAGGATCGGGCGACGGGGTAGGGATGAGCGGTTTTTTACTTTCAGAACGAGAGAGAGAAAGGAAGTGAGGGGGGTTTAGGGGGATTTATAATTAATTAATTTTTATTTTATTCCACCTACGGTTGACTTTTTATTCGAACTCCTTTTCGAACCCACCAACTGTCATCCCTAACTAATTACCCTTATTCCGAACACAATGGGATATGTATCGTATGCTGATTTGATCGTTTCGATTGGTTTCCATCAAAATCAAAATACAAATCTATATATTGAATTTGAACACGCATTTCAATTTACCGGGGTCACATACGGACTCTAAAAATTCCCGAACAATATTTTCTAGCTTCATATTGACGATACGGTTCTAACAAAACTAATTTCATCAAATTCTGAGATATATTGAAAAATGGCCATTTTCTGGCCGATCGAAATTGACTTAAACTGTCAAAACACGTTTTACTTCGCCACGCTCACATATTGATTCAAAAAATTATGAATTTTGGAATCTAGCAATAATTCGACATCCCAGATCCAACAAAAGTGGTTTTGTCGAAAACAGAGGTCGTTTGAAAAATTCCCATTTTTTAGGGCCAGAATTCCATAGCGACTATTCTGAATTTTCAACTGGACATAACTTTTGATTCCCGCTACGAAATTTCAATTTTTCGGATTCTTGGAAAGATGTTCTCAAATAGATTCTAATATTTTTGGTTTCGCTTAAATCAGTTTTATTTTGAATCCTGTACATTCATTTGAAATTTGAAATCGAATTTTCAAACTACCGCGCCATTTTCAATTCCTTTTATAATTATAAATAATTATTTATATTCTAACGAGAGCAGCATAAACCGGGACCTCCCTGGGAGAAAAGGGCTCAAAATCTACAAGATGCCAGCGAAGTTTATCCGATAGAGTCTACCCGATAGGGTCCATCCGATAAGACCTATTCGGCAGGGAATTCTGTAGCGAAAGGTCACTTAAGTCAGGAACTAAGAAAGAGGAAGACAAGAGCTCGACTTAATGAAACCCGGAAGGACTATTTGTAATAACCCGTATTTTTGGAACCAATTTAAAATTTATTTTTAATTGATCTGCATCAAAATCAAATGTTATAGGTGAATTATTTTGAGAATAAACGATTTAAAATTTATTTAAATCGAAGTTAGAACGTATAATTTAAAATTTAATTAAAACGAGCTTGAAATGAAACGGTAGTTTGAAAGTTCGATTTTAAACTTTGAATGAATGTATAAAATTCAATATGAATCAGTATTCGATAAAACAAGAAACGTTGGAATATTTTGAATTGTAATTTTCAAATGAATGTAAGAAATTGAGATTTCACTTTATGAATAGTAAGTTATTTCTAAATTAAAATTTAGAATGGTCCTATGAAGTTTTTATATATTTTGTATATATATAGACCTTAAAAATAGCCATTTTGCTTACGAATGAATTTGGACTCGAAACCACTTCCATTGAGTTCAAAATGTCGTTTGCATGCTCGAAAACAATAAATATTGATATCTTTAGAGTTGGGTGAAATTTGTTTTTTTTTCTTTGTATGCATGACCAAAATATCACTTTTCACATACGAATGAATTTGGACTCGAAACCACTTCCATTAGGTTCAAAACGTCGTTTAGGCAGTTGAAAACTATAAGGATCGATACGTTTGGAGTTTATGAAAATTGGAACATTGGGTAGGGCTTGATTAGCCAACTTAGCCACTTCACTTAAGTTCCCCAAATCAGCCCTTTCTCTCATTCACTCAAAACACGTAAGTAAATTAGAAAATGGGGAAAGGAATGGGAAATTAAAATTCCTAAGCTAGGTTTGGCAATTAGAAGATAAATTCTAGAGGAAATCAAGTGTAGAAGTTTTGATAAGCCTCCTCTTCATCTTCTCTAGCTTGTCTCCTCTTTGATTTTTGATGATTTCTCTGACCTAACTCTTAGGAAATTCATTTATATGTGCTTAGATTGGAAATTTGCATGCAATATTGGAAGAGAAGGTGATTTTGCTTGCTATTGGATCCATTCCTTGTTTGTAAACAAGCCAAGGTGAGAAATCGAAACTGGAAGGGGTAGTTAGTTAACTATTTGTTGATTAATTGTTTGAGTTGTGCATATGAACTGGTTAAGATAAGTATAAACTTACTGGTTCGCTAGTTTTGTTTCAAATTGAAAGATTATGATTAGAATTGTCCACACAATTTAATTTATGCGTTATGATTGTTTTGGTTAGTTGTTCACGAACCTACATGTATGCCACAAGCCATTAGCTTGTAAAAGTGTAATTTAGTGTTCATTAGAGTTCGCATATGCTAGTGTAACTTAGATGATTTCATTTTTTCATGTTTCATTGATTTGGAAACATATGATGACGATTGTCTACATGGTTTATTCATATGCTATGAGTGAGTTTGATGATCTTGTGAAGCTCCGTTGTCGCCCCGACAAAGTCTCAACTCTTCACAAGTCGCATGAATCGCTTTTGCATCCTTTACTTTGAAATTTAGTTCACCTTTGAATTTATAATGAAAACCATTGCAAGTCTCAAGTGTGAATGTTTGTGCATGTGCATTTGGGTGTTGTAAGTTATTTCGGCAAGTCTTAGAAGCCTCATATATATGTATATAACATCATAGGCCTTCAGGCATGGGTCAATATCGTTTCGAACATGTTTTCAAGGCAAATTGTGCCTTGGAACATGATTCATACATCTGAATTATTTAGGTCAGACGTCTAACCTGCTCCAATTAACTATATAAAAAGCAACAAAATTCAGATATCTGCATTTTAATTTAGACGTCTGACCAAAATAATTCATACGTCTGAAATGGATCAAAAATGAACTAAATCCTTGCTGACTCGGGAAATTGCAATTCAGACGTCTGAATTTTTAATTCAGATATTTGAATTCTGTTTTTGGGTTGTTGACCGCTGGAGACCACGGTCAACAGTTTAGATCCATCCAGGCTCTTTCCCGGTCGAGTTTCGGCCCATTTCGACTTCGTTTGTGACTTGTCAGTTTCACAAATTCGCTATATCAGCAACCTCTATTAGAAATTGTTTGATAAATCGTTTTAAACTTATTTTAAGCGATTTAAAATGTGTGCAAACCAATTTTTCTTGGTTTGGAAAATAAAAATGGTTAAATATGATTTGGCATGAAAATGTATAAAATGAATACTGGATGATATGACTTGAGAATCTAATTCGATGACCGAATTAAACTCTCAACTAAACCTTTTTACATATGGTAATAAATGGTGAAGGCCAATGATTTAACCAAGGAAAAGAATTTGATTTGAAATTTTATGCAAGAATTATTTGAAAAGACCGAGTTAAATCTCATTTCAAATTATTAAATGACGATTAGAAGTAGAAGATAATGAAGATGGTGCAAGACCAACAATCTTCACATCGAATGGATTGCTACTGATGCCCTTGATTGGAGTTGCTGCCTTGAAGGGGTTATAATGGTAGTTGTCCAAACGTACTTCTTAATTGTTCGGATATGCGAGGACCTCTCTTCTGTATTGGACATTAATTTCTAGAAACATTCATAACAAAATACAAATCCAGATATCACAAAAACACAAAACATACAGAGTATAAAAATATTACAATCCAAATGCTAAAATACCTCACAAATTACTCAATAATAATCAGATTAAATATAAGACTACTAGCTTTTGATTGTATTTTATTTTCACCTTTTACCCATTAAAGCCTGCATAAATTATAACACAATTGGCTATTGATGAGTTAACATATAATAGTAGTTAAATATTATGATTTGGGTTCAAATGGACAAGCATCAGTAATCGAGGAATTCGGTATTTGCACGAACAAGAAAAGAAAATAGTATTAGAGCCTAAAATAAACCTAAACTGGAAATTTCTATTTGATTATTTTCTTTATTTTTTACTAATTGTGTTAAATAAGTTGTTAAATCGGTCTTTAGGCATGTGTTTTATATTAGGAGCTGATGTTGTTTGTGCCACTATACCAGGAGAACTTCGGGTCAATTTGTTTTTATGCAAGTAGCTTTTGTTGTTTTTTCAGTATGAATATCAATAAAACTAAATTTGTTTTGTTTTGTATTGAGAATATTTCCTGAGTGCTAAACTCAACAACAAGTGATTGAGATCACTGATTTAGAGCTAAATAAGTCACAGAATTAAATAGGTTAATCCTACTTGTAGTAGGTGTAACAACCTGCCTTTTTAGGATGATTCAAGTTGACAATAAACCGTATATATCCAACTCAAACCATTCCAATATAATGGATTATTACTGGTGATTAATACAAGAAGAGAAAGTAAGATGAGAAGAAACTAAACAATGCATAGAATCTCAAAGCAGAACGATAAGATATAATAATAACATATACAGTTCATAAAAATGTTATATAATATTCACTTAATTTCAGTTTACAATTTCAAAATTTTACGTTTTCAACATAACATACCAATAATGTAGTAGAAATAAATAGTATACATCGCTTAAACTCCATATTCATTTTTAAGAATAAAGGTCTTCAAAATGC
Source organism: Allium sativum (assembly GCA_030737875.1). NCBI lineage: Eukaryota > Viridiplantae > Streptophyta > Magnoliopsida > Asparagales > Amaryllidaceae > Allium > Allium sativum. The sequence goes on from CM060912.1 coordinate 62,893,624, forward strand.
TGCAAAACTCGGTCCGACTCGAGCAATAATGCCAAAAAAAAAAGCACCAGGATCAAGGTTAACATTTGTATTCAGCTAAATCAATTCAAATGCAATATTGCGGTGACAAAACAAGTAACTTAACAGGAATATACTCAAGTTTACCCAACATCATATTTTACATCATTAATCGATTTTATTCAAATATAAAATGTCATTATCATTTCATTTTTTGTCCAATCAATTCAATATTCAAATCCAAATACAACTTTAAATTCATATATTGGATCAAATTCCAAGTTCAAATTTTCATGTTACAAGACAAAAATTTCATATTTGATTTTGATTTCCATGTCTCTTATCTTATAGAATTATTTTTTTCAAACATTGATTTTTTTAAATTACTCGGATGGGAAAACAGACCTTTAATCAAATAATGCATCAAATTTAGCAAGGACAATCACACCAACAATAAGCAAAAAGCTCAAATCCAAAGCAACAAAAGGATCAAAATATACAACATTTACATGGAAAAGCAAAGGTACATTTTACAAAAATAGTCAAATGCAATATTTGTGTGTGTTTATGCAAGTGTAGTATATTGCAGTGGACATGAAAGTAGTTTTATATATTCTTATAATCAATATCTATTTTAACACCTAAATGTTTCAAATCCATTATCAGAGTAATGGCCAAAAAAAAGATAAGATACGTGCAACATTAATTTTGAATAAAATCGTTAATATTTAATATAACGTAAAATAATTTAATTAGAATAATTACAAAATAAAATGGTAAATTTAATATACTATAAAACAATTTTATCTTTAATGTATTCAATTCAATATTAATTCAATTTTACCATTCTATCGATTTATATCAAATAAAGTTCAGATTTTTAAATCAAACGAATTTAAACCTTAGGAATTAAGCTTTCCATCAACAAATGTAATCTTACAATTGACAAACTTAATCGATTAAGTTATGAATTCAAACATTTAATCTTAAACTTTAGTTCAATCTTTCATGAATAATTTAATATATTTTTTTAGAAATTTAAGTTTAAGTCTCTACGTTCAAATCCTAATCCAAACTTCTCAAATTGAATATCCTAAATTGATTTACACAAGCAAACCAAAAATAATAGATTTTTAGTATATATCCATTCATGCAATTATTCATAGAAAATTCAAAAAGTTATTCAATCAATTACCCATAATAATTCAAACGATTTTCAATCAAGATTTAATGCAATTATGAACTAAACAGTCGCAATATTAACTACAATACTATCAATTTTTCTTGTGATATTGCTAAACATGGAAGCAAATGTTAATCGTGAGTGAGGGGCTCATCTTTTTTTAATATGATTAAGACAAGCAACAAACACGGCAATGACCAATCCTAAGCAGCAAATTTGAACGAGAATTTTATTTTATTTTTTGAAAAGGAGGATGGACAAAAATTTAAGAAGAAGAGGACATCATGAAATTTTCAGGGAAGAGGAGGCTACCATGTTTTTACTTCTTTTTATTTTAAGATTCAGAGATTGTACATATAAAGAGAAGAGAGAAGAAAAGGGGAAATAAAAGCATAGTTTTGTTTCTAAATGAATTTGAAAACAAGATAGAAGAGCAGAGAGAGGAGAGAGTAAACATATGAGTTATTTCCTCGAGATGCATCTTTGTATTATGTAATTTAAGATAAATTAAATGTGGGTGACTAAAGCCATGGTGGCAAGACCTATTTCTTATTCAAAATTCAAAAGTAAATCATCGAAGGAAAGAAAATAAACAGAAAGAAACGAATGCATGATTAATTTTTTGATGTTGACTATTAGAAACTTGTGACTTTTCAAATTTCAAAACACTAAATATCAAAATTTTAGAATTCAAGGAACATATTCAACTGGACAAACTAGAACATGGCAGAGAAAATGGCTAAATATACGCTTATCAATGTTTATAGTTTGGCATATATTTTTTCTATCTTCTGAATATAAACAACAGGATACAAAAGACAAGGAAAATATATATACGTAGAGATGGTTTGTTTTTGGAGAAAAATAATGATGAGAAACCAAGAGGAAATGAAAAACAAGGGGATGAAAATTCAAGAAATGAAAATATGTGAATTAAATAGAAGAAGTGAAAATAGAAAAAAAAGACATGAAAATAGAACAAGGGAAAGAAATTAATAGAATGAAGATAAGAAATTAACGGAATGAAGAAAAAGAAATTAATAGAGCGAAGGAAAAGAAACGTATGTGTGATTAATGAAGAAATAAAATAGTGAGAAACGAGGTAGTGAATTTGAGGAAAGTAGAAAAGGAAGAGGATAGAAAAGTAAACTTATGGGAAATGTGAATAGGTAGAAAAATAATGTGAGTAATTTATTTTTCCCTAAAAAGAATTTAATAGGAAAACATGACTTTAATTGAGAAGAAGTTGCTTGAAACAGAAATGGAAAGGGAAATAAGAGAAGAAAGAAATATCATGAAATATTTGGGAAAGAATAATTAAAAGGAATGCATCAATTTTGAGGGAGTGGAATAGTGTAGTACTAAAGAATAACAAAGAGACAAGGGCATTGAAAATGAATCACATTTCAAAATAAATAAATTAATGAACATTGCACTTTAAATAGACAGCGAAAGTAATAAAGAGGATGGCCAAAATATATACATGTATATTGTCAGAATTTATTTCATCAAACAATCTTTCAACTGAAATCAATAAATTTTATTAATAATTTATTAAAATTACTAAAATATATTTTAGGCACGCAGTTAAAAGACTGTAGGAATTTGAAAATAACACCCTTGCTATTAAGCGTCTGACTAAGGCAATATTGTAAATTTGTTTTCCTCGATTACCTTTATGTTTAGTATGAGCATTAAACAAGCACGTATATAAGTTATGTCAAATTGTAATATCTATACTTGTATATGTTATATATAACCACATAATATGATATAATTTTGATATATATACTCATAATGCATGCACAAATAGTATAGATGTGTATTAAACATTAGAATTGTTTATTTACTTATTTAAAAGTTGTTGCATACCATATCCGCTTAGTGTTTTATTCAGTGACAACATTATGGAATTTTTATTATAAAAGTTGAAATTTAATGTCTATTTAATTAATTTAAATTAAACTAGATAGCTCAATCCAAATTCAAATTCAAATTCAAAATTAAAGTTTTTATGTTTAATGTCAAAACTGTTTCTACAATGGTTAATGTTATTATTCAATGACCGTAAAATATTGTTTCAAGTTTAAGATTTGTTTTCTTCATAAAATAATACTTATAGTTAAAAATGAACACTATAATTTATTTTATTATTAATGTTAACATTAATTTTCATTAACTGCACTGCAATAGTTAAAATGTACATTATATATCGTTGACACTCTTTTCATTACAATCTTTCCCATACAAAATTAAACTAGAAACATTCATTAATTTGTTATCGATTATCACATTTATTCCTATATTTAAACTTTAAAACAAAATCAACGATTCAACTGCTAATTTTTTATCAACAATAGTTCAAAATTAGCTAGTCCAAATGCATAAACAAATTAAATAATTTAATAATTTCCATTATTATCAATCATAATTCATCTAAATGTAAATTATTGTTTGTCAAAAAGAATCATAAAATCATATATTAATGACATCATAAATTTGGTTTTAATACCATTTTTAATTCCATAATTAAATTAAATTCTATATTTAAATGGTCGAAATTTATGGGATGTTACAAGCCTTCCCAAAAGCGACCGACATATCCAGCATCTTCGAGAGGTCAAGTTAATGTGAGGGATTTATGTGTCAGGGGCCATTATATTAAACACACGAAGACGTGATGTTAAGCCCAACTTGTAGTAGAAGCTTGCATGAAACCGCCCGGCAAATCCAGCTTCTACAAGTAGTCGGTTTAATATGGAACCACCCGACAAAGCCCAACTAGTGTAAATATATAATATAGTCTTAAGCCCCTCCCCCTCCCCCCCCCCCCCAAATTCCTCTTTCTATTACCATAATTAAAAAGCACCACAAAAATTACCCTTCTACTCTTCCTAATACCATAAAAAACACAAAAAATACCATAATTAAAAAACACCACAAAAATAGGGGCTACCACCGTTAAACCACTTCTAAAATATAAATTTTTTTAAAAAAATTCAGTTTTCTTATTTTAACCATATTTTATATGCTAAGTTTCACATAAAATAAATAAATTAATAAAGTTCTTTCCTTCAAAACTTTATAGTGGTTGAAGAAGTGAGACTTAATGGAGAACTAAGATATAGGATCAACAAAGACAAAGTTGTTTAATTGGAAAATATAAAGGGGAGTTAATACAATAGAAGAAATAATGGAATAAATAATAATTTTTTCTATAATAATGAGCATTCTATGAGGAGTAATATGAAAAGGATAGATGTTACCATTAATTACTCCAAATAAATAAATTCTGCTATTTATGGCTATTAAATGAATTTTGAAAAGCATCTTTGGAAATGCAAATAAATTAAAACGAATGTTTATGTTTTTGAAAGAAACATTCATGTATAATAAGAGTTTTTGAAAATTCAAAACATTGATCAGGTGAGATTTAAATTGCACATAGCAATAAAAGTTCTAATATGCGCGCGCGGGCGCGCACACACACACATAACTACATAAATTTATTTATTTTTGATAATTTTTCTAATGATAAAATGGCGGAATCTTTGCTTCGTAACCGTCCTCAGTCTCCTCTTCCACAACCGCCTGAACCATCGCCGATAACAATCGCTCCTCCCTCAATTGCATCGCCCAAACTTCCTCACTCCTACGTTGATGCAGTTTGTGTTCCATTGACATCACAGGTACCAAACTGTCAATTAAATTCTGTAAAACCATCTTCAAACCTGTAAGGGGTGATCAATCCCTTGCAGCGGAAAAACCTGAATAGGATCTTGCACTGATTTGATAGAAAAAACAGCTTGAAATGAATCTCAATCACAGAAGAAAAAAAATAGAGAACACACAAATTTATAGTTGTTCCACTATCGCAAGATAGTGTACGTCCACTTCAATGGGGAAGAGATTTTATTAATATATTCAAGAGATTACAGAGTCTTTTTTAATGTAGAGCAAAAGAAATGAAGAATACAATGATCTCACATCACATAGCATCCTCTATGTTTCTCTTTAAACAGAGAAAAAAGGTTACTTGGGGAAGAAACAATTGATTTATGTAAAATAAATCAATCTATGGAAAACTAATATCTCATTAATCGTCATATGATTGATTGATAATTTCTCTTTTCTCCATCAATCAATCCCATTAATTAATTATCATATGATTGATTGATAATTTCCCTTTTCTCCATCAATCAATCCCTTTTGCAATTTTAGTCTCTTTCCGTTTCTTTTCTTCATGAAACATGGCAACTAATTAAATGACAAACATTTCCAATATCCCCTATTCATTAATATTCCTTCCATTTCTTTCCATTCATTCCTTGCACAAAACAGGTAACAAAATTACCATGCATATCTCCATAATTAATTAGATATGGAAATATTGTATCATTAAATTCCAATAATCTCCACCTTGATGCAATATCTTATGCAACCAAGAGACTCCGATGTGAATGCTTCCCAATAAGTTCCTGCTAAAGCCACCCCTCATTGCACTTTGTCAGTGAACTCCGGCAAGGCCACCGCCCACCAACAAAGTGTTGGAAGCATTCAAAAATAAGGTAGACATTGTGCAACCAACTCCTATCTCTTCATACAAGAAGAATACCACATCTTCTCTTGACTTCAACCAAGTCACTCTCTTCCCCATTGTGCCACCATGTGGCACCTAGCACTTCATCAAGTGAATCAAGTTCGAGCAATGCTCGAACTTAGTAGCAGGTAATGCCTTCGTAAACATGTCTGCTGCATATTCATTTGTGTGAATCTTCTGAAGATGAACTAACTTCTCCTCATTCATAGAGATAAGGAAAGATTCTCTTACCTCTATATGCTTTGTTCTAGAACTGAAAGCCAGATTTTCAGCTAAATGAATTGCGCTTTGACTGTCACAATTTACCAAACAAGCATCTTGCATGAAGCCTAAATCACACAATAACTTCCTCAAATAAAGTGCCTCCTTAGCTGCCTCAACTACAGCTATCATCTCTGCCTCTGTAGTAGACAAAGCAGCTATAGTCTGCAACCTCGCTCTCCAACTAATAGTTGTTCCTCCAAGTGTGAACACATAGCCTGAGGTTGACTTCCTTCTATCTCTATCTCCGGCATAGTCTGAATCACAGAATCCAACCAAGTTGAAATCCATATTTCTACCGCAAAAAACAAGCCCATAATCTGATGTTCCTCTAAGATATCTAAAAATGTATCTCACTGCCTCCCAATGCGATTTTCCTGGATTTTCCATGTATCTACTAACTAATCCAACAGCTTGAGCAATATCAGGTCTAGTGCACACCATAGCATACATCAAGCTACCTACTGCACTGGCATAAGGCACCTTCTTCATATAGGCCTTGTCCTTTTCTGAGATCGGAGAGCCCTGATTAGAAAGCTGTATATGCAAAGTCATGGGTATAGTGGTAGCCTTTGCACCATCCATGCTAAACCGAGCAAGCACCTTTTGAATATATTCCTTTTGAGTAAGTCTCAAAAGTCCAAGCTTTCTATCTCTTCGGATTTCCATCCCCAAAATTTTCTTTGCTTCTCCAAGGTCTTTCATATCGAATTCCGCTTTCAATTTCAATTTCAATGCATCAATTTCAGCTTTATCCTTGGAAGCAATCAACATATCATCCACATACAAAAGTAAATACACCTAATTATTATTCTTTAAATGCTTAAAATAAACACATGCATCTTTAGTACTACGATTAAAACCATGTGAAAGCTTAAAAGAATCAAACCTTTTGTACCATTGTCTAGGCGACTGTTTTAGACCATAAAGAGATTTCTTCAACTTGCATACCCAATCTGACTTCCATCTACAATAAATCCTTCTGGCTGCTTCATGTAAATGGTTTCCTCCAAGTCACCATGCAAGAAAGCGGTCTTCACATCAAGTTGTTCTAACTCCAAATCGTAAGCGGCAACTATTGCAAGTAGGATTCGAATTGAAGTTTGTCTAACAACTGGAGCAAATATTTCATCATACTCTAGCCCCTTTCTTTGTGAAAACCCTTTGGCTACTAATCTTGCCTTGTATCTACCATCATCTTTTACCTTGAACACCCACTTGCAACCTATGGCTCGGCTTCCTTGAGGTAGTGGTACCAAATCCCAGGTCTTGTTCTTTTGCAAAGACTGTATCTCCTCTTCCATAGCGCAATTCCACTTCGAGTTGTCACTTGACTTCATGGCTTCTTCAAGGCTCAATGGTTCATCATGAATTACATGTAAAGCCTACTCAAATTGATCATCAAGGCTCAAGTTTGCATACTGCCATTCTCCATATCTAATTGGAGCTCTCTTTGGTCTATGACTAGCCCGAATGACTATATCGCCCGACTCTCCTTCAGCTCCACCTTGAACTCCACCTTGAGCTGAATCATCTCTAGCTTCATGACCATCACCATCAATACTAGAGGAAATATGTGGACTATTGTGTGATGTATCTTCAACTGCTCCGTCACTATTATCAATAGTGATAGCTCTACTTTGGGTTTGAAAACTGGGAATCTCGGTCTTTTCAGGCTTCTCATCAACTGAGTCTAAACCCTTTGATAAACCTTCCAAAGGTTTGAACATTGCTGACTCATCAAAAGTCACATGTCTGGAATGTATAACTTTCTTCGTAATTGGATTCCAAATTCTATATCCTTTTATGCCATCTGTATAACCAAGAAAAACACATTGTTGTATATAACAGTGTTGTATACACAATTATATGATTTTTGTTTGATGATAACAACCAAATATACTTTATTATTGAATGTGTTTATAACTGTACTGGTATACTACACATCAGACAGGAATATAATATTTCTGTTTAAATAAAGTACAACTATACAAAAATTTAAAAATTCACACAGTATTTTATTTGAACAAGAATATTTTATTTCAATATTTAAACAGTACAGATTTACAACTTCACTATTTGTATATACATCACTGATATACATTTCAAAATTTTCAATTTTCATACTCAGCTCCTCTCAACAACACTTACAATTTCATACACACTACATTTCTATACAGTTCACTCGTATATACTGACACATATTAATATCATCATCTTCAGTCTTCTTGACTTCACAGCATTCCACAGTCAAACCAGTTATCTTCATACCTGACACATACAGAAGAACACACACAGTAGACTGCCACAAAAATAAAAATTAAATAAAAGCAAATAAAAAATTTATTTTTAATTTTTATTTGCCTCAGATTTGCGGTGTGTTTCTCATCATTTTTCTAGACTTTGTCTGATATGCAGGGAAGAAAAACTCGTCTAGATGGCTGCATGTACACACGTGTGCACTACCACGCCAATCCAGTGTCGCGACTGAGGAGTAGCCACTTGGACCATCTCGACTCAGCGCAATATACTCATGAACATGAACAAAGTCAAAAGCAAAAGTAAAATGGTCGACAAGTCAACACACAAGAAAGTCATAAGCAAGTCAAAACATGAATAAAGCATAGTACGGCAGTGTTAACAAAACTACAGGAAGTAACAAAGATAATGAAGACATGGCATGAATGACAACAGGGTCAAACCAGCATGGTGCAGTATATCATGGTCAAATAATCAAGTTCAGCATCAATAGCCAAGTTACAATGAACATGGCAAACAAGGGTACATGGATGCATCTCAAAATGGCAACACATATGTACAAGTTCAGAATTAACAATGAGTTTCAAGTGATGTTAACGCAACTTAACTCCAGGTTCAGATTAGCATGTCAAAGACAGTCTCAAAAGTGGTGCATGTTTCAACAAGTAACAAGCCCAAACAACTCAATACACATATATTATACTGCTCAGGTTCAAGTGTATATATACAGCCATGTACTAAGTCAGAATGTCAAAATGGTCGAACCAGCAAGCTACATACATGCATGATGGCAGAGGAGTCCACACAGAAATCTCAAAGTACAAGTAGTTCGGGTCAAGTATAATTTTTAAAGTCAAGCAAGGAAGCAAGTACTACATGAAGCAGCTAAGGAGTATTCATTTTAACAAAATAGCGCAAGTATATGGCAAGATCAATCAAGGGTCAAAACAAAAAGGAACAGTGAAAACATTGCCAAGGAACTACATCAATGCACAAAGAAGGAAAACAGGTGCACGGCTGAATCAAGGAATAACAGAGCATGAATTTCAAGTGCCTAAACAAAATGGCAAAATAAAGCAAAACTCCTGTTCTTATCAGTAAACAGAAGAGTTCAAAGAGAAGTATTCAGTGTAGTAGTAAAATCACTTGAATGGTGCAAGAATGACAAGAGTATCAAGAGTAATATCTTGTTCAAATATATGGCAGAACAAGTTGAGTATCTGTTCATCAAGACATGGCTAAGAAGAATAACAAGTTCAAACAAGTTATACAAAGTTAAAACTGCATAACCGCAAAGAACATATCAGGAATATACAACAAACCAGCAAAGATTGAAGTGATCAGCATCAAGTTAATATATATGTACCAAGCAGGGAGCAACATAGATGTACAAGTCAGATATGCAAGGCCCAAGGGTGTGGTGCAGTATTCAAGTAGTAAAACAAGAATGATCGAGCTCATAAACAAAGCAAATACTATGATGAGTCAAGGCAACTGCAGATAAAACAGGTTCAAAGAAACATGGAGTATCAATGGTGCTTTTACACTGGTTTCTGTATATAAAAATATGGGAATCAATAAAAGGCAAACATCAAGTGCAACAAAAATTAAAAGGTTTAGCAAGTTCAAGTATTGAATCTGTTCAAAGGAAGACTCAATTCAAAGTCCAGAGAGATCAACAAGCGATTAAAGTATCTAAAGATATTTTTCAGAACAATAAAATTTTATAAGACTCGATCAAAATTCAAGAAGATACCAAGATTTGTTTTAGAGCATACGGGGCCAAGTTAGAAAAATTCAGAACAGGTTGAAGATTTTAAAACTCCAAAATTCTTGTATTCAAGATTGAAAGATTCATCACTCAAAACTTATTCCAGAGAATTCGGCAATCACAAGAGTAAACAAGTTCAAATATAGCATCTGTTCAAATATAAGGTCAATTAAAAATCAGACTGATTAGTACTCAAGTTTGAGGATTTCAAAATCCAGAAATCACGACCAAGATTAAAGGAATATACTTCCTGGCCCCAAATAAAAGAAATAAAGAGATCAATTCAAAGCAATCGCAATATCATAGCCAAGTCTCAAGGACGAAATCATAGCAGAATTTTAGGGATTTTAACCCTATATATAACACACAATCCTCATCGGCAATTATCATCAAAATCCAAGCACATCCAAGATCAAAGAAATTAAAAGCAAACAATCGAATTAAAAATCATACCAGGAAAAGGAGAAGTTTTGGATTCAAATTAGAGCTTCAACAACTCAATCGAAGGATAGCTTGCAATAGGAATTCGAGATCGTCACACGACATAGCGGCGCCCATCAGATCGAAGAAAAATCAAAACCCTAGATTGCAAGAAGGAAACCCTAGATCGCAAACCCTAGGCCGCCATTTTTCTTTCCAGAGAAAAGAGATCGGACTCAAGAATAAAGTGGTGAAGCAATAACTAAAGGGGGCCGGCCAAGTTTAAGGGGATAACCCTTATTTAAATACTAGGGTTTTCAAAGTTTTTATTAAGGGTTTTTCTTATTGTCTTGATTTTATTTGTCTTTAATTTCAACTTTGTAATCAGTCCAGAGTTTTCTAGTTTGTCTCTAAAACTAGGGAGACGAATTACAGTGTTTGTAATTCGGGGAAATCTGGTTTTGGGGATAAAAACCAGTGCAGGGTTTTGAGCGTAGGGTTAAGAACAGTTGGGAGCGAGTGTCGCGAGTTTACAGGGGATTGTAAGCGTAGAGATTGTTTTAACTCCTAGTAGAAACCTTGGGGAATGCAGCAGTAGGCAGGGTTTTGCCGAAGCTGGGTATATCTGTGTGTTATTTATTTTCCGCATTTACTCTGATTATTATCTGTGCTGTGATTATTTAATTACTCTGTGAAAATCTGCAATAAACCCTATTCACCCCCCTCTAGGGTTAATATAGATCCTACAAGTGGTATCAGAGCGAGGTTTTATTTTATTTTATTTTAACTCTAGAGTCATGAATTTGTCAAACAACGCTTTTTCTGAGGGTCAGTCCATAGCTAGGCCACCAATGTTTAATGGAACTGATTATGCCTATTGGAAAGCTAGGATGAAAATTTACTTAAGTTCTGTCGATTATGATGTGTGGGATATTATTGAAACGGGTTATAGATCTCCTACTGTTATTGTTAGTGGTGTTGAAATTCCTAAACCAAAAGATAGGTGGGATGCTAATGATAAAAAATTATTTTCAACAAATGCCAAAGCAATGAATGCTTTAATTTGTGCTCTTGATAAAACTGAATTTAATCGAATTTCTCATTGTGAGACAGCACAGGAAATATGGCATACGTTGGAGGTCACACACGAAGGTACATCTCAAGTAAAGGAATCTCGTCTCGCTCTACTCAGCAACGAATATGAAAATTTCTCTATGCAAAAAGACAAAGATATAAAAGAGATGTATGGACGCTTCTCATCACTGGTCTACAATGCAAAAGCTCTTGGCAAAACCTATACTGAAGTGGAATTGATCAGAAAAATACTGAGAGTGCTACCGATGAATTTTGAAGCAAAGGTGACGGCGATTCAAGAATCAAAAGATCTGAATAAAGTAAGCATGGAAGAGTTGATCGGAAATCTGATTACTTACGAGATGGAGTTGAAAGCAAGAGAAGAACGAAAGGATTCTGAATCAAAGAAGAAGACGATCGCTCTAAATAATTCTGTTGAAAGTAATGATGATGATCCCGCTGAAGAGCTAGCCATGGTTTTAAAAAAGTGGGCCAAAGGAAAATACAAACCACGAAAGAAGAATTCAAAAACCAACAAGTCCGAAAGTTCAGATAATTCAGACGATGAAGTATTTTGCTACAATTGCAAGAAACCCGGTCATATCAAACCAAATTGCCCACAGCTTAAAAATGAAAAGAGGAAGAAGTTCAGAAGAAAGAAGAAAGCTTTTGCCGCTACATGGGATGATGAAGAAGGAGAAGAAGTTTCTGAAAGTGAAGAAGAGGAAGCTAATTTGTTTCTTATGGCTCATTCTGATTCAGAAAGTAGTGAAGAGAATTCAAGTGAGGTATCGAGTTTTACTTATAAAGATTTAATTTTAATGTGTCACGATCTCACAAAAACCGTTGATTCTCTTGAACTAAAAGTTAAGAAATTAAAATCTGATAGGTCAAAACTAGTTCAAGAAAATAACAGTTTAGAAACAAAACTTGAAAAAGTTAAGAATTCACCATTTTCAGAATGTGAAAAATGTAAATTTTTGAGTAACGATTTTTTGAAATTAAAAACTGATCTTGAGTTACTTAAAAGTGAAAACATGAATTTGAAAAATGAAAATCTTGATTTTGAAAAGATGATTGGAAAGTTTAGAGAAACTGAAAAACTTGATTTTGAAAAGCTAGAACAATTTGAAATTGAAATTTCCAAGTCCAATGCTAGAATCAAAGCACTTGAAAACGAAAATTTGATTTTAAAACAAATTGATGCTGAAAAGAGGAAAATCGCTATTAATCGTTGTTCAAATTTAATGAAAGAAAATAGTGATCTTAAATTTAAAATTCAACGACTGGAGTCAGCTTTGACTAAATTTTCTAAAGGAGAGAAATCGTTGAACATGTTGTTAAAAAATCAATTTTTTGTTCAGAATAAAAAGGGACTTGGATTTGAATCTGATCAAGTTGAAAAACAAAATTTTAATGATTTTAAAAATCCTTTAATTGGCTTTGAAAACAATCAAATTGAATTTTTGAAATTTAATAATTTCAAAGGGTTTTTAAATCATAAACAAATTGATAACTCGTTTAAAAACAATTCATTTAAATCTGTTTGGATTCCAAAAATTAACAAAATAAATTTAAGTAAATCTAAACAAATTTGGGTTCCAAAGGGTACGCTAGTGAATAGTAATGGATTGTTATATAAACGGGTTTGGGTACCAAAACGTGTAAACGAAGATAAGAGTGGTAAAACAACTTTTGTTAGACCACTCGATCATATAAACATTTAGGTACTATGGGAGGCTGAGGAACAACTGTGCTTAAGTTAGATAAAATTCAAGTTGATTCATATATCAAATTATTTGGAGTTCCTTAGCCATAGATTCAGAGTTGGAGATTCATTGCATCACATTGATTATGGTAAGTCAGGTATGATCTCTAAACTCGTACTTTTATTTCTTTTAGGTTATTTTTACTTGGTTGTTTTTTGAAATCATTCGTTATGAATTGTTGAAAATCTTGGACTATAAAAAATTGATTTTTTTTTCTGGTGATTTCAAACAATTATCTTCAAATTTGATATGTTGACTGTTTCTTGAGTTTGTCTAAAAATTCTCTGAGGATGTCACTTGTGATTCTTGCTTTGAAAATGATCTTGTGCTGCTCTGATAAGGAAATTAATTTATTGGTGTTTAAATGATAAGTTGGAAAATCAGTAACTGAATTTAGTTAAAATTCATGGACAATTTGAATTAATATATAAATGGCTTTAAAAATTGTCTAGGAGCAATCAGTGTTAAAAATATTAGAAAATTTCATTTTCTAACTGAATGATTTTTTTAAAAAAAAAAAGCTGATTTTCAACTTGCATTTTTTTTCAAAAAAAACTCCTCTTAAAATTGATATTTTCAATTTTAAAATTATTTTTGATTATCTATTCAAAAATTGAAATTATTGATTAATTTGAACCGTTTTGGGACTCATCAAAATCATTGATAGATTTATGAAACTGTGATGAGTTGCGACTATGGTATAATTCATAATTAGAAGAGATATTATTTTAAATCTCATGATGATTAAACAAATTTTAAAATATCTTTGAATTAGAGCTTATTTCACGACCATCTTCTATATCTATCATATTTCTGTCATTCATCATGGTTTTATTTAATTTGGGGAGTTCTAATTATTCTTAAAATTAAAAAAAATAAAATAAATAAATAAATAAATAAATAATTTATCCTTGGTATTCACTCCCATTTAAAAATCCTCGCGGTTATGCGTGGGTGAATTACCTTAATTTCTATGTGCTTCCATTCTCACTTAAAAGACCTTCGGGCTGTGCATGGATGGAACTCATTAGAGAGGATAAAGTTAAGTTACTACTAACCCCATTTAAAAGACCTTTGGGCTATGCGTGGTTAGAAAGTGCTTAACACATTCTTTTTGCATATTTAAAATCTTTAAAATTTATATTCAAATATTCAATTTTTATTGAACTCTCCTCATTCGATAAAATCCATCGTAAATCCATTCATTCTGAAAGTGAAATCTAATTCTGATTTAAAGATTATTATGATTTTTGTTTGATTAAATGGGTTTTACGATATATATTCTCTCTCTGAATATGAATTTATGTTTTTAGTCTATATTCATCACTATTTCAATTTCTATTATCCTTTTGATGATAACAAAAGGGGGAGAATGGTCAAGATTTTGATTGATGAGTATTTAATTCAAAAATATTTTAATATTGGAAATTAAATATCTAACGGGAGATTGGTCAATTGGATTTCATCATTCATATTTTTCACATATATAGGGGGAGTTCAGTTGTAGGGGGAGCATACAAATAGGGGGAGTAATATATTTCACGTTCAAAACACATTCAAAATCTTTTATTTGTTTGTCATCATCAAAAGGGGGAGATTGTTGTATATAACAGTGTTGTATACACAATTATATGATTTTTGTTTGATGATAACAACCAAATATACTTTATTATTGAATGTGTTTATAACTGTACTGGTATACTACACATCAGACAGGAATATAATATTTCTGTTTAAATAAAGTACAACTATACAAAAATTTAAAAATTCACACAGTATTTTATTTGAACAAGAATATTTTATTTCAATATTTAAACAGTACAGATTTACAACTTCACTATTTGTATATACATCACTGATATACATTTCAAAATTTTCAATTTTCATACTCAGCTCCTCTCAACAACACTTACAATTTCATACACACTACATTTCTATACAGTTCACTCGTATATACTGACACATATTAATATCATCATCTTCAGTCTTCTTGACTTCACAGCATTCCACAGTCAAACCAGTTATCTTCATACCTGACACATACAGAAGAACACACACAGTAGACTGCCACAAAAATAAAAATTAAATAAAAGCAAATAAAAAATTTATTTTTAATTTTTATTTGCCTCAGATTTGCGGTGTGTTTCTCATCATTTTTCTAGACTTTGTCTGATATGCAGGGACAGAAAAACTCGTCTAGATGGCTGCATGTACACACGTGTGCACTACCACGCCAATCCAGTGTCGCGACTGAGGAGTAGCCACTTGAACCATCTCGACTCAGCGCAATATACTCATGAACATGAACAAAGTCAAAAGCAAAAGTAAAATGGTCGACAAGTCAACACACAAGAAAGTCATAAGCAAGTCAAAACATGAATAAAGCATAGTACGGCAGTGTTAACAAAACTACAGGAAGTAACAAAGATAATGAAGACATGGCATGAATGACAACAGGGTCAAACCAGCATGGTGCAGTATATCATGGTCAAATAATCAAGTTCAGCATCAATAGCCAAGTTACAATGAACATGGCAAACAAGGGTACATGGATGCATCTCAAAATGGCAACACATATGTACAAGTTCAGAATTAACAATGAGTTTCAAGTGATGTTAACGCAACTTAACTCCAGGTTCAGATTAGCATGTCAAAGACAGTCTCAAAAGTGGTGCATGTTTCAACCAGTAACAAGCCCAAACAACTCAATACACATATATTATACTGCTCAGGTTCAAGTGTATATATACAGCCATGTACTAAGTCAGAATGTCAAAATGGTCGAACCAGCAAGCTACATACATGCATGATGGCAGAGGAGTCCACACAGAAATCTCAAAGTACAAGTAGTTCGGGTCAAGTATAATTTTTAAAGTCAAGCAAGGAAGCAAGTACTACATGAAGCAGCTAAGGAGTATTCATTTTAACAAAATAGCGCAAGTATATGGCAAGATCAATCAAGGGTCAAAACAAAAAGGAACAGTGAAAACATTACCAAGGAACTACATCAATGCACAAAGAAGGAAAACAGGTGCACGGCTGAATCAAGGAATAACAGAGCATGAATTTCAAGTGCCTAAACAAAATGGCAAAATAAAGCAAAACTCCTGTTCTTATCAGTAAACAGAAGAGTTCAAAGAGAAGTATTCAGTGTAGTAGTAAAATCACTTGAATGGTGCAAGAATGACAAGAGTATCAAGAGTAATATCTTGTTCAAATATATGGCAGAACAAGTTGAGTATCTGTTCATCAAGACATGGCTAAGAAGAATAACAAGTTCAAACAAGTTATACAAAGTTAAAACTGCATAACCGCAAAGAACATATCAGGAATATACAACAAACCAGCAAAGATTGAAGTGATCAGCATCAAGTTAATATATATGTACCAAGCGGGGAGCAACATAGATGTACAAGTCAGATATGCAAGGCCCAAGGGTGTGGTGCAGTATTCAAGTAGTAAAACAAGAATGATCGAGCTCATAAACAAAGCAAATACTATGATGAGTCAAGACAACTGCAGATAAAACAGGTTCAAAGAAACATGGAGTATCAATGGTGCTTTTACACTGGTTTCTGTATATAAAAATATGGGAATCAATAAAAGGCAAACATCAAGTGCAACAAAAATTAAAAGGTTTAGCAAGTTCAAGTATTGAATCTGTTCAAAGGAAGACTCAATTCAAAGTCCAGAGAGATCAACAAGCGATTAAAGTATCTAAAGATATTTTTCAGAACAATAAAATTTTATAAGACTCGATCAAAATTCAAGAAGATACCAAGATTTGTTTTAGAGCATACGGGGCCAAGTTAGAAAAATTCAGAACAGGTTGAAGATTTTAAAACTCCAAAATTCTTGTATTCAAGATTGAAAGATTCATCATTCAAAACTTATTCCAGAGAATTCAGCAATCACAAGAGTAAACAAGTTCAAATATAGCATCTGTTCAAATATAAGGTCAATTAAAAATCAGACTGATTAGTACTCAAGTTTGAGGATTTCAAAATCCAGAAATCACGACCAAGATTAAAGGAATATACTTCCTGGCCCCAAATAAAAGAAATAAAGAGATCAATTCAAAGCAATCGCAATATCATAGCCAAGTCTCAAGGACGAAATCAGAGCAGAATTTTAGGGATTTTAACCCTATATATAACACACAATCCTCATCGGCAATTATCATCAAAATCCAAGCACATCCAAGATCAAAGAAATTAAAAGCAAACAATCGAATTAAAAATCATACCAGGAAAAGGAGAAGTCTTGGATTCAAATCAGAGCTTCAACAACTCAATCGAAGGATAGCTTGCAATAGGAATTCGAGATCGTCACACGACATAGCGGCGCCCATCAGATCGAAGCAAAATCAAAACCCTAGATTGCAAGAAGGAAACCCTAGATCGCAAACCCTAGGCCGCCATTTTTCTTTCCAGAGAAAAGAGATCGGACTCAAGAATAAAGTGGTGAAGCAATAACTAAAGGGGACCGGCCAAGTTTAAGGGGATAACCCTTATTTAAATACTAGGGTTTTCAAAGTTTTTATTAAGGGTTTTTCTTATTGTCTTGATTTTATTTGTCTTTAATTTCAACTTTGTAATCAGTCCAGAGTTTTCTAGTTTGTCTCTAAAACTAGGGAGACGAATTACAGTGTTTGTAATTCGGGGAAATCTGGTTTTGGGGATAAAAACCAGTGCAGGGTTTTGAGCGTAGGGTTAAGAACAGTTGGGAGTGAGTGTCGCGAGTTTACAGGGGATTGTAAGCGTAGAGATTGTTTTAACTCCTAGTAGAAACCTTGGGGAATGCAGCAGTAGGCAGGGTTTTGCCGAAGCTGGGTATATCTGTGTGTTATTTATTTTCCGCATTTACTCTGATTATTATCTGTGCTGTGATTATTTAATTACTCTGTGAAAATCTGCAATAAACCCTATTCACCCCCCCTCTAGGGTTAATATAGATCCTACACACATTTGGAGGCCCTATGCTTCAACTTGTCATGTCCTGTATTGTGAACATAAACTGGACATCCAAATATACGAAAATAACTTAATAAAGTGTTTTTACCTCTCCATACTTCCTCTGGAATCTTCCCATCAAATGGCTGAGCACGGAATCCGATTAATAATATGTGCTGCAGTCGAAATAGCTTCAGCCCAAAAACCCTTAGACATACCCGCAGTCAATATCAAGCAACGGGCCTTTTCAAGTAGAGTCCTATTCATTCTCTCAGCAACCCCATTGGATTGCGGATCACCAGGTGTAGTAAAGTGTCTTCTAATACCACGTTGTCTGCAGTAGTCGAGAAACTCTTTGGAGACATATTCTCCACCATTGTCGGATATAAGAATCTTCAATTTCTTTCCTGTTTGGTTTTCAACAAGAGCTAACCGAACCTTAAACTTCTCAAATACTTCCGACTTAGCTACCATTACATACACCCAAACCTTGCGCGAGTAGTCATCAATGAAGGAAACAAAATAATATGCTCCACCAATAGAAGCTGTAGAGTATGGCCCCAAACATCTGAACGCACATAATCAAGTACCCTCTTAGAAGTATGCATGCCATCGCCAAAAGAAACTCTGGTTTGCTTTGCCAATACACACTCCTTGCAAAAGTCCAACTTGTTGAAGATTTCTCCTTTGATCTTTTTCTTCTTACGAAGCAACTCTAAGTTCTTCTCTGAAGTATGACCTAATCTCATATGCTAAAGCTTGGTAGCATCCAAACTTTTAGAACTATCGACTCCAACACATGATTCTGCATGGACAGTGGTACCCATTAGCAAATATAGATTTTGCACCATAACACCCTTCATCAT
This sequence comes from Allium sativum, assembly GCA_030737875.1. Lineage (NCBI taxonomy): Eukaryota > Viridiplantae > Streptophyta > Magnoliopsida > Asparagales > Amaryllidaceae > Allium > Allium sativum. The sequence goes on from CM060912.1 coordinate 62,912,776, forward strand.
TACAAGTACCTCTCTAGAAACTCTCAAACCATCTTTGACAATGGTTATTTTGCTTCCCAATGATGCCAATTAGCCTAATGATATCAATGACTTCCGAAGACCTGGGACATAGCGAACATTTGAAAGTGTGCGAACAATCCCGTCATACATGCGAATGCGAACTGAACCAAATCCCATAGACTTGCATGTAGCATCGTTCCCCATAAGGATAGAACTTCCTTCTTTGGCGTCGAAGGAAGAAAAATAATCCTTATTAGGAGTCATGTGAAATGATGCTCTAGAATCTGGAATCCAGTGGTCTGCAACATCTGATACAACCGCTGTCAATAAGTCGCTACCGCCTTTCTCCATCGCAATAGATGAAGAACCATCAGTCTTCTTCTCCAACTCTGGACAGTCTCTTCTCCAATGGCCTGGTTTCTGACAATTATAGCACTTTCCATCTTTAGACTTACTCCGCGAATTAGGCTTCCTAGAATTGGAACGCCCTCTATTATTCTTCCCTTTCTTCTCTGCTCTTCCTCTCTTTGCAAATAAGCCTGAACTACTACTTCCTCCACTACTATCACCAACACCAAAGTCTTTCATTTGATCTCTCAACTCTTCACTGAGCAAACCTGTCTTCTCATCATCTAATTTCAATGTGTCTCTACCATAGATAAGGCTGTTAGAGAAACCAGTGTATCGCTCTGGAAGCGAACACAACAGAACCATTGCTTTTTATTCTTCATCAATCTTCAACTCAACAGACTTCATCTTCATCAACAGGTCATCAAACACACTTAGGTGTGTCTTAATTGAAGAACCTTCCTTCATTTTATAAGTGAAGAAAGTTTTCAGTAGGATCAGGCGGTTGGTTAGGGATTTCTTCATGTAGAGATCCTCCAACTTCTTCCAAATGCCTCTAGCTGTTGTCTCCTGACTGATTTCAGAAATTACATTTTTTCCCATAGCAAGCTGAAGAGTAGTAAAGGCCCATTCTTCCATCTCTTCTAATTTCGCTGATGAAATATCAGTAGGCAATGTCTCTATATCAAATACTACTCGATGAACGCGATTTCTCCTCAAAACCGCTTTCATCATCCACTGCCATTTTTCAAAATCTCCTTCACCATTCCACTTCTCTATCGTCAACTGTGATCTTGACGCCACATAGGAGCCTCTGAAATATGGAGCAACTACTGGCACTGACGTATTATTTGTCTTGTTTTCATCTCCTCCTGTCATTCTACCAAACACCTTCTCTGCGAATCTAGCTCTAATACCAGTTGTAAGGGGTGATCAATCCCTTGCAGCGGAAAAACCTGAATAGGATCTTGCACTGATGTGATAGAACAAACAACTTGAAATGAATCTCAATCACAGGAAAAAAAAATAGAGAACACACAAATTTATAGTGGTTCCACTATCGTAAGATAGTGTACGTCCACTTCAATGGGGAAGAGATTTTATTAATATATTCAAGAGATTACAGGTTTTTTTTTAATGTAGAGCAAAAGAAATGAAGAATACAATGATCTCACATCACATAGCATCCTCTATGTTTCTCTTTAAATAGAGAAAAAAGGTTACTTGGGGAAGAAACAATTGATTTATGTAAAATAAATCAATCTATGGAAAACTAATATCTCATTAATTGTCATATGATTGATTGATAATTTCCCTTTTCTCCATCAATCAATCCCATTAATTAATTGTCATATGATTGAATGATAATTTCCCTTTTCTCCATTAATCAATCTCTTTTGCAATTTTAGTCTCTTTCCGTTTCTTTTCTTCATGAAACATGGCAACTAATTAAATGACAAATATTTCCAATATCCCCTATTCATTAATATTCCTTCCATTTCTTTCCATTCATTCCTTGCACAAAACAGATAACAAAATTATCATGCATATCTCCATAATTAATTAGATATGGAAATATTGTATCATTAAATTCCAATAAAACCATGTATTCCTACTAGAAAATATTTATAACCAACTTGCAAATCTATGGAAGTATACCATCATTCTTTACCCAATTAATTTCCGCATTTCATATGCCAAGTTGAGGGAATATGTTGATAAATTTTGGAAACATGTTGGACAATTTCAGATTCATATTGATCCTACTTATCATTATGCAGTATATTTAGAATTATCTTAAGATTTTGCCTTGATAAGTGAATGCTCAATTATTCATTCTTTGGGAAGTCACAACTTACTGACATATGGTATCCAGGGCACGATTGTACAAAGTTTAATGCCAATGAACTACAAGTTTGGGTAAAATTATACAATTTACAGCTGAAAATGTGGAGTAATGATGCACTTTCATCAATCGCCGGTGTCTTAGGAAAGCCAACTTTGGTTGACAACAAAACTGCAGAGAAAAAGTTCACAAAATATGCATGTGTTCAAATTTCTATTTATGTTAATTCTGAAATGCAGAAAAAGATTTCTATCCTATTACATAACGGAAAATGCACGAAGTTATGGTTGAATACGAATACATCCCTAAAAAATGTGACAAATGTCTTATATTTGGGCCAACGACCTCTGTGCATGATGTTCATACCATCCCCGTTTGGTTTCCCAAGGAGCCTGCAGCATCCTCTACATCAGCCAATACCCATGCTCCCGAACTTCACATCCAACCTGAAATTGTGCATGGCAACTCTACACCAACTTCCACCCATAGCCCAGATCCAACCTAGTATGCCGAAGACTCTGCTGCAGATGATGTTCCATTCCTGAGTGTTGATCTTCCTCCTAACATACAACAGGATTTATTTGAGATTATTGCATAGGCAATTGCAGAGGAAAACAAAGCAACAAATGAAAATGATGTGGACGTTACTAAGTTTGTTGAATAAAACAAAGCGTATTTAAACCACACCAAACAACCAAAGGTTCCAATGGCTCCATCTAAAAGAAAATTGAGTAGTTCCTCAATTAAATGACATTAGTGACCAAGAATGTTAGGGGTAAGAATTCACCATAACGTATTAGTGACGTCTTCAAACTCCTAACCCAACTCAAACCAACAATTGTTGGTTTGGTCAAGAATAAGTTAAACCATCTTAACTTACAATCCTTCATTGTAAAATTACCTTCCCAATGAAAAAATACGACAAATAAGACTTCATTTTGTAATGGTAGAATCCTATTGATATGGCATTCAAATACATGATATCCATCCAATTTTTTCTTCCACTCAACACATGACACTCTCATCAACAAATAAGGGTGGATTAATTATGACACTCAGTGATCTATGCAAGTAACAGTTTTACAGAATGTCAACACTCATAGAAAACAATCATTCATGAATCAATTAATATTACCAACTCCTGGGTTCTAATGGGTGATTTCAACAACTCTACCTCTTTGACTGATATTGTCGATTCCATTTCAGTACGTTCGTGCATTCCAACAATTTGTATAGCATACTGAATTAATGGAAATAAGACCACTTGGTTTTAAATTCACTTGGGCATGGCAAGTAGCATAGACGAAATTTTAACTAACACTATATGCATGCAGAAGTTCTCTAACATGAAGGCTCTCTCATTATCTCAGTGCTCAAATGACCATAACCCAATTGTATTGGACCTTACTCCTACCTCTAAACCAAAAAAGGATTCCCTTTCGATTCAACAACGAATGGCCTATGCTTGATGGTTATCATGATTGTGTACATAGGGGGTGGTTAGCTACTACCTGGGTCTCACTGTCACCAATTTCAACACAAACTAGCAGCATGCAAGTTAGAATTAAGGAAATGGAATAAGACAAGGAATAGAAATAATACTGACCTCACAACAGCTGAGGAACTTCTTAGTACTATGGAAAAGCAGTTAATGCAAACCCAGAAGATTTGTTGCTTATTGATGAAATGCTACACACTAGACAAGATGTGCAGATGAAGAATATCATTATGTACCGGCATCTCAAACAGCAGAGTAAGGTTTTGTGGCTTCAACAAGGGATATGAACTCAAAAAAATTTACTCAAAAATGGCTTCCAGGAGAATTCACAATAGGATTAAAGATCTCATTAATCCTTGTAGATCTCCTTCATAAATCAGAGCATATAAAACAGGAAGCTATATCTTATTTTACCTCTCTATTTAATGCTGACCCGATTTCTCAATTTCCACAATTTCAACCTATCTCTTTTATTATTGATCAAGGTAAAAAAGTACTTGACTTCATAAATAACTATGGACGAAGTCAGACAAGCGTTCGTTAAATCAAGATTTTTTGGCATTCGCTTTAGCCATATTTACATAGAGAGCTTGGTTTGACAATTTCTTTTTTTTAAAAGAAAATCAATAAAGCTAGTATAAAAAGCTAATTTTAAGGCATAATTATCTAGTATATGATATAAATATACTATAATCATTAAATCTAGTGTACACAACAATGATATCATTTGATTTCGTTATATAAGATCAATTAATAGTAGTTTCTTGTACATAAATAATTTGAAAATGATAATTAGTTAACTTCAAATATTCGATTTTATATCTCATCAACTTTTTTGCACCTCTGCTCTATTCTGTTATTTCCTCACTTTATCCCTATTGTACATTTTTACATCTCTACTACTACAAAATCGCTAAGCGCTTTAACTACACATAACCATCCAAATATTGGTAAAAGAATTAAATTTAAATATTTTATTCACTAGAACTTATTATTTTGACCCCTCCTCGTAACAACACGGGATAGGTTGGATGGTCCTTATGGTAAAGTTAGAAGATGAATGGCATAGGGACGAAGGCAGATTACCTTTAAGTTATTATTATTGTTACTATGACATTAGTATGGATATTTATGATATACGTGCATTTATGACGTCCCTGCACTTATGACTCCATGGTAGTACTGTATTTGACAACTTTGTCATAGTTTTTATGAGAACAGTACATTGTACATTTACTATTATACTTTATTTATTTGTTGTGAGTTTTTTTGTTTTTGAAATGGGTTTAATTTTTATTAAAGGCCTTCAGCTCAAATAGGATACAGTAAGACATATGTCTCTTCAGCCGAAGCATACAAAAAGGCAAACAACACTGTTGCAACTAAACCCTCCCAAATTAACACTAAACCCCTAAAATAGCTCAACAACGATCATGGAGGAAGGTCAAGAGGAAATACACTTTGGATTTGAGTGTTCCTCCCTATGTAATCCTCATCTGCAGTATCAGCTCCAGTACTATCCAGCCCAGAGGTACGATCTCTGCCCCCATCTTCATCTTTATTTTGATCGAACATCGCTAAGAATCAGCCTACTAACTTCTTCTATGATTTGTGATTTTGCTTGATGAATTCGAAGATTCCGTTGAGAGTTCTGATCGTATTAATATAGCTCTATGAACTTTATTTTTTATAGAAACCAAAGATCCATTTTAGAGAACCTCTAAGTTCCGTATAAGCTTTTTCAGGATCGGGATTTAAGCTCGCTCCAGTGTGGGTTGTTACACTGCCCGGAGGAACGAAATCTATAAGCCTTAAATGGGTTTACAAAACGAAATACAAACCCGAAGGTCAAGTGGATAGGTTGAAAGAACAATTGGTTCTCAACGGATACAAGCAAAAGCTGAGGATGGATTACTTTGAAGTTTTTGCTCCTGTAGCATGACTCGACATTAGACCTATCAAAATATGACCCTACCCATTTACCCAAACCATTTTACCATAGTTACAATGTAACAACCAACTATTTTGTACTATTCAAATCGATAATAATCCACACAAGACCTTTTTGAGTGGTTCAAAACAATATATAATTAACAAAATTAGAGTAAATACAAATCATATCACAAAATCACAGACACAGAAAGGGTAGAATAACTTGTAGCGGAAATTAAATAAAATATAGTAGTTCATGATGCTACTACAAACGCATAGTCACCAAATAAAATAAATAGTGTCAAGTCACTATGACAAGTACAACGGAAATCTCAAATACATAAAATGTCTACTAAAAGAGAACAAAAACAGCAACAACTGGCTAACATACTAAAGCTCCAAATGATCTCTAGCTCCAAGGTAAATCTCCAAAAGTTGTGGTACTCAAGTTGACCCGAGCATCATGCAAAACAAAACCACTCGAATCAGGACTAATATCCTCATGTGAGTGATATAACATTAGTGAAAGGTCATAGAAATGCACAAGTAACTTAAAGAATGTTTGGCATTCATTCTCTAAGGATCTGTTAAACTAGTTATCATATAATATAATGCGCTATTATAATAGTGTCTATTCAATAAAGTAAAATATCAAAATAGCGTAAGTGGGATTACATTTTTACCTTTACATCTTTATAATATCGTAGTCTATACAGATACCGTAAAGTCCACCGTAACTAGTGGCTATTAGAGGGCACTCCATAGGTACGATACAAATCAAAATCGTAGGGGTTCGATCAGGATAATATGACAAGGCACATGAGGAATACCCACGGTAGGATTCTACCGATGCATGCCCGGACCAGTGGTAACGCATAACCGCAACTACCGCCTACCAATATCGAGCACACTCTTCCAGTTGCCATGAAGCTAACTGACGCTTCTGAGCAACTGTGATCTCCAAACCAGAAAATATCCTCTCTAGGTCACTTAGCCACTGTTGGCCCCTACAATGCTCCCCGAACCAGAAAACTTGGTGCCTCTAAGCTGGATGTACTCCTTACTGAGCTTGGTGAACCTAATAGGCTGAACTGGAGCATCTCCACAACCTTTAACTCGGGTATTCCTACGGTTACTCATCTGGAAAGATTCAAAGATGGAAAATATTCAATTTATTTAGATAGAAATCCTAATTAACAAAGACCTGGCAAACGATCGAAGCAAAAAGGCAAGAAACATCCAGAAAACTTCAAAATTTCAACCATTCTTTATATCATAAACTACTTTTAAATCATTTCAACTCATTTTGAAATCAGTTTTATTTTTTCAAAATACGGTCTATTAAGAATGACTCTGAGATTGATTTGTACTCATTCTACGATATTGCTACCTTGTTGGATCAACCCATTTATAATTTTTTATTAAATGGGTCATAAAAGGGTTGACCCATTTATAAAAGGCTTACAAATGAGTAGCCCACTTACCCATTTAACCCTGTCTACATACGAAATCACTATTTTTTGTGTAAAAAGTGTAATAATTTCTTCATTCTGCCTCGGAGCTAGATGAGACTTCGACCGATAGATTCCCACCTAAATTACGGACAATGTGAAACACTCGGACGTTTGCCCTGTAACCGAATACTATAATTCTCCAAGGTGACTACCAGTTGTACTTCGAAAATAACATGCTATATTCTCATATTTGAACCTACCTACATACAGAGTCGCTATTTTTTGTAAAACTGCAGTAATTTCTTCATACTGCCTCGAAATCGAATGAGACTTAACCGATAGATTCCCACCTAAATTACGGACAATGTGAAACAATCGGACGTTTTGCCTAGTGACCAAGCACTGTAGTTCTCTAAGGTGACTACCAGTTGTACTTAGAACATAATAAGCTATATTCTCATATTTGAACTCTACCTTTTTTTTGTAAAAATTGTAGTGATTTCTTCATATTGCCTCTGAATCGAATGAGACTTCGACCGATAGATTCCCACCTAAATTACGGACAGTGAAACACTCGGATGTTTTGCCTTATGATCGAACACTGTAGTTCTTCAAGGTGACTACCAGTTGTACGTAGAAAATAACATGTTATGTTCTCGTATTTGAACTCTACCTACATATAAAGTTGCTATTTTTTTGTAAAAACTACAGTAATTTCTTCATCGTACGTCGGAACCGGACGAGACTTAGATCGATAGGCTCTCACCTAAATCATGGACAGTATGAAACACTTGGATATTTTGTCCTATGAACGAACATTATAGCTCTCCAAGGTAATTAACGTTTATACTTAGAAAATAACAGACTAATTCTCATAATTGTATATAAAAAATAGCAGATTACATTTAGATGCGTCAAATGGGAAACCCTTTTAGTAGGTAAGTAGGGTTAGAAAAAGTTTTATGTTAAATGTATCAAAATAAATGGATCGTAAATGAATTGGGTCAAATCTTGGTTGACCCTCGTATGATCCTAAATGACAAGTTTGACACCTCTACTCGAGATCGTTTGCATGGTGATTGCCTTAGCTACATAAAATCTGTTTGTAGATACATCAAATAGATCTTAAATCTGCATTTCTTAATGGTGTCCTCGAAGAATAGGTCTATAAAGATCACAATTTAGTGGTTATGTGAAGCCAGGCAAGAAACATAGAACGTACAAGCTTAAGAAAGCCTTATACGGACTGAAGCAGACACCGAAGGCATGGTACTCTCGTCTTGATGCTTTTCATTTTGCAAACGGTTTTCTAAATTGTCCTTATGAGCCTATTTTATATGTCAAACCTAACTAGATTAGAGATATGTTGATTGCTTGTGTTTACGTGGATGATCTGATATTTACAGCAAATAACATCAGCATGCTAGTCAAGTTTCAAGAAATTATGACTTGCAACTTCGAGATGACTAGCATGGGTCTTATGTCATACTTTCTTGGTACTGAAGTTGCACAAACTGACACGGGCATTTTTATTTCGCAACACAAGTATGCTTGAAACACACTCTTCGTTATGTTAGGGGTACTCGAAATCATGGTATCCTTTATTCTGCAAATACGACTTGCGTTCTTGAAGGCTACATGGATAGCGATTAGGCAGGAGATGTCGAAGACTCGAAGAGAGCCTTTAGTTATTTCCAACGTTGAGGCAGAGTTCATTGCAGCTACATCTTGCGCATCTCAGACAGTTTAGCTGCAAATAGTACTTTATGAGTTGCAACAGCCACAGAATTCTCCAACTTGAATTATATGTGGCAACGGATCTACTGTTGCTCTCACAAAAAATCTAGTGTTTCACGGTAGGAGCAAGCACATTGACATCAAGTTTCACTATATCCATGCAATCCCTGATTTGGTTATTATAAACAAAGAAAGCCATAGTTAGCCATTTCTTTTTAGTTGAATCATGGATGATCTACAAACATGCTAAGCGAGAGCAAAGTCGGTCAAGATTATATCTAGCAAGAGTAAATGCTGTTTGAGTTCAAGAACGTAAATGACAAATAAAGTTTTAAATTATTTGAATAGTGAATGATGAATCACATTCATAAGGGACCCAAATATGAGTCAAAATAGCAGACAGAACATACAATTGTCGAAAATAGTATGAAAATATTGCGACTATTGCATTAACAGTTAGTGAAACGCTTCAAGACGCAAGTAGACAATTGCAATATTTATATGAAACGTTCAAATTAATCCTTATAACAAAATTGTTGGCTAAAAAGAATGGATTTGTAACTATGCAATAATAAAACAGTGAGAAAAAAAAGTTTGTTAAAACACAAAGTGCTCTCTATGATATTCTTTTACTCAATGTGCAATGAGTCTAGAAAATATCCAAAACTTATGATTTTTTTAGAGAATTCCCAACCCAAAGTTGGTTTGGAAACCAACCGATCCCAACAAAGGGTCGGTTGCAGCTCGGGTTGCTTTGAAAACCTCAAATATTGCCAGAGCAACCATTCGATTACTTTGGCAACCATTCGGTTGCTTTGACAACCTTTCCTTAGCCGACTTTTAGTTAGCCAGCTAAGGGTTTACAATGTGGATTGAAATCCACACCGTGATGTGGATTACGATCCAATGGTTATAAATTGTAATCCACACCATTTTCCTTGGCCGACTTTAGAAAAGCCGGCTAAGGACACATAATTTCTTTAAGAGCAATATAATTGCTTAGCCGGCTAAAGAATGCCTTTTTTGCTGTTGGGGTGGTTTGAGGGTCAATCAATGGGAATGGGATACCCAGTCTTACACCCGATTGGGAATGCTTTTTTAGTCAACTAACATATTGCCCCAAGCACACCCTATATGGAACATGTATATTATGACGGATACAAAGACGATAATGTTCTTTGTCATACAAAACAATATTAATACATAATAAATAATTATAATATTTTACTAGTTTAAATTATATGTTCTAGGTATTTTCCTATTTAAATATGGCAAATTGGCAATCGTCTGATATCGCACAACAAAACTGTAAATGCTCCAAGTACTAACCTATCAAAAAGTCCAAGTGTAATAATCACATCAGCAAGAAATGAATTGGCCCTCTCCATAAGTTGGAACAAATTTTTTCTTTTCATGTTTATATTTACTTTATTATCCATATCATGATTTTAGTCCCGTGCATTCTTCTACTATATCATAGGCCTATCAGAATAGAAAATCAACTGTAATATCAATATTAGGTGTGCATCCCACATATTGATTGGCATCACATAAATTTTATGTCTATGTTCAAAAAATAAGATCAAATAGAACAAACTTATATTTTATTTGATTATACCTGACGAATATAATAATCAAGGGAAATGCTTTGGCTTAGTATACATCCTGTAAGGCATCTACCAGAGGTGGACGCGGTTCGGTCTGGTGCCGTTTGGAGCTCAAACCACTTCTACACCGCATCAAATGATTGATTAAAAATACAAACCATTATGTTAATTGCTCAACGGTTCGGTTACGGTTCAGTTTTATTGTAATACGGACCGGTTTTGGTTTGGTTCAGTTTGAACCCGTATTAAATATCAAATAAGAGAATTACTTACATCGACAATCAATTTATGATTGTATAACATAGTCACTCAAAGGTTAAAACACACAGTGTAATCCTGAATTGAAAGATTAGTTTCTAGCTATACGGATACTTCAATTTTACGTTAATGAAAAACATTAACCAAGCATCAGCATTAATTTACGCATAAACATTAAATAAGATAACTCAAATAATATTATAACTAATATTACCTAAGAAAATAATATATAAACTATTATACTAAAATTGTAAAGATAACGATTATTATTAATATAACAACAAACGCTGAAAATAGAATATGCATCGTTAAAATAAAAAATCAGATAGGATTAGTTATATTTTTATCATAAGATTATTAATGCAAATATTCGATTCGGTCCGATTTAATACGGTTTGGTCAAAGTTCAAACCGCAACCGAACCGTATCACTGTGAACCGGTTTGGTTAAGATTATTTGCTTTTGAAAGAGTATTCGATGCAGTTTTCCGTACCGTTTTTGTGGTTCGATCTGGGCAATTTCCGTGTAACGGTGCGGTTTATGCCCACCCCTAACGTCTACCATCCACATCCAATTTTTAAAAAACTATATGATTTGCTCCCTTACCTCTTGCATTCATGTAAATAACAATGGCCTCTCAACTACAGCATAATCTGAACACAAAAGTACCATGAAAGCCTTGAGTCTGGTAAGGAAAAAAAAAATATTCAGTGTGATTAAACAACTAAACAAAAGAAACTATAAGCAGACATTTTGAGCTCATAGCTTTGAGAAGACATTTTGTCGAACAATTAATTGTCTTACCATGCTTATTTCCCCGCATCTGAAGTACAAAACCGAGCAACGAATTATTCACCAACACTTCAATGGAGACACAAACATCGCATCTATTCAAAATGAAGGCATGGTTTCACCTACCGAGGGAGATGGACACCAAGCTTCAATCAAGCATTCCACAACACTTGGTTCATGCTTTCGATCTTGTTGAAGATGATCCTCGCTTCAATCAGACGATTACAGGAGCAGAACTGCATGATGCTATTGGAGTTGTACAGGCCGGGGTAGAGGCCACGCTTGAAGAAGTGGGGGTGGAGTTGGGACCCTTTGTGGGAGGAGAAGGTAAAGGCGCGACTTGAGGACAAAACGGAAGGTGTATTTATCGGGTGGGACGCCCAACAAGAGTACTGGCGGTAGAGGAGGATGGAAGGGTGTGTTGTTTGAAGCAGGCGTGGGCGAGGATAAGCGAGTTGAAGCAGGAGGTGAACCAGATGGAAGGGAAGGTGGGGGTGGTTGAGGAGAGCGGTGGCGTAAATGGGGTCGACGGGGTCGATGGTGGTAGAATGAGAAATCAAGTGGCAACAGAAAAAAGGGAGACAGTGGTTGGAGGACTGAGGTGAAATGGAAGGAGGAGGAGATCCGAGGGACTTTGCAGATGGAAGTAGGATGCAGAAAATAGAGGCGGTGAGGAGTGTTGATGGGACTTGCTCTAAGAATGGATGAATTTTGCCCACTAGAGAGCACATGAAAATGAAAAAGTAACTTTAGAGCCAAAATTTTTCTTTGGGGCCACATGAAATTTTGCATGTCATTGAATTATTTTAGTTTCCTAGCAAAATCATGAAAATGACCACAAAGACAAATTTTAGGGCTTTTTTATCCATAAGGACAGCTCAATAAAATTTTATTCACATGGACAATATACTGATTTTTTATTATTTCACGTGCGCTGATTTCTTTTTCATCCTCATTCGAACATCGCGCTTCCCTCGACCTCACATTCTCTTCTCCAGTGCGTTTTCTTCTTCTTATGATTCATATTGCAAAATCACTCTCGAGCGTATTGATATCTCGATCAGATCTGATCTCGACATCTGATCTCTCGATCTGAGTTTCAGATTGCAAAATCACTATCGAGCGTTTTGATTTGGGATTTCGTTCACGAGATTAACTCTAATTTTGTTTGAATCGACTAAAATTTATTAAAAAATATTTCAATTATGTTCACAAGATTAACGATGATTATGTTTGAATCGAGCAGTTTTAAGGTATCAGTTTTATATTTTTTCAGGTATCATTTTTGTTTATTTAACACTGTTTTATATTCGTTTGTTGTGTTTTAATGTTGTATTTATTTTGTAGTTGTATTGTTGCTTTATCTATGTATTACAGTCGAACTTATTTCGTTATAATCAACCAAATTGTGATGTAAGTAATTTTTGTGCTACTTTTTATTTAAAACATTACAGCAGTTTTTTTGTATCATTTTTATATATATTTTTTTGTTATCATTTTTACTGTATTCAATGTGCTATGTTTTTTAGTTACTTTTTGTTGCTGTATTAATTTTGTTGTTGTACTGTTGCATTAGATTTGTAATTCAATTGAATTTATTTCATTTTAATCAATCAAATTGTGATTCAAACATTTTCTGTATTGCTTTTGTCGTTAAAGTATTAACGCAGTTTTTAGTTATCATTTTTATATTTTTCTAGGTATCATTTTTATGGCTTTGTGTATGAGAACTGTGGCAAGTGGGTAGATTTGTGGTGTTTGCTTTGGTAATCGACTTTTTTTGATACACCACATTAATTCTAACTGATACCCACTGATAAAAAAATAACACCCGTCTAGTCAATTCAAATCTCGCAAAAATAATATTTATTCTCAGTAATACCTACTGATTAAAAAAATAATAGCAATCGATTCAATTCAATTATCACAAAAATGAGATTATTCTCAATAATACACAATAATACCCACTTGTATCATATGATACATACAACTATACATAACTAATATACTAGGATACATTGTTTTCCTACACAATATAAGTACATACAACACTGCTCCCCATTCCAGGAATGCATTCATGCATTTACTTGTACTAAATTTAGTCTTGAATTCAAGTAAATTCCAGCAGCATGCAGTATCTGCAAGAATTTCATACACAATCAAAAATTATACCAACATAATACAACTAGAAAATATAAAACTGATACCTTAAAATATAAAAATATGATACCTAAAAACTGTTATGATGTAAATTCAACTAGAAAATATAAAAGCAATACCTAAAAAAAATATAAAAATGATACCTAAAAAATGCTATGATGTAAATTCAACTAGAAAATATAAAAGTGATACCTGAAAAAAAATGATACCTAAAAACTGCTATGATGTAAATTCAACTAGAAAATAAAAAACCGATACCTCAAAAAAAATAAAAATGATACCTAAAAACTGTTATGACGTAAATTCCACTAGAAAATATAAAACTAATACCTAAAAAAATATAAGTGATACCTAAAAACTGCATGACATTCGAAGTATCAATACTGGCAAAATTTGATATCATTAATTTGCCATCCACTCACCAACATAACAATCATTCCATCTGTAACACCCCACATCCGTTAGTGTCACTCACAAAGGGAATGCACTAAGTTCTGTGGAGCATTTTAAGGTAAAAGATGCAGATGAATTACAAGACAAACAAAAGTTAAAACAACGGAAAATAAAACTTTGCTTTATTGATAAAATAGTTTGTACAACGATTTCTTTACAATGTTAGAGTATCATCTGTCCTACAAAATAAAGAAGCATAAAACAACATTTATATTCCCCAATGTAGCAAGAGCCAGCCATAGCATCTGAAAAGAGAATCCAAGCAAAACTTCGACAAATCTTCAAGTTGGGAAAGAGTGACAGTCCAACTTAACTTGAGCTATACTATTCCCTCCTTTACTACCTGGGGGGGGGGGGGGTGACGGAAGAAAAGAAGACGAAAGAAAAACAGAGTCAGACATAAAGCCTAAGTAAGTTCAGTTACTTTTAGCATGTGAACATGGAAAAACAAAACAACATGAATTAACTGAATAAAAGATAACACCATGATGATAGGGTTAGCAAGATTAGACAAGATTAACACAAGATATGCTAAGATAAGATAAACTGGATATGCTCTAATACTTTCGCCGCTTCGCTATTTCCTTGTTATACTGGTTCCTATATCTCTGCACCGCCTAACTAGTGTCCCAACTAGTAACGATAACATGATCCCAATCCCTGTAGTTTCCATTGCCTTCAGGCATACATTTATTATTTATTACCTAGATCTAATCTAGGGTTTTCTATCAAGTGCTTTCTAGATTCAACTAGAGTTTACGCTATCTGCTAAATGCTTCTCAGATTCAGGGTTTATGCCACATAGTCCAACTAGGGATTATGCTACCTGTCGAACGATGCCCCCTAGTCTAGGACACACTACCTAGAGTGGTATATGTTCCTAGACTTCCCCACGCATGTATCGCGAATCGTAATCGCTTGTTTAGATGCACGTGTCCTGTAATGTGCGGCCCGAGTCCTGTGGTAGGACAAATCAAGAAACACAGAACTCGGTCGGGAGCTTTCAGATATCTGCCGATGCAGATGCTAAGGTCTGTTTTTATTCCAGTGGCTATGGTCCCACTTGACCCCTCCCTCAACTAATGAAAGGCACACCTTGAAAAATGAGAACTATACGCAGGCCCCCTATGCCCCACAAATCTATGGCCATCCACAACCGCAACCATAACTAGATAGCAAGTATATGGTCCGTAGGAGTTCTCCGCCTTCCCGCTTCACGTATCTCGATTGACTGAAGATGGGTGGTAGACGACGAGTTGCTATCACAAGGCTACCATTTTTTTGCTGAATCATGCTGGTCCATCCTAGTCTTTAGGTTGCCATATTTTGCAACCAAGGCATAATCTTGGTTCTTCTAACGCAGACCTTAACCTCTGTGAGCCCAGGAGGATCATCTGCAGCCTCACAGAGGGATACCAAGAGTACCCTTACGTCCCCTCGAAGCCTCGGGCTTCGTAACCCAATTCGTTGGAGCCTTCATTAAAATTAGATGGACGTTCGCTCCTTCTCGTGTTATACTAAGAATTACTACTAAGTTTTGCTAACTAAGGTTTACCACTTAGTTTCCAGAATCGTTGTTTCCTTAACTAAGGTTTACTACTTAACTCCTTTTAACTAAGGTTTACTACTTAGTTCTCTTTCTCGTCAATTTGGATTGGTTAAGTGTCATTAGTCAATTCAAGCTAACTTAACCCTCTTCATTTATCCTGTTAAATTGGTTAAGTGTTATCAGTAATTCATGTTGACTTAACCCTACCAGCATCAAGTTATATTGGTTAAGTATTTACTTAACCCTACCCATTCATCTTGTATTGGTTAAGTGTTCCTTTTTAACTTAACCTTGTCCATCTGTTTTAACTAACATTTTAATAATGGTTAAGTATTATCCCTTCATGTTTGAGACTTAACCCTATTCATTTATCACAATCTGATGGTTAAGTGTTCAAGTTTACTTAACCATACAGTCTAGTCCAGCTAACATATCAAATTGGCTAAGTGTGTTAAATTTTACTTAACCCCAACCTCTAGTCTAGTTAGCATGTTAATTTGGCTAAGTGTATTAACCTTACTTAACCCCACCTTCTAGTCTAGTTAACATGTTAATTTGGATAAGTGTTTTCTTAGTTACTTAACCCCTACAAATCTTGTCTTGTTACGATGTTAAGTTTGGTTAAGTGTCCCTATGGACTTAACCCTCCCATTCTAGCTTAACTATGTTAAGTTGGTTAAGTGTTCCTATGGACTTAACCCTCCCATTCTAGCTTAACTGTGTTAAGTGTCTGTATGAACCTAACCCTACACATCGGTTTGGTTATCATGTTGAATTGGTTAAGTGTCTTAGTTAACTTAACCCTACCATTCTTGTTCTAGATTTAACTAAATAAATTAAAGCCGCGAACACTCACATTAGACAGATATTGTTGCGATTACTGGATGTGCCGGTTGGTTCCGGGCAGGTTCACATCGCAACTCAGTCTAACCTCGGGTTAGGCATATTCGTGTTTTCTAAGTTCAAAGGGTTTTGATTAATTTTCAAATCAGGTTTTGAAAGTAACCATCCCGTCCGTCGGATCACTTAGGGATAGCCAGGGAGAGCAGGAAACTTGTATTTTCCAAACCCAAGCCTAGACACTATCCTCTCTGTCACCCTAGAACTTTTTGGTGTATGTATTATTAAAAGAGATGTCATTAATAAACCTTTCTTTTGTATATACATAAATTGTTAACAATTTATCCTCAAAGTTTTACCATTTATCCTCAAAGTCCATTTTCCCTTTATAAATAAATTTGGCCTATACCATATACATTTGCCATGCCCACTAATGGACTTATATTCTAGGCCCAAATCTTGATTTGCCTATCTTACAGTTAATAGCAATTTAGATCCAACATCCTTATTTATAGTTCATGCCAAAAACTAGATTTTATATTCTAGTTCACCGTTTATGCCCAAAACTTAATTTGCATACCAACTACCTACTTTGTGGCCCATTTAACCATTTACCATTTACACCCAATGTATGTAAATTATTCACAATTATGCTAATATACTTATCATGCTTAATTTAGCCACCCAATTCTGATTTAATATCATGTCAAAACTAGAATTGTTATTCTAATTATCATCTTAATAATCATGCTATAATGCATGTTCACAAATTATGCCAATTTCCAAGTTTAGTCAATCTCATGTTTTTCCCAAAACGTATTAACATCGTTCGTAAAATCGTAGTTCAACCTAGATTGTAAATAAATCTAGATTCGTGGATAAAAGGGAACGAACCAAAATGCCATGGAAGAATAGACATAATAACTGACATAAGATGATAATTCACAGGCATATAGATCTGGTAATATTATGACATGAAAAGGGTTGAATAGTATAGGTTCAAGAACATGGGTAGACCTAACTTAATAGGTAAATTCCCAAGATCAAGATCCAAGGATAAATAGAAATAGAAAGTCAAGCCTAGATCCAATATAATGCCAGTTTGGGGTACAACATGGTTTTGTAACTACAGTGTCATGGGCATAAATAATAACCGTATATCCATAGTCATAGGCAATAAATCCTCACAGTTAATGAATCATAGTCATAGGCGATGTTCATAATCAAAGGAAAATAATTCTCACAGTCATGAGTAACAGTCATAGGCAATGTTCATAGGTAATGTTCATAGTCAAAGAGGCATATGGTTTTAAGGTCCATAGTTTCATAGTCACTGTCTTATTGGTCATCGAATCATAACAGTTCTTAATTAGGTCCAAGAATATAAGCACTGATTCGAACAGAAAGATTTGGCATATTCTTTTATTCCTTTAATTTCATGTCACGAATAGAGAAAACGTTCAAATCTAAAAAGTAACCGACTTACATTGATTGGTTTTTAGAATAGAAAGATGGCATGCGACGTTGCTCGAGACCGTTTGAGTTAGCCTTTGATTCTTATCTTGAAGCTTTAATCTTGATTCGAATCTCTTCTTGACAAACTTGAGCAGCATAACCTTGTCTTAATTTCTCATATTATTTTCTTATTTTTATTTATTTATACATTTTCTCAGAGGCAGCATAAGGATAGAATGAAATGGTGTAGAGAGAAGGAGGCTGTTTATATAGGATTAGAGTCATGAATCTGGTCAGAAAATCGGGCCAGAAACTTCAAAATGAACCCAGGTTCAAAATCGGATTTTGGCACCAGGTCGACTTCCCAGTCGACCTGGTCAGGGGGGTCGACTACCCAGTCGACTCCCCAGTCGACCTGGGCTTGGGTGGGAAATTTCCCGCCTAGCCTTCTTCTGGGTTTGAATTCGAATTTTGAATTCGAATTTCGAGCTGTTTTCAATTCTGAAATTTCCTGAAACTTCGGAGGGTCATATCTCCTTCATACGGACTCCGATTCTCGCAATCTCGGACTCGTTTTCATGCAGAATTCTGAGACGAACGCAATGGCGCATCCCGTTTCCCTTGATTCTTATTTTAAAATTTAATTCTGCCTTGATTTGTGAATCTTAGTGTTATAAAATTACGGGGTGTTACATTCTCCCCCTCTTAAAAGGATTTCGTCCCCGAAATCTTTAAGTTAGGAAGAATGTGTCCTGCCATCCCATCATCCATCTAATCAACCATTCAATCACAGGCATTCATTGTCCTTAAAAGGATTTCTAATGTTTTCATGTTCATATGCATAGTGTGTGTATATGTCTTTATCTAATGCAAAATCAGGCGGTCTACTGATTCAGTTGACCTCCTTAATGCGAATCATGTCAGTGCCATGCATCCAATCATGTATGCAATCACCCCTAGTTATGTAAATACTACATGTGTGCATAGCCATTCATCCATATGCAACATCCATATGATAACATATCAAGTTCAACTTACAAACAAATACATATCTGTAAATGCAATGTGAAAGTGTCCGAACTGATCTAGTGCCTAATACGTATGTATATGCATTCACGAGCAACCATTAGCAACCACTCGCAACCCTCAACCATAACATGTTTCAAATACATGTTTACATCCAAAAGAGTTTCTACCTAAGGATCGAAGATACGACCTAGAGGATATACTGTGGAAAGAGAGAAACAATTATGCATAAAGCTCCTACAAAAAAGAAATCAAGGATGCACCCTTAAGGAAAAGGGAATGATGCTAATATCTAGCCTTTTTGAGCTTTACTTCACTGTATCTTAACTGATTTAACTTCACGATTGTGAAGTTTCTGACCTCTATTTCCAAAATAAACAGATGTCAATCACGGTACCAAGTGTATGTACTAAGATGATTAGAGGTCTCCCTTTTATCCACCATGCCATAACTATAAGGGTCGAAAGGTTACTACGCGCTTTTTAGAGTGCCTGCCACAACTATTCATCTCTCACACAAACCATCCTAGTCGAACTCGACATTCCTCAAGTACAAGCCCCAAAGGCCTAAACCAATATCAGACAAGCACCCAAGGAATATCTCCTCCGAATTTAGACGATCTATGTGAGATGATATAAGCAAACTCGATAGCTATTCTCAAACCCCTACTAACCAAAAATAAACTGGTCGGACCACCAATTGGATTTGAGACTCTAGTGGGATCTTTCTACTATACAAGTACTACGGTGCAGAGACTCAACTATGGAAGTGGATATGAACAAATGCAAAGCGCTAAAACCAAAGGAAAGAGTACGAACAACAAAACTAGACTCTTCCAACAGAACTTTACTACCTTTCTCCTAGGTACGTTTGGTGGCGAAAGTAGGTACTTGCCCTTCTGAAAATCTTGTCCTTTGCCCTTGATTACATGCCCTATTACACCATAGTAAAATACTTCCTCTTGTCTTAGGTTTTATAATTCCTTACTCCTTTGTGAGCTAAATCTACATCCATGAATTCCTCATCCTCTTCCATGTGTAGTCATGTTGACAAATCTCTTGAAAGTTTCTTCCATCGTACAGAAAACCCTATAAGCTTGAAAGAAAACTGGCAGTAGGTGAAACAACTACGGCTATGGATGGAAGCCAGGCACGACTTCGCCCATCGATGAGGTTACCTCCCAGAAAGCCAGGAGCCCCAGAGACTCAAGAAAGAAGGAGACAAGAATTCAAATAGAGGAAGAGAAGATAGTGCGTATGGCTTTGGGGAATATGCCTTTAAAACAAATCTTTTCTCTTGAAAATGCTTCTTTTAAAACCGTTTTGAAAATAATTTTTCAAATCCTTTATCTGATCTGGTAACCTTCAGCTCTAATACCACGTGTAACACCCCACATCCGTTAGTGTCACTTACAAAGGGAATGCACTAAGTTCTGTGGAGCATTTTAAGGTAAAAGATGCAGATGAATTACAAGACAGACAAAAGTTAAAACAGCAGAAAATAAAACTTTGCTTTATTGATAAAATAGTTTGTACAACGATTTCTTTACAATGTCAGAGTATCATCTGTCCTACAAAATAAAGAAGCATAAAACAACATTAATATTCCCCAATGTAGCAAGAGCCACCCATAGCATCTGAAAAGAGAATCCAAGCAAAACTTCGACAAATCTTCAAACTGGGAAAGAGTGACAGTCCAACTTAACCTGAGCTATATTATTCCCTCCTTTACTACCTTGGGGGAGGGGGGGACGGAAGAAAAGAAGATGAAAGAAAAACAGAGTCGGACATAAAGCCTGAGTAAGTTCAGTTACTTCTAGCATGTGAACATGGAAAAACAAAATGACATGAATTAACTGAATACAAGATAACACCATGATGATAGGGTCAGCAAGATTAGACAAGATTAACACAAGATATGCTAAGATAAGATAAACTGGATATGCTCTAATACTTTCGCCGCTTCGCTATTTCCTTGTTATATTGGTTCCTATATCTTTGCACCACCTAACTAGTGTCCCAACTAGTAACGATAACGTGATCCCAATCCCTGTAGTTTCCATTGCCTTCAGGCATACATTTATTATTTATTACCTAGATCTAATCTAGGGTTTTCTATCAAGTGATTTCTAGATTCAACTAGAGTTTACGCTATCTGCTGAACGCTTCTCGGATTCAGGGTTTATGCCACCTAGTCCAACTAGGGATTATGCTACCTGTCGAACGATGCCCCCTAGTTTAGGACACACTACCTAAAGTGGTATATGTTCCTAGACTTCCCCACACATGTATCGTGAATCGTTATTGCTTGTCTAGATGCACGTGTCCTATAATGTGCGGCCCGAGTCCTGTGGCAGGGCAAATCAAGAAACACAGAACTCGGTCAGGAGCTTTCAGATATCTACCGATGCAGATGCTAAGGTCTGTTTTTATTCCAGTGGCTATGGTCCCACTTGACCCCTCCCTCAACTAATGAAAGACACACCTTGAAAAATGAAAACTATACGCAGGCCCCCTATGCCCCACTAATCTATGGCCATCCACAACCACAACCATAACTAGATAGCAAGTATATGGTCCATAGGAGTTCTCCGCCTTCCCGCTTCACGTATCTCGATTGACTGAAGATGGGTGGTAGACGACGAGTTGCTATCACAGGGCTACCGTTTTCTCGCCGAATCACGCTGGTCCATCCTAGTCTTTAGGTTGCCATATTTTGCAACCAAGGCATACCCTTGGTTCTTTTAACGCAGACCTTAACCTCTGTGAGCCCAGGAGGATCATCTGCAGCCTCATAGAGGGATACCAAGAGTACCCTTACGTCCCCTCGAAGCCTTGGGCTTCGTAACCCAATTCGTTGGAGCCTTCATTAAAATTAGATGGACGTTCGCTCCTTCTCGTGTTATACTAAGAATTACTACTTAGTTTTGCTAACTAAGGTTTACCACATAGTTTCCAGAATCGTTGTTTCCTTAACTAAGGTTTACTACTTAGCTCCTTTTAACTAAGGTTTACTACTTAGTTCTCTTTCTCGTCAATTTGGATTGGTTAAGTGTCATTAGTCAATTCAAGCTAACTTAACCCTTTTCATTTATCCTGTTAAATTGGTTAAGTGTTATCAGTAATTCACGTTGACTTAACCCTACGAGCATCAAGTTATATTGGTTAAGTATTTACTTAACCCTACCCATTCATCTTTTATTGGTTAAGTGTTCCTTTTTAACTTAACCTTGCCCATCTGTTTTAACTAACATTTTATTAATGGTTAAGTATTATCCCTTCATGTTTTAGACTTAACCCTATTCATTTATCACAATCTGATGGTTAAGTGTTCAAGTTTACTTAACCCTACGGTCTAGTCCAGCTAACATATCAAATTGGCTAAGTGTGTTAAATTTTACTTAACCCCAACCTCTAGTCTAGTTAACATGTTAATTTGGCTAAGTGTATTAACCTTACTTAACCCCACCTTCTAGTCTAGTTAACATGTTAATTTGGATAAGTGTTTTCTTAGTTACTTAACCCCTACAAATCTTGTCTTGTTACGATGTTAAGTTTGGTTAAGTGTCCCTATGGACTTAACCCTCCCATTCTAGCTTAACTGTGTTAAGTTGGTTAAGTGTTCCTATGGACTTAACCCTCCCATTCTAGCTTAACTGTGTTAAGTGTCTGTATGAACCTAACCCTACCCATCGGTTTGGTTATCATGTTGAATTGGTTAAGTGTCTTAGTTAACTTAACCCTACCATTCTTGTTCTAGCTTTAACTAAATAAATTAAAGCCACGACCACTCACATTAGACAGATATTGTTGCGATTACTGGATGTTCCGGTTGGTTCCGAGCAGGTTTACATCGCAACTCAGTCTAACCTCGGGTTAGGCATATTCGTGTTTTCTAAGTTCAAAGGGTTTTGATTAATTTTCAAATCAGGTTTTGAAAGTAACCATCTTGTCCGTCGGATCAGTTAGGGATAGCCAGGGAGAGTAGGAAACTTGTATTCTCCAAACCCAAGCCTAGACACTATCCTCTCTGTCACCCTAGAACTTTCTGGTGTATGTATTATTAAAAGAGATGTCATTAATAAACCTTTCGTTTGTATATATATAAATTGTTAACAATTTATCCTCAAAGTTTTACCATTTATCCTCAAAGTCCATTTTCCCTTTATAAATAAATTTGACCTATACCATATACATTTGCCATGCCCACTAATGGACTTATATTCTAGGCCCAAATCTTGATTTTCCAATCTTACAGTTTATAGCAATTTAGATCCAACATCCTTATTTATAATTAATGCCAAAAACTAGATTTTATATTCTAGTTCACCGTTTATGCCCAAAACTTAATTTGCATACCAACTACCTACTTTGTGGCCCATTTAACCATTTACCATTTACGCCGAATGTATGTAAATTATTCACAATTATGCTAATATACTTATCATGCTTAATTTAGCCACCTAATTCTGATTTAATATTCTAATTTCTGTTCATGTCAAAACTAGACTTGTTATTCTAATTTTCATCTTTATAGTCATGCTATAATGCATGTTCCCAAATTATTTTTCCAAAACGTATTCCCATCGCTCGTAAAATCGTGATTCAACCTTGATTATAAATAAATATAGATTCGTGGATAAAAGGGAATGAACCAAAATGCCATGAAAGAATAGACATAATAGCTGGCATAAGATGATAATTCACAGACATATAGATCTGGTAATATTACGACATGAAAAGGGTTGAATAGTATAGGTTCAAGAACATGGGTAGACCTAACTTAATAGGTAAATTCCCAAGATCAAGATCCAAGGATAACCAGAAATAGAAAGTCAAACCTAGATCCAATATAATGCCAGTTTGGGGTACAACATGGTTTTGTAATTACAGTGTCATGGGCATAAATAATAACCTTATATCCATAGTCATAGGCAATAAATCTTCACAGTTAATGAATCACAGTCATAGGCGATGTTCATAGTCAAAGGAAAATAATTCTCATAGTCATGAGTCACAGTCATAGGCAATGTTCATAGTCAAAGAGGCATATGGTTTTAAGGTCCATAGTTTCATAGTCACTGTCTTATTGGTCATCGAATCATAACAGTTCTTAATTAGGTCCAAGGATATAAGCACTGATTCGAATATAAAGATTTGGCATATTCTTTTATTCCTTTAATTTCATGTCACGAATAGAGAAAACGTTCAAATCTAAAAAGTAACCGACTTACATTGATCGGTTTTTAGAATAGAAAGATGGCGTGCGACGTTGCTCGAGACCGTTTGAGTTAGCCTTTGATTCTTATCTTGAAGCTTTAATCTTGATTCGAATCTCTTCTTGACAAACTTAAGCAGCACAATCTTGTCTTAGATTCTCGTATTATTTTCTTATTTTTATTTATTTATACATTTTCTCAGAGGTAGCATAAGGATATAATGAAATGGTGTAGAGAGAAGGAGGCTAGGAGGCTGTTTATATAGGATTAGAGTCATGAATCTAGTCAGAAAATCGGGCCAGAAACATCAAAATGAACCCAGGTTCAAAACCGGGTTCTGGCACCAGGTCGACCCCCAGGTCGACTGCCCGGTCGACCTGGTCGGGGAGGGGGGGGGGGGGTTGACTACCCAGTCGACTCCCCAGTCGACCTGGGCTTGGGCGGGAAATTTCCCGCCCAGCCTGCTTTTGGGTTTGAATTTGAATTTCGAACTGTTTTCAATTCTGAAATTTCCTGAAACTTCGGAGGGTCATATCTTCTTCATACGGACTCCGATTCTCGCAAACTCGGACTCGTTTTCATGCTGAATTCCGAGACGAACGCAATGGAGCAGCCCGTTTCCCTTGATTTTGAATCTAAAATTTATTTTTACCTTGATTTGTGAATCTTAGTGTTATAAAATACGGGGTGTTACACCATCAATCAACATGTACATAAGCAAGATTAGTGTTCAATACATCAGCATGTACATAATAGTCATTACTGATTTGCAAAACATTTTAAACTATTTATATATAAAACTGAAGAAAAAAAACATTGTTTTCAAACACAATCTAGTTACATACAACACTACTCTAGACATTAATTCATTCATTTTCTTGTTGTTTTTTTGCTCAATCCAGTGATGAATCGAACCAAATTCCAGCAGCTAGCATGATTTGATAGTATTTCGCACACAATCATTGCTCTTGTTTTATGTGACGACCCAGAAAATTTGAACCAATTTAAAAATTTTAAATTGGCTAAAATAATGGATTTTAAATATTTAAAATAAATATTTTAAATTATGGCAATGGAAAGTGAGTTTGAATCGACAATTGAAAATGAATATAATTAATTCTAATTATAAATAAGGCCTGAAAAGCCGCTGCAGTTTCAAAAATTGGATTCAACCTGTGTCGGACTGTACCGGGTGCAAAACAAAACGGATTTTAGCGAAACCAAAAATATTTAAATCTGTTAGTGAATACCTTTCTAACGAATCTAAAATATCGAATTTTCATAGCGGAAAGCAAAAGTTATGGCCGAATGAATTTTCAGAAGGGTCGTTAGGGATTTTATATAGCCCGTGAAATTGGTCATTTTGCATACGACCTCGGAATTCGACGAAACTACTTTTGTTGGATCCGGGATGTAAAGTTATTGCTAGGTTTCAAATTTCATAATTTTTGAAGCTAATGTGTGAGCGTGGCAAAGGAAAATGTGTTTTGGTCAATTACAGTTAAAATGGATCGACCAAAAATGGGCCTTTTTGTAAACGGTCTCAGAATTCGACGAAAATAGTTTTGTTAGGACCGTATCGTCAAAACATAGCTAGATTTATTTTTCTGGAACTTTTCGAATCAGTTTGTGGCCCTGGCAAATTGAAATGCACGTTCAAATCAAATATTGAATGTTTTATATTGTAATTTGAAGGGAAACTGACTGAAACATTCGAATGGGCCTTCGAAACATATCCCATTGTGTTCGGAATGGGGGTAAAACGCTAGGGACGACAGTCGTTGGGTTTGGATTGGTGTTCATGTGGAATAGGGGGTATTTTTGGGATTTTTAAAATATATAAATAAATAAAAAAACTCTCATTGGACGGTCAAACTCTCTCTCCCCCCCGATTGAAAATCGCGACGGCGGAAACGCTCTCCACTTCCTGGCCAAATTCCGGCGCCACCACGACGAACCAGACCCTGCCACCACCCAAACTTTGAAGCCCTCACTCCCCTCTACAAATCCATACCTTCATCGCCCCCTATCGCCTCGTCTACCTCGAGAATCGCGCCAGGGAAGAGTCGCCGAACATCACCATCGATCTCCCGCCTCCGACCACCGAACTGGCCGTGCCTACCACCGATCTGAGCGCCGTACGTAGCTCTTCGACGCTGCAGCACCCGATCGTCCTCTAGCTTCACGGATTTCGCGATAATTCAAAACCTAGTTTTGAATCAAAAGGAAGGTATACGGCTAATTTTATTTAATTTAATTTCAACACCTTTAAACCATTGCAAACGTTTGAAAAATCATATCTTTTTCGTTCGTTAACGAAATTCGATGAAACAGGAAATATCGTGACCGTGTGGACGCCTTCTACATTTTAGAAGAGACCGCATATTTTTCTGAGCCTTCTGCTTTTTTTGGTGGAGTGGAACCCAATGTGAGATTTCTAATTTATAAACAATATGGAAAACGACGATGTATAAATTATATAGTCGATGTATGAGTTATATAAGCGTTGTACACCTCATTTCTAAGTTGTATGTTCGATGTATAAGTTATATATGCGTTGTAAAAATTATATATGTGTGAAATAAAAGTGAATTGCTATATATAAATATATATATATACACACCCCTCGTCCACAAACCATGGATGATATTTATTGGTTGTTATTGGTGTGAAAATTGATTGATAGCGAATGATTGTTTGGGATTGTTTGTGGTTGATATTGATTGATTGTGGTTGAAAAATACCCGTTTGTGGTTGAGAAATATTTGGTTGAAACCACATAGGATTAGTTTGTGGAAATGAAATAAATATACATGCCGCCTGCGTGCCAACTAGATGCATGATCCCCATTGTCAAAAACCGCGAGGTTTTAAGGTAGAGCGAGGAGCCGTACTAGGGATGGTCCCGGTTTTAACTACCCTGCCGTTATGCTGCAGAAAATTTGAATAATATTCATGTGTTTGAATTATTTTCATTTGCTGAAACTATATTTATTCCTTGAATAGAAAACCTTCATGTGTTGAATTGATATTCATTCGTTGATTAGAAATTCATGAGTTGAATGGTATTCGCGTTTTAAATATAAAAATCACATTTTTATCTATACATAGAAACTATAGAAAACCTTCATGTGTTGAATCGATATTCATTCGTTGATTTGAAATTCATGTGTTGAATGGTATTCATATTTTGAAATAAATTGTTTCATAACAAAAATCACCCTTTATTAACTATATGGAATATGAAAAATAATCTCGTTATTTAAAAGAAATTGTTTTGTAAGAAAAATCCTATTTTTATCACCTATATAAACTATATATAATAATAGTGTTTTGAAATTAATTGTTTTACAATAAAAATCTCATTTTTATTATATACGTGAATCGTTGAAATGTGAAGTGTTAAAAGTAGCCACTCGTTCAAATAAGCATATATGAGTTGTAATATTCATTAATTAACTAATGATATGATTTTTGCCTATACATGCAACATTAGAATGAATGGTGTTTTTAAACCAAAAGGATTCAAATATGAAGTTGAATGGAAAATGATAAACGATAAGAAATGTATATATGTACATGCATATTTATTGAACAGGTTATAGCAAAGGGGCTAGAGAAGAGGAATAAAATTTTGTGCCCGACAAATAGGTACACATTTACTGTTTTGTTTGGGTGATGATTTTATGAGCCTGTTGGCTAGCCGCTTGGCTTTTTCTTTTTCTTTTTGACATGAGACGCCCGTGTGGCTATTTGGGAATTTTCCCAGCCTCTCCCGTACAAAGGAGGTTATGGCGAAATTTTCCAAAATTTAAAGGCGTTAGTGAAATAATTGAAGTGAAAACGATATTGAAATTGTTGAATGAACTTTATTTATATAAATATAAATAAAATTAAAACGAAACGTGGCCGTGCAGTTCGTATTTTGAAAACGTGATTTCAAACGATTATACCAGGAGATCCGACCATCGGATTTTCCCGAAACCGCAACCGTTGGGTTCGCCTTGGAAATATCTTTCCAACGACACCAACTTTGTAAAGATCCAACAGTTGGTTTGTCAGGAATGTTTAATTCAAAAATGAAGAAAAATAGCGCCAGAATCGATTATATTTTTATATATATATATATATATATATATATAAAAATATAATTATATTTAATCGAAAAACAACGCTGCAGTTCGTATTTTGTCATCGAAACTTCAAACGATTGTACCGGGAGATCCGACTGTCGGATTTTCCCGAAACTAGAACCGTTGGATTCGTTTTGAAAAGATCTTTCTAATGATGTAAATTTTGTAAAGATCCAACGGTTAGATTTTCAGATATGTGTAAATCAAATCTAAAGAAAAACAGCGCCACGGCCGCGTTATGGCCCGAAGCGTCGTTTTGAATATATGGGCTATTTTAAAATAAATAAAAATAGCGATAAATCGTTATAAAATATTATAAATGATATGGAATGGAAATAAACTGAATTTGCTCGATTTATGTGGCTTTTGATGGTTGAATGTGTTTGGTGTGAAAATTACATTAAAGAACAAAATTGGTGTTGTCGAATAATTTAACCATTGAAATAAATTAATTTGAAATTCTAAATATACGTGAATTATTTGAAAAGGCCGAGTTAATTCTCATTTCAAATAATTGACCGACGATTGAAAGTCGAAGACGGTGGTCGAAGACCGGAGATCTTCACCTCGTTTGGATGGTAACCGAGGTCCTGATTGGGAGGCATCCCGAAATATGGATAATGAGTGGTGATCGTCCAGACGTACGTGGTGATCGATGGGTTTGCGAGGTATTTAGTGCCTCCTGTTTCGTTCAGACCCAGAACGAACTTGTAAATAGACTGTGTGTCAGAAATTGGATTTTATTCTATGTTGATTGATCTCTATTAAATATACATCTGTTTGGCGGTGGAGAATTTATTCATTTGCTTAACGCCCTTCTCTGAAACGCACGAGCTCAGAGGCTGTATATTGATGGACATCAATCGCATGGCATGAATCGCCTGTGTGGCATGCTAAGATGCAGTGATCAGGGCTTCTGTTGAAAAGCAAAGTCTTGTGGTGATGATCAAAGCACCGCCTATGTGGCATAACTTTGTGTATAACGTGAATTCGCGAGCATCACACCCCGGTATGAACCAGAAACGGGAGAAGGACCTCAGGGAGGGCATGCGTTTCTTTCTAGGTAGGGTGGTGTCAGTGACCTACCAGCCCTGACATTTATATACTTTTCACCTATATGGTTGTTGCTGTTGCGAGGCGCCTCGGTTTGATCGGACGATTCGGGTCCAATGGAGTCATTCGTTGGCTCGTTTACACCCCAAAGGGTGGGGAAACGCAGTGTTCAGGAATTTTAATCCACATCGGTGGACCGGCCCTGACGATCCAAGGGTCACTCGAGCTCTGATCCTGAGGGGCGGGCTAGAGCGTCTCGAATTCGGTAAGGACTATCTTTTGCCTTGGTTCATGACGGAAATCCAATTTCCAAATACGACATCGTGCGGTTTTGATTGTATAGCCATATATGGCGACATAGTGGTATGGGGCATTAATGCCGTCTATGATTGATAGTTATGATTTGAAATTGTTTTTCAAAACATATAAACACTAGCAATAATATCAAATGCCTTTGTTTTATTCGTATCAAGCATATTTTGGCCGCTATAAGGTAAAAACTCTGTCCTCCGGTTTGCGTTGCATTGTGTGATGGGAACTGAGTCTTATAATGGCTTCATTTTTATAAAAAGCATTGCGATGTTTAAAAGAAAGATTTGTTTTAAAGCACTGGCAATCCAATGGAGTAAACCCTTTCCACGAAAGTGGCGTGGTCCTGTGATTAGCCATATTATATATGTGTTGAGTAGATTTCTCATACCAGTCCCATGACTGACTCGTAGTTTGTTTCACTCTCAAACTTGGGTGCCCCTTTTTCTACACGGGCAGCCTTGTATTCAGGTTTAGCTGGTTCTTTCTGGATAGCTGGAGCTGAAGATGAATTCTATCATTTAATTCTTTTTATGCTGTTCAGCTCCTATTGTACATATTATGTTTTTTTTCCGCTGTAGACATTTATGTATAGCTGAACTGTATTTGTACTAAGTAAGATCCTGTATACTGTGTAACTCTGATGATTACTTTTATCCAGTATATTCTATTGTTCATTATCTGGTGTATTTATTTTAATTTTGTTCTGCTTTTACCTGTTTCTGTGTTATATTCCAAAGATTACCCTTGCCACCGTCATTACGGGGTTTGGGGTCGTCTCAACGTGGTATCAGAGCTTTGGTTAAGCTTAGTTCTGGAATATAACATTTGAACGAACTCATCAGAAATAGAACCAGTAGTGTTCTAGGGCGGGTAACTCTATACAGATAGGATCAGTAATATCCTAATATGAGTAAAGCAGAATGGAATTACACCTCAGTAGACACATTTACATTGAAGTATTTGTCTCTATATTTTAAAATTATCTTTTCTGTGACCTGACACTTGATCTGCTAATTGCAGAAGTACTAGAAAAATGAGTGCCAGAAACAGAAGGAATGCAGAACCCGATCTAGAGGCTCTATTAAAGAGATATCGATATCTGAACGGAGCACAGTTCTCGGGCAATGAATCTATAATTCAAACTCAAGCTTGGATGAGTTTTGTCGAAAGAATTTTTGAGCGTATCCAGCTGAGGGATGACCAGAAACGGTTAGTAGCATCTTGGGCACTCAAAGAAGAAGCTTTAATCTGGTGGGAAACGATCATCAAAGATAATCCAGAAGGTGATATCACCTGGGACAGATTCAAAGTGATTTTCCTAGAAAGATTTACTCCTCCTGAAGCGACGGAGCGATTGTGTGATGAATTTTCTTATCTGATACAGGGTGATCTGACCATCCCAGAATATCATAAGAAATTCAACGTACTTGCTCACTTTGCTCCTCATCTAATTCAAGATCCAAAGAGGAAAAATCTGAGATTTATTCATGGCCTACAAAGGAGATATCAGAATAGTGTGATGAGGAATGTGAAGCTTCCTTTTTCAGAAATGATACACATGGCTTATCAGTATGAAGATCTCCATAAGAAAGGAATGTTACGCGACGAAGAAGAAGTCTGTTCTAGTGACAAAACAGAGTCAGAAACTGATATTCCTGAAGCCAGTACAAGGTCGGAGATCAATAAGAAGCCCAATGCCAAGAGAAAAAGGGCCGAATCTGGGAACGAACGAATAATGACCGCCACGTGCTCAAGCTGCAATAGAAAGGGACATTTGGCGATAAGTTGCAAATCTTGGAACCAAAAAAGAAAGAATAAGTTCCAACCCAAGAAGGGATTTCAAGAGAATAGAAAATGTAGTGGATGTCATCAGTCGGGTCATCTTTTAAAGGCCTGCCCGCTATTCAGAAAACCTGAAACAGTACATATAAATGAAGTAGCAGAAACTTCCGAGCCCTCAGCTAGTCAAGAAAGGGCCGATGTTTTAGAAGGCACGCTAACTGTCAAAAACATTCCAGTCAAAGTGCTGTTTGACACAGGCGCGTCACGTAGCTTCATTTCGAAGGATGCAGCTAAGAAACTGGATTTGAATTTGAAAAAGCTGAAGGAACCAATGACTGTCCAGAATCCGGTTGGGGGTTCCATTGATCTCAGTTGGATTTGTAGAGTGCCGGTTTCTTTCTCTCGTTATCGGTTTCCTACCATCGCGGTCATCATGAATTTTAAAGAGTTTGATCTTATCTTGGAGTTATACTGGTTGACCAAATATGAAGCTGAAGTAAAATGCGCCGACAGAGTTGTAAAGGCGAAGATTAAATCAGGTGATTATATAACCATTCCCTGTTAAGGTCAGAATGCTAATAGAAAGGACTTCTGGGTAGCTTTGAATGTTTCTCCAGCCCAAATAGAAAATGTCCCTGAAATCTCAGAGAATATTCCCGACCTAGTGAAAGATATTCCTGTCGTCAAGAACTATGCGGACGTGTTCGAAGAAGTTGTTCGCCTACCTCCGCAAAGAGAAATAGATTTTAAAATCGCTTTAATTCCGAATGCAAGGCCGGTAGTTCACGCTATTCGAAGAATGTCCTTGAAAGAGAAGGAGGAATTAGACAATCAAACACGACAGCTAGTATGGAAGGGTCTGATCAGGCCTAGTTTCACTGATTGGGGTGCAGCAGTGGTGTTTGTCCCAAAATCTGATGGTACTCTACGTCTATGTGTGGAGTATCGTGATCTGAACAAACAGACAATAAAGAACAAATATCCATTGCCGTGGATAGATGATTTGTTGGATCGATTAAATGGCGCACAAGTATTTTCACGAATGGACCTAGCTACAGGCTTCCATCAACTTCGAATTGCCGAAGAGTGTGTTCCAATGACAGCATTCAGAGGTCCCGACTTATTCTACGAGTGGTTAGTAATGCCGTTCGGCTTATGTAACGCTCCTGCTTACTTCGTCGATCTGATGAATAGAGTGTTCAGAGGGGTTTTGAATAAATTTGTTCTGGTTTTTATTGATGATATTCTAATCTTCCCTAAATCAAAAGCCGAACATGAAAAACATTTGGAACAAGTGTTAGAGATCCTCAGAAGAAATGTATTGAAAGCAAAGTTCTCCAAATGTATATTCTGGCAAGATGAAGTGAAATTTCTAGGCCACGTCGTATCAAAAAAGGAATTGCGTTGGATCCAAGCAAAATCACAGCTATTCAGAATTGGAAACAACCCAGTACCCCCACTGAAGTCCGCAGTTTTCTCGGATTGGCTAGCTATTATCGGAAGTTCGTTAAAAACTTTTTGAAGATATCTGGCCACTTAACGAAGCTTACAAAGAAGCACTCTAAATTCAAATGGACTCCAGAAAGTGAGGAGGCTTTTGAAGAGCTAAAGTTAAGATTGACGACTGCTCCAGTGTTAACCATCATCGATGGCAACCAAGATTTGAAAGTCTGGACTGATGCTTTTAGAGAAGGCCTTGGCGCAGTGTTAATGCAAAGAGGCCAAGTGATCGCTTATACTAGCCGTCAGCTGAAGCCGCATGAGAAGAACTACGTAACTCATGATCTTGAGCTATTGGCTATTGTGTTCGCTTTGAAAACCTGGAGACACTATCTTTTGGGTGAGAGATTTGAACTGTTTACAGATCACCAGTCGTTAAAGTATTTGTTCACCCAGAAGGACCTGAATCTGAGGCAGCAACGTTGGCTGGAGTTTCTTACAGCATATGACTTTGAAATTATATACACTCCAGGGAAAGCCAATGTCGTGGCCGATGCGTTAAGCCAAAAGATTGAGATGATCGCCAGCTTTATTATCACGACTTCCTTGATTGACAAAATATCTATTCTTCAGAAGGAGGATAACTTTATTAAGGATATGATTAAAAGGATTCAGAAAGGCGAACCCTCGTGTTTTCAAATCGATAACGAAGAGATCTTGGGGTTAAAAGGAAGGATTTGTGTTCCTGACATCCCAGAGTTAAAAAGGGAAGTGTTAGACGAGTGTCACAAGTCCAAGCTGAGTATCCATCCTGGTGTGGCCAAAATGTATAACGATCTCAAACGAACATTCTGGTGGAAGGCTATGAAAAGAGACGTTTCAATATATGTTAGCCGATGCCCTACTTGCCAAGTAGTCAAGAGCGACCAACAGAAACTAGCTGGATTGTTACAACCATTAGAAGTTCCTGGTTGGAAGTGGGAACATATTTCTATGGATTTCATTGATGGTTTGCCCAGGACCAGAAAAGGGAATGACAGTATTTGGGTGATCGTAGATCGCTTCACGAAGACCGCCCATTTCATACCTGTCAGATCGAACAGAACTGCTCAGAGTCTGGCGCAGATTTACTTCAAGGAAATAGTTAGACTACATGGAGTGCCACTCAGTATAGTCAGTGATAGAGATACAATATTTACTACAAAATTCTGGGAAGCATTTCAAGTCGAGCTGGGAACGAAGTTAAACTTGAGCACCGCTTATCATCCTCAGACAGACGGTCAAACTGAGAGGGTGAATCGTATTTTAGAAGATCTATTGCGGGCTTATGTTATAGATTTCGGTGGATCATGGGAAGACCATCTGCATTTGGCTGAATTCTCATATAACAACAGCTACCAGGCGAGTCTGACAATGTCGCCATTCGAAGCATTGTATGGTAGACCATGCCGATCTCCTGCATGTTGGGTCGAACCAGGTAATAGACTTGTGTTGGGTCCTGATATGATCAGAGAAGCTGCCGACAAAGTCGATTTTATCAAGAAGCGATTACTCGCCGCTCAAAGCCGACAAAAGAGTTGTGCCGATAGGAGAAAGAGAGATATATGCTTTGCCGTTGGCAACTATGTATATTTGAAAGTATCGCCGATGAGAGGAGTAATTCGGTTTAGTAAGACTGGAAAGTTGGCACCCAAATTTATTGGTCCGTTTCCTATTCTGGAACGGATCGAAACTCTCGCTTATAGGGTCAAATTGTCTGACTGGTTGCCTGGAATTCATGATGTATTTCATGTATCTCAACTTCAAAAGCACGTTCATGATCCAGACTTGATCGTGGAAGAAGCAGCTCAGCAGGATATTGAAATTACTCCAGAATTAGCTGTGAGAAGAGAGCTGCTAAAGATTATCGGCAAAGAAACCAAAGAGCTGAGGAACAAGAAGGTTCACTTAGTCAAAGTGCAATGCAGTGGAGATCCGCGAGATTGTACTTGGGAAACTGAGGAGAGCATTCAGAAAGCTTATCCTAGATGCCGAGTAGATATCTCTGATTGACTCTGGTGCAAGGTACATTTACCCTACTTTGCATTACGATTTAATTCTCTACTCTGTTGTTATTTCCTTTCCATGGATGTGCACTATTTATTCTATAGTCTGAATGATTTTAAAAGGAGTATAGGAATTGATTAGTATATTTTTGAAAGGTTGAAAACAATTGGAATGGTTGTTGTGTTGAGTGATTGTAGATTTATCAAACCACTTTCGACTTTGTTCCTTTTCGGGGACGAAAAGTTTTAAGTGGGGGAGATTGTAATGACCCAGAAAATCTGAACCAATTTAAAAATTTTAAATTGGCTAAAATAATGGATTTTAAATATTTAAAATAAATATTTTAAATAATGGCAATGGAAAGTGAGTTTGAATCGACAATTGAAAACGAATATAATTAATTCTAATTATAAATAAGGCCTGAAAAGGCGCTGCAGTTTCAAAAATTGGATTCAACCTTTGTCGGACTGTACCGGGTGCAAAAAAAAACGGATTTTAGCGAAACCAAAAATATTTAAATCTGTTAGTGAATACCTTTCTAACTAATCTGAAAAATCGAATTTTCATAGCGGAAAGCAAAAGTTATGGCCGAATGAATTTTCAGAAGGGTCGCTAGGGATTTTATATAGCCCGTGAAATTGGTCATTTTGCATACGACCTCGGAATTCGACGAAACTACTTTTGTTGGAACCGGGATGTAAAGTTATTGCTAGGTTTCAAATTTCATAATTTTTGAAGCTAATGTGTGAGCGTGGCAAAGGAAAATGTGTTTTGGTCAATTACAGTTAAAATGGATCGACCAAAAATGGGCCTTTTTGCAAACGGTCTCAGAATTCGACGAAACTAGTTTTGTTAGGACCGTATCGTCAAAACATAGCTAGATTTATTTTTCTGGAATTTTTCGAATCAGTTTGTGGCCCTGGCAAATTGAATTGCACGTTCAAATCAAATATTGAATGTTTTATATTGTAATTTAAAGGGAAACTGACTGAAACACTCGAATGGGCCTTCGAAACATATCCCATTGTGTTCGGAATGGGGGTAAAACGCTAGGGACGACTGTCGTTGGGTTTGGATTGGTGTTCGTGTGGAACAGGGGGTATTTTTGGGATCTTTAAAATATATAAATAAATAAAAAAAACTCTCATTGGACGGTCAAACTCTCTCTCTCCCCCCCGATTGAAAATCGCGACGGCGGAAACGCTCTCCACTTCCTGGCCAAATTCCGGTGCCACCACGACGAACCAGACCCTGCCATCACCCAATATTTGAAGCCCTCACTCCCCTCTACAAATCCATACCTTCCTCTCCCCTATCGCCTCGTCTACCTCGAGAATCGCGCTAGGGAAGAGTCGCTGAACATCACCGTCGATCTCCCGCCTCCGACCACCGAACTGGCCGTGCCTACCACCGATCTGAGCGCCGTTCGTAGCTCTTCGATGCTGCAGCACCCGATCGTCCTCTAGCTTCACGGATTTCGCGATAATTCAAAACCTAGTTTTGAATCAAAAGGAAGGTATACGGCTGATTTTATTTAATTTGATTTCAACACCTTTAAACCGTTGCAAAACTTTGAAAAATCATATCTTTTTCGTTCGTTAACGAAATTCGATGAAACAGGAAACATCGTGACCATGTGGATGCCTTCTACATTTTAGAAGAGACCGCATATTTTTCTGAGCCTTCTGCTATTTTTGGTGGAGTGGAACCCAATGTGAGATTTCTAATTTATAAACAATATGGAAAACGACGATGTATAAATTATATAGTCGATGTATGAGTTATATAAGTGTTGTACACCTCATGTATAAGCGTTGTATAAGTTGTATGTTCGATGTATAAGTTATATATGCGTTGTAAAAATTATATATGTGTGAAAGAAAAGTGAATTGCAATATATATATATATATATATATATATATATATATATATATATATATATATATATATATACACGCCCCTCGTCCACAAACCATGGACGATATTTATTGGTTGTGATTGGTGTGAAAGTTGATTGATAGCGAATGATTGTTTGGGATTGTTTGTGGTTGATATTGATTGATTGTGGTTGAAAAATACCCGTTTGTGGTTGAGAAATATTTGGTTGAAACCACATAGGATTAGTTTGTGGAAATGAAATAAATATATACATGCCGCCTGCGTGCGAACTAGATGCATGATCCCCATTGTTAAAAACCGCGAGGTTTTAAGGTAGAGCGAGGAGCCGTACTAGGGACGGTCCCGGTTTTAACTACCCTGCCGTTATGCTGCCGAAATTTTGAATAATATTCATGTGTTTGAATTATTTTCATTTGCTGAAACTATATTTATTCCTTGAATAGAAAACCTTCATGTGTTGAATTGATATTCATTCGTTGATTAGAAATTCATGTGTTGAATGGTATTCGCCTTTTAAATATAAAAATCACATTTTTATCTATATATAGAAACTATAGAAAACCTTCATGTATTGAATCGATATTCATTCATTGATTTGAAATTCATGTGTTGAATGGTATTCATATTTTGAAATAAATTGTTTCATAACAAAAATCACCCTTTATTAACTATATGGAATATGAAAAATAATCTCGTTATTTAAAAGAAATTGTTTTGTAAGAAAAATCCTATTTTTATCACCTATATAAACTATATAGAATAATAGTGTTTTGAAATGAATTGTTTTACAATAAAAATCTCATTTTTATTATATACGTGAATCGTTGAAATGTGAAGTGTTAAAAGTAGCCACTCGTTCAAATAAACATATATGAGTTGAAATATTCATTAATTAACTAATGATATGATTTTTGCCTATACATGCAACATTAGAATGAATGGTGTTTTTAAACCAAAAGGATTCAAATATGAAGTTGAATGGAAAATGATAAACGATAAGAACTGTATATATGTACATGCATATTTATTGAACAGGTTATAACAAAGGGGCTAGAGAAGAGGAATAAAATTTTGTGCCCGACAAATAGGTACACATTTACTATTTTGTTTGGGTGATGATTTTATGAGCCTTTTGGCTAGCCGCTTGGCTTTTTCTTTTTCTTTTTGACATGAGACGCCCGTGTGGCTATTTGGGAATTTTCCCAGCCCCTCCCGTACAAAGCAGGTTATGGCGAACTTTTCCAAAATTTAAAGGCGTTAGTGAAATAATTGAAGTGAAAACGATATTGAAATTGTTGAATGAACTTTATTTATATAAATATATAAATATAAATAAAATTAAAACGAAACGTGGCCGTGCAGTTCGTATTTTGAAAACGTGATTTCAAACGATTATACCAGGAGATCCGACCATCGGATTTTCCCGAAACCGCAACCGTTGGGTTCGCCTTGGAAATATCTTTCCAACGGCACCAACTTTGTAAAGATCCAACGGTTGGTTTGTCAGGAATGTTTAATTCAAAAATGAAGAAAACAACGCCAGAATCGATTATATATATATATATATATATATATATATATATAATTATATTTAATCGAATAACAACGCCGCAGTTCGTATTTTGTCATCGAAACTTCAAACGATTGTACCGGGAGATCCGGCCGTCGGATTTTCCCGGAACTAGAACCGTTGGATTCGTTTTGAAAAGATCTTTCTAATGATGTAAATTTTGTAAAGATCCAACGGTTAGATT
Source organism: Allium sativum (assembly GCA_030737875.1). Lineage (NCBI taxonomy): Eukaryota > Viridiplantae > Streptophyta > Magnoliopsida > Asparagales > Amaryllidaceae > Allium > Allium sativum. Next base: position 62,951,367 of record CM060912.1, read on the forward strand.
TTCAGATATGTGTAAATCAAATCTAAAGAAAAACAGCGCCACGGCCGCGTTATGGCCCGAAGCGTCGTTTTGAATATATGGGCTATTTTAAAATAAATAAAAATAGCGATAAATCGTTACAAAATATTATAAATGATATGGAATGGAAATAAACTGAATATGCTCGATTTATGTGGCTTTTGATGGTTGAATGTGTTTGGTGTGAAAATTACATTAAAGAACAAAATTGGTGTTGTCGAATAATTTAACCATTGAAATAAATTGATTTGAAATTCTAAATATACATGAATTATTTGAAAAGGCCGAGTTAATTCTCATTTCAAATAATTGACCGACGATTGAAAGTCGAAGATGAAGACGGTGGTCGAAGACCGGAGATCTTCACCTCGTTTGGATGGTAACCGAGGTCCTGATTGGGAGGCATCCCGAAATATGGATAATGAGTGGTGATCGTCCAGACGTACGTGGTGATCGATGGGTTTGCGAGGTATTTAGTGCCTCCGGTTTCGTTCAGACCCAGAATGGACTTGTAAATGGACTATGTGTCTGACATTGGATTTTATTCTGTGTTGATTGATCTCTATTAAATATACATCTGTTTGGCGGTGGAGAATTTATTCTTTTGCTTAACGCCCTTCTCTGAAACGCACGAGCTCAGAGGTTGTATATCGATGGACATCAATCGCATGGCATGAATCGCCTGTGTGGCATGCTAAGATGCAGTGACCAGGGCTTCTGTTGAAAAGCAAAGCATTGTGGTGATGATCAAATCACCGCCTGTGTGGCATAGCTTTGTGTATAACGTGAATTCGCGAGCATCACACCCCGGTATGAACCAGAAACGGGAGAAGGACCTCAGGGAGGGCATGCATTTCTTTCTAGCTAGGGTGGTGTCAGTGACCTACCAGCCCTGACATTTATATACTTTTCACCTATGTGGTTGTTGCTGTTGCGAGGCGCCTCGGTTTGATCGGACGATTCGGGTCCGATGGAGTCATTCGTTGGCTCGTTTACGCCCCAAAGGGTGGGGAAACGCAGTTTTCAGGAATTTTAATCCACATCGGTGGACCGGCCCTGACGATCCAAGGGTCACTCGAGCTCTGATCCTGAGGGGCGGGCTAGAGCATCTCGAATTCGGTAAGGACTATCTTTTGCCTTGGTTCATGACGGAAATCCAGTTTCCAAATACGACATCGTGCGGTTTTGATTGTGTACCCATATATGGCGACATAGTGGTATGGGGCATTAATGCCGTCTATGATTGATAGTTATGATTTGAAATTGTTTTTCAAAACATATAAACACTAGCAATAATATCAAATGCCTTTGTTTTATTCGTATCAAGCATATTTTGGCCATTATAAGGTAAAAACTCTATCCTCCGGTTTGCGTTGCGTTGTGTGATGGGAACTGAGTCTTATAATGGCTTCATTTTTATAAAAAGCATTGCGATGTTTAAAAGAAAGATTTGTTTTAAAGCACTGGCAATCCAATGGAGTAAACCCGTTCCACGAAAGTGGCGTGGTCCTGTGATTAGCCATATTATATATGTGTTGAGTAGATTTCTCATACCAGTCCCATGACTGACTCGTAGTTTGTGTCACTCTCAAACTCGGGTGCCCCTTTTTCTACACGGGCAGCCTTGTATTCTGGTTTAGCTGGTTCTTTCTGGATAGCTGGAGCTGAAGATGGATTCTATCATTTATTTCTTTTTATGTTGTTCAGCTCCTATTGTACATATTATGTTTGTTTTCCGCTGTAGACATTTATGTATAGCTGAACTGTATTTGTACTAAGTAAGATCCTGTATACTGTGTAACTCTGATGATTACTTTTATCCAGTATATTCTATTGTTCATTATCTGGTGTATTTATTTTAATTTTGTTCTGCTTTTATCTGTTTCTATGTTATATTCCAAAGATTACCCTTGCCGCCGTCATTACGGGGTTTGGGGTCGTCTCATTTTATCCATGTTTTCTTTTGTCACCTTCAGCATAACTTCAGATCTGTTGTGTTATGCCATAAATATGATCACAAATATTCCAAAATCTGCTTTGTATGTATGAAAAATATTGATGGTTAGAAATGATAGTATAGAATTTTTCTTTATTGATGGTTAGAAATAAGAAACTGATACCACTTTTCAACTAAAATTTATACATTATTGCTGAAAAGTAACAACAGATAAGAAAGTGATACCAATACTTAGTTAAAAGTGATACTACATTCATGCATAGCTAACAAAAGAGAATATGTAGTCAACTTAATGTCTCTTGCTCGCAGATTAACAAATTCATCATCCTGGTTATTAAAAAAAACATTATAGAACTGAATGATATGATTTATGAGTATCAGGTGTAAATGTTATGCATCATAAAAGATCATTTCACATGCACATATCAGTTTTTTAATAGTGTAAAATAACAGTTTTTACTTTATACAATGAGTGAGTATCATTTTTACACCAACTTAGGTATCATTTTCTACTAAATTTAATGTTGCACTATTTTAAAACTAAAACTAACGCAAAAAATGTTACATCATAGTTTGGTTGATTATAATGAAATATGTTCAACCGTTCTCCATTCTATATTTTAAAACTGACACCTAAAAAAATATAAAACTGATACCTAAAAACTGCTATGATGTAAATTCAACTAGAAAATATAAAACTGATACCTAAAAAAATATAAAACTAATACCTGAAAACTGCTATGATGTAAATTCAACTAGAAAATATAAAACTGATACCTAAAAAAATATAAAACTGATACCTAAAAACTGCTATGATATTTCAAAGAAAAACTAATACAAAAATGTTTACATCCCACTTTGATTGATTAAAATGACATAATTTTGAATGAGTTGCAAAGCTAATGCAACAGTACATGTAGAAAACTAATATTGCACCAAAATTATAAACACAAAAGCATAACACTGTTAAAACACGAAGTCTGATACCTAAGAAAATAGCAAACTGATACCTAAATACTGCTGCTAAATTGTCCATAAAAAAAATTATTTCCCGGCGATTTTCTTCTCGTTCATCTCTCTCGTTTTATTTTCTACGACGAATTCACGAAATCAAAAATGATGAAATCGGTGAGGAGGTCGAGAAATTTGCGCGAGTCAGATTGTTGATGAAATCAGTGAGGAGATCGAGAAATTTGATGGAAGAGGCGGAAATTGTTTGTCGTAGGCGATTAGGGTTCGATGGAAGAGGCGGAAATTGTTTGTCGTAGGCGATTAGGGTTTGATGGAAGAGGTGGCCAGTGACGTGGTGGAAGTTGATCGTCAGGGTTGACTAGAGTTTGATGGAAGAGGCGGTCAGCGACTAGGGTTTTCAGTGAGAAGATGGAAACGATAAAATGAAGGTAATAAAAGAGGGATTATGTTGGGTTGGCCTATTTACTGTCCTTATGGATAAATTATTAGTGGCTTGTCCTTTTGGATGAAATTTTTAATTAATTTGTCCTTATAAATTTTTTCCCGAGCAAAATTAGGCATGAATATTCAAAACGCACTATTTATATTTTTCAAGCTTTGCATTTTATTTTTTAATATTTTGAATTTCTTGATGTATTGAAATTAGAGGTGGGCATAAACTACACCGCAATGCGGAAACCGCCCAGACCAAACCACGAAAACAGTGCAGAAAACCGCACCGGATTCTCTCCCTAAAGCAAAATGGCCAAACCGAAGCGACTCGTAATGATACGATTTAGTTGCGGTTTGAATTGTTGACAAAACCATATTAAACCGAACCGAACTACGTACAAACATCAATAATGTTATGTTAAAAATTTAACAAATTCATATCTAACTTTTTATTTCAATGATATATATTCTATTTTCAGCATGTGTTATAGTTATTTTAATAACGATCATTATCACAAGGGAAAAAATTAATAGTTTGAGTATATTAGTTTTCATATCGTCTTTTTTGGATAATGCTAATTAAATCTTATTTGAGTAATCTTACTTAATATTTATACACTGATTAATGTTGATGTATGTTTAATTTATTAATACAATTTCACTTTTCATTAATTGTGAAATTGAAGTATTCATATAGTTAGAAACCAATCTTTAATTCAGGATAACACTATGTGTTTTAACCTTCAGCGATGTGATCACACTATCGTAAATTGATTGTTGATGGAAATAATTCTCTTATTTCATATTTAGTACGGTTTCAAACCGGACCGAACTAAAACCGGACCGTTTAAACGGATAGTATAATAGTTTGTATTTCTAATCAACCGTTGATGCGATGCAGAAGCGGTTTGAGCTCCAAACCGCACCAGACCGAACCGTGCCCACCCCTAATTGAAATGATTTGCGAAGTTTCAATATTTCAAATTTCAAATTTGTGTATTTATATTTTAGGAATATTGTAAAAAAATTATTAGAAATTTTCAAAATTTTAACTTTCTAGAAATATTAAATAAAATTATCAATTATAATTATTAATTATTAAATGCTAAATTTTAAATATTACTCCAAATTACTAAAGATTACTTTGTCTTAGATTGATGGAAATCAATTACTAAATTGGAGTCAATAGGAAATGACAATTGATGGGGAAATCAAAAACTAGATATGTTACTACTTAAGTATTAAATAGTAATTATTAGTTATCGAATATTCACCTCAACTATTAATTGTTCAGCAGAATTTTTTTAACAATAATTAATGTTGGGATGCGAACTAAGGATCTTAAGGCAAACTAAACATTAGAGAGGGTGAATAGTGTTTCATGGATTTTATTAATTTCATGAAATCATTTTATGTTTATCAGAATATTATGCAAATCACAGATATCAATAATTATAGAATCAATAACAGGTGCGGATAATAATAATAAAAAGCAGTAAAAGGAGTGTATACACTTGGATTTTATACCATTTTGGAATTACCCTACATACAGTCCTACACAACGCTGGGTTGATGTAGATTTCTTTTCAACTAATATCCAATATTACAATCTTTGATTTCTAGAATACAAGGGCACACCCCAACTGATTTCCAGAGTACAGTGAGACTCTTTTGATTTCCTGACTATAGTCTATACCCAATTAATTTCCGAGACACAATCACACCCATCGATTTATACCGAACACGAGCATACCTTTCTCAGTTTCAATTTTGGAGGATTAACTTAGATAGAATTTGATATGGGGATCTTTGATTACAAAATGCCTATAACTCTTGAGTAGCACTTCAATCTTTGAGAAAATTTGACAAAAAATTGAAGTAGATAAAGACTGCTATAATTCTCTTTGAAAATCGGCAGAATTTAAGTATGTAATTTGCGAATTTAAGAGTATTAATAGAAATAGAAGAAAGGAGGAAGAAGAATGAAAAGTTAGTTAAAAATCGAACTTAGAATCCTATTTATAGTCTCCAAATAGTAAAATTCTGAAGAATAGTTTTGAATTCAAAAGAAACAACTTTTCAAAAATTGAATCTGAAAATAAACGACTCCTATGTCGACATATCATTTTGTATATATCGACATGCCTTAGGAAAAACAAAAAAAATTGAATTAGGGCAAATAATGGTTAAATAAATTATGGTGATTCTTGAGTTAAAACTAACTACGTTCTTTTATATTAAAACAGAGTTTTTCAAGTAAAAACATATATTTAAGATGATTTAAAAATGATTAAAAAGTGTATATATACTTATATAAAAGTATATATATATATATAATTATTAATATAAGAAATAATTTAGAACTTAATAATCATATGTAAGGAAATTGAAAATATAAGTAATTATATTAAAATTAGTATTAAATACACAAATAAGAAATATTTAATCAGGTGTTAAAATGTATTGGGAAAGTAGGGCCGATCCTAAGATATAAGAGGCCCATGGAAAGATTTTTTTTTCCAGGCCCTATCATGGTTCGAAAAATTGATGAAAAACACAAAATAGAAAATTTTCAACAATGTCAAATGGTAAAGTGGTGCATTAATGCAAAAACAACACATAGATAAGTTGCAACGAATCTTTTATACAAGGTTCAACCTTCTTACATTTTGACTTACAAAAGTATCAAGCAATTCACTTAAATCAAGTGATTCTAATAAATTCTTCTCAATGGATAATGTAGCTAATCCATTCAACCTTTCTTGCGACATACTCATTCGAAGAAAATATTTAATTAACTTCAGTTTTGAAAAGCTTCTTTCGGCCGTAGCGACGATAACTGGAATAGTCAATAATATTCTATAAGCAACCCATGCATTGACATAAAGACAATTCATCCTTCTAATATAATTTAATGCATCAATTGGTTTCTTGACATCATCCGGTAAAATTCTTCTTAAAATTTGCAACTCCGAAAATAACTCTATCCCATCAATATCAAAATTGTCTTCATGCTTTAAGACATTCTCAAGTTGGACACATGAAGACTTCAAACTATCCATGAAGAAGATTTTAGTCTCTCTATGTCGTACAAGAACCCAAATATGTCATCAAACTTCTTAATTTGCTCAAATCTACTCTCAAGTGATGATATTCCTTGATCCACAATATACATAAAGTAATTGACTCTAAATGATTCTTTTGGAGATAAAATGATTTCTTCGCTATTGCTCTCATCAAATTGTTTATTTCTACGTGTTATGCGTATTTCACAAAAAGATGGTTCAATTCCCATTTCATTTGCTATCATTTTGGCATCAACCAATGAAGATTCAAACCCACTTTCCCTAACAGTTTTAAAAAACAAAATTAGACCTTTTAAATGATCCATGGCCTCATCCATGTGCGTATCTTCTACTTGCAACTCTTTGCTCACTCTATTAACATTTTTCAATATATTATACCATATAACCATACCAAGTAAGAACTCAAAATTCTCAAGCTCATATTTTGCCAAGGATTCAGCCTCACTTTTGCACATTGGATCATTGTTAAGATTTGCTAATTGAATCAAAGCATCTTTAATATTTGGAGCTTGAGTCCAAATTGCTTTCACACTTTCAACATGACTTTCCCAACGTGTTTGTGACGATGGTTTTAATGTAAGGCCATTTACATTGTCTTTGAATATTTTCTATCTAAAGTTTATATACGTTGCACCACGCCAAAAAAAGAAACGGCTTTAGAGCAATATTTAACCATATCACAAATTGTAAGATTAAGGCTATGACAACCACATGGAGTATAAAATGCTCTATTTTGTAAACCTTTGTTTTTTCCTTTCATGTTTGAACCATTATCATATCCTTGCCCTCTTGCATTATCAATATCAAGGTCTAGATCATTCAAACTATCAATAAGTTCATCAAAAAGCCCTTTACCAGATGTGTCATCAACTACTAGAAATCCCAAAAAGAACTCTTCCACCTTTGCAATATTTGTTGAAATATTCACGCATCATAAGATCAAGGTCATTTGTTCCTCATGACTAGCATCTGGAGTACAATCAAGTATAATAGAGAAGTATTTCGATACTTTGATTTTTTTCAATAATCACTTTTCTAATCTCACTAGCAATTAGAAGTATCAATTCATTTTGAATTTTATTGCTAAGATAATGGTAATGAATTTCTTTGCTTTGAATTCTACGAATGTGTTCTTGCATTATTGGATCAAATTTTGCAATCATTTATATAATGCTTAGATATATACCATTGTTCTCTTGATAAACTTTTTCAATAGATCCTCGAAATGCCAAATTATTTTGAGCAAGAGTAGTGACAATGGCTATTATTCTCATTAGCACTTGTCTCCAATGTTCTTTATCCCTTTTTATTTGTTCTTGAATACTTTTGTCGATTGTTACATTCATTTGAAACCTTGTTTCCTGTTCAATCCATTTCTCCATGTTAACGATGTGGTCAACACTAACCTCGTGCATTTTTAGTTTCTCACTAATATTTCTCCAATCTTTCACACCATCGTTTGCTAACTGTGTCATCATTCCATCCTTTTTGAATAACTTACGACAAAAACAAAACACTCTGTCCAAAGTTTTTGAGTATATTAACCATTTCCTATCATACTTCTCTCCGTCTGGTAATTGCCGAAAATAATGTGTAATAGAGAAATGTCTATTCAATATATCTTTGGGATATTCAATATTGTTCTCTCTTATAGGGCCTTTTTGAACAATTAAATCTCTCAGCGATTGACACATTTCTTTCCAATTTATCGGGTCACTAATGTCAACATAAACCAGCGTAAATTCTTTAGCGGTCTCCTCATTCAAGATTTTCTCATTTGCATCTTCATTGATTTCTTCATTTTCTTTTTCGTCTATCATAGAAATATCTTCAACTTCATCTTCATTAACCTCTTTGTCAACATCAAATACATCTTGTTTCTTGCTAAGAAACTTATCAAGAGATCCTATTTGCTTTTTATTATCATTTTCAGCTTTAAATTTCCTTTTTCTTTTAGATGCCCCCGATTCAAATTTTCTACCCGACATGATAATAATAGTTAATCAATCCTATAAATACAATGAATACTTAAAATAAGTTGGCAAATTGATTAAGCAAAAATTAGAAATGCTATACATTTTGTTGAAATGAATTCAAACAAATTCATATATGGTGCTAAAATGCAAACTATATAAAATCAGTTCAACAATGAATAAACGTTGAAATAAATATACAAAATCAGTTCAACACAACAAACAACAACAATATATGGTGCTAAAATGCAAACTGTTAGGCTGTTAGCAAGTTTTTGAAACCGAAAAAAAAAGATATTCAAATTCAGGCAATAAAAACTAAAAAGATATCAAAATAAACTTTGCAAAAGATGAATTACCTAATTTGATTACTGAAGCTGGATGATTGATTGCTGAAACTGGGTGATGTTCCTTATTTTCGATTGTTGAAAGTAAAAGTTTGAAACCTTAGTCGATTGCACAATTGGATGGAAGATGGAAATAGCGTATGCCTGTGTAGGAAGAAATGTAATTGAAAATGGCTTACCTAGAAACAAAACAGCGTATTAGAGAAAGAAGGAAACCTAATTTTGTAAATCCAAAATGGTCCTAAAGGCCCTAAAAAAAAAATTTGAGGCCCCTCAAAATTTGAGGCCCCAGGCGATGGCGTTTTTGGCTTTATGCCAAGGCCGGCTCTGAGGAAAAGAACATATTTACAAAAAGAAGTTAAAATAAATTTAAAAACAAAGAAATATAAATTTAAAACAGGAATAATTTTGAATTTATTTTGAAAATAGTGAGAGAAGTTTGAAATAAGAATTTAGTGCAAACTTGAATTTTAACAAATTTTTTGACATAATTACTTTTTATTTCATGAACTCTTGAATTCTTGTTACTCATGAGTCTTGTATCTTGAACTTTTCTTCTTTGAAATTTTTATTCTCTAAACTGTACAGTCTTCAATAATCAATACCTATATATGTTTCCTGTATATATACATACATACATACATACATACATATATTCTAGATAATAGTGTTAGTATATATTTTATGACAATAATAATTAAAACAAGGTTGTTGTCATCAAAACCATCATACACCATTTCAATCCTTAACAATTATTAATTATAAAATATTTCTTCTTATTTATTAATTATTATATGTTTATCAACTGTAATTAAATATTAATTATTAAATACTAACTGTTAAGGTATATATTATTAATTGTTAATTATTATTACTTGTTGAAGTAAGACATGCGCGAACCATGATTGAATGTACTTATTAATCATAAAATATAAACGAATAGATAATAAATACTAATTATTAATCATTAAAATTTACTTATTAGTTATTAATTATTCGATGGTAGTGTTTGTCACTTTTCTATGAAATTAGAAAAGCGCAAATTTATTAAAATTTACTGCCAGCAAACAAGTGCGTAGTATGCAGGTCGAACAAAGAGATAAAAATTAAATTTTATTATTTATAAACTTTGTGGGCGAGTTAAACGAATTTTAGAATTTGAATGAATGCAATAAAATTAGGATTACCGTCGAATTTAATCAAATGGTCAATCACTAATGAAAATTAAAATTGCAAAGACAACTTGTGCTCTACCAAATCTAATTGTATAGACGACACAAGTTGCTTGAAAAATAAATTGTAGAAAAGAAATAAATGCAGGAAATAAAAGTGCAGAATAGAAATAACAAACATAAATAAAAATTAGGATTACCCTTGAATTTAATCAGACGGTTAATCACAGATGAGAAAATAAATGCAATAGAAAACTGTGCTCTACCAAATCTAATTGAATAGATGGCAAAAAAATTCTACATCCAAGCGCAGTATAAAATAGAAAAGAAAACCCTTAATTCATGGATGAAGTTTACAATGATAATACAAAGGTATTTATAGGACAGATGGCCAACCTAAACCCTAATACAATCACAAGTGGGCCTTAGTTAATTCTAGTAAGGGTCTTTCCTCTTTTCCTCTTGCTTTCTTGGTAATTCTTCACTGATTTGTGATTTGCATAGCTTTTCTACCAATTATTTTCTTGTCTAAAAAGTAACTGGATGTGAGATCTTCATTAGCAAGTCTTCACATATACATATACTGCAATCTGATCTCTATTTCACTACAAGAAAAATACCCTATTGCAACTAGCTATTTGCAACAGGCAATAAATGACATTTGTAGTAAATGATATTTAGCAACAGACCTTTTATAGCAGTTGCAATAGATAAGATTTAGCAACAGGCCTTTTTTTGTGTTGCAAAAAGCATATTTTTAGCAACTGCGCTTCCCTTCCTATTGCAAAAACATACTTTTAACAACTGTGCTTCTGTAACGGTTGCAACAAACATATTATTTGCAACTGCATTTTCTAGCCAATTGCGAATAAATATTTTTAGCAACTGTTTTCGCCACTTGCAGTAACTATTTTTTTTAACAATCGATAAAGCCAGCTGCGAAAAACATACCAAAAATAAGTATAAGCTTTTGATGATTAACTTTTAATAATTAATTTTAAATAGTTACTATTAAATGATTAACTACTTATAACTATATAATAATTAAGATTATTGTTTAATAATTATTAATTAATAATAAAATTTAAGTATTATAAAGTGATATTTAAAAGTGATAATTAAATGGTAATAAGTAATAATTAACAAATAATAATAATTAACATTTAAAAAATAATAAAATAGATAAAAAAGATAAAAAATTATTAAAAAATAATAAATTAATAATAAAAAACTAATGGATAATAAATGCTAATTAATTTGAAATATGAAAATGTATAAGTATTAAATAAATAATAAATATATTCATAATAAATAAATAAACGGTAATTGATTAATGTTACTGTTAAGGAATACTTAATAATAATTTCTAGCATGAATTAATTTATAATTTGTGTTTGATAGAGGTATTTTTATGAATTAATTAATAGTTCCATAACAGTTGCAACAAACATATTATTTGCAACTTCACTTCCAAACTTCTTTCAAAAAAATATTTCAGCAACTATTTTCGTCACTTGCGATAATTGTATTACCTTACAACTGGCAAAGCCAGTTGCAAAAAACATGCTTTTAAAACATATTTTTTCCCCTTACCTCTGGTAAACATAGTTAATATTGAATACAAAAGTACGAAATAGTATTTAGTTATAATATAATAAGTATTAAGTAATGATAATTAATTAATATGAATTAATACTTTCTTAATATTTGTCGTAATTAATGTTTTAATAAAAGTAAATTAATACTTTAATAATTTTAGTTGATAATTAATGTTAATATGTATTTTTATTACTTAGTATTTAATATTTATAATTGATAATTAATAAATTTTAAATATTTATAATTGATATTTAGGGACTTGCTATAAGTAATTATTAAAAATTAGTATATTATAACTAATATCAATCAATAAAATTTGATAATTAAATATGATTAATAATTAGTATTGAACAACTAATAATTTTTTACTAATAAGCGTGTAATATTCAATAATTAATGTTTAACATTCAATTGTAAATATATTAATTTAGTATTTAGGATGGGTCCAAAAAAAATTTTACTGCTTCAACCGGCCATTTCCTCCTTCAGAATGCACGATTAATCGCATGTGTTAATTGAAAACTCCCAAAATATTTCTCTTTACGGTTTTTTCCTGTGCAACTTACATGAGACTTCACACCCTATGCTACAGCATGATCTATCTAAAAGAAATTACAATCCCGCTTCCATTCTTTCTTTTCTTGCTCCATTATTGAAAACCCAATGCTCTAAATGTACTCTTCTTTTTCTCTAGATCCCTAATTTCTCTAAATTCCCTAATTTCTAAAACATCCCAGAACCTAAAAACGAATCACTTCTCTCTTGCACCGAGCACGAAGTGAAAGCTCTTATCTGTTCGTTCCACCTGTTTGCCCTTTAACATCCACGAAGCGATGACGAAACAGCCAGTAAAGAAGAGTATCGAAGCGATTGTCCTTAATCTTCCATCAGTAAATCTTCTTCCCAACAGTTGAGAATTTCCCGCTTCTATTTCCGTTCCTGCAAAGAAGATAAGTCGATTTATCTTTGAATACATTTTAATTTTTTATCAGTGTTTTGGTGTGAATGTTGAAGCCAATGTCCGAGAATAGTAAAATAATATATAATTTGGTAAAAAACAACGCATGCGTGAAGGAAAAGGATGAAGGCGAAAGAAATTGCAAAGTGAAAAAAATCAAGGTGGAAGAAGTCGCGTAACACAAGAACCTTTTATAGTCCATCTTCCAGAAAGCATATGAATTGCAAATCTTTCTTTTCCATTATTTTCCTTTCAATTGTTCGATATATCCACTTGTCATTAATTAGCTTCATTTTTCTGATGTGGCAGAACTGTTGAGATGCTAGTAGGCCGGAGCTTTATTCCCAGTTGGTTAGATCTGAGCTTTTTGGGAGTTTCTACACAGGATGCTTTGAAAGTATTGAAAAGGATTTCTTATCCAGGTTGGTTTGTAATCTATTTAGAGATGCATTATATTCTTCGTTTTTAATGGTGTTCCCTCTACATACGCATAATAGAAATGTTGCTAGTTATGTATTTGAGGAAACTGTGAAGCGTGGGCTGATATTACTTCTAAAACATTGATGCAGATATGTTTGGTCTTTGGGATGGTGGTTGGAGCTTCCAAGCATGGCTCATTTGGCATGAAAAACATTATCTGAGGCCTCGGTACGTTATGAGCATGTCGCGACCCTTTTCTTGCTTCAATTTAAACCCTTTTTGTTTTATGGATAATTTGGCGTAACAGTTAACATGTGATTAAAATTAGAATACGATCTTGTGCCAAAACCATGTAAAAAACATTCAATAGTAGTTGAGAAGTTTGTATAACATTTAAGTTAGTTGATTTGTGAGTTTCCAGAATTATCTCCTTAAAGCAGATACTCTGACCTTTATCAAGATCAAGAGTTTGACCATTCTTCTTTAGTTTAATCGGGAGCATAAAGAAAACAATGTTTTTTCAATATTTTGATGGGTAAGGGATGTGTGCTAAATTGACAAAACAAATTTTTTTTAGTTAGATGCTTATATTACGCTAGTTTTGTTTTGTGCAACTTTTGTGTTTAATGAGACAACCTAGACTTCCCTAATCCCCGAGGAGACGGAGGAGCCTGGATTTTTTGAGAACACGACGCATCAGAACACAACCAAGAGAACATTTCATTGCTATTACAACAATTTCATCAGAGTACAAGAATATATCAGATTTCAAATAAATAATATACAGTGGAAAAATAAATATCAGAGATTTACAAATTACAAAACAACGGAAATATATATATATATATATATATACATGAGTATAATGCGCAGTGGAAAACATAAACTACAACAACTGAAAGAGATATACAGATACAAAGCTTTCCAAATATAGCTCCAGCCGTAATCCAGGATCCAATGAAAAGAAATATCTGCGAAAACCAAAATACAAGCTGCCCGTGTGGAAAATGTGGGCACCAGAGTTTAGGTGGAAACAAGAAACTCTGAGTCAGTCATGGGACTGGTGTGAGAACTAAAACAGTTATTAACTTTATTTTAAAGTTGGGTAAATCAAGGGACCATGCCATATAACATGGAACGGGTTCACTCCCATGAATAATCTAAAGTAAAACAATTTGTAAACAACGCAATGCTTTTTGAAAAATGAGGCTATTATAAGACTCAGGTCCCATCGCATAATGCAACACAAACTAGAGGATAGAGTTTTCCCTTATAATAGCCAAACATGCTTGATACGCTTTAAACAAGATCATTTTGATATTACTATAAGTGCATAGTGTCAAAACAACTTCAGATATAAATGTATCAATCATAGATGACATAGATACCATATATTATGTCTCCATACATTGGTTTACAACTAAAACTGAAAAGTCACGTATTGGAAATTTGATTCTATCTATGAGTCGAGGCAAGGGATGGCTCCTCCAGATTCGAGATACTCTAACCAATGCCTCAGGTTCACACCTATCGGCAACCCTGGGATGTGGTAGGGCCGGTCCACACTTATTTAGTGGATTAGTTATACCTGAACAATACGTTTCGCGGTCCTATCAGACCTCTAAACAGGTCAGTACGTCGACCCCATGAGCATCTATATCCGAGGCACCTCGCTATCCATCATCCACGTAAGTAAAAATGTCTGGGCTTCATACCATGACACTACTTCTAGCTAGAAAGAAACGTCAATTCTCCCTATGGTTACTATCCCGTTTTTGACTCATACCGAGGTGTCAGGCTAGCGAATTAATGCTATACACAAAGCTATGCTAATTAAAGTCGTGCTTTGATCATCATCCGCAAGACTTTGCTTTTCAACAAAAGCTTTGATCATTTGAATCTTAGCATGCCATATTGACAATTCATGCCATACAACTATTACCTCTAAGCTCGTATGTCTCAGATAAGGGTGTTAAGCAAGAGAATAAATTCTCCGCTACCAAACAGATATGTACTTAATAGAAGTCAATCAACACAGAATGAAATCCAATGTCAGATACACATCCATTTGCATGTTCGTTCTGGGTCTAAATGAAACTGGAGGCACCTTATTCCTCGTCTCATATGTCCAATACAGGAGAGAGGTCATCGCATATCCCGTCGATCTCCAAGTACGTTTGGACGATCACCACTGATTACCTTGTCTTGGGTGTACCGCCTAATCACGACATCAGTAATCATCCAAACGATGTGAAGACCTTTGGTCTTCATCCACAGTCTTCATCATCGACTTTTAGTCGCTGTATCAGTTATTCAAAATGGGATAAACCTGTTATTTCCGAATAACTTGCATATTTTATAATCAATAATCAAGTGCTATAAAAACACATCATATGCCTCATTCCAATTCAGAATATTCATTTGTTCAAATATTCACATCTTTAGGGAAAGGTTCCCGTTAATTTATCAAAGATAAATTCTTTTAAACTTATTCTTTAATCTTCTTTTGGATATCATTTTCAAAAGATTTTATTTTATCCTTTAACAATTCTAAATCGAATTAAGGTTTATAAATCTAGTCAGGGTTATCGAGCCGTACTGAAATAATCATTTATTTATTTATTTCAATCCCAAACTATCCATCCCGTGGAGCAAAACTGGTAGTACTCCATATCTAACACCCATTATGTTATTGGTAAATTGAATTACCATTTCACGTTTCAAATCTAGTTGAAGATTTAACTATTGCATGGAGTAAAAATGGTGGTACTCCATTCTCGATCATGTCTTTTTTCGGTGAATTTAATTATCTCATTCACATTCCAATCTAATTAAAGGTTCATTAAAACTCCATCTTGGTTTTAATCTCAAAAATCATTACTTTATGATTATTCAACTTTAAGAAATTAATCTTGTCTTTGACTGGGTTAAAGAATCAATTTTATTAAAAATAGAGTTCACAGTAAACCCAAAAATCATCTTCCATCAAAATGGAACCTTCAAGGAAATCATAATAGTATATAATCGATATAAATTTCTGTATCGAATCAATACTATAAATGGAATAATGGCAAGGACTTTTAAATTCCACAAATAGTAATGGTCTTCCTTCACAGAATCTTATCTCGATTATCACAAAATCTGATTCCATTCAGTTCCAATTTAATGTATTAAATTGGAAAACTTTGCATTGGAAAAATTCCGTTAAATCTCAATTAAAAGATTTATAAATTCCAAATCATATCTTCACTGTTAATTGGCTTTTTCAAACAAATGTTATTTAAAATATCGTTCATAACGAACCCAAAATCAAACTTCCATCTAATTCCAATTATATGCATTTATTTGAAAAATTGATTAATCTTAATTAAAAGATTTATTCTTTTC
The DNA here is from genome assembly GCA_030737875.1 of Allium sativum. NCBI lineage: Eukaryota > Viridiplantae > Streptophyta > Magnoliopsida > Asparagales > Amaryllidaceae > Allium > Allium sativum. Next base: position 62,967,688 of record CM060912.1, read on the forward strand.
TGAACTGGGTTTAAGAACAGTGTTATTGAAGAAACCATTCGCGATAAACCCAAAATCCAATTTAATATTAAATACAAGGTTCTGAATAGAAATAATATCGGCTTATATTCAATAACAAATTCTAAAACAAACAAATATCGTATTGGGAATAACGATATCTATATCTTCCAAATTCCTCAACAATATTTGTATAATCACGGAATCCAATATCGAAATATTCCGAAAATTGTTTCCATTCCAATTTATATGTTTGAAAAATTTGGTTATATCAAAACCATTTCAATTAGTTTTCAATTCTTATCTTAAGTTGTTAAACAACTTATTCTGATAAATAAATCTTTTATCTTTATAAACACGGAATTTTCCATCTAAAATCATTTCAACTCATTTATTATGACTTCGCACAATCTATTCGTATTTTTAATAATTTTAATAAGGCACTTATAGTCGGTTTCCAATCGGCCACCGAACTGCATCCATAGCGACCTTTTCCAAAACTGATATGGACATATCTTAAAATCTAACTATTCAAATTTAAACCTCATATATTCATTTGAAAGATATTTTCGATATGAACCTAATGGTTCCGATTTTAGGATAATCTGAACGTTGGATCTCCCATTACATCAATTTGAAGTCAATGGTCGAAATTCGTGAACGGTCACTGTGCAGCGCGTTCTATTCAAACCATTTAAATATACGAGCGTAACGGCACGTGCTCCGCGTGTGATGATTGCACGCGCTCAGCGCGTGGATTGTTATTGACTCATTATTCAAGCGCCAACGCATATAGAAATAAAGTTTTAAAAAGACAAAAAAAATCAATAGCACAAATCCTATTTTCATAGAATAGTTTTTTAATTTATATAATATGTAATTTTGGCATTTCATGATAGAACAAAAAATATGTGTTCCCAACAAAATTATTAATAATGGCGTGAGAGTAATATTGACGGTATAAAGTTTTTTTTGAGTAAAAACAACAATGGCATAAATCTAAGATCAATGCAAGTTCAATCTGTGCTCAAAGTCTGTGAATAATCTTAACTTTCATCATCATGAAACTATGGGAACAACGGATAATTAGAGTGTCAAATGTTCACAATCTCAATTGCTTTTCTCAGACAAATGTGGCTTTTAATCTCAATGACAACCAATCCAGAGGAGTATTTCTTCATCCTCAATGATATCAATATATTGGAACCAATTCCAATTAATGGAAAAAGATAGGAAGAAATCTTAGATTTCTGTGAGCCAGCAGAAGAATATACTACAGCTCCAGCCATCCTTTTTGACTCCTTGAGTAAGTAGATGAAAGTATTTTCTGCTTTCGGCCCAGTCCATTGCTGATTTTGAACTCCAGAAAATTAAGCGTCCGATGTAGAAGGAAAGAGAAGCCCCAAGAATTTTTGCCGAAAAAACATAAAGAACAACATGCAAAAATCCAAACAACAAAGAAGCTCCGGCTTTAAAAGACACAATGTAAGGTAAACATCTTGACAGGATAAAGTAGATCATCAAGGTATGAAGTAGTAAGTACCTGAGTTATGGTGGTCGGCGCAGCAATAATAATTTGAATAAGAAAAATATCTGTAAATAAGACAGTATATATGTTTATATATAATAACATACCTAAAAGAAAGTTTTTATGACCTACATAATCTAACCTGAAGCTTGAAACCATAGCAGCAGTAGCCAAGAAAAGTGAACAATAAATATTATCGAAAATGAAGAGAAAAGTGGGGATTGCAATTGGTATTTAAAGGGTGTTAGGATATTCTATTGTGCTATTTTTGTGGAGATTTGAGTATCTGAGAAAAAGTCAAAAAATAAATACCTACTTATTTTTGTGGGGATTCGGCTAACCTTCCTTTATTAGCATGTTTAGTAGATTTCGTTTAATTTGGCTGATTTCCTTTATTTTTGTGGACAACATAGAAATGGATGATGAAGAAATTAAATGCTTTCCATTTAAGTTTGAAAATGATAATATGTCAAATCATAAATACTATTTAGTAATTGTCCGTATACATTTTATAAGATATTAAATCTGATCTAATTATAAAAAAATGCATAACAAAACTCAGCATGTATTTCAAATCTTTAATTCAAGTAAACTGAATAAATGGAAAATTTTCTTAATTTATTGCGAGAAAAAAATGGAAATAGATCGAGATAAAGGAAATATTTGAAAATGCTTATTTAAAACCAGCATATACGTCAAATCCTAAATACAAATAACTCGGCGTATACAATTTAATAATTGTCCATATACGTTATATAAGGTATTAAATTTGATTTGATTAATAAAAAAATGCACAACAAAACCCAGCATATATTTCAAATCTTTAATTCAAGTAAACTAATAAATGGAAAATTTTCTTAATTTATTGCGAGAAAAAATAGGAAATAAATTGAGATAAATGCCATATTTGAAAATGCTGATTTAAAACCAACATATACATCAAATCCTAAATATAAATAACTCGACGTGTACAATTTAATAACTATCTATATACGTTTTATAAGGTATTAAATTTGATTTAATTAATATGACATGCACAATAAAACCCAGCACGTATTTCAAATCTTTAATTCAAGTAAACTGAATAAATGGAAAATACCCTTAATTTATTCTGAGAAAATTTAGGAAATAGATTGAGATAAAGGGCATTTTTGGCACTTCACGTTAACACCAAAAAAATGTGACACCAAACCTATTCCAACTATTATTAAAGATGATATATTTATTCGATTTCTATTCAAAATGTATTTTATAAAACGTTTATAAATTCGTTTTTAAAATGATTCTAACTTCCATTTCAATTTTAAACCAAAATTGAATATTTTATATCATTATAATCTTAAAATGATAATATTTTCAAAATATCAGATTTTGAAATCAAACTTTTCAATATTCATTATAAAATGAATAAAATTGACAGAAAATTCCGTTCGAGTTAAAATGGCATATATCTACTTAAACCGGCTTCATGTATTTCAATATTTTCTTGTCCATCCAAAATCGGACATCAAAATCACATTTTGATTATTCAGTGAATATTATTTTAAAATATTCATTATTTCTTAATTGGAATTAGAGTCAATCAATTACCATATAATTTTATTTATATGAACTCCATACATCGCATGTATTCAAAAACAGTGATGAACAACTATTAACATTCAATTCACACCTAGAGTGCAATTTACAACTGTATAAGCATTAAATAATTAGATAACGCTTATAACAGTCTGTCAATCAATCGGTTGACAAACAGTCAAATCCAACAGAGATGTGAATTAATTATCATCCCCAGACTCGTGTGGGGTTTCGACCAACAATAGTGAATTCAAATTAATCATGGGTAAATAAATTTAACCAATTCTAATTTAATTTGAATTATTTTTCTAATTAACCAACTTTCACTGTTTAAATTATAAATGGATATTTATAATTTAATTTCAACTACCACGTTAATATTAATATTTTTTTCTATGTTCAAAATCACAATCAAAACACAATACCGTCAATCAAATCATCCATGGGTTTTCAAACAATAGTTAGGTGAACTAACAGGCATCGTATACAAATTTGTGATAATTAAAATTGATAAAACTCAACATTGGCAATTTGTGTAATCAGTTATAAAATAAATAACTGTACAAATATTTGAGTGAGAAGTTCTCACTTTTGGTTTCTACTCCGTTTGTCTTTTATGGAGGATTTCTGTTTTTGAACTAAATTAAACATGCATTTGATTTAGCTAAAAATTCAACTTGCTCTGTTTCCGTTCTAGTTAGTTCCATGATGTAGTGCTCGCCGATATGAGTGCAACGCAACTGAAATCATCATATTTCGACCTCGTATGAAAAAGTTACGGGTGTTTAAACATTAATCACACAACATAATTAACTAATGATAATTAACTTAATTAAATTTCCCCCACCGGTAAACCATCGTTTATTTCCCTGAACCAAGAAAACCCATTCTTCGTTGTCTCTAATCCACCGTCGTGCGGCATCCACGCCACCTGACCACCATCCATCGCCTCCTCGAGAAGCGCGCCACCTCCATCCGTCATCGCTGACTGCCATAGCCCACTCACACGTCCACCCTCGTCAGAAAACACACCCGAACCACCGGCCTTTAAGCCCAAAATTCAGACAAGATACCTCACGAAAATCAATCCTCCCCGTATGGATTTAAACAACTCACTTTGTTCTTTGATTTTTGTTTTGGTTTCATCTTCTAATTCGCAGCGTATAAAGAGAATTTGAGGATCAAAATTGGGGCGATGAAGCTAAAATGAATTTAAGTTTAAGGGTTGGAAAGTTAATATTTATACCATATATAATTATATTATTTAATTCTAATTATCTCTTAAAAGCGGAATTTTCGTTCGAACTCTAAACGAACTCCAACGACAGTTGCCTCTAACCAAACCCCCCTATTCCGGACACAATGGGATATGTTTCATAAGCCAATTCTACTGTTTCGATCATTTGTTTTATCAAAATTAAAATATAAAATAATATAATGGCCAATATTGAATTTGAATGTACATTTTAATTTACCAGGGCCACATATTAACTCCAAAAATTATGAAAATTGAAATCTAGCTATGTTTTGAAGATACGGTCCTAACAAAACTAATTTCGTCGAATTCGGAGGCCATCTGGAAAATGGTCTTTTTAACTGGTTTATTAAATTCAAATTAAAATTGAAAACATGTTTAAATTCACTACACTCACATATTAATTCCAAAAATTATGAAATTTTAAACCTGACTATATTTTGACATTCCGGATCCAACAAAAGTGGTTTGGCGAAAACATAGGTCTTTTGCAAAATGGCTATTTTTAAGGGCTTATATATTAAAATATATATAAATTCCATAGCGAATATTTTGAATTTTAAACTGGACATAACTTACTATTTACAAAGTGAAATATCAGTTCCTTGCATTCTTTAGAAAATTACGGTTCGAATTATTCCAACTTTTCTTGTTTTACTGAAATCCGATTAATATTTAATTCTGTATATTCATTTGAAATTAAAATTGAATTTTCAAAGTACCAACGTCATTTCGAGTCCTTTTTAATTAAATTTTAAATTTATATGTTCTAACTTCGATTTAAATAAATTTTAAATCGTTAAGTCACAAAATATATCATTTTAAATTCTTTAAATCGATTATATTAATTAAAAATAAAATTTTAAATTGGTTCCAAAATCTGAGTTGTTACATTTAATTTCGCCTTGCATAGTGTTGGTGATAATTTTGAGCGTTTTTTATGTTCATTGTACACTCTACATGATGTTAGGGATTTCCTTAAGCAAAAAAAAGTATAATCAAAATTTAAATTTCATTTCTGACCAATTATCAAATAACCCATTGTTTTTTACTTTTAGGTCAACGATATAAAAAGTTACTATTACTGGAAAACTGCTTTGGTGGCCATGAGATAAAAATAAGGTATGCCATTGTTTTTATGTCAGCTTTTTGTTGATGAAGCTGGTTTTCTGTATGCTTTTTGCTGCTTTATTTCGGTACTGTTTTGCGAGTTTGATTTGCTTATCAGAACTTATTTTTATTTTCATTTGCTTTTTTGAATCGAAATATATTTGTTCGGCTATTTGAATATGCTATTTTAAATCCAAAAAAATAGGTTGAAGCTTAATTTTATTCCATGGCAGTGATTTGGTCAAGTATTGGTTTGTGGGAAAACTTAATGGTGAGTCCTCGCGCTTATTACATTATGCTCATAATGTTGTTGTTATCTCAGATTATGTTCATACATGAAATAACTGGCAAATTGGAGATATGATTCTCCCAAGTATCTGTCACATTTACTTATATTTGGAGCAACGTACTCAATCAGAACACGAAAAATGCTGGCTTTCTCCGAATGCTAAGGTTCGTCCTTTCTTGTTTTCTCAGTGAAAATTATGCACAATGCTATTACCTTCATCCTAAGCATTCCACATACGGAAAAAATGTTATTTCCTTGACAATAACGTAGAGTACATTGAACATATTCCTGGATGGCCATGTGCATGTTCATGATCGACATCAAACTTGGAGCATGAACTGCAGATTTGTTCTAGTGAGCTGATGATATTTATTCTCTTGTTATCGTATATGTATGATAAAACAGAAATATGATTAGAAAATACTCTATTTAGAAAAAAATGTGTTGTGTGGGAGAAGAAATTATTATATATGAATGGTGTATGAAAATTATATAAATTTTCATTATAATTGTTTGTACTATTAAAACTTTGTTAAAATAAAAAAATTATTCATTTATTTCATTCTGTGATATAAACTACTACTAAAATTAATACATTTAATACGTAATATCTATAAGCTGTAATATTTTTTTTATAGATTTATGAATTTATTGCAACATGCATATACTGTTGCAAAGGACCTGTTGCAACAGCAAAAGCCTATTGCAAAAAAGTCTACCAAAATAGGAAATAACTGTTGCAAAAAGAGACTGACCTATTACAACTCCAGTTATAGAGACGGAGCCTTGCCTGTTGCAATAAACCTACTGCAATAGGTTTTGCTTGTTGTGAAAAGTGATTTTTGTTGTAATGTATTTTCTGACGACATGTGGCTAAGTCGGCATATCTGTAAAAGTGACAAAATAATACCCAAGTAATATTTATTTATATATAAGAGATAAGATATAATAGCATAAAATAAACACATTTCTATGTTAATCAAAGACCCCTACACTTATCTTTTGCTCGTCCTCGATCTAAACAAAAATGAAAAACTAAACTAGATAGGTTACACTTTCGTAGGAAACACGATTGCATTGAGAATATGTAACAAGCCGTTAAACCTCTAGGTGTCCCTAGTATGACGAGTGGTGTCTCATGAGGGTTTTCAACGGATACTACCCACAAAATCCAAATGCAGTATGTTATGGTTCTAATGCAACTACATGACTACAACAGACTTATGTGAATGAAAATAAAAATTAAAGCACAACTTGTCTCAGAAAGTTGCAACATAGTAGTATACAATTAAAAATCAACCTACAAATTTTTTTGACTCCTCAACTTGTTACAAATTTTCAACATAAATCAAGTTTTCAAACATTAAGTTCTAGTTTGGCCAGTTGGTTCGGTTGATAACATAGTGCAGCCATGAAATAAATTCTTATTTTGCTTGTCATAGTTTGCTAAGTGGTATTCTCATTTCTTTGTGTATTACTAGTGAAATAAATAGGGTCAGGAAGTGTTTGGGTATCATCGCTTATTCTCTGTCTCTATAAAAATTTAAATTTATGACTGATTACGCACACCTAATTTAAAGACCAAGGTATACCAGACGTGAGAGGACAGAGCTTGGCAGATTGTGCATATCGACGCTGACTTTGTCAATAACATGTTGGAAATCTTTAGGTGTCCAACTCATAAAATGAGACCAAAGTATACCGCTCATGCATTATGTAATGACCTGCCCCTATTGACTGTTCCAAGTTGGTAACTAAACCAACTTAGAATGCTCAAAACGACAGCTCGTTATTTCAGCTTACGGGTCTAAACAGAATAAACACAAAAATCATAGACATAGAAGACAATAGTATATCACAAACAAATTTTATACAAAAATTTATCAGAGTTTTACAAAATATTTATATACAGCGGAAAAGTTAAAATACACAGTACATGATTTTAATTAAATAAAAGTTTACAGTTTTGACAAGCCTTGCGCACGCGAGCGTCTTCACGTCCCTCACCCATTTTGCAAGCTAATTATCTTTAAATTTGGAACACTTAGGACCTAACCCGAGCGTTCCATGCAAGACATAAAACACTCGAGTCAGGATTAACTTTTTATTCAAGTAAATCAAATCAAATGAAATACTCAAGATATATAAATCAGAATTTAAATGATTATATGTAGATAATAGATTCTATGCATATGTTCAAAATTTTACAAGTACCCATATTCAATATCCATAGGTTCTTAAAGTAATCACACAGTAAATGTTACGAGGCAAATGATAATTCATTCTTAAAATCAACACGGGTTTCAGTTCAACACGGGTCTAGTTCAACTCAGCAAGGGAGCATGTAACATAGTACCAAAAGTTGGGTAGAACAATAATTCTTGTACCGCAATACACACACAACTATATATATATATGCACGCAAATCGATGTCCACAGTAGGCGATAGTGTTTGACCCAACGACATTCAAAACGGCCCCACACATTATAGGTGTAACACATGGTGAAGAAAACAACACAACAAATATGGTGTAGTTAGGTCACAATGAAATGTACATGGAACTGTACAAAAGTATGGGTGAGTATATTTGGAACTTATATACATAAAGATGTAACATATATAAACTGACCTAAAGTAAAATACGCATGTGTTCATATATATGTGCAAGTTGACTAAAACTCCAATTAACAGTGTAAATCTAATTGCAGGCAAGGTCAAATATAATATCTGTGTAAACAATATCAAATACATGTGCAAGTGCTGGTTAACATATATGCAACCCATTTATAAGTGCAGTCCTATTTTAAGTGGTGTAACTACCTAACTCAAGAACCTAAGCACTAGAATGAAAATGAACTAGACACAAGACATGCAAAAGTGACATGGAAAAAAGGATATTGCCTACCAATCTGACATGGATTAGTGTTGTAAGGTGAGACAATACTGCACAAATAAAAGGCCTCAACAACCAGAAGTGCACAACAAGCAAATGAAACTGCCTCATCCACAAGATCAACAATTATCAGTCAAGTTTCAGGCAATCGCTAATTAAAAACACATTATCGAATAACGTATTTTTAGATTTTAAATCTGACATTAATAAACTTGACTATAAAAGTGAACCATGACTGAGAAACTCACCATAAATAGTGAAGAGGAAGCAAGTGACTAGCGACATGGATGAGTGTGAGTTCAAAAATTTATGGCCAAATCTGAGCGAGCTATTGAACAAATGGACTAGCGTTTAGGTGGAGCACGAAAGTATAACCAATGATTGCCGGACGCTGGTGATGGAAAGGTAGCTGTAGGAGCGGTTCCTGTGGGGTTTGAAGGCCTGCTCAGCTATAGGATTTTTGTGGCCTCTGTTAACTCGCGCCTTGAAGGTGGAGGACGGATTGGATCTGGAAGCGAAAGAGCACGCATGAACTTGAAGCCAAGTCGGGGGCCTCAGGAGGGGGCAATGAATTTAGGGGGGATTTGGAATTTCGGTGGACATAATTCTTTGATTTTGGGGAAATCGATTTTTGCAAAATGAATAAACTGAAAAGAAAAGAGAGAGGACGGGATAAAGAAAACGGGACACGGTGATGAAAAGGGTACGGGCGCGCGGTGCAATTCAGAACAAAGTGAACACATGTCTATATGTATCAGCCTTGTTTTAACAAGTGGCATAATTATTTAAACAAATATTTTCATCTCAATTATAACAAGTGGCAAACCAAATTTTTAATAAAAGTTTTCTCCAATTAAATTACTATGAATAAACACCCATATAAGTATATTTAATATATCAATACAACTTTATCAAAATTTTAAAACCCAAATACAATACTAAATGAAATAAAATAGCTAATTTCTAAAATAAAATCAAGAAATCAAATTTATAAATTGTCAAACGATATATTTCAAATGGTTTAAAATACTAATATCTCTTAATTTAACAAAACTAATTGGTTTCCATAAACAGCAAATTCATACTTATAATTTTTTTACTAAAATCAATTTAAAATAGGCTAATTCAAAATTCTAAAATATCCAAAGTTTATTTGAATGAATTCTCAAATGATACATATGTATTAGTTAGTTTAAAATATCATTAGTGTCTAATATAACAAAATATTTAAGTCGAATATAAGAGAAATTTTTAATTCATACTTACAAAATTGATTTAAACCAAAAGTAAATATATTAGATTCCAAATTTAGAATCTAGTATCATGTATAAAATAAAATTTCCAATATTGAAATAAATTAACTATAAAATTTAAGTGCTAAAATTTCTGGTTCGTTACAATCTCCCCCTTAAGGCTTTTCGTCCTCGAAAAGGAGAGATCGTTAAAACCATACATGTATAAAACAGAATATTTACCAAATTAGATTTTATACAAAATAAACAGACAAGCAATAGGATACAAAATTTAAAATCAAAGTATGTAATAATTTCTCCAATAAAAAATCCCGGTTTTATGTTCAAATCATTCAAATTACTGCATTTCCTTTCATATCAAATTATACTCGCTTTCGGATTTTAAAACCAAAAATCATTTCGAAAGTTTCAAAAATTTTACGATAAGCGACATAAAACATTTATGTCCCAAGTCGAGAGGTCTCACTCAATGACAAGGCCACGAGTCATGACCTACGCACGTATCGATACAACGCTAAGTATCTCTCGGTTGACATCTAGACCCAAACATCGAATACAAAGCACAAAGTATGTACCTTTCTTTAGTCACAGGTTTCACGAATCTTGGTAACAAATCATTTCATTTCATATCCCGAAGTTCTAAGTTATTTCAAAACAATAGTAATTTTACAAATACATTCAAATAGTATCATTATCGTTTTTCAAACATTTCAAATCTCGGGATTCAAGTCGTCGAACTTTCTATATTTAAAGAATCACTTTATAAACCATTTCAATTTCAAGTTGTATCGAATTTCCATAAATAATTTCAAATCATTAATACAACTTGCCCTCCAATTGATCGATGTGAGGCAAACAGAACGGCTAAAAAATACGAACTGGATAGATAACAATTCAAGTACAAATAGATTGAACGATAAGCGAAAGGTGATGGGAAGTCAAGGGAAAACTAAGCGCGTCAGCCAACGAATGAATTCAACACACTCGTTCTATTTCAGTTTTATTCAAATTATTACCTATTACAACTTGTTAAAAAAAAATTACGTTATAGAATTTTTAGGACTTGAAAATTTTTCTAACGCACGGATTTACTGAAAATTTTGGCAACACCTCCCCTACACGGTTCGATCGGGAAAATTTTCCCGTACACAAAACAACAAAAACAAGATATACATCTCATCTATATGATGAGGGATCCCTAAACAGAGGGAAATCAACAAAAAAAAAAACAAATACAGTATTAAATTCGAGGTGTGTACTTATATTAGCGTTTTTAAGCATATTTGCTTAATTTTTAGGATTTAGCACAAAAATGAGCTCTCATTTGAAGCGCACGCCATGGCTTCCTACTAAAACACTTAACAAATAATGAGAACCATGGATACAAAGTAAATTCAATATATATAAAAAACATAGGTAAGCATGATATGCCAATATTAATGTACATGAGCAAAATTTATTTACAAGTTAATGCTAACACAATATACATATAACTTTTCTTTGTCAAATTGCACCCACTTTGCAATTTCTAACATTATCATTCCATATTCTCGCCATTCATATTACGCCATTCATATTAAATTCGCGTACATTAATAAATTTGCCATACAAGTCACTTAGTTGTTCATACATCCTTATTGAATTTATATACAAATTCTTAATTAGTTATCAAACTCCATTATATCGATTTTATTTAATTAACTCATATTTACCCTTAAATGTATCTTTCAAATTTTCTTTAATTTACTCAATCCATAAATTTTTCCAATCAAGTTGAATTCATTCCATTCAATACATTTTCACTTACCAAATTATAAACTTGTATTTAGTCGCTTAACGGATTCACATTTGACAAATTCATATCTTCTCAGATCGCATTATCACATCCATTTTCCACTTAAATCCAATTTGTTTCCATTTGGACTGATCTTATTTAAATTCACTTATATTGGTTTCAATCGAAAATTCATGTTTCCATTCAAACAAATAAACCTTAAGAGTAATTATTAAATCTTGAAATACCGGTTCATATCGAGTCATCAAAATACTACATATATATCATATATAAAATAATGAATCGAATAAGTTTTTTTGAGCTTTGAAACTGTATATATATCTTTTACAAAATTTTGATTTACAAAACTCGGATTTAAACATAAATTCTCATATTGGCAATTTAGAAAAGTATTTTATTATATTTCAAAGATGTGAACTTGTAAAACCTTTAAAACCCTCTTACTTAGTTTATTAGGTTGGGTTATAAATTTTAACATCAGTTAAGTTTGAAAATACTTGATAACTCGAAGTCTAACAAGTCTACCTCTGTTTTTGGAGAAATGTAAAAACCCGAAAAATCAGAGCCAATTTAAATTTTTTATTTTGGCTATTTTATTTAATTTTTAATAGTTAAAATAATTTATTTTAAATAATAACGATTAAAAATTTATTTAAATCGAAGTTAGAATGAATATATTTATTTTAATTATAAAAGGAGTAAGAAATAGCGCGGCAGTTTGAAAATTTGAATTTGAACTTTGACTGAATGTACAGGATTCAAAATAAATCGGATTTTAGTGAAACCAAAACTATTTAAATCTGTTTAAAAATATCTTTCCAACGAATCCTAAAAATTGAAATTTCATAGAGGGAATAAAAGGTTATGGCCAGTTGAATATTCAGAATAGTCACTATGGAATTTAATATAATATATAGCCCGTATAAATAGCCATTTTGCAAACGACCTCTGTTTTTGATAAAACCACCTTGGCTGGATCCGGATTGTCAAATTATTGCAGGATTCCAATTTTCATAATTTTTGGAATTAATATGTGAGCGTGATAAAAGAAATTGTGTTTTGTCAATTTCAGTCAATTTGTATCGACTAGAAAATGACCATTTTTCAAACGGTCTCCAAATTCGACGAAATTAATTTTGTTAGGACAGTATCGTCAAAACATAGCTAGATTTATTTTTCTGGAGTTTTTGGAGTCAGTATGTGGCCCCGGTAAATTGAAACGTACATTCAAATTTAAAATTAAATGTTTTATATTTTAATTTGAAGAATAACCGACTAAAACAGTCGAATGTGCTGATGAGACCTAGTCCATTGTGTCTGAAGTAGGGGTAATTAGCTAGCGGCGACAGTCGTTAGGCCTCGTTTGGATTCCGGACCAATAAACAAGTGATTTGTAAATTTAAAATTTTATTTAATAATATATATATATATATATATATTAAAATATTCATTCAAAACCCTGATTTCATTTTGAGCATCTGCCGCAAAGCCCTTTCAATGGCTAAAACGATCCCAAACTTCAACCTTATTTTCTTTAAATCAAAACAATAAAATCGTAAACTCCTAGAGAACTAATTGAAGACCTAAGTGAGGTCATTGATTCTATACGGTGATGATCGAGGATAGGGTTTTCTAGTGATCGGAATTTGACCAGGAAGGGAGTGAGTTTAGTGCGGATTTCGAAGCAGGGGAGGGGTGCGAGTTAGGCACGCTTTCCGACGGTGGTAGCTTATGGTCGGGGCAACGAAGTGTGGTGTTCTAATCGTTGGCAAAGGGACTCAAGTGGTGTGCGATTTGGAGAGGTAGACTACGGGTTTGGGTTCGAATACTTGGTATCGCAAGGAAGAAGACGGAAGAGAAGTAAACGACGGATTTTCTTTTCTGATTAAATGTAATTAAGTTTTTAATTATTAATTAGTTAATTAATTAAATTATCAAATGCATTAATGACCATATCTTTTGCAAACAGAGTCGGAATCGAACGATTCAAGGACCGTTGGAATCCTCTTGTCGAGTACTACATTTCAGAACTAATTGGAGAATTTTTGGAGCCTTCTACAATTTTAGAAGAAATAAAAATCGATGTGAGATTTCTGAATCCAAATTAAATAAATAAATAAATAGTATATGAGGTTGCAGACAGAGTTTAGAAACCATCGAAACCTGTCGTCCACAGACCATGGACGACTTGATTGTACTGTAGTGAATTTGATTGTGATCGTGGTTATTTGATTTTGGTTGAAAGGAAATCGATCATGTTTGTGGAAAATTCATTGTATAGTAGAAAAAAATTGTATTAGGAAAATATGACCTTTGTATAGCCGCGAGGCCTATATTAGCACAAGGAGCCATACTAGGGATGGTGTCGTTTTTAGTTACCCTGCTGTTATGCTGCCGAAATTTTCTGAAATATTTATGTGTTGTGAAATATTCATGTTTTGATATAAAATATTTTGTAAAATAAAAATTAGATTTTTATTTTATATATAAAATTAAAAATAATCATCATATAGAATGAAAATGTTTGTATATTGAAATTTACATTTTTAATGTTAATGAACCATTAAAAATGAACAATGCTAAATAAAAATGTTTATGTATTGAAATTAACATTTTAAATGTGAATGAACAGTTTAAAAAGATTATTGTAAAATAAAAATAATTTACATTGGAATTTATCTATATATGTATATATATATATATTTATATTTATGTAAATGAAAGATTAAAAATATTTACTTATTTTAAATGAGAATTAACTCGGTCTTTTCAAACAATTCGCAAATATATATAATTCAAATCAATTCTTTTCATTCCACGTCATTTATAATATTTTATAACGATTTATCGCTATTTTTATTTATATAAAAATAGCCATTTTTAATTAAACGACGCTTCGGGTCATTACGCGGCCCCGACGCTGTTTTCATCAAAATTTACTTTACACATTTCTCAAAATCTAATCGTTGGATCTTAGCAAATTTTATATTGTTGGAAAGATCTTTCCAAAGCGAACCCAACGGTTCCAGTTTTGGGAAAATCCAACGGTCGAATCTCTCGGTATAATAGTTTGAAGTTACGGTTCCAAATCGCGAACTACAGCAGCGCGATTCGTTTTATTTTAATTTATATTTTTATATATAATTCATTCGCTCGATGATTTCAAATTATTTATTCTTTAAATAATTTTCTACACTTTATACACATGTTAAAAAGAACATTTTATCTAACGAAAATATATTTTCACACATGGCTCTTTTCTAACTTTGCTAATATGTCAACAATCAATGTTTTTGATTTAACAAAAACATATTTACCAAATGATGATTTTTCTTCTTACATTAAAATGTAAATTTTAATGTTAACATATTTTACAAACTTGAATCTTTTCCCTATGAAACATCTTTACATTAATAATGTTAATTTTTAATGTTAACATATTTTTCAAACTTGAATCCTTTTTAAATAATTCATCTTACATATGTAAATTTTTATGTCAACTCATTTTATCAAACAAAGGATCTTGTCTAATGATTCATTTATAATAAAATGTAAATTCTATGTTAACTCATTTTATTAAACAATGGATCTTTTCATTAAATCATTTAATTAAAAATGTGAACTCTAATGTTAAATCATTTTGTTACACAATGGATCTTTTCATTAAATCATTTACATTAAAATGTGAATTCTGTTGTTAAATCATTTTGTTAAACAATGAATCTTTTCATTGAATCATTTATCATATTGCACATTTACAATAAAAATGTAATCTTTTTATTGTTAACTTCTTTACATTAAACAAATGTTGCATAAGTATATAATCTTTTTGTTTTGCATATAAAAGTAATCTCTTTGCATTGTATAAAAATGTAATCTTTTTACATTACATGAGAATGTAATCTTTTCCCATATTACAAAAAAATGTAATCTTTTCTATTGCGCAAAAAAAATGTAATCTTTTCTATTGTACAAAGATTGTAATCATTTTTATGTTACATAGAAAATGAAATCTTTTCATTCATTCTTTATTACATATTAAAAATGTAATCTTTTTATATTGCACAAAAATTGTAATCATTTCTATGTTACATAGAAAATGAAATCTTTTCCTTCATTCTTTATTACATAATAGAAATGTAATCTTTTTATATTGCACAAAAATTATAATCATTTCTATGTTACATAGAAAATGAAATCTTTTCGTTCATTCTTTATTACATAATAAAAATGTAATCTTTTTATATTGCGTAAAAATTGTAATCATTTCTATGTTACATAGAAAATGAAATCTTTTCATTCATTCCTTATTACATAATAAAAATGTAATATTTTTATATATTCTCTATTTACAATAAAAGAGTGACCTTTTTATTGAACTCATCTTTACATTAAAAATGTGAATTTCTATGTACGAACAAATTCCATTTCAAGTAATGATCATTTCTCATATACAATAAAATATGCATTTTTATTGTTAATAAATTTTCATTTCAAGTAAATAAATAATTTTAATCTTTCATTTACATAAAAAAAATACATAACTTTCAATGTAAAACATTTTTTTATTTTACAATGATATTTTTAAACTGTTCATTCACATTTAAAATGTTTTTTTTTTTTGCATAGCAAGCGGGGTTAAATGGCCCCTGCCATATTTATTATACACCAAATAAACCACAGGTATGAAAGTTAACTAATACAATTTGTAATAGAAAGGATCAACACATGTTTAGGAGTAGCAACTCCATTAAACACCCTGTTGTTCCTCTCCCTCCACAAAAAATAAATAGTCTTCTTTAAAACTTTCAAAAGCAAAACACCGTTAATGCTCTTCCACCTTGTAGCTTTGAAAATAACGAACCACTCTTCTGAAGAAACCAACGCCGGAACATGCAGACCAAAATGATCACGTACGTGCTTCTAAACATAGTGACAGTATTCACATTCAAAATATAAGTGTGGGATTGTTTCAGATGGCAGGCTACAAAAGACGCAAGCATCATCATGTATTATTCCAAAGTCCATTAGTGTTTTCCTTGTGTGAATGGCGCTATTCAGTACTCTCCACAAAAATATATTTTCCTTAGGTACCGAGCTACTGGACCAAATTCTTGAATGCCACGGGAAGTGGGACGCAGCCACACATTGATTCAAAGCCTTATACACCCACTTAATTGAGTGAGTTTTATCATTCCATATAGCATGGCGAGTACTAGGAGGAAGAGGAGTGGTACGTAAGAAGTTCCAAATATCATTAGTTATATGCGAACTGGAACGAGGGAGATTGAGAGAATTACCGACACAAATACTACCTGGAGAGGCTTCCTCACTTGTGCCAGATAAAACTCTACCGTTGTAATCTATCATATTAGCCAAGATAATACCTTTTGCCGCCCAAGGATCATACCAGAAAGAGATTCGTTGCATGAATTTGAGTCCATATTGCATCAAGGGGAGAAAGCTACCCCTGTGTCTAAGTATATTCCTCCACGTCTAGCTGCAATCATTAGGCACATCCATAGTCCAGAAAAACTTTTCTTTGATTAGGTAGAGATTGCACCAGTCAGCCCAAATATTGCCTTCACCATTACAAAGCTTGTCAACTCTAGCAGAAAGGGCTGAGCTGTTCCACATATGCTGGTTCAACACTCCAAGTCCTTCATTAACATAGGACGAACACACTCGTTTGAAAGTTACAGAAACAAGCTTCTTAGAAAATGGATTACCGTGCCAAAGAAAGTGGTTCAAAGCAGGGTTTATCATGTCAATAACCTTAATTGGTAAAGTAAAGATCCTTGCAGAGTAAATACTCATCGCAAAGGCAGTGGATAAATATTTCAGAAAATGATAAATATTTCACATTCAAAATGTTAATTTCAATATATAAACATTTTTATTTAGCATTGCTCATTTTTAATGGTTCATTAACATTAAAAATTTAAATTTCAATATACAAACATTTTCATTCTATATGATGATTATTTTTAATTTTATATATACAATAAAAATATAATTTTTATTGTTCAAATAATTTTATATCATAACATGAATATTTCACAACACATAAATATTTCAGAAAATTTCGGCAGCATAACGGCAGGGTAATTAAAAACCGGCACCGATCCTAGTACGACTCCTCGCGCTAATATAGGCCTCGCGGCTATACAAGGGTCATATTTTCCTAATACAATTTTTTTCTATTGTACAATGAATTTTCCACAAACACAATCGATATCGTTTCAACCAAAATCAAATAACCACAATCACAATCAAATTCACCACAATACAATCAAGTTGTCTATGGTCTGTGGACGACGGGTGTCGGGAGTTTCTAAACTCCGTCCGCAACCTAATATAATTTTTATTTATTTAATTTGGATTCATAAATCTCACATCGCCGATTGATATCGTTTCAACCAAAATCAAATAACCACAGTCACAATCAAATTCACCACAATACAATCAAGTTGTCTATGGTCTGTGGACGACGGGTATCGGGAGTTTCTAAACTCCGTCCGCAACCTAATAAAAAATTTATTTATTTAATTTGGATTCATAAATCTCACATCGCTTTTTATTTCTTTTAAAATTGTAGAAGGCTCCAAAAATTTCTCTGGTCAGTTCTGAAATGTAGTACTTGACAAGAGGATTCAAATGGTCCTTGAATCGTTCGTTTCCGACTCTGTTTGCAAAAGATATGGTCGTTAATGCATTTGATAATTTAATTAATTAATAATTAAAAACTAAATTACATTTAATCAGAAAAGAAAATCCGTCGTTTACTTCTCTTTCGTCTTCTTCCTCGCGATACCAGGTATTTGAACCCAAACCCGTAGTCTACCTCTCCAAATCGCACACCACCTGAGTCCCTTTGCCAACGATCAGAACACCACACTTCGTCGCCCTCGGAAAGCACGCCTAACTCGCACCCATCCCCCGCTTCGAAATCCGAACCAAACTTACGCCCTTCCTGGTCAAATTCCGATCACCAGAAAACCCTATCCTCGATCATCACCGTATAGAATCAATGGCCTCACTTAGGTCTTCAATTAGTTCTCTAGGAGTTTACGATTTTATTATTTTGATTTTGTGAAAATAAGGTGGAAGTTTGGGATCGTTTCAGCCAATGAAAGGGATTGGCGGCGGCTGCTCAAAATGAAATTTGGGTTTCGAATGAATATTTTAATATATATATATTATTAAATAAAATTTTAAATTTACCAATCACTTGTTTATTGGTCCAAAATCCAAACGAGGCCTTAGCTAATTACCCCTATTTTGGACACAATGGACTAGGTCTCATCATCCCATTGGATTATTTCAGTTAGTTATTCTTCAAATTAAAATATAAAACATAAAATTTTAAATTTGAACGTACATTTCAATTTACCGAGGCCACATACTGACTCCAAGAATTCCCAAAAAATAAATCTAGCTATGTTTTAATGATTCGGTCCTGATCAAATTAATTTCGTCGAATTTGAAGACCGTTTAAAAAATGGCCATTTTCTGGTCGATCCAAATTGATTGAAATTGACAAAACACAATTTCTTTTGCCACGCTCACATATTAATTCCAAAAATTATGAAAATTGGAATCCTGCAATAATTTGACATTCCGGATCCAACCAGGTGGTTTTGTCGAAAACGGAGGTCGTTTGCGAAATGGCAATTTATACGCGTTGTATATTATTTTAAATTCCATAGCGACTATTCTGAATATTCAACTGGCCATAACCTTTTATTCCCACTATGAAATTTCAATTTTTTGGATTCGTTGGAAGGATATTTTTAAATAGCTTTAAATATTTTATGTTTCACTAAAATCCGATTTATTTTGAATCCTATACATTCAGTCAAAGTTCAAATTCAAATTTTCAAACTACCACGCTATTTCTAACTCCTTTTATAATTAAAATAAATATATTCGTTCTAACTTCGATTTAAACAAATTTTTAATCGTTATTAGTTAAAAAAAAATTATTTTAACTATTTAAAATTAAATAGAATAGCCAAAATAATATTTTTTTTTTAATTGGCTCTGATTTTATGGGTTGTTACAATCTCCCCCACTTAAGAACTTTTCGTCCTCGAAAAGGAAACAACATTAAAGTAGGAAACAAAACAAAAAATGTAAAATATTGTAAATATACCTTGCACCAGAGCTAATCAGAGATATCCACTCTACACTGGGGATAAGCCTGTTTGATGTTATCCTCGGTCTCAAATGTACAGTCTCTAGGATCTCCGCTCCACTGCACTTTGACTAGATGAATTCTTTTGTTCCTCAGAACTCGGGTTTCTTTGCCAATGATCTTTACCGGCTCCCTTCTTACTGCTAAGCTCGGGGTAATCTCCAAATCTTGTTGTGCAGCTTCCTCTACAATCAAGTCTGGATCATGCACATGCTTCTGAAGTTGAGACACGTGGAATACATCATGTACCCTTCGCAACCAGTCAGGCAACTGAACCCTGTAAGCAGGAGTTCCAATCCTTTCGAGAATAGGAAATGGACCAATGAATCTAGGAGCCAACTTCTCGATCTTCCCAAAACGAACTACTCTCTCAATGGGGAAACCCTCAAGTACACATAATCGCCAACAACAAATTCCAAATCACTTCTTCTTGAATCTGCATAGCTCTTCTGTCGACTTTGAGCTGTTGGTAATCGTTTCTTAATAAAATATACTTTGTCTGAAGCTTAGCGAAACATGTCGGGACCCAATACTAGTCTATTGTCTGGTTCTACCCAACATGCGGGAGATCTACATGGTCTTACATGCAATGCTTCGAATAGTGACATTTGCAAGCTTGCCTAGTAATTGTTATTATAGGAGAACTCAACCAAATGCAAGTGATCTTCCTATGATCTGCCAAAATCAAGAATGCATGCCCGCAACAAGTCTTCCAATATACGGTTCACACTCTTAGTCTGGCCATCTGTTTGAGGATGATAAGCGATGGTCAAGTTTAACTTTGTCCCCGGCTCTTCTTGGAATGCTTCCCAGAATTTACTAGCGAATATCGGATCACGATCACTAATAATGCTACTGGGAACTCCATGTAGTCAGACAATTTCTTTGAAATAATTTTTCGCCAAACTTTGAGCTATTCTAGTTGATCTAACAGGAATAAAATGGGCAGACTTAGTGAAATGGTCTACGATCACCCAAATACTATCATTGCCTTTCCTGGTTCGGGGCAAGCCATCAATAAAATCCATGGAGATTTGATCTCATTTCCAACTTGGAGCCTCTAGTGGTTGTAACAATCCGGCAGGTTTTTGTTGATCGCTCTTGGAATAAAATTGGCAGTTAATTCTCATTTCAAATAATTCATCGATGATTATAAGTCGAAGGCTTGAAGACAGTGGATTGAAGACTGGCAATCTTCACATGAATGGATGACTATTGATGCCCTGGATTGGTTAGCTCCTAGGAAGGGGTTATAGTGGTAGTTGTCTGGACGTACTTGTTGATTGTCCGGATATGCGAGAGCCTCTCTTCTGTATTGCACATATGGAACGAGGAATAAGGTGTCTCCGGTTTCGTTCAGACCCAGAATGGACTTCTAAATGGATGTATGTTTGACATTTGATTTTATTCTGTGTTAATCGATTTCTATTAATTACATATCTGCTTGGTGGTGGAAAATTTATTCTCTTGCTAAACACCCTTCTCTGAGATGTACGAACTCAGAGGTTATATATTAGTAGACATCAATCGCATGACATGAATTGTCAGTGTGGCCTGCCAAGATGCAAATGATTAAGGCTTATTGTTGAAAAGCAGAGCCTTGTGGTAGATGATCAAAGCACAACTTTAAATTAGCATAGCTTTGTGTATAGCATTACTTCGCGAGCCTCGCACCCCGGTATGAACCAGAAACGGGAGAGGACTGCAAGGAGGACATATGTTTCTTTCTAGCTAGAAGTGGTGTCATGGTATGGAGCCCATAAATTTTTACTTATGTGGATGATGGAATGAGGCGCCTCGGATTTGAGTCCCTAGTGGCTCTATATTTACGCCCCATAGGGCGGGGAAACGTATTGTTCAGGCATTATTAATCCACTAAAGTATTTGTGGACCGACTCTGAAGATCTAAGGTGCAGTTGCGGCTAATTCTAAGACTCAGGCTAGAGAGTCTCAAATTCGGTAAGGACGATCCCTTGCCTTGGTTCATGATGGAAATCCAACTTCCAATACAATACATGCAGTTTTTATTGTATAACTAGTATAGCGACATAGTATATGGTAGCTATGCCATTTATGATTTATATATTATGATTGAAATGTTTTTGAAACATATATACACTAATAATAATATCAAATCTGTTTTATCGTATCAAGCATTTTTGACCATTTTAAGGTAAAACTTTATCCTCCGGTTTGCGTTGCATTGTGTGATGGGACTTGAGTCTTATAATGGTTTCATTTTTCTAAAAACATTGCGTTGTTTAACGATTTACTTTATTTATGCACTGGCAATCCAATGGAATAAACCCGTTCCGCGTTAACGGCGTGGTCCTTTGATTAGCCTTATTATTAAATAGGTTAAATAAGATTTCTCATACCAGTCCCATGACTGACTCGTAGTTTATTTCATTTTTCAAACTCGGGTTCCCTCTTTTAACACGGGAAGCCTTGTATTCAGGTTTAAGCAGACTCATTCTGGATAGCTATGGAGCTGAAGATGGATCCTATCATTTCTATTTTGTTGTTCAGACTTCATTTAGTATATTATGTTTGATTCCACTGCAAACATTTTATATTAAGATGAAACTGTATTATGTATTAAGTATGATCCTATTATGCTATGTAACTCTGATGATATTTATTTCTAGTGTAATTTTATGTACATTATCTGCTGTAATTCTATATTTCTGTTCTGCTGTTATTGTTTATGTGTTATATTCCAATGATTATCCTTGCTTTCATACTACGGGAGTTTGGAGTTATCACAGAAATTTAGCCAAACGTGGTACTGACGCATGTCTAAAACTCCCTAAGTACTAAATATATACTTGTTTCAACCCCCAGTGAAAATACTTAAAATCTTTAAAATAGATATTGGAAGTTCCAACTGATGCCAATTGTTAAAACTACTCATGAATCGCATATACATAATGGTTACGCCTGGATCTCCCAAGTAGCATCCGTACCCGTAGGAAGTCGCTTCCCTGCAAATTTCATCATGAGAAAATCAACAGAAGGCATCTAAAAGAAATCAGAAAACCTGAGATACTCACAGAGCGTAGTCGTGTTCGGCAATCATTGCCACTTACGCTCTTATATCTCAAGTTGGACCGCAAATGCACAATGGTTTCGCCTGGATCTCCCAGGAAACATCCGGACCCATAGGCACTCCCAGCCCTGTGGATTTCGCCATCACCACCCGACCATAAATCGCAGCAAACACAATGGTTCCGCCTGGATCCCCCAGGAAACATCCGTCGCCATAGGCGCTCCTAGCTGTGCGAATTTCATTATGCAGCTGAGTTCGAAGGAAACATTAAAGTTTTACATCCGGACAACCCAATCATCACATGAAATACCTACAAGATAGGTTCGCTAGTCGCAAGAAGGTACTTCCCGTTTCTTAATTTGAAACATAGGATACTATATACATAGTACTTCATTTCATGTTTCGATATATTGCACTTATACAAATGTCCATTTACATAAGATTTCCAAATCACATTTTCAAGTACGTCGTTCTCAATATAAATCCATTATATAAGATTATCAGTTTCACGATAATTATATTCCAAATCAATAATTTTTGAATTTTATAATTATATAATTCATATATAAGTTCTAAAATTCATATCGAAATATTCACATATCGATAATCTTCAAAATTTCTAATTTCAAGATCAATTAAATTGATTTCAAACAATTCGAGTATTCAATATCATTCAAAATTTTCATTTTCATTTTCATTTATAACTCGATTTAAGCATTCAATATCATTCAAACTTTTAATTCCATGTTCACAAATTGGATTTATTATCAATTTATATGCTCAATTTGGGTTTCACATAACAATTATCGATATTCCATGGAGTCTTTACATTCAATCATTTTGGACCTTAATTTGTTCAGACTGGATATATACTTTTATCAAAATAACTAAGTTTCATAAAATAATCTTGGAAAAATAATAGCATAATGAAAGTTTACTTAAATAAATAAATAGATTTTGAAAATGGGTTTGAAATAAAGAGATACGCTTTGTAAAATAACTAGCTTGATGTAAAATAGATTTAAATGAATAGATAGTTTTTGAAAATAAGTTAAATGGGTATATAGGTTTTGCAAATGGTTTGAAATAAATAAATAAATAAATAGGTTTTGGAAAAGTATGTTTGAAAACAAAGATAGCTAGGCTTGTAACCAATTATTTTAAATAACATAAATATTCTAATACCATAATTTCAAATAAATTAGTTTTATAACGAATACTGCTTTTAAAAATAATCCAATCCGAATAAATTATCCAAAATTTCAATTTTCTTAACCATTGTCGGTTCCAATTTCGAGATTAAACTTTATTTAACCTTAAAAATTCAATTCATTTACATTTCAAGTCAGACCCAATATTCAATTTGCCCCTTTGCTCGAGCTTCCATTTTCATTTTCGTTTTCAATCAAGTTCAAAACCCAAATCTCAATTTCAACTATACTCCAAATTGAATTGGTTATTCAAATTTTCTTTCAAATTTTTTTGAGATTATAAAATATAACTCAAAATTCAAATATTGCTTAAAATATTCAAATTTATTCAATAAGCCGAAAAATCGACTTCTACTCAATTTATTTGAGGTTTAAATTCGGTAGTTTTCTTCAAGATATTCATTCGAGGTATACATGTTATATTATTCTAATACAATAGGATGTATATCGTTCAAGTCCTATTTGAGATTCAATTCGGTTTTTTTTTCAAATATATACATTCATATTTACATATCAAATCAGGTTTCCCAATCAAATTTCGTTTGAACAAAGCTACCACAGTGGTCTCCCCCACTTTGAGACTCGAAAATAAATTCCAATAACAAAAAAAAATTATAATTGAAATTATTTCCAAGCGATAAGAGTGGGTTCTCCATTCATACTTTCCTTTTTGAAACTATTTCAGAAAGTTACTTCAACATTTTCGAAAATACTAGTATATACCACTATTTTTTTTCAAACCTTTAGAAATTGATATCAAATTTTTTGAAATCAAATTCTCAGGTTTAGTCACGCGATCTTTGTTACGACTTCCTTCATCTAATTCCATAATTTATCTTTAATTGGAATACCTATTTCTTATTTCATTTCAACGGTTTTAACATTCTTCAAATTATTCGTCCATTCATCATATATACCTTACTAGTTAGTGCTTCCTAATTTCAACAACCGTTTGTTCTCGTTACAAGTATTTCTTAAATATTTGGTTCGTATTCAATATTATTTATTCCCTTAACTTAATTGAGAATCTTGACAGTCGTGACTCAACGATGGATTTCGAATGGGAACAAGATTGGACAATTTCAAAAATTCAAGCATGAATGGTTCGAATTCGATAAGCGAAAGATGACGTCAGATCGAGGGAAAATAAACACAACAAGCAAAGAACAAAAAAATTATTTCCAAACACTCAATCAAGTTCAATTTTATTCCAATTTGATTTCAAATTTTATTCAAATTCATTTGCAATTTCCGTCCACAACAATGAATACATCACTTTATTTAAATCCCACTTATTTACTCAAGTTCGCATTACCTTATCAAAACATTTTATTAGAATTATTCAATCTTATCTCAATGATCTCCAGTTTTATCTTAATTCAATTTCAAGTTCAATTCAAACTCTACTTATTTATTTCGCTTATCCATTCTATTTCGTAATATTTTATTCAAATATTTCTGTTAGTGTTTATCCAAACAATTCCAATTACTTATCTAAATGATTTCAAGTATTTCTCGACGTTTAAATCGAAACCATACAGTCATCCTATTTTCAAAACTTGAAAATAAATATCTGATGATGTCGCGATCATCCCAGAATTATTTTCAAGCGACTAGAATGTGATTCTATATCTGTCTAGTACATATTGGATTTCGTATATACGTTAGCTAGGCGTAAATTCAAAATCCGTATATACCCGACAGTTCAACTTCGACGTCAATAAATACTCAAAACTCATATTATAAATTATATTTCAAAACATTTATGCTTTCAAAACAATTTATTAAATTTCAAAATAATTTTTATTTTTCAAAATGCGCTCTTTCAATAGTAATTCTTGTGCTAATTCCACTCATTCTAGAGTACTGCTACTCTGTCTCTAATGAATTTTTAAACACGATAAGTTACGCTTTGTCGAACCAAAGCTCTGATACCAACTGTAACGACCTGCCCCTATTGACCGCTCCAAGTCGGTATTTAAACCAACTTAGAACGCTCAAAACGACCGCTCGTTATTTTAGTTACAGGTCTAAACAGAATAAATACAAAAATCACAGACACAGAAGACAACATTATCTCACAAAAAAATTTTATATACAAAAAATTATCGAGTTTTACTAAATATTTATATACAGCGGAAAATTTAAAATACACAGTACATGATTTTTAATAAATAAAAGTTTACAGTTTTGACGAGCCTTGCACGTGCGAGCGTCTTCACGTCCCTCACCCATTTTGCAAGCTGATTATCATTGAATCTGGAACACTTAGGACCTGACCCAAGCATTCCACGCAAGACATAAAACACTTGAGTCAGGATTATCTTTTTATTCAAGTAAATCAAATCAAATGAAATACTCAAGATATAAGAGTCGGAATTTAAATGATTATATGTAGATAATAGATTCTAAGCATATGTTCAAAATTTTACAAGTACCCATATTCAATATCAATAGGTTCTTAAAGTAATCACATAGTAAATGTTCAAAGGAAAATGAGAATTCCTTCTTAAAATCAACACGGGTTTCAGTTCAACACGGTTCTAGTTCAACTCAGCAAGGGAGCATGTAACACAGGACCAAAAGTGAGACGACCCAAACTCCCCCTTATGGGAAAGCTCGGGTTGAGTTGAGAACATGACAAATTAGAATGCAAATAGAAAAACATTTCATTGTTGTTACCACAATTTACATCAGAGTACAAGAACATAACAGAGTATGAAAAAATAATATACATCAAAAAAATACCGGAGATTAAATACATTACATAGCAGCGGAAAAATAATACATAACACAACTAAAAGAGATACACGGATACAAAGCTTTTCGAATATAGCTCCAGCTGTAAACCAGGATCTTGTGAATATAATATATGCAAAACCAAAACAACAAGATACCCGTGTGGAAAATATGGGCACCCAGAGTTTAGGTTAAAACAATAAACTCCAGGTCAGTCATGGGACTGGTGTGAGAACTAAAACAGTTATTTAAAACTTTATGTTGAAGTTAGCTATATCAAGGGACCACGCCGTATAACACGGAACAGGCTTACCCCCATGAATACAGTGCATAAAAATAAACAGCGCAATGCTTTTTGAAAAATGAAGTTATTATAAGACTTAGGTCCCATCACACAATACAACGCAAGCCGGAGGATAGAGTTTTCCCCAATAATAGCCAAACATGCTTGGTACGATTTAAAAAAAATCATTTGATACTATTATAAGTGCATAGTGTTAAAAACAACTTCAAATATAAATGTATCAATCTTAGACGACACGGGTGCCATATATCATGTTGCCATACTAGTTCTACAATTAAAATCGCACGATGTCATATTGGAAGTTGGATTTCCATCATGAACCAAGGCAAGGGATCGTCCTTACCGAACTCGAGACAATCTAGCCTACCACGTCTCAGGTTATAGCTGCAACTACACCTTGGATCTTCAGGGCCGGTCCACTCTTATGCTTTCATTGTTAAACGGTATGTTTCCCTGCCCTATGAGGCGTAATGGTCAGTATGTCGACCATATCATCCATTGGCCCCGTAGTGACCGATATATCCGAGGCGTGTCACTATCTATTAAACAATATGCAACATCCACATGAGTAAAATTTCTAGGCTCCATACCATGACACCACTCCTAGCTAGAAAGAAACGCATGTTCTCCCTGCAGTCCTCTCACGTTTCTGGTTCATACCGGGGTGTGAGGCTCGCGAATTAACGCTATACACAAAGCTATGCTATTTAAAGCTGTGCTTTGATCATCAACCACAAGACTCGGCTTTTCAACAGAAGCCTCAATCACTTGCATCTCAGCATGCCACACTGACAATTCACGCCATGCAACTGATGTCTATCGATATATAACCTCTAAGCTCGTATGTCTCAGAGAAGGGTGTTAAGCAAGAGAATAAATTCTCTGCCACCAAACAGATATATATTTAATATAAATCAATCAACATAGAATAAAATCCAATGTCAGACACACATCCATTTACAAGTCCGTTCTGGGTCTGAACGAAACCGGAGTCACCTTATTCCTCGTCCGATATGGCTAACACAGGAGAGAGGTCCTCGCATATCCAGTTGATCTCCAAGTTCGTCTGGACTGTCACTACTTTTTACTTTGTCTTGGGTGTACACCCCAATCAAGACATCAGTAATCATCCAAACGATGTGAAGAACTCTGGTCTTCTACCACCATCTTCATCGTCGAATCAGTTATTCAGAATGGGTTAAACCCGGTCTTTCCGAATAACTCGCGTATTTATAATCAATAATCAAGTGCTATAAAAACACATCATACGCCTTATTCCAATTTAGAATATCCTTTTATTCAAATATTCACATCATTAGAGAAAGGTTCCTATTAATTTTATGAAAGATAAATTCTTTAAATTATTCTTTAATCTTCCTTTGGATATCAGTTCTAAACCAAATTAAGGTTTATCAACTAGTCGGGATTATCGAGCCTTACCGAAGTAATCATTTATTTATTAATCATAATCCCAACCTATTCATCCCATGGAGCAAAATTAGTAATACCCCATATTTTAACACCATGGTATTATCGGTAAAATCAATTACCATTTCCCGTTCAAATCCAATTAAAGATTTAACTATCACCTGGAGTAAAAATGGTGGTATTCCACTCTCGATCATTTCGCAAATTTGGTAATTTAAATTATCACCTTCACATTTCAATCTAATTAAAGATTCATTAAAACTCCACTTTGTTTTAATCTTCCAACAATCACTATCAATGATTATTTAACTATGGGAAATCAAACATGAAGCATTGACAATGTACAACGTACCATTGATTTCTGCCGATATATAACCTCTATGCTCGTACGTCTCAGAGAAGGGTGTTAAGCAAGAGAATAAATTCTCCGCCACTAAACAAATATATATTTAGCAGAGATCAACAATACGGTTCGAAATACAATATTAGACATGTTATCCTATTTTTAACTGGGTTAAAGAACCAATGTTGTTTAAAACACAGTTCACAATAAACCCAAAATCACATTCTATTAACCATGGAATCTTCATGAAAAACAGATCAATATATAATCGATATCAATTTCCGTATCCGAATAATAATATAAATGAAATAACGACAAAGCCTTTTAAATTCCATATATATTAACAGTCTTCCTCCACAGAAGCCCACTTCGATTATTACCAAGTCGAATTTCATTCGATTCCAATTTAATATATTAAAGTGGAAAACTTTACTTTCGAAAATTTTAATTAAATCTTAATAAAAGATTCATATATTCCAAATCACATTTTACGGTAAATCGGTTTAAGGAACGAATGTCGTTAAAAACACAGTTCACAATAAACCCAATTCACATTCCATTTTATTCTAATTACTAAATATAACCGGAAACTCTAATAATCTTAATTAAAAGATTTATTCTTTTCACATGGGGTTTAAGAACAGTGGTACTGAAGACACCATTCACGACAAACCTTAAATCCACTTTGATATTAAATATAAGGCTCTAAACAGAAATTATATCGGCTTACATTCGATATCAAATTCTCAAACCAACACATATCGTATGGGGATATATATCCATCTTCCAAATTCCTCCACAACATCCGTATAGTCACGGAATCCAATATCGATATCTCGCGAAGGTGATTTCTATTCAAATCCATTCCAATTCATATAATGGAAATTTCTGGTTTTATTAAAACCCTTTATAAATCCAATTTATTTATTTAAAAATTACTGGATTTCAAATCTAGTTAATAACAAGTTCATTTTGATAAAAATACATTTTTATCTTTACAAACATGGAATTTTTCATCCAAATTCTTCCTAAATCATTTATTATGATCTTACACAAATTATTGGTTTTAATAATTTTATCAAGGCCCGTACAGTCGGTTTCCAATAACGACCACCGAACTGCATCCATAGCGACCTTTTCCAAATTTAATTTGGACATAACTCCAAATCCAACCGTTAGATTACAAATCACTTATATTCATTAGAAAACTCTTTCCGATATGAACCCAACGGTTCTGGTTTTAGGAGAATCCGACCGTCAGATTTCCCGTAATGTCAATTCGAAGTTAATGATCGGGTAAGGTCGCGACGCGGCGCATTCTATTCGAGCCATTAAGATACTTATATATATATATATAATATTTATAATATATATTTCGTTCTAAATGTATTTTATAAATTCGTTTCAAAAACTATTTCCATTTTATTTCAATTTTAAATCAAAATTGAATATTCCTTATCATTATAATATTTAAATGATAATATTTTCAAAATATCAGATTTTGAAATAATTTACTTTCCGATATTCATTATAAAAATGAATAAAATAGATATAAATATCGTTCGCATTAAAATGGCGCAAATCTAATCAACACGGCTTCACATACTTCAATATTTTCGTGTCCATACAAAATCGGACATCAAATTCACATTTTAATCCTTTACAGAATATTATTTTAAAATATTTATTATTTTAAAATATTCGTTATTTTAAAATTCGTTCTTTCTGAATTGGAATTAGACACAGTCAATTACCATATAATGTTATTTATATGGATTTCATACGCAAATGTACACTAGAATAATGATACACAATCAACCCTCATCCAAAGTGCATTACACAACTTCAAACGCATTAAATATAAATAATTAATGCTTACAACACTCTGTCAGTAAATCGATTGACATACAACCAAACAATTAGGATTACTGTGCGCCAAATAGCATCCCAATACCCGTGTGGGGTTTCAACCAACAAATACTGAATATTATTTATGCAGTTGGGCGATGTGTAAAATTTATCATCCCAATCAATGTCAATTAAATGGGTGTACATAAACAAAACGTCCAATTTGTGAATGAATATTTATTTTTATTTCAGGAGAATTTTATGTTGTTCATATATAAGTTAAAAATTATATTTTTAATGATAAAATATTTATTTCAACGCATGACTATTTTATATAGTTCATACATTCAATAAAAATGATATTTTTATTGTTTAAATATTTTATTCACAATCAATTCACAATCAGTTTTACAACCACAATCCAAATTTTCCCAATACAATCCAAACAAACAACCATGGTTTGTACAATAAATAGTGTCGGGGGCTTCTAAACCCCGTCTACATCCTAGTATGTATTTAACTGTAAAATAATTAGAGTGAGAAGGAGTTCTCACATTGGGATTCACTCCGTCAGTCTTTATTTGAAGATTGTATTTTTCACTGAATTAAATGCTCGTTTAATTTTCGTTGACAATCCATTTTTCTCTGTTTCCATTCCGGTTAGTTCCATTGCATAGAGTTTTTTGTTGCGAATCCAATGCAACTGAAATCACTGCATTTGGACATCGTATGTAAAAGTTATAGCGTTTTATACACTTTATTAAAAAAATTGAAATAATAAATTAATTAATTAATTTACATTCCTCTTCCTCCTAAAACATCGTATATCATTCCCAGGTAACCCAAACCCATTCGAAGCCCTAGCTGCTGATCAGACTTCTCCACCTCGAAGAGGACTGCGCCGCCTTCCAAACCATGCCACCACCTAAAGCTCGTCGTCCCCTGGAGCACCAAGATCACCCATAAACGGCGCCAATTCCTCGACAAATTCCGACTAACATAAGGGCCCAATGATGATCACAACCGTATAATCCTGAAGCTTGTGGAATCTCTACAAAGTTGATTTTATGAGTTGGGATTGAAATCACATAGATTGAGGGAGATTAAAGAAAAAGAATCACAAGTTTTTGGCACTAGATTTCGGTGGAGGAGTTAAGCGGTTATGGGGTTAGAGTTTCTCGAAAATTGGGATATTTATAACCTTTTAAATATTAATAATTTATTCTATTTTTGCCAAATATTGAAGCTTTCATGTTCGAATCCAAACGAATCCCAATTACTGTCTCCCCTAGCCAAATACCCCCATTCCGGACACAACGAAATATGTTTCGCAAGCCAATTCAACGGTTTCGATCAATTTTCATCAAAATTAAAATATAAATCAATGTATATTGAATTTAAATGTACATTTTCGTTTACCAAGGCCACATATTGACTCCAAAAATTATAAAAAAAATAAAACTGGCTATGTTTTGACGATACAGTCCTGACAAAAATAATTTCATCAAATTTGGAGACCGTTTGAAAAATGGCCATTTTCTGGTTGATCCAATTCAACCTGAAACTGTCCAAACGCGTTTAAATTTACCACGCTCACATATTAATTTCAAAAATTATGAAAATTGAAACCTAACAATAATTTGACATTCCAGATCCAACAAAAGTGGTTTCGTTGAAAACGGAGGTCGTTTGCAAAATCGCTATTTTAAGGGCTATATATTATATTAAAATATATATAAATTCCATGGCGACTATTTCAAATTTTAAACTGGACATAACTTTCATTTTATATTACGAAATCTCAATTTTTCACGTTCATTAGAAAGATGTAATTAAATAGATTCTAACGTTTCTTATTACATCCAATTCCGACTTATATTGAATTCTGTATATTCGTTTGAAATTAGAAATCAAATTTTCAAACTACTACGCCATTTTAGGCTCGTTTTATAATTAAAATAAATTAATACGTTTAATTCTGATTTAATTAAATTTCTAGTCATTATTATTCATAATAAATAATTTCAAATATTCAAAATCCATTAAAATAGCAAAAATAAAAATTTTAAATTGGTTTTGAAATTCCGGGTTGTTACAATCTCCCCCACTTAAAATCTTTCTGTCCTCGAAAAGGAACAGAGCTGAAAGTGGTTTAACTAACCAAGTCAACTTTCATTCTTCAAATTTCAGTTTCTAAGAATTTTCCAACTTTTCAAAAATTTGGCTAACGCCCTAAATTTTCAATTTTTTTGGCCATAACCTCCTTTGTACTGGCTGATCAATTAAACCAAAGCTAGCCTCACAGGGCCCTCATTAATCCAAAATAAAAATAAAAAGCCAATCGGCTCATAAAATCATCAAACCCAAGAAATTTAGTAAATATGTACCTATTTGTCGGGCATACAATTTTATTCCTCTTCTTAGCTTCCATGATATGACCTGTTCACACATATATATGTACATGCATGCAATTCCAATCAATTTTCCATTCAGTTCAATATTTGATTCGATTTGGCTAAATTTACCATTCATTCTCTTATTGGTTTTGTTACTCCAATAATTTTAATTAGTTGAACTAATAATCACACAGCACAACCAACAATTAATTTGTTGATTAACTTTTCAAACATATATGGCTTTTATATATAATCAAAATCATATTTTTAGTGCCAAATCACAAACAATAAATTCTAACTAAGTTTTGGTTCTCACACCAGTCAATTGGAAATATATAGATATCCTACTTTCGAAACTCGAACATAAACTCTGAGGATGAGTACTCAATCACCAGATCATTTCTGGGCGACTAGAGTGTGATTCTATATTTACCCAGTATATTTGAGATTTCAAATACACACTAGCTAGGCGTATATGCAAAATCTTCATATATCGATTGTCCAAATTCAATATAAATAAATAATTCAAATACATATAATAAGTTATAAATTTCAAAACTAAATTTGTTTTTAATAAATAGCACTCTTCTAACTCATTCTACGGTATTACTAGCCCTATCTATAACGAGTTATTCTTATAGGATGTTACTAATCCTATCTTTGATGAATTCTTTCGTTTGGTTCTAGTGTATCTTGTTCTCGAGCTTTGTAAACCAAAGCTCTGATACCAAACTGAGATGACCCAAACTCCCCCTTACGAGAAAGACAGGATTGAGTTGAGAACATGACAGATTAGAACGCAAATAGAAGAACATTTCATTATTATTACCACAGTTTACATCAGAGTACAAGAATATAACAGGGTATGAGTAAATAATATACATCAAAAAATACCAGAGATTAAATACATTACATAGTAGCCGAAAAATAATACATAATACAACTGAAAGAGATATACAGATGCAAAGCTTTCAAAATACAGCCCCAGCTGTAAACCAGGATCATGTGAATATAATATCTGCAAAACCAGAACTACTAGCTGCCCGTGTGGAAAATAAGGCACCCAAAGTTTAGGTTAAAACAATAAACTCCAGGTCAGTCATGGGACTGGTGTGAGAATTAAAACAGTTATTTAAAACTTTACTTTGAAGTTAGGTATATCAAGGGACCACGCCGTATAACACGGAACGGGTTTACCCCATGAATACCAGTGCATAAAAATAAACAGCGCAATGCTTTTTGAAAAATGTTGCTATTATAAGACTCAGGTCCCATCACACAATGCAACGCAAACCAGAGGATAGAGTTTTCCCTTATAATAGCCAAATATGCTTGGTACGATTTAAAACAAATCATTTGATACTATTATAAGTGCATAGCATTAGAAACAACTTCAAATATAAATGTATCGATCATAGACGGCATGGGTACCACATATCATGTCGCCATACTAGTTCTACAGTTAAAATCGCACGATGTCATATTGGAAGTTGGATTTCCATCATGAACCAAGGTAAGGGATCATCCTTGCCGAATTCGAGGTAGTCTAGCCTACCATGTCTCAGGCTATAGCCGCAACAACACCTTGGATCTTCAGGGTCGGTCCACTCTTACATTTGCGGATAGATTATTCCCGAACAATACGTTTCCCCCACCATATGGGGCATATGGTTAGTATGTCGACCATATCATCTATCGGCCCCGTAGTAACCGATATATCCGAGGTGCGTCGCTATCCATCAAATAATATGCAACATCCACATGAGTAAAATGTCTGGGCTCCATACCATGACATAACTCCTAGCTAGAAAGAAACGCATGTTCTCCCTCTAGTCCTCTCCCGTATCTGTTTCATACCGGGGTGTGAGGCTCGTGAATTAACGCTATACACAAAGCTATGCTATTTAAAGCGGTGCTTTGATCATCAACCACAAGACTCGGCTTTTCAACAGAAGCCTTGATCACTTGCATCTTAGCATGCCACACTGACAATTCATGCCATGCAACTGATGTCTATCGATATATAACCTCTAAGCTCATACGTCTCAGAGAAGAGTGTTAAGCAAAAGAATAAATTCTCCGTCACCAAACATATATATATTTAATAGAAATCAATCAACACAGAATAAAATCCGATGTCAGACACACATCCATTTACAAGTCTGTTATGGGTATGAACGAATATGGAGGCACCTTATTCCTCATCCCATATGTCCAACACAGGAGAGAGGTCCTCGCATATTCGATCGATCTCCAAGTACGTCAGAAGTATCACCACTTATTACCTTGTCTTGGGTGTACAGCCCAATCAAGACATCAGTAATCATCCAAACGATGTGAGGAACTCCATTCTTCAACCACCGTCTTCATCGTCGACTTATCGTCGAATCAGTTATCCAGGATGGGTTAAACCGAGTCTTTCCGAATAACTCGCGTATTTTATAATCAATAATCAAGTGCTATAAAAACACATCATATGGCTCATTCCAATTCAGAATATCCTTTTATTCAAATATTCACGTCATAAGGAAAAGGTTACCATTAATTTTATCAAAGATAAATTCTTTAAATTATTCTTTGGTCTTCCTTTGGATATCAGTTCTAAACCAAATTAAGGTTTATCAACTAATCGGGATTATCGAGCCTTACCAAAGTAATCGTTTATTTATTAATCCCAATCCCAACCTATTCATCCCATGGAGCAAAACTGGTAATACCCCATATCTAACATCACGGTGTTATCGGTAAAATCAATTACCATTTCCCGTTCAAATCTAATAAAAAAATTAACTATCGCCTGGAGTAAAAATGGTAGCACTCCACTGTCGGTCATTTCCCAAGTTTGATAATTTAAATTATCACTTCCACGCTTCAATCTAATTAAAGATTCACTAAAACTCCGCTTAGTTTTAATATTCCAACAATCAATATTAATGATTATTTAACTGTGGGAAATCAAACATGCCGCATGTGATAGCCCGTAACTTCCGCGGTAAGGAAAGCCCGGATTATCTTGAGAACACGACAAAATAGAACGCAAACAGAAGAACATTTCATTCTTTATTACAACAATTCCATCAGATTACGAGAATATATAGAGTATGGATAAATAAAATACATACGATAAATATCAGAGATTACAATAAATTACATAGCAGCGGAAAAACAATACAAAACACAACTGAAGGCGATACACGGATACAAAGCTTTCCGAGCATCGTTCCAGCTGTAAATCAGGATCCTATGAATATAATCTACAAAAACCCAACTACTAGCTGCCCGTGTCGAAAATAATGGCACCCAGAGTTTAGGTCAAAATAATAAACTCCAGGTCAGTCATGTGACTGGTGTGAGAACTAAAACAGTTATTAATCTTTACTTTAAAAGAGAGTAATTCAAGGGACCACGCTGTATAACACGGAACGGGTTTCCTCCCAGGAACACCAGTGTACAGAATAAACAACGTAATACTTTTTCGAAAAATGAAGCTATTATAAGACCCAGGTCCCATCACACAATGCAACGCAAGCCGGAGGATAGGGATTTTACCTTATAACAACCAAACATACTTGGTACGTTTAAAACAAATCTTTTGATACTATAATAAATGTATAGTGTCAAAACAATTTCAATCATAAATATCAATCATAGACAGCATTAATGACCCATACCACTATGTCGCCATATTAGGTTCTACAAATAAAACCGAAATATCTCGTATTGGAAATTGGATTTCCGTCATGTGTCGAGGCAAGGGGCAAGCTCCTCTCCGCTTCGAGACACTCTAGCAAATGCCTTAGGACTACACACTATGGGTAACCCTTGGATGCTTCAGGGCCGGTCCACACTTACGTTAGTGGATTAGTATTCCTGAACACACGTTTCGCGGTCCTAACAGACCTAAAATCGAGGCGCCTCATTCCAACAACCACATAGGTAAAAATATATATAAATGTCAGCCAGTTTTAGCACTGACACCACCTATAGCTAGAAAGAAACGTCGTGCTCTCCCTGCAGTCCTTATTCCGTTTTGACTCATACCGAGATGTGAGGCTCGCGAATCCACGTTATACACAAAGCTGTGCCACTTAGGTCGTGCTTTGATCATTAACCACAAGACTTTGCTTTTCAATAGAAGCCTTGATCATCTGCCACTTAGGCATGCCACACAGGCAATTCACTCCATGCGATTGATGTCCATCGATATACAACCTCTGAGCTCGTACGTTAAGCAAGAGAATAAATTCTCCACCGCCAAACAGATGTATATTTAATAGAGATCAATCAGCACAAAATAAAATCCGATGCCCGACACACAGTCCATTTACAAGTCCGTTCTGGGTCTGAACGAAACCGGAGGCACTTTCCTCGCATATCCATCGATCTCCAAGTACGTCTAGACGATCACCAACTGATTCCCTCATCTTGGGTGTACAACCCAATCAAGATCATCAGTAATCACCCAAACGATGTGAAGACTTCCGGTCTTCAACCACCGTCTTCCTCTTCGACATATCGTCGAATCGGTTATTCAGAATGGGTATAAACCCGGCCTTTTCTGAATAACCCGCGTATATAATAAACAAATGTTACACAAACACAACATACTCCTCATTCCAATTCATCGGTCACTAACCGTAAATTAGCAAGAGAACAATTCCCCAAATATTAACCCCGAAGGCCGAAACCAACATCAGATCAATACCCAGAAAACCATTCCTCTTAGCTAACCTACAGTTAGTTTCTAAATTTCACATTCTTAGGGAAAGGTTCCCATTAATTTTATCAAAGATAAATTCTTTTAAATTTATTCTTTAATCTTCCTTTGGATGTCATTTCAAACCGTGTTAAGGTTTTCCAAACTAGTCGGGATTAGCGAACCACACCGAAGTAATTATTTATTTTATTTTCCAATCCCAACCTATTCATCCCATGAAGCAAAACTGGTAATACTCCATATCTAACACCACGGTGTTATCGGTAAAATTAATTACCATTTCACGTTCAAATCTAATTAAAGATTTAACTATCGCTTTGGAGCAAAACTGGTGATACTCCATTCTCGCTCACTTTCCAAATTTGATAATTTAAATTGTCAATTCACATTTCAATCTAATTACAGATTCATTAAAACTCCTTTTACTGGGTTAAAGAACTAATGTCATTTAAAACACATTTCACGATAAACCAAAATCACATTCTATTTATTATCGGGTTAAAGAACAAGTGTTATTTAAAACACCATTCACGATAAACCCAAAT
Organism: Allium sativum; assembly: GCA_030737875.1. Classification (NCBI taxonomy): domain Eukaryota; kingdom Viridiplantae; phylum Streptophyta; class Magnoliopsida; order Asparagales; family Amaryllidaceae; genus Allium; species Allium sativum. The sequence goes on from CM060912.1 coordinate 63,006,164, forward strand.
CTCCTTTGATATTAAATACAAGGCTCTGAACAGAAAATATATCGGCTTATATTCAATATCAAATTCTGAAACCCACAAATATCGCTTTGGAAATAACGATATAAAATATACCTTCCAAATTTCCTCCAAAATATCTGTATAATCGCGGAATCTAATATCGAAATATTCCAAAGACAATTTTGATTCAAATCCATTCCAATTCATATATTGGAAATTTTGGTTATTTAAAACCCATTTCAAATCCAATTTATTTATTTAAAAATAATTGGATTTTAATTCTAGTTCAAAACTAGTTCATTTCGATAAAAATCTATTTTTATCTTTTCAAATATGGAGTTTTTCATCCTAATTCTTCACAAATCATTTCTTATGATTTGACACAAATTATTGATATTTTTAATAATTTTATCAAGGCCCGTACAGTCGATTTCCAATAACGGCCATCAATCTGCACTTACACCGACCTTTTCTGAAATTGATTTGGATATATCTCCAAATCCAGCCGTCAGATTTCATATCTCTTGTATTCGTTAGAAAGATTTTTTTGATACGAACCCAACGGTTCCGGTTTTAGGAGAATCCAATGGTCGGATCTCCCGTAATGCCCGTTCGAAGTCAATGGTCGAAATTCACGAACTGCCGCGGCGCGGCGCGTTCTGTTCAGGCCATTATATATATAATATATATATTATATATATTTCGTCGATTTCCTTTTAAACGAATTTTATAAATCGCTTCAAATTTGTTTCAAAAACAATTTCAACATTCATTTCAAATTCAAATCAAAATTGAATTTTTCCATTATAAATTCTTTATACATTCATTTCTATTTGATTTCAATTCAAATCGATTTCAATTCAATTTCAGTTCGTTTTCAATTCGATTTCAATTCATTCCAAATCGATTTCACTTTGATTTCGAATTGCATTTCTATTTAATTCAATTTCAATTCAATTCGATTTGAATTCAATTCAATTCGAATTCATTTTATATTCAATTCAATTCGAATTCATTTTATATTCAATTCAATCCGAACACATTTTCTATTCAATACAATTCAAATTCATTTTATATTAAATTCAAATTCATTTTCTAAATATTCGATTTTTAAACCTCTTTTCAATATCCAATATAAAAATGAATATAATCGATATAAATATCGTTCGCGTCAAAATAGCGCATCTCTAATCAACACGGCTTTATATTTTTCAATAACTTCGTTATTCTATTCAACAAATGAATATTTATTCTATTCAACACATGAATCTATATTTCTTTCTACACGTGACTAATCTCAACAAACGAGTACTGTCAACCCGTGACTATTTTCGTTATTTAATGTATTTTATAAACTTATGATTTCTATCGTTTAATTTTTAATCAAACTCTAACCGTAAATTAGTAAGAGAACGATTCCCTAAGCATTAACCCCGAAGGTCGAAACCAACATCAGATCAATACCCAAGAGATCACTCATCTTATCTATTTTCCAGTTAGTTTCTAATTTTATATATGATAAAAATGTAAATTTTATTGTTAAAATATTCCGTTCAACACATGACTAATCTCAACACATGAGTACTGTTAACACATGAATCTATATTTTATAATATTATTTATTTTCCCAATTGGAATGAGGCCTAATCAATTACCATATAATGTTAACTATATGGATTCCATACAACACATGTATATACTAGCAACGATAAATAATCAACCATCATCCAAAATGCACCACACAACTGCGTAAGCATCAAATATAAATAATTAACACTCACCAGTCTGTCGACCAATCGATCGACATACAACTAAATAATTGGGATTTGTGTATGCCAAATATCATCCCAACACCAGTGTGGGGTTTCAATCCACAAACACCGAATATTATTTGTGCAGTTGGGTGATCTGTAAAATTTATCGTCCCAATCAATATCCTTCAAATAGGTGTACATAAACAAACCGTCTGGTTTGTAAATGAATATTTATTTATTCACATTCATGTTAAAATTTTTATTTTTAATGATAAAATATTTTTAACTATATAAATATTTTATTTCATTTCACATCGCACAATCAATTTTCATCACAACAAACAATCAAACATACAAGCCATCCATGGTCTGTGAACGACGGGTGTCGGGTGCTACTAAACACCGTCTGCATCCTAGTATATATTTTTAACTAGAAAAGAAGATTTAAAGTGAGAAGTTCTCACCGATTAGCTAATCCAAACATCACGACTCTTCTTATGTAGAAATCTTCGTCGTGCTCGCCTTTTGTCAATTTCGTTGCCCGTAGCCACTACATATATAAAAATCGCATTTTTATATCATTGTTATGTATATAAAAATCACATTTTTATTTTCACTCTATATGGATAAAAATTCTATTTTTATACCGCTACTATATAGATAAAAATTCTATTTTTATACCGCTACTATATAGATAAAAATTCTATTTTTATAACGGTATTCATATAATAAAGATTATATATTTTTACCACTTCTTGCTATATAAAAATTATATTGCTATATCGCTTCTACATATGTAAAAATCACTCCTTTACACCGCTACTTCCATGATAAAAATTATATTTTTATCTTCTTAGTAATATAATAAAAATTATACTTTTATTACTCTACATTATATAAAAATCGTATTTTTATCCTCACTTCATATATATAAAAATCGTTTCTTTGTTCAAATTAAAAATCAGACCTTTGTTAATCTAATAATCAGACCTTTGTTAATTAAAAATCTAATTCTTTTACAATTAAAAATCCAATTCTTTTATAATTAAAAATCTAATTCTTTTATAATTAAAAAAAACTAAACTTTTCTATGGAAAAATCTTAGCTTTATCATATAAAAATTCTAAGCTTATTTCAGTTAAAAAAACATTGAACAATAAATAAAATAAAAGAAAGAAAAGGGAAAGGGGGAAGCTCACCGATTTGGTCGAAGAAGGAGGTATTGTGGAGGAGGAGGAGGAGGCGTCGGGTGCTGTTGTGGCGGTCGCCAGAGGTGTGGGAGGGACGGGACGGGGGGGGGGGGGAGGGGGTGGCTCATATCGAACGGCGGTGACTAGGGGGTGTTCGCTGTTTGTGGGCTAGGGTTTTAGGGGGGTCGTGGTCTTCACGTCGGATAGGAGAGAGGAGGGGGAGACTCGGTGGTCGGCGCGCCACCAGGGGGGCACGATGGGCGGCGGCGGCGGTCCCCCCCCCCCCCCGGTCGCTCATCCCTCATTTTTATTTCGTTTTAAACTGAATAAGTGAGGGGAGAGAGAAGACTGAGGGGTTATATATAAAAATATATTTATTTATTTAATTCCAAAAAGCAACTTTTAGTTTCGACCTCTACACGAGACCAACCGCCTTTCGTCCATAGCTAATTACCCCCATTCCGAACATAATGGGATATGTTTCATAGGCTAATTCGATCATTTCGATTGGTTTTCGTCAAAATCAACATATAACTCTATATATTGAATTTGAACGCGCATTTCAATTTACCGGGGCCACATACGGGCTCTAAAAATTCCCAAAAAATATTTTCTAGCTTCGTATTGACGATACGGTCCTAACAAAACTAGTTTCGTCAAATTTCGAGACCATTTGAAAAATGACCATTTTCCAGTCGATTAAAATCAACTGAAACTGTCGAAACACGTTTTCCTTTGCCACAATCACATATTGATTCAAAAAATTGCGAATTTTTAAATCTAGCAATAACTTGACATCACGGATCCAACAAAAGTGGTTTCGTCAAAAACCGAGGTTGTTTGCAAAATTTCCATTTTTAAGGGCCCAAAATTCCATAGCGACTATTCTGAATTTTCAACTGGACATAACTTTTTATCCCCGCTATGAAATTTCAATTCTTCGGATTCATTGGAAAGACATTCTCAATTAGATTCAAATATTTTTGGTTTCGCTGAAATCCGGTTTATTTTGAATCCTGTACATTCATTTGAAGTTTGAAATCGAATTTTCAAACTACCACGCAAAATTCAATCCCTTTTATAATTTAAAATAAATATTTATATTCTAACGACGATCTATATAAATATATACGTTCGAATTCCATTCAAAATAAATTTCTCGTCGTTATTATTAAAATAACCTATTTTAAATGATCAGAATTCGCTAAAATTGCGAAAATAAAAAATTTAAATTGGCTCGGATTTCTGGGTTATTACAATCTCCCCCACTTAAAACTTTTCGTCCCCGAAAAGGAACGAAGTCGAAAGTTGTTTAATTAATCAACTCAAGTTTCATTATTTTTGTTACAGCTTAAGTTCTTCAACTTTTCAATTTGTAAGAACTTTTCAAATTTTTCAAAAATTTGGCTAACACCCTAAATTTTCGACAAATTTCGCCATTACCTCCCTTGCACCGGGGACTTCGGGATATTTCATATAGCCTCCCATGGCCTTCTTCAATCCAAAAGAAAAAGAAAAAGCCAAGCGGCTAGCCAATCGGCTCATAAAATCATCCAAACCCAAAGAAATACAATAAACATGTACCTATTTGTCGGGCAAACAATTTTATTCTTCTGCTCTAGCCTCTTTGCATTGACCTGCTCAATGTAAGTACATGTACATGCATGCAAATGCGATAAATTTTCAATACAATTTACTGTTCGGTTCAATTTGGCCTAAATGGTTAAAAATTTCAAATAAATAAAACCAACAATTAAACAAACAACCAGCAATCAATTAGTGGATTATCGTTTCAAATTCATAACTTTGATATATATACAGAAAATCATGTTTTTGATGCCAAATCACAACAATAAATCTATCTAGTCTTGGTTCTCACACCAGTCCAATGGAAATATATAGATATCACACCTTCGAAACTCGAACATAAATTCTGATGATGATCGATCAATCATCAGAACCATCTTCGGATGTCTAGAATGTTATTTTATATCTATCCAGTATATTAAAACTTCGAATATACATTCATGACGCGTATATACCAAATCTTTATATACTCGATTGTCCAAATTCAGTACAAATTAAATATTCAAATATGTATAAAATGATTTAAATTTCAAAACAAAATTGTTTTCATTCTAAAAACATACTTTTCACACTCGTTCTAGGATACTACTAATCCCATCTCTAAAGAGTTATTCTAATTGGATATTACTAATCCAATATTTGATGAATTCTTTCATTCGGTTCTAATGTGTCATGTTCTCGAGCTCTGTAAACCAAAGCTTTGATACCAATTGTGATAGCTCGTAACTTCCCCGGTAAGGAAAGCCCGGATTATCTTGAGAACACGGCAAAAAAGAACGCAAACAGAAGAACATTTCATTGTTTATTACAACAATTCCATTAGAATATGAGAATATACAGAGTATGGATAAATAAAATACATATGATAAATATCAGAGATTACAGTAAATTACATAATAGCGGAAAATCAATACAAAACACAATTGAAGGCGATACACGGATACAGAGTTTCCCGAGCATCGTGCCAGCTATAAATCAGGATCCTGTGAATATAAATCTGCAAAAACCCAACTACTAGCTGCCATGTCGAAAATAAGGGCACCTAAAGTTTAGGTCAAAACAATAAACTCCAGGTCAGTCATGTGACCGGTGTGAGAACTACAACAGTTTTTAATATTTACTTTAAAAGAGAGTAATTCAAGGGACCACGCCGTATAACACGGAATGGGTTTCCTCCCAAGAACACCAGTGCATAGAATATACAACGCAATGCTTTTTCGAAAAATGAAGCTATTATAAGACCCAGGTCCCATCACACAATGCAACGCAAGCCGAAGGATAGGGTTTTTACCTTATAACAGCCAAACATGCTTGGTACGTTTAAAACAAATCTTTTGATACTATTATAAATGTATAGTGTCAAAATAATTTCAATCATAAATATCAATCATAGACGGCATTAATGACCCATACCACTATGTCGCCATACTAGGTTCTACAAATAAAACCGAAATATCTCGTATTGGAAATTGGATTTCCATCATGAGTCGAGGCAAGGGGCAAGCTCCTCTCCGCTTTGAGACACTCTAGCAAATGCCTCAGGACTACACACTCTGGGTAACCCTTGGATGCTTCAGGGCCGATCCACACTTACGTTAGTGGATTAGTATTCCTGAACACACGTTTCCCGGTCCTAACAGACCTAAAATCGAGGCGCCTCATTCCAACAACCACATAGGTATATATATATATATACATATATATATATATATATATATCAGCCAGTTTAAGCACTGACACCACCCATAGCTAGAAAGAAACTTCGTGCTCTCCCTGTGGTCCTTATTCCGTTTTTGACACATACCGAGATGTGAGGCTCGTGAATCCACGCTATACACAAAGCTATGCCACTTAGGCCGTGCTTTGATCATCAACCACAAGACTTTGCTTTTCAACAGAAGCCTTGATCATCTGCCACTTAGGCATGCCACAGGTAATTCACTCCATGTGATTGATGTCCATCGATATACAACCTCTGAGCTCGTACGTCTCAGAGAAGGGCGTTAAGCAAGAGAATAAATTCTCCGCCGCCAAACAGATGTATATTTAATAGAGATCAATCAGCACGAAATAAAATCCGATGTCCGACACACAGTCCATTTACAAGTCCGTTCTGGGTCTGAACGAAACCGTAGGCACTTTCCTCGCATATCCATCGATCTCCAAGTACGTCTGGACGATCACCAGCTGATTCCCTTATCTTGGGTGTACAGCCCATTCAAGATCATCAGTAATCACCATAACGATGTGAAGACTTCCAGTCTTCAACCACCGTCTTCCTCTTCGACATATCATCGAATCGGTTATTCAGAATGGGTATAAACCCGGCCTTTCCGAATAACCCACGTATATAATAAACAAATGTTACACAAACACAATATACGCCTCACTCCAATTCATCAGTCACTAACCGTAAATTAGCAAGAGAACAATTCCCCAAATATTAACCCCGAAGGCCGAAACCAACATCAGATCAATACCCAGGAAACCATTCCTCTTAGCTAACCTACAGTTAGTTTCTAAATTTCACATTCTTAGGGAAAGATTACCATTAATTTTATCAAAGATAAATTCTTTTAAATTTATTCTTTAATCTTCCTTTGGATGACATTTCAAACCATGTTAAGGTTTTCCAAACTAGTCCGGATTAGCTAACCACACCGAAGTAATTATTTATTTTATTTTATTTCCCAATCCCAACCTATTCATCCCATGAAGCAAAACTGGTAATACTCCATATCTAACACCACGGTGTTATCGGTAAAATTAATTACCATTTCACGTTCAAATCTAATTAAAGATTTAACTATCGCTTTGGAGCAAAACTGGTGATACTCCATTCTCGCTCACTTTCCAAATTTGATAATTTAAATTATCAATTCACATTTCAATCTAATTACAGATTCATTAAAACTCCTTTTACTGGATTTAAGAACTAATGTTATTTAAAACACAGTTCACGATAAACCCAAATCACATTCTATTTATTATCGGGTTAAAGAACAAGTGTTATTTAAAACACCGTTCGCGATAAACCCAAATCCCCTTTGATATTAAATGCAAGGCTCTGAACAGAAAATATATCGGCTCATATTCAATATCAAATTCTGAAACCCACAAATATCGCTTTGGAAATAATGATATAAAATATACCTTCCAAATTTCCTCTAAAATATCTGTATAATCGCGGAATCTAATATCGAAATATTCCAAAGGCAATTTCGATTCAAATCCATTCCAATTCATATATTGGAAATTTTGGTTATTTAAAACCCATTTCAAATCCAATTTATTTATTTAAAAATAATTGGATTTTAATTCTAGTTCAAAACTAGTTCATTTCGATAAAAATCTATTTTTATCTTTTCAAATATGGAGTTTTTCATCCCAATTCATCACAAATCATTTCTTATGATTTTACAGAAATTATTGACATTTTTAATAATTTTATCAAGACCCGTACAGTCGATTTCCAATAACGGCCATCGATCTGCACTTACATCGACCTTTTCTGAAATTGATTTGGACGTATCTCCAAATCCAACCGTCAGATTTCAAATCTCTTGTATTCGTTAGAAAGCTCTTTTTGATACGAACCCAATGGTTCCGGTTTTAGGAGAATCCAACGGGCGGATCTTCCGTAATGTCCGTTCGAAGTCAATGGTCGAAATTCACGAACTGCCGCGGCGCGACGCGTTCTATTCAGACCATTATATATAAAATGTATATATTATTTATATTTCGTTTATTTCCTTTTAAAACGAATTTTATAAATTGTTTCAAATTTGTTTCAAAAACAATTTCAACCTTCATTCCAAATTCAAATCAAAATTGAATTTTCCATTATAAATTCTTTTTACATTCATATCTATTTGATTTCAAATCAATTTCAATTCAATTTCAGTTCGTTTTCAATTCGATTTGGATTCATTCCAAATCGATTTCACTTTGATTTCCGTTTGCATTTCTATTTAATTCAATTTCAATTCGATTTGAATTCAATTCAATTCGAATTCATTTTATATTCAATTCAATTCAAATTCATTTTATATTCAATTCAATCCGAATTCATTTTATATTCAATTCAATTCGAATTCATTTTATATTCAATTCGAATTCATTTTCTAAATATTCGATTTTTATACCTCTTTTCAATATTCATTATAAAAACGAATATAATCAATATAAATATCGTTCGCGTCAAAATAGCGCATCTCTAATCAACACGGCTTTATTTTTTCAATAACTTCGTTATTCTATTCAACAAACGAATATTTATTCTATTCAACACATTAATCTATATTTCTTTCTATACATGAATAATCTCAACAAATAAGTACTATCAACCCATGACTATTTTCGTTATTTAATATATTTTATAAAATAATGATTTCTATCGTTTAATTTTAAATCAAACTCTAACCGTAAATTAGTAAGAGAACGATTCCCTAAGCATTAACCCCGAAGGCCGAAACCAACATCAGTTCAATACCCAGGAGACCACTCATCTTATCTATTTTCCATTTAGTTTCTAATTTTATATATGATAAAGATGTAAATTTTATTGTTAAAATATTTTGTTCAACACATGACTAATCTCAACACATAAGTACTGTCAACACATGAATCTATATTTTATAGTATTCTTTATTTTCCCAATTGGAATGAGGCCCAATCAATTACCATATAATGTTAACTATATGGATTCCATACAACACATGTATATACTAGCAACGATAAATAATCAACCACCATCCAAAATGCACCACACAACTGCGTAAGCATCAAATATAAATAATTAACGCTCACACAGTCTGTCGACCAATCGTTCGACATACAACTAAATAATTGGGATTAGTGTACGCCAAATATCATCCCAACACCCGTGTGGGGTTTCAATCCACAAACACCGAATATTATTTGTGCAGTTGGGCGACGTGTAAAATTTATCGTCCCAATCAATATCCTTCAAATAGGTGTAACCGTCCGGTTTGTAGATGAATATTTATTTATTCACATTCACGTTAAATTTTTTATTTTTAACGATAAAATATTTTTAACTACATAAATATTTTATTTCACATCGCATAATCAATTTTCATCACAACAAACAATCAAACATACAAGCCATCCATGGTCTGTGGACGACGGATGTCGGGTGCTACTAAACACCGTCTGCATCCTAGTATATATTTTTAACTTGAAAAGAAGATTTAAAGTGAGAAGTTCTCACCGACTAGCTAATCCAAACACCACGACTCTTCTTATGTAGAAATCTTCGCCGTGCTCGCCTTTTGTCAATTTCGTTGCCCGTAGCCACTACATATATAAAAATCGCATTTTTATATCTTTGCCATGTATATAAAAATCACATTTTTATCATCACTCTATATGGATAAAAATTCTATTTTTATACCGCTACTATATAGATAAAATTCTATTTTTATAACGGTGTTCATATAATCAAGATTATATATTTTTATCGCTTCTTTGTATATAAAAATTATATTGCTATATCACTTCTACATATGTAAATATCACTCCTTTACACCGCTACTTCCATGATAAAAATCATATTTTTATCTTCTTAGTAATATAATAAAAATTATCTTTTTATTACACTACATTATATAAAAATCATATTTTATCCTCACTTCATATATATAAAAATCGTTTCTTTGTTCAAATTAAAAATCAGACCTTTGTTAATTTAAAAATCATACCTTTTGTTAATTAAAAGTCTAATTCTTTTATAACTAAAAATCTAATTCTTTTATAATTAAAAATCTAATTCTTTTGTAATTAAAAAAAACTAAACTTTTCTATGGAAAAATCTTAGCTTTATCATATAAAAGTTCTAAGCTAATTTCTATTAATAAAAAAACTGAACAATAAATAAAATAAAAGAAAGAAAAGGGAGGGAAGCTCACCGATTTGGTCGAAGAAGGAGGTGCTGTGGAGGAGGAGGGGGCATCGGGTGCTGCTATGGCGGTCGTCAGAGGTGTGGGGAGGACCGGGGGGGGGGGGGGGGGGGGGGGTGCTCAGATCGAACGGCGGTGGCTAAGGGGTGTTCGCTATTTGTGGGCTGGGGTTTTAGGGGGGTCGTGGTCTTCACGTCGGAGAGGAGAGAGAAGGGGGGAGACTCGGTGGTCGGCGCGCCACCTGGGGGGCCAAGATGGGCGGCGGTTCCTCCCCCCCCTCCCCCCCCCCCCCGTCGCTCATACCTTTTTTTTAATTTCATTTTAAACTGAATAAGTTAGAGGAGAGAGAAGACTGAGGGGTTATATATAAAAATTTATTTATTTATTTCCAAAAAGGAACTTTTAATTTCGACCTCTAAACGAGACCCACCGCCAGTCGTCCATAGCTAATTACCCCCATTCCGAACATAATGGGATATGTTTCGTAGGCTGATTCGATCGTTTCGATCAGTTTTCGTCAAAATCAACATATAACTCTATATATTGAATTTGAACGTGCATTTCAATTTACCGGGGCCGCATACGGGCTCTAAAAATTCCCAAAAAATATTTTCTAGCTTCGTATTGACGATACGGTCCTAACAAAACTAGTTTCGTCAAATTCCGGGACCGTTTGAAAAATGGCCATTTTCCAGTCGATTAAAATCAACTGAAACTGTCAAAACACGTTTTCCTTTGCCACGATCACATATTGATTCGAAATATTACGAATTTTGAAATCTAGCAAAAACTTGACATCACGGATCCAACAAAAGTGGTTTCGTCAAAAACCGAGGTCATTTGCAAAATTTCCATTTTTAAGGGCCTAGAATTCCATAGTGACTATTCTGAATTTTCAACTGGGCATAACTTTTTATCCCCGCTATGAAATTTCAATTCTTCGGATTCATTGGAAAGACATTCTCAATTAGATTCAAATATTTTTGGTTTCGCTGAAATCCGGTTTATTTTGAATCCTGTACATTCATTTGAAGTTTGAAATCGAATTTTCAAACTACCGCGCAAAATTCAATCCCTTTTATAATTTAAAATAAATATTTATATTCTAACGACGATCTATATAAATATATACGTTCGAATTCCATTCAAAATAAGTTTCTCGTCGTTATTATTTAAAATAACCTATTTTAAATAATCAAAATTCGCTAAAATTGCCAAAATAAAAATTTTAAATTGGCTCGGATTTCCGTTTGTTACACCGCATCGACAATCTACACCGTACCATTGATTTCTGCCGATATATAACCTCTAAGCTCGTACGTCTCAAAGAAGGGTATTATGCAAGAGAATAAATTCTCCACCACCAAACAGATATATATTTGGCAGAGATCAACAATACGGTTTGAAATACAATGTTAGACATGTAATCCTGTCTTTAACTGGGTTAAAGAACCAATTTCGTTTGAAGCACAGTTCACAATAAACCCAAAGTCACATTTTATTAACCATGGAATCTTCATGGAAAACAGATCAATATATAATCGATATCAATTTCCGTATTCGAATAATAATATAAATGGAATAATGAAAAAGCCTTTTAAATTCCATATATATTAACAGTCTTCCTCCACAGAAGCTCGCTTCGATTATTACCAAATCAAAATCCATTCAATTCCAATTTAATATTTTAAATTGGAAAATTTCCATTAAATCTTAATAAAAGATTTATATATTCCGAATCATATTTCACTGTAAATCGGGTTAAAGAACGAATGTCGTTTAAAACACAGTTCACAATAAACCCAATTCACATTTCATTTTATTCCAATTACTAAATTTAACTGGAAACTCTAATAATCTTAATTAAAAGATTTATTCTTTCCATACGAGGTTTAAGAACAGTGTTACTGAAGACACCATTCATGACAAACACTAAATCCACTTTGACATTAAATATAAGGCTCTAAACATAAATTATATCGACTTACATTCAATATCAAATTCTGAAACCAACACATACCGTATGGGGAATAATGGTATATGCATATCTTTCAATTTCCTCCACAATATCTGTATAGTCATGGAATCCAATATCGAAATATCCCGAAGATGATTTCTATTCAAATCCATTCCAATTAATATATTGGAAATTTCTAGTTTTATTAAAACCCTATATAAATCCAATTTATTTATTTAAAAATAATTGGATTTCAAATCGTGTTAATAACTAGTTCATTTTGATAAAAATATATTTCTATCTTTAAAAATGTGGAATGTTTCATCCAAATTCTTCCTAAATCATTTATAATGATTTTACACAGATTATTAATATTTTTAATAATTTTATCAAGGCCCGTACAGTTGGTTTCCAATAACGACCACCAAACTGCATCCATAGCGACCTTTTCCAAATTTGATTTGGACATTACTCCAAATCCAACCATTATATTTCAAATCTATTATATTCATTGGAAAGCTCTTTCTGATACGAACCCAACGGTTCTAATTTTAGGAGAATCCGACGGTCGGATCTCCCGTTATGTCAATTCGAAGTCAATGGTCGAAATTCGCCAACGGTCGGGGCGCCGCGCGTTCTATGCAAGCCGTTATTATATATATATATATATATATATATATATATGTATAATATTTATAATATATATTTCGTCCAAAAGGTATTTTATAAATTCGTTCTAAAAACTATTCCTAGTTTCATTTCAATTTTAAACTAAAATTGAATACTCCTTATCATTATAATATTTAAACGATAATATTTTCAAAATATAAGATTTTGAAATAATTTCCTTTTCGATATTCATTATAAAAATGAATAAAATCGATATAAATATCGTTCATGTTAAAGTGGCGCAAATCTAATCAACACGGCTTCACATACTTTAATATTTTCGTGGCCATACAAAATCGGACATCAAATTCACATTTTAATCTTTTACTGAATATTATTTTAAAATATTTTTTATTTTAAAATATTTGTTATTCCTGAATTGGAATCAGACACAGTCAATTACCATATAATGTTATTTATATGGATTTCATACACACATGTACACCACAATAATGATACACAATCAACCATCATCCAGAGTACATTACACAACAGCATAAGCATTGAATATAAATGATTAACGCTTACAACAGTTTGTCAACCAATTGATTGACATACAACTAAACAATTGGGATTAGTGTATGCTAAATATCAACCCAATACCCGTGTGGGGTTTCAACCAACAAATACTGAATATTATTTATGCAGTTGGGTGATATGTAAAATTTATCGTCCCAGTCGATTTCAGTTAATTGGGTGTACATAAACAAATTGTCTGATTTGTAAATGAATATTTATTTTCATTCAGGAGAATTTTATGTCGTTCATATATACGTTAAGAATTATATTTTTAACGATAAAATATTTATTTCAACACATGGCTATTTTATATAGTTCATACATTCAATAAAAATGATATTTTTATTGTTTAAATATTTTATTCACAATCAATTTTACAACCACAATCCAAATTTCCACAATAAAATCCAAATAAACAACCACGGTTTGTACAATAGATAGTGTCGGGGGCTTCTAAGCCCTATCTATATCCTAGTATATATTTAACTGTAAAATAATTAGAGTGATAAGGAGTTCTCACATTTGGATCCACTCCATCAGTCTTTATTTGAAGATTGTGTTTTTCACTAAATTAAACCGCATTTAATTTTCATTGAAAATCCTGTTTGCTCCGTTTCTTTTCTGCTTAGTTCCATTGCGTAGAGTTTTTCGTTGCAAATCCAACGCAACTGAAATCACTGCATTTGGACATCGTATGTAAAAGTTATGGCGTTTTGATACATTTTATTACAAAAATTGAAATAATTAATTAATTAATTTATATTCCTCTTCCTCTTAAACCATCGTATATCATTCCCAGGTAACCCAAACCTATCGTAGACCATGATTTCCTCTAACCGCACCCCAATTCGAAGCCATAGCTGCCGATAAACTTCTCCACCTCGAAGAGCACTGCGTCGCCTTCCAAACCTTGCCACCACCTGAAGCTCGTCGTCCCCTGGAGAACCAAGATCACCCATAAACAACGCCAATTCCTCGAGAAATTCCGACCAACATAGGGGCCCAACGATGATCACAATCATATAATACTGAAGCTTGTGGAATCCTCTACAAAGTTGGTTTTATGAGTTGGGATTGAAATCACATAGATTGAGGGATATTAAAGAAAAATAATCCCAAGTTTTGGGCCCTAGATTTCGGTGGAGGCCCTGAACGGTTATGGAGCTAGGGTTTCTCGAAAATTGGAATATTTATAACCTTTTAAATACTAATAATTTATTCTATTTTTGCCAAATATTGAAGCTTTCATGTCCTTATTCAGAACGAATCCCAACGACTATCTCCTCTAGCCAAATACACTCATTCCATACATAATTGAATATTTTTCGTAAGCCAATTCGACTGTTTCTATTAGTTTTCATCAAAATTAAAATATAAATCAATATATATTGAACTTAAACGTACATTTTAATTTACCGGGGCCACATGCTGACTCCAAAAATTACAGAAAAATAAATCTGGCTATGTTTTGATGATACGGTTCTAACAAAACTAATTTCATCGAATTTGGATACCGTTTGAAAAATGGTCATTTTTTGGTTGATCCAATTCAAACTGAAACTATCCAAACACGTTTATATTTACCACACTCACATATTAATTCCAAAAATTATGAAAATTGAAACCTAACAATCATTTGACATTCTGGATCCAATAAAAGTGGTTTCATTGAAAATCGAGGTGTTTGCAAAATGGCTATTTTTAAGGGCTATATATTATTAAAATATATATAAATTCCATAGCGACTTTTTCAAATTTTAAACTGGACATAAATTTCCATTTATATTATGAAATCTCAATTTTTCACATTCGTTAGAAAGATATAATTAAACAGATTCTAACATTTCTTGTTTCGTCCAATTCTGACTTATATTGAATTCTGTATATTCATTTGAAATTAGAAATCGAATTTTCAACCTACCTCGCCATTTCAGGCTCGTTTTATAATTAAAATAAATTTATACGTTTAATTCTGATTTCAATAAATTTCTAGTTGTTATTATTTAAAATAAATCATTTTATATATTCAAAATCCATTAAATCGCTAAAATAAAAAAATTAATTGGTTCTGAAATTCCGGGTTGTTACAATAAGTTGGGTAGAACTATAATTCGTGTACACCAATACACACAAACAAATATATATATATATATATATATATATGCATGCTAACCGATGTCCATGGTAGGTGACACGGGTTTGACCCAACGACATTCAACACGGCCCCACACATTATAGGTGTGACACATGGTGAAGAAAACCACACAACAAATATGATGAAGTTAGGTCACAATGAAATGTACATGGAACTGTACAAAAGTATGGGTGAGCATATTTGGAACTTGTATACATAAAGATGTAATGTATATAAACTGACCCAAAGTCAAATACGCACGTGTTCATGTATATGTGCAGGTTGACTAGAACTCCAGTTAACAGTGTATATCTAATTCCAGGCAAGGAAAAACATAATATATGTGCAAACAATATCAAATACATGTGCAAGTGTGGGTTAACATATATGCAGCCCATTTATAAGTGCGGTCCCATTTTAAGTGGTGTAACTACTTAACTCAAGAACATGTGCACTAGAATGATAATAAACTTGACACAAGACATGCAAAAGTGACATGGAAAGATGGATATTGCCTACCAATCTAACATGGATTAGTGTCGTAAGGTGAGACAGTACTGCAAAAATAAAAGGCTTCAACAAGCAGAAGTGCACAGCAAACAAATGAAACTACCTCATCCACAAGATCAACAATTATCAGTCAAGTTTCAGGCAATCGTTAATTAAAAACACATTATTGACTAGCGTATTTTCAGGTTTTAAATCTGACATTTATAAACTTGAATATAAAAGCGAACTGTGAGTGATAAACTCACCATAAACAGCGAAGAGGAAGCAAGTGACTGGCGGCATGGATGAGTGCGAATTCATAAATTCATGGCCAGATCTGGGCAAGCTATGGAACAGATGGACTCGTGTCTAGGTGGAGCACGAATGGACAACCAACGATTGGCGGATGTTGGTGATGGGAAGGTGGTTGTAGGAGCAGTTCCTTTAGGGTTCAAAGGCTTGTTCAGCTACAGGACTTTTTTGGCCTTCGTTAACTCGCGGCTCGAAGGTGGAGGACGGATTGAATCTGGAAGTGGAAGAGCACGCGTGAACTTGAAGCCAAGTCGGGGCCTTCAGGTGGAGGCGATGAATTTAGGGAGGATTTGGAATTTTGGTGGGCATAATTCTTTGGTTTTGGGGAAATCGATTTTTGCAGAATGAATGAACTGAAAAGAAAAGAGAGAGGATGGGATAAAGAAAAATGGACATGGTGATGAAAAAGGGTGCAGACGCGCGGTGCAATTCAGAATAAAGTGAACACATGTCTATATGTATCAGCCTTGTTTTAAAAAGTTGCATAATTACTTAAACAAATACTTTCAGCTCAATTATAACAAGTGGCAAACCAAATTTTTAATAAAAGTTTTCTCCAATTAAAATACTATGAATAAACACCCATACAAGTATATTTAATATTTCAATACAAGTTAATCAAAATTTTAAAACCAAAATTCAAAACTAAATAAAATAAAATAACTAATTTCTCAAATAAAATCAAGAAATCAAATTTATAAATTGTCAAATAATATATTTCAAATGGTTTAAAATACTAATACCTCTTAATTTAAGAAAACTAACTAGTTTCCTTATAACAGCAAATTCATACTTATAAAATTTTACTAAAATCAATTTAAAATAGGCTAATTCAAAATTTTAAAATATCCAAAGTTTATTTGAATGAATTCTCAAACAGTACATATGTATTAATTTGTTTAAAATATCATTAATGTCTAATATAACAAAATATTTGAGTCAAATATAAAAGAAAATTTTAATTTATACTTACATAATTGTTCTAAACCAAAAGAAAATATATTAGAATCCAAATTTAAAATCTAATATCAAGTATAAAATTAAATTACCAATATTGAAATAAATTAACTACAAAATTTAACTGCCAAAATTTCTAGTTCGTTACACATTACCTCGCGTACAGACGTGAGAGTAGGGAAAGAGCTTGGCAGGTTTGCACACCAACGATAGATTTACAAGCAATGTTGGATACCCTTGGATTACTATTATTGTTACTGAATATAAGAACAAGAGAGGGTTGTGAAATTTCAGCTTAACACAACTTATTTTTAAAAATTCGAAAAGCCAATATAAGTATTTTAAGTCCTGCACTCATTAAACAAAGATTACAATTTAGAATAAACTTCATGGCCATCACTGAAGAATCTTCCTATGTACCGGTTACACTGTTATCTCTCGTGATTCAATTTTTCATTATATTTTTATTCGATCTTAGTTAAGAGAAAAAAAATTATTATCAATTAATCAAAAAAATTGTTAACTTGCTTCGTTGCACCAATTTAAAATAAGCCGTATTTCCCAAAAATAAAAATTATGGTATGTTACTAAGATCTAAAATGCGTAATGGTCCTATATGAAAAGAAAGAAAAAAATTAAGGAAAAATGAAAAGAATGCAATGCAAAATCACCCTACACTTGGACAAAACAGTGTTCATATGTTTCCTGAATTTGGAAGATAAAGCCCAAAGATGGACTAAATGCAAAATGATTTATAGAATAAAATGCAATTTAACAACTATACGAGTGTGCAAATCAAATGAAAAATGAAATCTACAATGATGATGAATGTTATGTGAAAAATGAGATTTCCTTTCCCCGCCACACTTGCCTCTATCGAAAATGATGCATGATGATTTCTTATCAGGTTTGTGGGGTTCAATAGGTATGTCAGTGAATTCTGAAATCAAAATCCTTCCTATGAAAATTTTTCCATGCCAATTATTTATATCACTCAACTAAATATTATCATAATCGTATAAACTTGAGGTTTTTAGCAACAATTTCATTTGATGGTATGGAATTAAGATTATCTTCGAGACGTACTCCTTATTCGTCATTTAAAAATTTAAGTTCATCTTTGAATACTTCTTCAAAATACACAGTGGACACATATATTGAGGAAAGTGAAGTTTTCTAAGGAGATAAATCAGACGTACCATCTAAAACAGTTTCTATTATGTCGACTTCTCCTATTTCAATCTCTTTGGGTTGATGAAAAATATTCAATTCAATGGTTAACTTCCCAAATGATAGTCGAGTAGGCTGTTCCTACAATTAATGATAGCATTTAAAGTTGCTAAGAAGGGTTGATCCAATATCAATGGAATTTGACCGTTTGGATTTGAAACAGGGTTGGTTTCTAGGACTATGAAATCCACGAGGAAATAGAATTGTTCAGCTTGAAATAAAATATCTTCAATTATGCTTAATGGCTTTTTAACAAATCGATCGACCATTTGAATTGTGATGTTTGTTGGTTTCAATTCCTCTAGTCCAAGTTGTCGATAAACAGTGTAATGAAGAAGATTGGCACTTCCACCAAGCAAGTAGGCCATGAGAGATGCAATTATTTTCTATTTTGCAATCAATTTTATACAGGGTCCTTATACTTAATTGGTGAAGAATTTGAGAAAACAAAGCTAGTGTTCGCAGTCAAGAAGGCAGTTTTGGGAACGTTAGTGGCTCGTTTTCGGGTGCTTAACTCCTTAAGACACTTGGCATATTGTTTGTTCGATAGTTTCTAAGAATGGAATATTGACACGAACTTGTTTGAAGATTTCGAGAAATTTTTCGAAATTGGCATCCTTCTACTTATTGTTAAGTCTATGACGATAGGGAGCAACTGGTTTATAGACTCTTTCAGAATTTTGACCATTCACACAAGAAGGTTTCTATATAGGAAGTGAAGGAGGTAAGGGTGTGGAAGATGATATCAGGATTGCCAACATTAGAAGAAGAGATATTGTCGGGGTTGCCGACATTACAAGAAGAGATGTTGGGATTGCCAACATTCGAAGAAGATGGAGATTTGGAGAAGTGGCCTTGGTAGCCATCGGATTGATGTTAAGCTTTTGGGTAGGAGTCGATATTAAAGGATTGCCGAGATTGTTGTAAATCGATTTTCCCGATCTAAGGGTGGTGCCAGCCTTAACCGAATTGTTTCCGTCCTCACAAGAATTCATAGTACGAGAATTATATTTTGGATTCACCTCAGGTTGACTAGGCAGTTTTCCTTTTTCGTTAGTTCCTTCATCGTATTTATCATTTTTTCAAGTTTAGCATCTTGATCGTTTATTTGTTTTCCCAATCGAACAATTTCTTGAGAAGATTGAGGAGATGAAGGGGATTAAAAGTTAGAATGCCTGTAAGGTTGATTCGAAGGCTTGAATTGAGGCGGAACTTGAGAAGTTTGAGGGATTGAAATTGGAACTTGGTAATTTGAATTTCGTATCATGTGAGATGGATTCACGACATTATTGGAATTGGGCCATGAGAAATTTGGATGATTTCTCCAACTAGGTTATACATGTTGGAGAATAGAGTTTTGATGACAACAACCTTATTTCAATTATCGTTGACTATAAAATATATATACTAACATTTATTGTATATAATATATATAATTTTTTTTTTTGAAAATAGGTTCCCATTTATTCCATTAATACTTTTCGATACAACATCAAAGAGCAACACAACAAACACACCAAAACAACAACTATAACTGGCCTTCTCACTATCATCAGTAAACAAAGAAAACAAAAGAAAAAATGAACACAACTAACATATCAGCCTGTATCAAGTATGTCAACTCCCCATCTTTGAAGAAAATCCTCATTCACTGGAGACCGCACAGTCTTGCTACCATTATTGCATACCAAAAATCTTACCTCTCTCTGTATCATTTGAAGTCTGGTTTCTTTACTAATGAAATGAGAATTAAACTATCGAGGATTCCTTTCTAGCCAAATTTAATATACTGCACAAGTGAAACTGCACACGCCACATCTCTCACTTGATTCTTCTCAGTAAAAGTAGCTGCAATCTGATTTGCTTCAGACTCAAAAGTATCAAGCCTATCTGCATTTAAGCCAAGCTTTAACTTCAAGGAGGACCATATAAAATTCGAAAATACACAATCAAAAAACAGATGACTGATGCTTTCCTCACAAACATTACACAATAAACATACATTCTCCTCTACAACACCATGTCTCACAAGTCTGTCCTTAGTATTTAGTCTATCCCTAGCTTCCAGAAATGATACAAACGACATTTTCTTTGAATTTTTTGGATGCCATACTACTTTAGACCATTTCATCAATGATGATTTCTGTCTGACAGAATCCCATGCTTTGCTCAAAGTAAATTCACCACCATCTTTCCACACATATACATCATGCATCAAATTAACTTTTACTTCCATGCTATCCACCAACTGTTGCAACTCCCTAGTAGCAGGATGAACATTGCTACACAATTCACCATTTCTGATAACATCCTCTACTCTTTCATTGACTTTTCCCAAAGATTGAAATCTAGACAAGCCAAGAAGATCCACCAAGCATCTCCCATTTAACCATGGCTCAAACCATAAGGAAGTGGAAGCACCATTAGCTATAACTTTTCTGAAGTATTGTTCACATGAAGTTCTTAATCTCAAAATCGACTTCCATGTATATGATGCATTATTATCCTCCTTCATGCTCCAAAACATCTTATTCCTACAATACTTCTCCTTCATCCAATTACTCCACAAAGAATCTCCCACCAGAAATTTTCACATTAGCTTCAGACAAGCAGCCTTCTTTAAATCTTTTAAAGATTTCAATCCTACTTCTCCTTCCTCTTTAGGAATACACAGTTTATCCCACTTCATTTTGTGCTTTGCATTGCCCCAAAAGAAATCTGCACAAAGAACATTTAATTTCTCTATTGTATATTCCGGCAACTGATAAACCAATAGCCAATACAAAACTGTTTGATTAATCACAGTCTGAATCATTTCAGCCCTTCCTGCAAAGCTCAAGAATTTTGAATCCCATGATTGAAGTTTTTTCTGAATCTTATCAACCAATACTTGGCAATCATGATAGTGGATATAATTAGAAGACAATGGAACACCCAAGTACTTTACAGGCTGATTTCCCTCATTAAATCCAAGGATACCCAAAATATCATTAGTATGCAAAGCACCAGAGCTAAAATAGATTTTGGTTTTCATGCTATTAACTGATAAACCACTAAAATAGTCCAGCTTATCAAAAACACCTTTTAAAGCATCAGCACCAGAATATGAACACTTCCCAAAAACCATTAAATCATCAGCGTATATTAAATGGGACACAATAGGATTGAACTTATGTACCGGGATGAGTAACTTTTGTGCCACAACCTCATTCATGCAAAAAGTAAAGTATTCCATTGCCATTGTGAAAAGGTATGGTGAGATGGGATCACCTTGCCTTAGACCTCTATTTGATTCTATAAAGCGTATAGGAGTCCCTTGAATCATGATTGAGAAGGTGGGTGTAAATATACAAGCATAAACTACATTGATAAAATGAACAGGGAATCCCATGATTTTCATTATATGACAAATGAATTTATGACTAATTCTATCATACGATTTCTGTAAATCCACTTTCACATGGAATTTATTAACACCAGGCTTTCTAAAATCTCTGATCAACTCATGAGCTAATAGGATATTATCTCCTATGTGTCGATTTGGAATAAACGCACATTGATTGGAAGAAATTAAATGGGGAAGTAGCCACTTAATCCTATTGCAAAGTATTTTACTGAAAATCTTGTAAAATAAATTGCAACATGCAATTGGACGATAATGTGCAATCTCATATGGGTTATCTACTTTAGGAATCAAAGTAAGAAGAGTATGATTGCAACTTTTTGGAATTATGGCTGAATCAAACATATCTTGTACAGCAGCAGCTAAATCCACTTTAAATAAGTCCCAATGTAGCTTATAGAACTTCGAGTTGAATCCATCAGGTCCAGGACTTGTGTCTTCATGAATAGAAAAAACAGCTTTCTTTATTTCCTCCATTGAAATGGGTTTGAGCAAATCCTGCTGGCCTTGTTGATTTATTCTAAATTCTGAATGAAATAAGGGAAATTCTTCTTTACTCTGGCCATTAAACATATTAGTGAAATACTCAATAGCTGCTGCTGAAATTTCTTCCTGCTTATATAATAATTCACCTGCATGATTAATTAAAGCTTTCACATTTTTACTATGTTTACGAGAAGACATTTTTGAATGAAAAAACTAAGAGTTAGCATCTCCCTCTTGCAACCAAGACACTTTAGCCTTCTGTCTGAAATTCCAGAATTTAATATGTTTTTGGACCATGTATTGATGTTTTGCCTCAAGCATTTTCTCATACAACTCCAAATTTTCTGGATCTAGATCAACAGCAGCCTCATATTCATTAAATTTATCTTCTGCTAGCTTCAGTAAAGCATCATCTTTACTTCTATTTTTGTTCCATGGTTTCAAGTCTCTTTTGCATACTTTAAGTATTTGCATAAATTTGAAACTTGGAAATCCCTCAACAGACTCAGATAAACTCTTTTCAATACACTCCAAATATCCTGATTTGAAACTCCAGTCATTACAATACCTAAATATAGTACCTTTGGGTTTGGAAGTTGGAATCAAATCAAGCAATAACATATTATGATCACTGGATAGTTGAGTTAGAGATAAGTCCTTTATATCATTATATTTTTGCAGGCATGACTGATTCACAAATATCTTATCAATATGATTAGCAAGTCCTTTCCTCCTCCAAGTGTAATTAAAACCAATTGATTTTATTTAAATTAGTCTAGATTGCGACAAGCAATTATTAAAAGCCCTTAATTGTTGAAATGGAATTGGTAGCCCTCCCTTTTTGTCAAGAGGTGATGTCGAGTTATTAAAATCTCCAATTAATACCCAATCACAACATAAAACACCAGCCTCAACTATAATTTGCTGCCAAAGATCATGTCTTTCATAAAAACTATTGCTAGCATAGATAATTGAAACAAATATGCTCATACCTCCCAAATTGGTAGCTTCTACAGTCACGTGTTGATTAGAGGAGAATATTACCTTCAACTTCCATACTCCAACATCCCATAATAATAGAATTCTGCTAGAAAAAACTTTAGATTGCTGAGGAATATAATCCCAATTAGTTGGTAATAATCTTCTAAACTTTCTCAAATTAACATCATTAATTTTTGTCTCTACCAAGCCAACAAGAGTTGGCTTGAACTTCGTCAGGAGAGACAGAATTTCTCGCATACGAAATGGAGAATTCATCCCTCTGACGTTCCAGCACATGAATGTCATTTAATAGGAGCAGAGCTCCTGGTAAGTCTTTTAGAAGGAGCTGTAAGAGTAGAATTGATATGTTCCTTTCCTTTTACATGCGCCAAATAATCTTTATTCGTGCTAACATTTTGAGAAAAATCCGGATTATCATCCTCCATAGAAACTTCATCCAGTTTGTCTGCTACATGATCCAGCCCATCTGCCATGATATCCTTTAGCAAAATATCATCTAAAAAACCCAGATCCTCCTGCTCTTTATCTATACCTGAAGTGGAAGCTTCATTATGATTATTCATCTCCTTTTGTGGACCTGCCTCTCCCGGATTAGATTCAGATTTATCTTTTTGCATCCACGAAGGATCATTTACTAGTTCATGTACCAAAGTATCATGCCCAAAGGATTTGCAAATGCTACATCGAAGAGGAATAAATTCGTAATCAACTCTTAAATCCTTTTCCATGCCATTGTGCAATTGAATCGGAATTTTGTCAAACAGTTCAACGGCATAATCTATAGAAACCAGAATTCTAACAAACTTTGTAATTCTCTTCTGAGCAGTATTATCATCTACACATATAGGTTCTCCTATATAGCTAGCTAACAACGATAAAGCATTATTTGACCATAATTCCAAATCAACGTTGAACAGCTTAAACCAGATCTGAACCTTATCGAACGAGAATTTATCAAAATCATATCCCGGGAACCACTTATCGATAAGTAACAAATTTCCAAAATATGAATGAGTGGATGATTGAATCACATAAGTAAAATCAGAAGACTCCTCAAATTGAACCGTAAAGTGAAATCCATGCACAATATGAATTACAAAATTACCTGTCGGTCTCCATACTTTACAAATATAATCTTCCAATTTCGTTACAGATAAACGAAATTCAATTGGATGTAGGGCTATCGTATCACACCACACCTCTTTCGATTCATTGAAAATCTCCTCCGAGATAATAATACGACCTTCAGATGGTTTAACATACTTCAAGGACTTCGGATCTACTGCTTATCTATCCTTATCCGAAGAATCAGCTAGAATATCATCAGATCTAATTTGAGAAGAAAACCGATTTGATTTAGAAGAGAAATTACGATTTGGCGGGACAGGATCTCTCTTGTCCGCCATTTTTAATTGAAAATCATGTGAAAATCAGATCGGTGGTACCCTATATAATACACACACACACACACACACACACACACACACACACACACATATATATATATATATATATATATATGTAGGAATTATATACATGAAATACTACTAAAGACTGTACATTTTTAAAGATAATAAAGATTCAAAGATCAGAGAAATTTCAAGACTTATGAGTATTCAAGAATTCAAGAGTTCAAGATTAATATAATTATAGAGGCTAGATTCTGTAAGACTCCAAATAGCACTCCACGTTCAAATTCAAAATTTCAAATTCTGATCTTCAATTCTATCCTCAATCCTCTCTATTTTATTTTTTATTCTTTTCCTTTCTTATTCTTCTTCATAAACTTAAATTTTATATTTATATTCATATACTTTATATATTTATATAGTTTAAAATCTTATAATGTTATATTTTATAAATACATTTATATAGTTTAAATTTATTTTTGCATATGTGTTTCTACTGTATAATATTAATTTGCAACATTAGATTTTTACTCAAGAATTTCCAGAATTATTTTTATATCAAAACACTTGAAAAATAATTCAAAATACAAAATTAGTAACGACTCGAGGAATTTGCGATCCTGAGTAATCGACAAAAACTTAATGTTGACTATCCAAGCATCGGAAACACTGGAAAGTCCATGAAAGAAATTAGACGGTGAGGATAGATAAGATAGAAACTTAGAATAGAAGAATATGAAGAGCATACATCATCATCAGAGTAACACGAAACTCACAACGGAACGAACAATATATAATATATACATAACTTTGAAATAAAACTAGTATATGTATACAGCAACATTATTAGAGTACAACAATAACAACACAACGGAAATAACAATAGCTATAAAATCCTGAAGCCTCCTGCTCCAAGCTCTCAGTATATCTGAAAAATCCCGACTACTTGAATGCCCGTACAAAATTGGGCACCCAAGAGTATAGGGAAAACAAAACAAAATAAACTCCGAGTCAGTCATGAGACTGGTGTGAGTAAAACTATTTAAAACAGTTGGAGAAAATAAACAATATCTCATAAGACCACGCCGTATAACACAGAACGGGTTTTTCCCTTATGAGAATCCAAAACACTTGGTCCAACATTCAAAAACCTTTTGAAAGGAACGATAATCTTTATATCAAACTCGTTTGATATTATAGTAGTGTCTATCAATCACAACTAATAATCATCTAGCAGAACACTTTCATCTCACGTTCCACATATATAATATATAATAAAAAATCACGGGCGCTTATTGGTTAATGAATTCCAATTGGCAAGGTATGGGACCACCTTCCAACAGTGTATCTCTAGAGAGGAATACACCGGGTTCAACAAGAACATCTTGCAACCCAAGCTAAACATGATAGGTCACTCATTTCGCTTGAGTGTACCGAATGTATTGTCACCAACGGTTGGGATCAGCAACCGTTTCCCTAAAGGGATAGCATCAAAATAGATTTAAGAAGTAAATGAAACTCTAGATCAGGTGACAATACATCCTAATTGGCAGCTAACCACTTAACCATGCGACCTACCCGATTTTATACCATTTCCGGTTGTGAGGCTAGAGGCCATAACGTATCCTTTAGAAACCACATCTTCATTCACTTTGAATGTCACATCGTCATACCTGCTAAATCAAAATTTGATTTCTCCAAACATATCACGGGTAAACAGCTAAAAGAAATGAATTCCTCCGCCAGCAAACGTAAATAAGTTTGAAGAGACCAACTTACACGATCTATTAAATATACTCCATCATACATTCTTCCATACAGGTCATCTTGGGGTTGGACAGACCGAAGGTAATATTCTGTAAATAGGACAACCCTTGCACAACTCCGTCTTCAATTATCTTCATCATGTTTGATCACAACGCTTACGCCCATACAGAGTGGTTTTCAAATAATGAATCCAATTGTAACGACCCGAATTTCGCCCGACCCCAATCGATCGCAAGATCGATTAAGAACGTTCAAAA
This sequence comes from Allium sativum, assembly GCA_030737875.1. NCBI lineage: Eukaryota > Viridiplantae > Streptophyta > Magnoliopsida > Asparagales > Amaryllidaceae > Allium > Allium sativum. The sequence continues at coordinate 63,033,204 of CM060912.1, forward strand.
CCCGTGTACGTTAACATTGGGCATACAACACATCAGAACAACAACACAGAATTTTATAACATCAATAATAAATGTTACATCAGAGTACAGAATATATCAGAGTACATCAATAAATAATACAGCGGAAGATACATTTACAATAAATTAAATACATTGCAGCGGAACAAATCTCAGCGGGAAGCCATCAATATTCTGGACCCAACTTCAGACTTCAATCCAGGATCCTGCTTAACTATATCTGCAAAAAGCTACTCGACTGCCCGTGTGGAAAGAGGGCACCCGAGTTTGCAAAGTGAAACAAACTACAGGTCAGTCATGGGACTGGTGTGAGAATTCTATACTTAACTCACCTAATAAGTAGGCTAATCACAGGACCACGCCGCTAACACGAAACAGGTTTACTCCATTGGATTGCCAGTGCATAATTAAAGTAAATCGTCAAATAACGTAATACTTTTTATAAAAATGAAACCATTATAAGACCCAGGTCCCATCACACAATGCAACTCACACCAGAGGATAGGGTTTTACCTTATAATGGTCAAAAGATGCTTGATACGTAAAAACGATATTATTATTAGTGTGTATATATTTACTTAAAACATTTCAATATAAATGTATTAATCTTAGACGGCATAGTACCGCATCCTACTATGTCGCCATATATGAGTTTACAATCATAACCATGGTGTCATAATGGAAATTGGTTTTCTGTCATGAAATCGAGGCTAGGGATCGTCCTCTTCCGATTCGAGACAATCTAGCAAATGCCTCAGGATCCCCCGCAGTGAACCCTTGGATCTTCAGGGCCGGTCCCCTCCTAACGGTAGTGGATTGGCAATTCCTGAACACACATTTCCGGGTTCCTTTGAACCTATAGTATGACCACTTCCGGCCTATAAAAACCCGAGGTACCTCAATCCAAAATCCACATAAGTAAAATGTCGGGCCGTGTTAAAGCCCAAACACCACTAGCTAGAAAGAAACATGTGCACTCCCTGCAGTCCTAATCCCTTTTTTGACTCATACCGGGGTGTGAGGCTCGCGAAGTCACGATATACACAAAGCTATGCCTAAAGAAACTGTGCTTTGATCATCAACCACAAGGCCTGTTTTCAACAAAGCCTTGATCATTTGCATCTTAGCATGTCACATTGTCAGACCCTACCATATTATTGATCATCTACCAATATATATACATAACCTCTAAGCTCATACGTCTTAGAGAAGGGTGATAAGTAAAGAATAAATTCTTCACCACCAAACAGAAATATATAATCAGTAGCGTTCAACAAATACAACAGGAAGGAATACAATGTCAGACACACAATCCATTTACAAGTCTGCTCTGGGTCTGAGCGAAACAACGTACCCGTCGATCTCCAAATGCGTTTGGACGATCATTACCAAATACCTTGCCTTGGAAGGCCAATCCCAATTCAAGATACCAGTCATCATCATCCCAACGATGTGAAAACTTTCGGTCTTCAATCACCGTCTTCATCTTCGACTCTTGATCGTCGTGATGATTATTCAGAATGGGTTAAACCCGGTCTTTCTGAATAACTCGCGTATTTTGGGATTAAAAACAAATATTGGAAAATCACATATTTCGTCACATTCCAACTCCGAGTATTCTTTTAGTAAGATATTCGTTTTAAAAGATTCTTATTAATAAAATTCTGAAAATAAAATCTATAAATCCATTTCCAAAAATATGGAATTTCACAGAAATCAAATCAGTACATAATCAATATAGATTTCTGTATCGGACTAATAATATAAATGGAATAACGACAAAGCCTCTTAAATTCCATATATAATATCGGTCTTCTTTTACCGAAGCCCATTTCGATTATTACCAGTCGAATTTCCACTTAATTCCTATTTAATATATTACATTGAAAACTTGATTTTTAGAAAATGCCTTTTTTAAATCTCTAAAATAGATTCATAAGTTCCAAATAATAATTTCAATGTAAATTGGATTAAAGGACAAATGTTGTTTAAAACATCGTCCATGATAAATCCACTTCACATCTCAATTTATTTCATATCACAAAATATAATTGCAAATGCTAGTAATCTTTAAAAAAACATATTTTAAAGTAATCATAAAAATATTCTTTATATAAAGACTCTAAATGAGAAGTATTCTTTATATTACAAATCTTTATCTTTTACAAATATTCTTTGTTTTAACATATACTTGATTAAAAATATATTTTTATATTGAAATATATTCTTTATATAAAAAGAATTTCTAATGTAAGAATATTATTATTTAAAAGACCACCGGAATCGAAAAGCGACTCAATCATTTACCATTTAATTTTGGATTATATGGATTTCACACACATCATACATATGACAATAAAATAGATAATCATCAATTCATCCAAAGTGAAATTTCTACTGTGTAAGCGTTAAAATTAAATAATAACGCTCATCGCAGCCTGTCGATCTAACGATCGACATACAACTAAATATTGGGATTAGTGTATGTTCATTTTCATCCCAACACCCGTGTGGGGTTTCAGCCAACAAACAAATAATAAATTCATTTGTGCACTTGGGCGATGTGTGAAAATGATCGACCCAATCACATAAACAAGTCAGGTAACTTGTCTATGGCAGTGAAATACACAATATATAACACAATATATAACACACGATAAAAATGTCTCTTTTATTTCTATTATTTTTACCGCATGTAAAATGTCAATAAAAATGAACTCTTTATTTCTATTTATTGAAATATAAATTACATAAAAAATGTAAATTTTAAATGTACATTCTTTTTATTTGAAAACAATAAACAAATGAAATCTTTATGTTACGTCCATTTATGGAAATAAAAGCGACGATAAAATAAAATCTTTTATTTCAATTCATTTCATAATTTATTTGCATTAAGGATTGCAAATGAAACTGTATCTTTTATTCTCCTATTTATTTGCGTCGAGTAATGCAAATAAAAATGTAATATTTAATTTCTAGTCTTATTTACATCAAGAAATGTAAATAAAAGAACAACTCCTTATTTTATGTTTACTTACATCAAGTGAAGTAAATAAATAAATAAAAATGTAACATTGATTTTAATGCTTTGTTCACATTTAAAAAATGCAACAAAAATGTAACCTTTGTCTTTAAATAAATTTGTTTGCATCTAAATTTGCAAACCAAAAATGTAATTCTCATTTTCTTATTTGTTTGCAACTAAAGTTGCAAACAAAAAAATGTAATTTTTATCTACTTGTTTTATTTGCATGATAGAATGCAAATAAAAAATGTATTTCTATTTTCTACGTTTCGTTTGCATTGTAGCATGCAAACAAAATTTTTTTTTTTTCATGTATTGTTTGCATTGTGGAATGTAAACAAAATCTGAACTTTTGTTTTCATGTTATATTTGCATTGAAAAATGCAAATAAAAAAAATGCGCCACTTAAAAATCATATTATATTTGCGATGGGGAACACAAATAAAAATGTAATTTTTTTTATTTGTTTTATTTGTGTTTAAGAACACAAATAAAAGACCGTTTTATTATAAACAATGTTACAATAAAATGTAATCCTATTCAATGCCCAAAAATGTATATTTCGATGTAACTCTTTTTAATGACCAAAAATGTTTATTTTGTTTAACTCTTTTAAATAACCAAAAATGTATGTTTTTGGTTTAATCATTTTTAATTAACAAAAATGTATATTTTTAATTTACCATGTAAATTCATATTTTATTTACATAGACAAATGTAAATTCTATCATACGATGTAAATTCACCTCTAAATTGCATATAAAAATGTAATTTTTATCATACAGTGTAAATTCACATTTTTATTACATTAAAAATGTAATTTTTATTCTAATATCTAAATTACATGTAAAAATGTAATTTTTTATCCTACAATGCCCATTCATTCTTCAATTTCATATAAAAATGTCATTTCTATTATGCGATGTAAATTCCTATATAAATTACATAGAAAAATGTAATTTCTATTATGCGATGTAAATCCATGTCTCAATTACAAAGAAAAATGCTATTTTAATCATATGGTACAAATTCCCGTTTTAATTACATAGAAAAAATGTAATTTTGATCATACGGTACAAATTCACATTTTTGTCACATAGAAAAATGTAATTTTAATCATACAGTAACAATTCACCCTTTCATTACATTGAAAAATGTAATTTTAATTATGAAATAATTTCTTATTAAAATATATGCTTTTTAATCCACTCTTTTTAATGTAACAGTGCACGTTAAAAATATAATCTTCTTAATCCATTCTTTTTAATGTAAACAAATAAAAAATATATTTTATTCGTTGTTCAAATTCTATTGTAAATAGACAAATAAAAATAATATTTTATTTGTCGTCCAAATTCTGTTGAAAGGTAAACAAATAAAAATAAGATTTTATTTGTTAACCCGTTTCTGTTGTAATATAAACAAATAAAAATAATGTTTTATTTGTCGTTCAATTTCTATTGCAAAGCAAATAAACAAAAATAAAGTTTTATTCGTTGTTTACATTCTAATGTAAAGTAAACAAAATAAAAATATGTTTTATTCGTTGACCAAATTCTGTTATTATGTAAACAAATAAAATTAAGATTTTATTTGTTAAACAACCTATGTTGTAATATAAACAAATAAAAAAAATGAGATTTTATTCATCGTCCAATTTGCATTGTAATGTCAACAAATAAAAAAGGAGTTTTTATTTGTCGTTTAATTTTTATTGTAAAATCAACAAATAAAAATAAGTATTTATTTGTTGTTCAAATCTTATAGTAATATTAACAAATAAAAATGAGTTTTTATTTGTCGATCAAATTCTATTGTAATATCAACAAATAAAATAAGCTTTTATTCGTCGTTCAAATTCTTATAGTAATATCAACAAATAAAAATGAGTTTTTATTTGTCATTTCAATTCTATTGTTCATTTCAGAAAAAAAATAGAAATTATGTTTTAATAACATAAAATAAATTTTTACAACTGGATCTGAAATAAATATGATTTAAAACTGAATTTAGATTAAATCTTCTAAATGCAAATAAAATTCAATAAAATATGAAATTTTAATGCGAATCTAGTACAGCATGAACAACAAACATATTACAAGCCACAAATCAACGATTCATACAATACATAACAATCCAGATCTGAATTAACATCTTCACACAATTATTTTAAAGCAAGAAAATAAATTTATAATTAATTAAATAATAAAAATTTGAATTCTCACATTGATTTTTGCTGAAAATTCGACTGCCTCTGAATCAGCTCTGGTCTGCGCCATCGCGAAGATCTCGAAAAGACGAGTCCAACGCAACTTACGGTTCGTCAATCGGACCTCGTATGAAAGAGATATTGATTTTTAAAGATTGGATAATTTAATATTAAATAAAATATTAAAACCTTCCTTCCTCCTCGTTTTTTCAGACCGTCGAAACCCATTTCGTCCAAATCAAAACCCACCGTCGCACGTGCCTTGAAGCCACCGGCCGATCATCGGAGATCGCCACTCCGACCGCCGAAGCGCCACCACCCCACGCGCCGAGCTCCGGCCAACTCGAGGTCGCCCTGACGCCGGAATCCGCCCCCCAAACCGCCCACTTCCAAGCGCGAATCCGACCCCATTACTAAGCGATTTCTGATCATCTCCATATGAAATCAAAGCTCTCGAAATTCCCTTTGATTTGGTATATGGCGTTGGTTTTAATTCGAAGCATCTTTGAAGATTTTAGCATTTCAAATTCGGATGGTTATGGCCATTGAAACAATACATAAGGCGGCTGTATGAATATAATTAGGGTTACGTATTCTGAACAGTATTTATGCTGTATTTCTGATTTAATTTATTTATTTTAAATTCCTAAAAATCCAAAAATACCGTATAACTCATACGAACTCCAATACGAACCCAACGAGTGTCGCCCCAAGCTAATAACCCACGTTCTGGACACAATGGAATATGTTTCGTAACCCAATTCGGCTGTTACGATATGTTTTTCTTTAAATTTAATTATAAATCAATATATATTAAATTTAAACGTACATTTTGAATTACCGAGGCCACATACTGACTCTGAAAATTACAGAAAAATTATTTCTAGCTTTCTTATGACGATACAGTTCTAACAAGACTAATTTCGTTGAATTCTGAGACTGTTTGAAAAATGACTATTTTCAAGTCGTTTAAATTTAACAAAAATAGTCAAAACACATTTTTGTTTGCCACGCTCACATATTAATTCGAAAATTTCTGAAAATTGAAACCTAGCTATAATTTGACATTCCGATTCCAACAAAAGTGGTTTCGTCGAAAACGGAGGTCATTTGAAAAATGACTATTTTCAAGGCCAATATATTTAATAATAAAAATACATTTTTAAACAAATAAATCCCGAAACTCAAAATATATAAGTGTTTACTATTTTTCAATGCAGAAACGACATTCCGAACTCAATGGAAGTGGTTTCGAGTCGAAACTCCTTCATATGTGAAAAGTAGCCTTTCGGGCCCTATATAATATATATAAATTCTACAGCGACCTTTCTAAAAATTGAATTGGCCATAACTTTTGATTTCCGCAATGAAATTTCAATTTTTCAGATTCGTTAGAAAGATATTTTTAAACAGATTTAAATATTCTGGTTTCACTCAATTCTGATTTATTTTGAATCCTGTACATCCAATTAAAGTTTGAAATCAAATTTTCAAACTACCGCGCCATTTCTAACTCCATTTATATTTAAAATTAAATTTATTCGTTTTAAGTTCGATTAAAATAAATTCTAGCCATTATTATTATTAATAAATTATATTATATCCTCAAAATTCATTAAAAAAATTTAAAATAAAAATTTTAAATTGGTTCAGAATTTGCGGGTTGTTACAATCTCCCCCACTTAAAATCTTTTCGTCCTCGAAAAGGAAATGAAGCTAAAGTTGTTTAGTTAACTAATTTAATTTTCATTCTTTAATTATTTAATCATTTTATTAGTTGAATTCATATTCACACAACAAAATCATCAATCAATTAGTTGATTAAATTTTCAAAAATATATAATTTTTATATATTTAAAAATCATATTTTCTAAAATCGAACTATATATAATAACAAGTACGTTAATTATGAATTCTTCTTCACTCTGACTCATTCTAGGGCGTTGCTAACCCCATCTCTAATGAGTATTCTCATTCTAGGATATTGCTGATCCTATCTCTAATGAGTATTCTTATTGGATATTACTAATCCAACCTCTGATGAGTCTTCTGTTTAGTTCTAACGAGTTGTACCCCAAAGATTTGAGCTAACCTGAGCTCTGATACCAGCTGTAATGACCCGAATTTCGCCCGACCCCAATCGATCGCAAGATCGATTAAGAACATTCAAAACCCGCGTACGTTAACTTTGGGCATACAACACATCAGAACAACAACACAGACTTTTATAACATCAATAATAAATGTTACATCAGACTACATAATATATCAGAGTACATCAATAAATAATACAGCGGAAGATACATTTACAATAAATTAAATACATTGCAGCGGAACTAATCTCAGCGGAAAGCCATCAATATTCTGGACCCAGCTTCAGACTTCAATCCAGGATCATGCTTAACTATATCTGCAAAAAGCTACTCGACCGCCCGTGTGGAAAGAGGGCACCCGAGTTTGCAAAGAGAAACAAACTACAGGTCAGTCGTGGGACTGGTGTGAGAATTCTACACTTAACTCACCTAATAAGTAGACTAATCACAGGACCACGCCGCTAACGCGGAACGGGTTTACTCCATTGGATTGCCAGTGCATAATTAAAGTAAATCGTCAAATAACGTAATGCTTTTTAGAAAAATGAAATCACTATAAGACCCAGGTCCCATCACACAATGCAACGCACACCAGAGGATAGGGTTTTACCTTATAATGATCAAAAGATGCTTGATACGTAAAAACGATATTATTATTAGTGTGTATATATATACTTAAAACATATCAATATAAATGTATTAATCTTAGACGGCATAGTACCCCATCCTACTATGTCGCCATATATGAATTTACAATCAAAACCGTGGTGTCGTAATGGAAATTGGTTTTCTGTCATGAAATAGAGCTAGGGATCGTCCTCTTCCGATTCGAGACACTCTAGCAAATGCCTCAGGATCCCTCACAGTTAACCCTTGGATCTTCAGGGCCGGTCCCCACCTAATGGTAGTGGATTGTCAATTCCTGAACACACGTTTCCCGGTTCCTTTGAACCTATAGTATGACCACTTCCGGCCTATAAAAACCCGAGGTACCTCAATCCAAAATCCACGTAAGTAAAATTTCGGGCCGTGTTAAAGCCCAAACACCACTAGCTAGAAAGAAACGTGTGCACTCCCTACAGTCCTAATCCCCTTTTTGACTCATACCGGGGTGTGAAGCTCGGGAAGTCACGATATACACAAAGTTATGCCTAAAGAGACTGTGCTTTGATCATCAACAACAAGGCCTGCTTTTCAACAAAGCCTTGATCATTTGCATCTTAGCATGTCACATTGTCAGACCCTACCATATTACTGATCATCTACCAATATATATATATAACCTCTAAGCTCATACGTCTTAGAGAAGGGTGATAAGTAAAGAATAAATTCTTCACCACCAAACAGAAATATATAATCAGTAGCGTTCAACAAATACAGCAGGAAGGAATACAATGTCAGACACACAATCCATTTACAACTCTGCTCTGGGTCTGAGCGAAACAACGTATCCGTCGATCTCCAAATACGTTTGGACGATCATTACCAAATGCCTTTCCTCGGAAGGCCAATCCCAATTCAAGATACCAGTCATCATCATCCCAACGATGTGAAAACCTTCGGTCTTCAATCACCGTCTTCATCTTCGACTCTTGATCGTCGTGATGATTATTCAGAATGGGTTAAACCCGGTCTTTCTGAATAACTCGCGTATTTTGGGATTAAAAACAAATATTGGAAAATCACATATTTCGTCACATTCCAACTCCGAGTATTCTTTTAGTAAGATATTCATTTTAAAAGATTCTTATTAATAAAATTCTGAAAATAAAATCTATAAATCCATTTCCAAAAATATGGAATTTCACAAAAATCAAATCAATACATAATCGATATAGATTTCTGTATCGGACTAATAATATAAATGGAATAACGGCAAAGCTTCTTAAATTCCATATATAATATCGGTCTTCTTTTACAGAAGCCCATTTCGATTATTACCAATCGAATTTCCACTTAATTCCTATTTAATTTATTACATTGAAAACTTGATTTTTAGAAAATGCCTTTGTTAAATCTCTAAAATAGATTCATAAGTTCCAAATAATAATTTCAATGTAAATTGGATTAAAGGACAAATGTCGTTTAAAACATCGTCCACGATAAATCCACTTCACATCTCAATTTATTTCATATCACAAAATATAATTGCAAATGCTAGTAATCTTTTAAAAACATATTTTAAAATAATCATAAAAATATTCTTTATATAAAGACTCTAAATGAGAAGTGTTCTTTATATTACAAATCTTTATCTTTTACAAATATTCTTTGTTTTAACATATACTTGATTAAAAATATATTTTTATATTAAAATATATTCTTTATATAAAAAGAATTTCTAATGTAAGAATATTATTATTTAAAAGACCACCGGAATCGAAAAGCGACTTAATCATTTACCATATAATTTTGGATTATATGGATTTCACACACATCATACATATGACAATAAAATAGATAATCATCAATTCATCCATTTTCATCCAAAGTGAAATTTCTATTGTGCAAGCGTTAAAATTAAATAATAACGCTCATCGCAGCCTGTCGATCTAACGATCGACATACAACTAAATATTGGGATTAGTGTATGTTCATTTTCATCCCAACACCCGTGTGGGGTTTCAGCCAACAAACAAATAATAAATTCATTTGTGCACTTGGGCGATGTGTGAAAATGATCGACCCAATCACATAAACAAGTCCGGTAACTTGTTTATGGTAGTGTAATACACAATATATAACACACGATAAAAATGTCTCTTTTATTTCTATTATTTTTACCGCATGTAAAATGTCAATAAAAATGAACTCTTTATTTCTATTTATTGAAATATAAATTACATAAAAAAGGTAAATTTTAAATGTACATTCTTTTTATTTGAAAACAATAAACAAATGAAATCTTTATGTTACGTCCATTTATGGAAATAAAAGCGACGATAAAATAAAATCTTTTATTTCAATTCATTTCATAATTTATTTGCATTAAGGATTGCAAATGAAACTGTAGCTTTTATTCTCCTGTTTATTTGCGTCGAGTAATGCAAATAAAAATGTAATATTTAATTTCTAGTCTTATTTACATCAAGAAATGTAAATAAAAGAACAACTCCTTATTTTATGTTTACTTACATCAAGTGAAGTAAATAAATAAATAAAAATGTAACATTGATTTTAATGCTTTGTTCACATTTAAAACATGCAACAAAAATGTAACCTTTGTCTTTAAATAAATTTGTTTGCATCTAAATTTGCAAACCAAAAATGTAATTCTCATTTTCTTATTTGTTTGCAACTAAAGTTGCAAACAAAAAAATGTAATTTTTATCTACTTGTTTTATTTGCATGATAGAATGCAAATAAAAAATGTATTTCTATTTTCTACGTTTCGTTTGCATTGTAGCATGCAAACAAAAATATTTTTTTTTTCATGTATTGTTTGCATTGTGGAATGTAAACAAAATGTGAACTTTTGTTTTCATGTTATATTTGCATTGAAAAATGCAAATAAAAAAAAATGCGCCACTTAAAAATCATATTATATTTGCGATGGGGAACACAAATAAAAATGTACTTTTTTTTTATTTGTTTTATTTGTGTTTAAGAACACAAATAAAAGACCGTTTTATTATAAATAATGTTACAATAAAATGTAATCCTACTCAATGCCCAAAAATGTATATTTCGATGTAACTCTTTTTAATGACCAAAAATGTTTATTTTGTTTAACTCTTTTGAATAACCAAAAATGTATGTTTTTGGTTTAATCGTTTTTAATTAACAAAAATGTATATTTTTAATTTACCATGTAAATTCATATTTTATTTACATAGACAAATGTAAATTCTATCATACGATGTAAATTCACCTCTAAATTGCATATAAAAATGTAATTTTTATCATACAGTGTAAATTCACATTTTTATTACATTAAAAATGTAATTTTTATTCTAATATCTAAATTAAATGTAAAAATGTATTTTTTTTATCCTACAATGCACATTCATGCTTCAATTTCATATAAAAATGTCATTTCTATTATGCGATGTAAATTCCTATATAAATTACATAGAAAAATGTAATTTCTATTATGCAATGTAAATCCATGTCTTAATTACAAAGAAAAATGCAATTTTAATCATATGGTACAAATTCCCGTTTTAATTACATAGAAAAAATGTAATTTTGATCATACGGTACAAATTCACATTTTTGTCACATAGAAAAATGTAATTTTAATTATACAGTAAAAATTCACCCTTTCATTACATAGAAAAATGTAATTTTAATTATGAAATAATTTCTTATTAAAATATATGCTTTTTAATCCACTCTTTTTAATGTAACAGTGCACGTTAAAAATATAATCTTCTTAATCCATTCTTTTTAATGTAAACAAATAAAAAATATATTTTATTCGTTGTTCAAATTCTATTGTAAATAGACAAATAAAAATAATATTTTATTTGTCGTCCAAATTCTGTTGAAAGGTAAACAAATAAAAATAAGATTTTATTTGTTAACCCGTTTCTGTTGTAATATAAACAAATAAAAATAATGTTTTATTTGTCGTTCAATTTCTATTGCAAAGCAAATAAACAAAAATAAAGTTTTATTCGTTGTTTACATTCTAATGTAAAGTAAACAAAATAAAAATATGTTTTATTCGTTGACCAAATTCTATTATTATGTAAACAAATAAAATTAAGATTTTATTTGTTAAACAACCTATGTTGTAATATAAACAAATAAAAAAAATGAGATTTTATTCATCGTCCAATTTGCATTGTAATGTCAACAAATAAAAAAGGAGTTTTTATTTGTCGTTTAATTTTTATTGTAAAATCAACAAATAAAAATAAGTATTTATTTGTTGTTCAAATCTTATAGTAATATTAACAAATAAAAATGAGTTTTTATTTGTCGATCAAATTCTATTGTAATATCAACAAATAAAATAAGCTTTTATTTGTCGTTCAAATTCTTATGGTAATATCAACAAATAAAAATGAGTTTTTATTTGTCGTTTCAATTTTATTGTTCATTTCAGAAAAAAAATAGAAATTATGTTTTAATAACATAAAATAAATTTTTACAACTGGATCTGAAATAAATATGATTTAAAACTGAATTTAGATTAAATCTTCTAAATGCAAATAAAATTCAATAAAATATGAAATTTTAATGCGAATCTAGTACAGCATGAACAACAAACATATTACAAGCCACAAATCAATGATTCATACAATACATAACAATCCAAATATGAATTAACATCATCACACAATTATTTTAAAGCAAGAAAATAAATTTATAATTAATTAAATAATAAAAATTTGAATTCTCACATTGATTTTTGCTGAAAATTCGACTGTCTCTGAATCAGCTCTGGTCTGCGCCATCGCGAAGATCTCGGAAAGACAAGTCCAACGCAACTTACGGTTCGTCAATCGGACCTCGTATGAAAGAGATATTGATTTTTAAAGATTGAATAATTTAAATATTAAATAAAATAATAAAATATTAAAACCTTTCTTCCTCCTCGTTGTTTCAGACCGTCGAAACCCATTTCGTCCAAATCAAAACCCATCGTCGCACGTGCCTTGAAGCCACCGGCCGATCATCGGAGATCGCCACTCCGACCACCGAAGCGCCACCACCCCACGCGCCGAGCTCCGGCCAACTCGTGGTCCCCATGACGCCGGAATCCGCCCCCCAAACCGCCCACTTCCAAGCCCGAATCTGACCCCATTACTAAGCGATTTCCGATCATCTCCATATGAAATCAAAGCTCTCGAAATTCCCTTCGATTTGGTATATGGCGTTGGTTTTAATTCGAAGCATCTTGGAGGATTTTAGCATTTCAAATTCGGATGGTTATGACCATTGAAACAATACATACGGCGGCTGTATGAATATAATTAGGGTTACGTATTCTGAACAGTATTTATGTTGTATTTCTGATTTAATTTATTTATTTTAAATTCCTAAAAATCCAAAAATACCGTATAACTCATACGAACTCCAATACGAACCCAACGAGTGTCGCCCCTAGCTAATAACCCATGTCCTGGACACAATGGAATATGTTTCGTAACCCAATTCGGCTGTTACGATATGTTTTTCTTTAAATTTAATTATAAATCAATATATATTAAATTTAAACGTACATTTTGAATTACCGGGGCCACATACTTACTCTGAAAATTACAGAAAAATTATTTCTAGCTTTATTATGACGATACGGTTCTAACAAGACTAATTTTGTTGAATTCTGAGACTGTTTGAAAAATGGCTATTTTCAAGTCGTTTAAATTTAACAGAAATAGTCAAAACACATTTTCGTTTGCCACGCTCACATATTAATTCGAAAAATTCTGAAAATTGAAACCTAGCTATAATTTGACATTCCGGTTCCAACAAAAATGGTTTCGTCGAAAACGGAGGTCGTTTGAAAAATGACTATTTTCAAGGCCAATATATTTAATATTAAAAATACATTTTTAAACAAATAAATCCCGAAACTCAAAATATATAACTGTTTACTGTTTTTCAATGCAGAAATGTCATTCCGAACTCAATGGAAGTGGTTTCGAGTCGAAATTCCTTCATATGTGAAAAGTAGCCTTTCGGGCCCTATAATACATACATACATACATATATATATATATATATATATATATATATATATATATATATATGAGGAAGGTTCCGCTCCTCCTCTTATTTTGCACGTGAGATTCCCCCTCAATCACAGCCGCACAACCACCTTTTGTTTTACATGTGTAGTGGAAAGAGAGAGAATGAGTGGGGATTGTGTAGTGGAAAGAGAGAGAAAGAAAGGTGGATGTGCGGCTGTGATTAAGGGGGAATCTCACGTGCAAAATAAGAAGAGGAGCCGATCCTTCCCCTATATATATATATATATATATATATATATATATATATATATATATATATATATATATATATACTACAGCGACCTTTCTAAAAATTGAATTGGCCATAATTTTTGATTTCCGCTATGAAATTTCAATTTTTCAGATTCGTTGGAAAGATATTTTTAAACAGATTTAAATATTTCTAGTTTCACTCAATTCTGATTTATTTTGAATCCTGTACATCCAATTAAAGTTTAAAATCAAATTTTCAAACTACCGCGCCATTTCTAACTCCATTTATATTTAAAATTAAATTTATTCGTTTTAACTTCGATTAAAATAAATTCTAGCCATTATTATTAATAATAAATTATATTATATCCTCAAAATTCATTAAAATTTTCTAAAATAAAATTTTTAAATTGGTTCAGAATTTGCGGGTTGTTACACCAATCCCCGTCTCTCTGCATTGACGATGGAAAAATGGTCAAAAACTTAGATAGTCAGTGATTTAACTATCAAAGAAAAACATGTGTGCAAACAACGATATTATTTCCAGATGGAAATTCTATCGATCAATCATCAATCAACATTTATTCATTTCCCCATTTCTCGTTTCCATATATCCATCAAACCCTTATTTTCTAATTTTAGAAAATATACGTTATTAACTTTGGAAAACGTTTCCATTTATGATTCACGCATCACTATTTTTTCACATATATATATCAGTCTCTAACTGTAAACTAGTAAGAGAACAACCCCCTACGTATTAACGCCGAAGGCCGAAACCAACATCAGATCAATGCCCAGACAGCTGTTCAATTTAATGAATCTCCAGTCAGTTTCTAATTCCTTTAACTCCATTTTAATTCCTATTTCAAACCCTATTTTCTTTATAAATATTTTATTTGCAAAATATTTACTTAAATATTTTATTCATATTAAATGTAAATAATATTTCTTCTTTGCAACCAAAACAGTTTGATTTCGTATTCAAAACAATATCCCAAATCCAATTTCTATTTATACTTCTAATTATAGAATTATTTATACAAATCTTCTTTTTATTTCTAACACTTAAATCTCAATTATAATTCCCTTTATATAATTCTATTTATTTTATATAAATCCCTTTTATATAATTCTATTTATTCTATATAAAAATAAATCATTTTCAATATTCACTCAGGAAATTTCCTTTTATACATTCCAGTAATTCATATGGCATTTAAAATACCAAATAACATGACTGGTGCCGTCATAATCAATCACAAATTATATATCACATCATATACCACAATATATGAAAACAAACAGTATTATAAATATTGAGGAATCTAGTTGGATCCCTCCAACCTATCTCCCTGCATTCACAGATGTTAAACAATATAATTAACATCAATTTTATTTCAATATGAAATATTCTGATAAACAGAATCAGTATTTGATTAACGATTTATATATATACATATATATATATATATATATATCGTTATCTATAATTTCAACCAATACATCAGGAATTCAACCAAACAATCAACACACGGCAATCAATCATCATTTATCAACACTAGATTATATTTATAAAAATATAAACTATACAGAGTTAGTGAGATTTACTCACATTAGACGGTTATCGTTAAATAACGATAACTGTCGGTTGATTTAGGCAGACAATTTATTTCGCTATAAATTGAAACGAGCTCCAATTCACTCCCAGTCAGTTTCAAGCCACCATCCGTACGATCACAAGGATCTTATTTCGCTGAAAACAGATATCGTATGATAAAGATATTAATTTTACAAGTTATGTACACATTTAAATAAATTAAATTCAAATGATTTAATAATTTGGGATCACTCTTCTGCCCAGCCCAAACTCGTCATATAAGGCCCGCTCGCCTAGCACCTCCTATGGCCATCCATCGACGCCCCCGAGACCACCGATCAACTCGTCGTCTGCCCCACTCTCTCGCCATATCACTACTGTAAAACTCGATCTCAACTCCTGGAAAGTGTTCTGCTCCATGTTGTGCGTACTATAGTACTTCGCGTTCCATTTTCTTGCACCATTTCACCCCAAATCTTTCAAGCAAGTGCGGTTTCATCCCCTAAGTCTCAATAAAAACTTCATTTTACAAATCAATGCTCGTATTACAAGATTTATCCAAACCTGACTTTTCACTGTTCAAAACCTAACTATAGAATGGACGTCGAACCAGTTCAAATGGGTATACACCTAAAGGTAAAATCGCCAGGATTTCAAATATATAACTTTCATGATTTTAGGACTTATATTTAAATTTCTATGAATTTTTAAAACTCGCATTGGTTTCCTATAGAAGAAAATGGTGGCGGTTGAAAACTGTTTGACCTTGGAGGAATTTTTTTTAGGGTTAGTAAGGATAGGCATATTAATGGGATAAGTAAAAATATTGTTTTAATCGATTATTTTATTTATTTTATTGAACCGTTACTTTCATTTAGAATTTAAAATTTCGTATGATCACATATGATACCCAAAAATCATGAAAATTGGTATGCAACTACAATTCGACATTACAGACCCAACGAAACTGGTTTCGTCGAATTCTGACTCCATTTGCTCACACAGCGTATTTTTAAAGTAAGATTATTGACTATTTTTCACATTAAAAATCTGTATGGCCACACACTGACTCCAAAAATCATGGGAATTGAAATCTAACCATAATTTAATATTCCGAATCCAACAAAATTAGTTTCGTTGAAAACGGAGGTTGTTTGCAAAACTGGCTATTTTTAAAGCTCTAAATAAACCTTTTAAATATTAATATATTTAAAAATAATTAAATTAAATAATAATAATTTAATATTATCGTATATATTCACAACAGAATATTATCCAGCTTCAAAATATACATATCTGGATTTATAACTCGACGTTTAAAAATCCCAGATTAAATCGATATTCAATTTATATTAAAAATCCATTTATAATATAAATAAATCGTTATGAATTATAAAGGAATTTCATAACGACTTTTCAAAAATTTGATTTGGACATAACTCAAAATCTACACAATGAAATCTCGATTTTTCTCTTCCATTACAAAAATATACTTCACTAGCTACGAACGTTTCTTGTTTCACAAAAATCCGGCTTAAAACAGATTCTGTATATTTGTTTAAAGTTCGAATCGCCAAATTACGAACTGCCGCGTCATTTCGAGCTCGATTATAATTATAATATATACGTTCAACTGTTGTTTATAGAATATATTCGTTAATATAATTCAACTATAAACTGAATTATATATTATATATGATCCAATTCATACAATATTGTCAATTCCACTATTTCCGACTATTTCGAAAATTAACTATATTGTTCTATTATTTATATTAATTAAATATTCAATATTATTTAATTCTGGTCACTTTAAATTACCAAACCATCATTTAAATAATTAAATAAATTATTTATTCTCCGTTAAAAATATGGGTCATTACATTCTTCCACCCATAAAATAATTTCGTCCTCGAAATTGCTAAGGAAAAAAAACAAACCCTATTAACTGGGTTAAAAATTATTCGTTTACCTTTTTAACTTCAGTTTCAACTGAACCAATTTAATATCAATTAAATATTTATTCATTCCTACTAACGAAAATTTTCAAAAATCTTGAAAATTTTCTAACACTTTAACTTTTCGAAAAATCGCCAGCACCTCCTTTGTACTGGTCAATCGATACAACTACAACTCGCCTCTCTAGGCCTTCTCCAACCCAAAAGAAAATCAAACAGCCAAGTGGCTTGCTAATTCGGCTCATAAAAACCTCATACCCAATATAAATATAAACTGATACCTTTTTGTCGGGCATATCAATACATCCTTTCCAACTGTTACCAATTCTGCATATACCAATGTCATCCCAATCATTCGGTTATACCTAAGCCAAATTCTGTTCTTAACTCAGATTCCATTTTTAATTTTAATTCTTAACTTACCAGTCCAATATCATTTCGGATTATCTCCAATCCAATCTAATTCGATATTTTATATCTTTATTCATTCTCCCCTTAACTGGTTTCAATTCAATTTCTATTTCTATATTCTTTTACAAATTCTAATTTAATTTGTTTTAATCCAAACAATCTCCCCCAGGGAATTTTTAAACATTTTAGCTTTTCTAAAACCAGATATCCCTTTTTAGGATTCAAAACAACTTGTTTTCACGAAACATTTCCAAAACAAAAAAATTGGTAGTAATCTGTCACTTACAACTCGAAAATGAACGCCGATAATGCAGCTGTCAATATCAGAATCTATTTTCCAGCGATCGAAGTGAGTTCAATACTATATCACTTTTAAAACCATTTCTAAACACTTCCATTTGAAATACATTTCAAAATACCATTCACAATGCGTTGTAAACAATTTAAAATCTCCCAGGATTTTAAAATTCTCATATGTTTATTCCAATTTCATTTACAAATGTCTTTCCAAACCAATTGTAACAACCCGCCATTTTGACCGCCCCGAGTCGGTGGTTAAGCCAACTTGAAGCATTCAAAACGACGGATTGTTATTCGCTTACAGGGTTTAAAATACAGAATTTAACATAGAATCACTGCACAGAAGAGAGAACAATATTTCACAATGAAATTTTATTACAAAAATTTATCAAAGATTACAAAAAAAATATATATATATATATATATTAGACAGCGGAAAATTTAAAATATGTACATAAATTTTTTTTTCTCCTCCTAAAGATTGTTGATTTCAGCAGCTTCTTTCTTCAATTAAACAACTCTATATCCATGTTTGAGAAAGCTTATTCAAATCAACCCATTCGCTCTCTTTGGATACAAAATCAGAATCAGCTGCACCATGTACACCGTAAGCATATAATTGTTATTTAATCCAATATAAAAAGTACAAAAATGTCCATGTTAAGTCAGTCCGCAAATACATGACGCAAAAAGGCTAGGAAACCCCATGTACCAAGCAAGCAGGCATAGCGTCATAGCAAATATGCATAAACGTGATCAAGACAGGGTAACCGGAAAAATGACTTAACATGGACATGCTCACAAGTCAGTACTACCCTATAGTACTGACAAATTTAACACTATGTCTTTGCAATTTTCTGATGGTTGAATCCATGACAGTGTAAGAATAGTAGGCTTAATAATTAACTTCCAAAAAGATTCAAATTTTTGGCTAATCGAATTAATTTTTGTTTTCAACTGGTATTGATTACAAGGCACCCTTCATATACTCATGTTCATGAATAGCCAGTGAAATGGAAATGAAAACTGTTCGTTGTGTCCAAAAATCCGCTTAATTTTTCCTTGTCATATAATTGCTATTTAATGAATATGTATTATGGATATAACCTCCAAGTAGCCAATCATAATTAATAGTTCTTGGTGCAATACAATAAATTAGAACCATCCCATTTAAAATAAACGATGTCCAAAATTATGAAGAGAATCGGACATAAACATAAGGTAATATATATATATATATATATATATATATATATATATATATATATATATATATATATATATATACGAGTGGAAACCCGTGCGTTGCACGGTTGCATAAGATGTTGGGTGTCATAATTTGTTGAGATGATTAAATTGTGTGTGTCATGGATTGTAATAATCATATACATAGAGTGAAAATAGTCACAATTGAAGAACATGAGATGATCGATTGTTCAGTGGTATTGCATTAGTTTTGAGGTCATAGCTTGAAAGTATGAGCGAAAGTAGCCAAAACTTAATTTTACTGCATAAAAGGTTAACATTTGTAACATTACATATCGTTTTATTCATGTTGAATGTGGTTACACAGTGTTAATCAAGCTATGGCATGTTATCTACTTATCATAAATTCTACTTTATTTTTAGCTGTGGAACAACCTGTATGATATAATATGTGTTTAGAAAAACCGATATGATAGTGATGTTGATATATGTAATAGGCTAATTGATGTAGTATTGGATTTGTACAAAAGAACAAATAACAGATTTAACACTTTTCATAATCCATTTTCCATTGTAAATGCTATTGTTGGAATGAATTAAGTGATAGTTCATTACTATTTTTAATGCATTCATTCAATTCATAAATTGATCCTACGTTATTTCCTTTTCCAGTACATAAACGAACAACTAATGAATCATTTATTTAGTTTATCGTCCCACTTCACATTGAAGGCATAAAGTAAATGCCCCATGAATGCCTACCTGATGTAAATGCAATTTATGCATTCAAATTATATCAGGCTACACATATCTGTATAAATATTGTAATACCTTTTACTGTTCTATTTAAAACATGCATTTACCAAAAATGAATTTGAAGTTGATTTACTGATCATATATTATGCGAGAGTCGATATCCCTTTTTTAAACAACTTTCCGAATATACAAATTATTCATTTTTATATATACAAAGGTTGATAGTAGGAATAATCAGATTTGATGTAGCATGCATGAACTACCTGCAATAGCAAAATGCATTAAATGCTCTAACGCCCACATTATTTTCCTTTCGTGCTTAATACATTTGTGTCATTATCAATATTTTTCAAACCTAATTAATTTATATGAGAATTAGAACATATTCAATTAATTTTTTTTCTATCTCTTCAATAGGAACAAACATAATGTATTTATTTTGTTAATTAAAACCGGAGTAGTTATGAATTATATAAGAGATAAAACATAGCAGTAAGAAAACATGAATTTAAAGTCAAAGTGTTGATCTTGTATTATGCAGGTATAGGTCAATGCCATTTTTTAAATTATTCTTCATAATGCACAATCAATCCAACTGTACAAATTTACATATACACATTGCTACAACTTTTAATCAGGAAAAAAAGTAAATATTAAAACTTGCGATAATAACACAGTAATTTACCTTTACCTTCGTAGCATTTCAATCCATGCATACAATAAGCATACACTGAATAGTCAAACTCACTATCCTTCTTTCACGTAAATAGTAATAAATACAATCAATCAATATTAGTTATAATCCAAAAAAAAAAGCAATAACAAATTTTGTCATAGCAAGCCAAACCTATATTTTTACATGCATACATCAAATAGCGCCTTAGTAACGTTTTGTTACATACCATCCATTAATGTCATCATGTTCCTACACACGAATTGAATTGAAGGGAAAACACATGCTTATTTTACATTCAAAAAACGGAACAAAAATACAATATACATGAAATAAGTAAGTGGAGAGGAAGCTAATCAGTTAATAAAAAAATTAACATATAGTGGACACATTTAATATATCATTAAAATTATAGTTATGATGGAATATTAATAGCATTTGAATGATGCATGGGAAAGAGCGG
Organism: Allium sativum; assembly: GCA_030737875.1. Lineage (NCBI taxonomy): Eukaryota > Viridiplantae > Streptophyta > Magnoliopsida > Asparagales > Amaryllidaceae > Allium > Allium sativum. The sequence goes on from CM060912.1 coordinate 63,054,815, forward strand.
TTAATGCAATCAACATATGTTAGTATAAAATATTTAAGGAATATTATTATATGTAGTGGGCAGAAATAAATAATTAAAATTAACATATAGTGGACGCATTTTATATGTCATTAAAACGATAATTATGATGGAATATTAACAGCGTTTGAATGATGCATGAGAAAGAGCAGTTAATGCAACCAACATATGTCAGTATAAATTTTAAGTAACGAAAATTATTATATGTAGTGAACAGAAATAAATACAAAGGAATATAAAAATTTAAGATTACATATTTTCATGTTGATTGCAAAGATATTGTAGTACAACCAAAAGTATTCATGTTCACTGCAAAGATATTTATGACATCCAATTTATAGAAGGTTTATCTTTGTCAAAGCTTTTGTATCAAACATAACATATTTATATGATGCATCAATGGATAAGTAGAAATATATTTAAGTTTATAACAAAAATATTAAGTAAGGAAAATTATTGTATGTAGTAGACAAAAATAGATATTCCATCATAAAATTAGTGGAGAGGTGTAAGGAATATATAATTGGAAGCTAATCAATTGTTATATTAAATTAACATATAATGGAAGCTAATCAGTCATCAAAAATGTTAACACATAGTGGACACATTCAATATATCATTAAAATTTTAGTTAATCAGCTATTTAAAATATTAACATATAATATATAATATACAACTGTATAAATCATTTGTGAAAGCTAATCATTCATTAAAAAAATTAGCATGACTTCATGTAAAGAATATATAGCACATCATATGGTGGGTATAAAAAGAACACATGCACTGATGATACCATCCAAAGAACAATAACGAAGATTGATTCCAGTAGGATCATTTCCACAAAATACTTACAGCATCAACACATTAACTAAAGAAAGGATTGAAAACGGTACATATATTGAAACTTATTGTCAACATTTAAACATTTGTTTAAGTACACGTAAAAAAATGTAATTATCAATTATGACATTTGTTTAAGTACACGTAAAAACATTTAAACATTTGTTTAAGTACATATATTTATGACATTTGTTTAAGTACACGTAAAAAAATGTAATTAAAAAATAAGTGGAGAGGAATATATAATTGAAAGCTAATCAATTATAAAAAATTATGGCTGATACATAGCAGAATATGTTAATTTGTGGAAGATACAATCAGTTATTTAAAAAATTTGTGAAAGTTATAATCATTAAAAATGGTAAATTGTTTGTGGAAGCATATAAGGCATAAAAATATTAACATATATTTTTATGCATTTAATATATCATTCAAATTATTATAGTTATAATGGAATGATATTAGCGTTAGAATGATAAATCTGAGCCACTCTTTGTCTCTTGTATCTTTAAATCTGAACCGCTCTTTGTCTTTGTGTTTGTCCAAGGGGGGGATTATATATATATATATATATATATATATATATATATATATATATATATATATATATATATATATATATATATGAAACAAAGAAAGGAATATGTCAACGTCAGCAGCAAATAAGCAAGGAAAAGTTAAGGGTCCGTTTGATTTTGAACGGGAAGAGGCATTTGGAAGGGGCATCGGAAGGGCAATTGTTGGGAACGGGAAATGTGTTCTTTTTACGGAAGGGGCATTTTGAAAGGGGCAAAGTTATTATTTAAATGTTTTTTGTATATATTATTTTTAATTGTTTGTGTGTGTTTATTGAGAACCAGAATAATAGATCGTAGAATACAACTTGCAGAATTCAAATTGCAGAATACAAATTGCAGAATTTAAATTGCAGAATTTAAATTGCAGAATACAAATTGCAGAATTCAAATTGCAGAAATAAAAAAAAAAACATAATACAACGAATACAAACTCCTTAATGCATTCCCGCAGCAACTAGTTCGTTTCGTATATTGTCTCGTACTATCGCCATGGTGGATGTTGTTCCGGTTCTTTGAACAGGGTCTCGATCTCTATTTCCACGATTTGATATACTGTAATATTCATCGAGGTATACGTCTGGCACTAAACCAGGGTCGTCATCATAAGTCATAAGATCTGGATCCCCAGCGTTGTATTTTCTGATGTAGTTGTGAATAGCCATTGTTGCAGTAACAATTTGTACTTTATGAAACATAACATTAATCGTACCATTTGATCGTTGAAACCGCTCTCCAACATGCCTTGTAGGGAGGGCCAATGCAATTGTATATAGAAATAAAGCCACCATTTCTTTTACTGTTATGTGCATTGAGGGCTCCAGTCCGTAATTCTGTAGCCGTTCACACAAGGATCTGAAACATAATCGCTTCATTCGAAAATTTCTTTGACAACGATCTGCGTGTCCCGCTTGTATTTCATGAACCCAAACAAGACCGGTACTTGCGGAATTGTGTATTCCGCTCCTTTGTCGTGTTTGAACAGTCATAATTTCTTGAATATCAAGCACATCTTGCAAATCTTGCAAATCTTCAAGATCGGATTGGTCAGAACCTGCCATATTTGGTTGAAGAAGTAGAGAAAAATGGATATATATTGTAGTGATGTAGTGATGGTATGAGCAGAATATGTATGGGGCCAAAAATAACTGTCGCGTCGGACGTGCGTCGGACACGTCCGATGCGTCTGACGCGAAATCTAAGTTTCCAACCGTTAAGCTTGAAGGGGCAAAAGTGTAGGACCCATCGTAGACGCGTCCGACGCGACGGACGCAGACGCGAACATTAACTGCCCAATTAACAAATCAAACGCTACCTAAGTTGGTTCGGTATTGATTACTTTGATTTGTGAGATGGTAATGGAACTGGCTTTATTATCCAAAATTAAACATTAGTTGATACTTTTTTTTTCTTTTTTTCTTTTTTGCATGCATTCCATGCAAATAAAGTAATAAATAAAACAACGCATAGAATATGCCACATTATACTTTACTGTGCATATTGCAGTAAATTTTGGTGTAAATCAAAATCAAGGGAAAATTTAAAGAATAATTTGCATTCCAACATGCTACTGTGATCATTTGGCTCAACTATTAGAGTGCAATGAGTCAATTTGATCAAAATTACTTTAGTATTCCTCTGTGATCTCGTTGTTATATATATATATATATATATATATATATATATATATATATATATATATATATATATATATATATATGGAAAGTCTATTTGAACACAACAAATAGACACAAATAAGGGAACATAAAATCTACACCATTGGATCTCCCCCTGGATTTCACCTCTCCACATAAAGACAAAAAGATCCAATGGTCAAGATTATGTGTCTCTATGTTTGTGTCCCAATAGCCGCTCCCATATATATATATATATATATATCACTACAAGAAAACAGGTTATTTCCGATGGCTGAAAACCGTCGGCGGCCGTCGGAAGCCATCGGAAATAGCCGTCGCTTATAAAGGCGTCGAAAATCAAAGTTTCCGACGGCTATCGACGCAGCCCGTCCTTCGCATTTCCGACGGCTACCGACACAGCCGTCGGAAACCGTCGCAAATTCGTGTACGTGTTAGCCATTGGAAGCTGTCGGTAGCCATCGGAAATACTGCTTTTTTTGTGTGTTTCAGCTGCTATTTCGCCTTCCAACTACACTTCTCACAAAAACCACTATCTCAAAATAGCAACTAAACATCATCCAATACATTGATTTAAGAATCAAATTTATTCTATTTGAATTGATCAATGCAACAACTAGACGAAAATAATACTCAGATTAGAACGAAATTAAAATATCAAACCATTAAACACTATGGTCAAACACATCTAAGCTCATTTGAGAATTGTGCACATGTCATGGCAATGAAAGATAAACTGTAGGGACGAGATTGTATTTACCATCTTGATGTGCCTAGGTATAGATATTTAAACTTGTAAAATAAATAAAATTTGTGTGACAAATTTACCTCTTCCTTGGTATAGATATAACATTCAGCACCCAATACTAAAAATAAAATGTACGTGGCCTTTACAAATTTACCTCTTCCTTGTTTCCGCACCCAAATACCTGACACAGTATCCATTTGGAGTGATTGCCTCAACGGTTGCATCATACCTACACGTTCAGGTTGGGCATGTATGTTAGAAAACTATGATGCAACATTTCATTCGTATATGAGGGCATTACAAAATTAAATAAAAGCATATTTTCGGTATAAATTCTTCGACAAAATTAACATGCTACAATCAAATTCAGATTTATGTCATCATTCAGGTACAAGAAGAAACAACCAATATGATATGCTTTTTCATATTCAATTCAATGTCGAGACTACCATATCTCTTTAAACATAACAAAAGTAGAACAAGTATTAATGGTGATTTTGTGTCATATTTTCCTATAGTATGCTCTGCTTTCTTTAGTATTTCAACAATATGAATTTTTTTCCTACTTTACCAATGAACATGGTTGCCGGACAAAAAGATAAAGCATCCATATTTCAATAAGAAAAGCTTACAGTGTCAGGCGGTGCCAAACTATTATGTTTCTTATGTGACTGCACCACCATTCCAACCTGAACATTGTTTTACTGCAGCTAAGAGCTCTTCAGTAAGTGCAATGGCCTGCATTTTTTATACATCGCTTATTCAGTTATATATATACATTTATACCTAATCATCAGTTCGTGCAATCGAAATATGAGTTTCAAACTTACGGATTCAGCACAGACACAACACATCATGAATTTCCATGCACGTAAGGATACATATTAGACCTGCAAAATAATTAAAAATAAAGGGCGATGGAAATCTTTGTAAAGCCAAGATGTACATACTACATTATTGTTTATATCAAACATCTCCAAAGTTTTTTCTACACTTCACCTTGTATAAAAGGTACATTCATCACATCTTAATGTCTATATAGAGCTATGACTTTTGTTAAAAACATCATGAGGCCGCAAGACAGACTTCAACACTTAAAAAAATGAACTTCAAATTAAGTAAAACATGGAGAATTAGACAGCCAGATTGTTTTATAGACATGACCACAGTTTATACTAACTTATTCTCATAATTATATACTCAATGACCAAATAAAAATTCATTTCAAAGAAGTGAATAAAATATAGAAAAAAACACGCACATAATAGGATGTTATAACTCACTACAACGCTATTAGAACCAATTGCAGTCAATAGATAATCTTAATTTTCTAATTTAGGCAAATATAGGTTTAGGTAAAAACTTGATTTTTATGAAAAATAGATTATACCTCAAATTACTTGCTCTAGAGGTCTGAATTGAAGCCGGGGAGGTTCTTACACGAAGAAATCAGTGTCTGGAGGCAAAAAAAATCGAATTTGGTGGTAATAGGGTTTAAAACCCGTATGTTGGAAAAATAAGAGAAGCAAAAGAAATGGGAAAGAAAGAGTTCGGGTGGTTGTTTATCAGGATAATTTCCGACGGCCGCCGACGGCCCGTCTGAAGCCGTCGCAAATAACATGTTTTCTTATAGTGTGTGTGTGTGTATATATATATATTGGTGCATATTCAATAAAAGAAAGGGGTTCAAATGCCAACCTAAGAGTGCATGCTGACAACATTACAAGTGACAATATAAAAAAATGGTTCAAATGCCAACTTAAGAGTGCATACTGACAACATTACAAGTGACAATATAAAAAAAATGGTTCAAATGCCAACTTAAGAGTTCATGCTGACAACGTTAAAAGTGGGTACAAATGCCAACTTAGAGTGCATAATGACTACAAAATAAATGGGTTCAAACGCCACTTAGAGTGTATACTGACAATAAAAAAAAAAAAAAGAGTAATAGTGACATTTGAAACCAAAGAAATAATGCAGCGATGCTTTTTCACAAAACCAAGATTGCTTGATTTCCAGTAATTTGTTTACCATGGAAACTTTCAGTGATTGATGAGCATACCAATGTTTCTATTGCGCTAGTATGACATTGTTAAAACTGTATGCATGCCAAAAACAGTCACCCCAAATCTATTATCAAGTAAAGTTTAAAATACTGTACAAGTATAATTATAAATTATCTCCATACACGTATGTATATGCTGAAATATCTTCCCTTATTTCTAAGTATGATAACATGATAGTTAAAATGATATAAAAGATATTAAGCATGATAGCAGCTGGATAGAAAACATACCAGAAACCTTGTTTTAAATTAGACCAATTACCCGGATCTTTCACCAACAAAAATGGAAATTGAGGGCACAGGTTCAACTAGCTTCTTAATAGCGTCAGATGCTTTACCCATTTCAAAACTGAGGTTCTCAAATGCTAAAACCGAAACAACTTACTTGTACAAAGTTTCTGCTTTTCACTACCATAAAGAGTTGCCAAACATGTTATTAAAAGGACTTGTCAGGTTTGATTCCCATTCTAGCATCCTAGTTCTGGTAATATTTACATCTACGGTTAGATGCATGTCATCATTAAAACTCTACATGGGAGGTTTGTTATGATTCCTTCTTATTTTTCTTTGTCATAACAGAAAGATAAGCCCAAAATATTGAACAACTAAACCCATACGGCTGTCAGTCCAGTAGTGACCCCAATGTTGAAATTGAAAACAAACTGAAATCATACCTCACGCAAATCCAATCTGGCTTTGCAGTTGAAGTTGTTCTGCCAACGAAAACTATGATTTGGGGATACTGGGTCCATTCGGCTATTAAAGAAAATGAAGAGGCGGAGGTCGGTGAACCAAGCAGGGGTGCGCGGTGATTTGGGTTCGATCTGTGGTGCCGAGGCACTGCGGCGGCGGCGAAGGGCGGAGAAGGCTCGGTGAACCTGACCGGAACGGTTGCGACGATGGACTAAGGAGCTAGGGGCACAGCTTCGGTGCGGCATCGGACTTCAAGCCACGCAATGGTGACGGCGACGCAGCGGAAGGGAGGAGCAGAGACAATTTGGGGTGGCCATAATTTAATGGATCTGGGAAACTGGAAAAGGAATTCGGCTGTTAATGAATCTCAGGGGAGAATTTTTGTTGTTCCTCCCCCTTCAGCAGAGAGGGGTACACCAATTTTAAAGACTCCAACGAAGGATCCAGACATAGGAAAAACACATGGTACCTCCAACCAGATGACAAGGGAAAAGTGGCAAAAAAATTAAATAAAAAATTCCAAATATAAATACCATTGTTATACTAAGTATACAAACCCATTACTAGTATATTTAACTAGTATTACCGTACAACGGTGGAAAAACCGACCGTTAAGGTGTTTTAAAAAAATGAAAGTTAATTAAAGTAAATTTTAGGTAAACCAACTTAATATTAAGAATATACTATTAATGTATTGATTTGAATTAGTTATATATATATATATATATATATATATATATATATATATATATATATATATATATATATATGTACGTACATACGTAAACACATTTTTATTATATATTTTGGATAATCAATGTAATCTTAATGTTTCGTTATTTTACAACTTTAAACTATTAATGGACTAAAGAAATAAAGACAACAACAACAAAACCATATTTCCCAAACAAGTTGGGGTTGGCTAGATATGGAATCCAAAATTAAAATAAAATAAAATTAATAATGATGATAATAATATATATATAAAGGGTTTAAAATAACCAATCAAATAAAAAGTCGTCCGATAAAGGGTTTTTTAAATAATAATAATAAGTAAAAATGTTCAATAAAAGTGAAATAAAATCTAAAACAGTAATAAAAAGTAAAAAGGTTCAGTAAACTTAAAACAAAGTCTTAAAAAAAAATTTTTTTTTTTTAAAACCTATGGTTCTGGTACATGGATTGCCAATTTCCATGCACTCCTATCAACTACCGGCTCTTCCGATAAACTCCAGTTACTTAAATCTCTCTTTATTATCTCCTCCCATGTCATTTTAGGTCGACCTCTACCTCTCTTTGGGCCTTCGGCGCGGCCTAGAATTCCAGCGCGTACAGGTGCATCGTATGGTCTACGTTGGATATGTCCAAACCATCTCAAGCGGTATTGGACTAACTTCTCTTCAATATGTGCAACTCCAAGTTTTTCCCGAATATCCTCATTTCTAATCCGATCTTGTCTGGTATGCCCACAGCTCCAACGCAGCATTCGCATCTCTGCTATACTTATCTTCTGGACGTGTTGCCTCTTAGTAGGCCAACATTCTGCACCATATAACATTGTAGGTCTGATTGCTGTCCTATAGAACTTTCCTTTAAGCTTTTGAGGAATCTTCCGATCACAGAGAATGCCAGATGCTAGTCCTCATTTCACCCATCCTGCTTGAATTCTAAAACTAACATCCTTATCAATCTCTCCATCAAACTGCAACATAGATCCTAAGTATCGAAACGATTCCTTCTTGAGTACTACTCTATCGGCCAGGGTAACATCTCCGTCATCTGACCTGACACTGCTAAACTCACACTTCATATACTCTGTTTTAGTCCTGCTAAGCCTGAAACCCTTTGATTCCATGGTCTCCCTCCACAACTCCAGTTGTCGATTAACCCCTATTCTACTTTCATCAATCAGCACAACATCATCGGCAAAGAGCATACACCAGGGAATCTCCCTTTGTATATCTTTTGTGATTTCATCCATCACTAATGCAAAAATATAGGGGCTCAAAGCTGAACCTTGATGTAACCCTATGTTAATTGGAAAGTCTCTGGTCTCACCATCGCATGCCCTAACACTAGTCACAACCCCCTCGTACATATCCTTAATAAGGGTAATATACTTTGATGGCACTCTCTTCCTTTCTAGCGCCCACCGCATAACCCTCCTCGGTACTCTGTCATAAGCTTTCTCCATGTCAATAAAAACCATGTGGAGATTTTTCTTTTGCTCCCTGTATCTCTGCATAAGTTGTCTAACCAAGAAAATCGCCTCAGTGGTTGACCTTTCCGGCATAAAACCAAATTGATTTCTAGAGACACTTGTCAACCTCCTCAAACGCTGCTCGCAAACTCTCTCCCAAAGCTTCATTGTATGACTCATAAGCTTAATTCCTCTATAGTTTGTGCAACTTTGAATATCTCCTTTATTCTTGAAGATTGGAACTAAAATACTTCACCTCCACTCATCTGGCATTTTGTTTGATTTGAAAATATTGTTGAACAACTTAGTTAGCCATTTTATCCCTGCATCTCCAAAGCATCTCCACTGAAGAAATAAAAAGAGGGGAAAAAACAAATATAAGCTCAGTACATATCATCATATAGGTGAATATTTTAGTGAAAAAAAAAACGTAGAATAAAAAGTAATAAATAAATCATAAATTATTAAACTAATTTATAATGAATCACTTAAGTACTATTGTTATTAAAAAACTGAACATACTAAAATAAAAATACTGAGAAAAAAAAAACTAAATTTTGGAGTCCGTCTTGGATATTTCTTCCAACAAAAAGCTTGATTCTGTTGAGTAATCAATGGCTGATTACGATATAACGGTTATCTTCTGCTTCTTTTCGTTCATATACTCAATTTGAGTAACAGCAACCCTAAAAAGATGAGGCGTCCATATCAATTCCTTTAGCTTCTGTTCGTATATATCTTCACCTTCATCTTTCATAATTTTATATAGGTCATCGGCACTGTAGCCTATAATTTCTTTAGCCGGTTCATTGAAAACAGTAACCCAAGCTTCAGCGGTTGAGTCAGAAATCTTCATTACCATAATATATCTGCATTGTAATAAAATATAAATACAAATAACAACGTTAAATAAATATGTTTAGTTTTAATTGTTTATTACCTCAAGTTAAATGTATCTTTGTTTTGTTGGCATTCTTCACACCAATAGCCCGATGTAGAAGCTTCAATTACTTTTTTATTGCAAGTCTTACAGGCTCGATACCATAGTCGTTAGTCTTAATTTGAGATATGTAAGCAGAAACACTAAAAAAAATAGACTATATACAGAGAAAAAATTAACTAATTTACATGGTATTATAAGTATATGTATGATATAAATTGAAATGATTATTACTAACCTTGTCATGACCCAAACTAGGATTGTCTACTATATGAGAAAGCATGACTTTGTCATAAGTAGTAGATTTAATGTGTGCATTCTTGCCTTCAGTATCATACCAAATTCTAAGCGTTTTAGATTCTGGTATGTTTGGATTTATAGCTATATTGATGTTACTCAGTGTAGATAAAGATAAACCTGTAGTAAAATTGAGAAATGTATAAAAATGATTACGTGCTAAGAACATGAAATTAAGTAAATGTTTTTGTACCTTGATAATCTCCAACTCTAACGCATGTAATAGCTACTATAGGAGCTTTGTCGACCATTTCCATTAGTTCTGATCCCACTTTCAAAGCAAGCTCTCCCCAGAATGCAACATTAATTGTTTTGGTTCTGTAATTTAAAACCATATATAAATATTTGCATTAAACAAATCAACTAATTTATTATATTTACTTACGAATCATCTGCAATAGTTATGTCGCGTTTTTGAATAATCTGGTTGTTGGATTTCCTACGAACATCTTTGACTGCTGAGATGCTTTGAACAACGCCGATCACATCTAAAATTTATTTTTGTTAACAAATAATACAATGATATTTAAAACAAAAAATATTTTGATGCATTACCAACAACTTTCTTTTCTGCAACAAATTTTTGAAGCTGATCAGTCCTTACAAAATTGTATACGATCTCAGGTATACAAATACTCACATCATCAACTTCTTCAACCAATGAGTATTCATTTATATTCAACTCATAATCGTTTTTTACAGTGCTGAATTCTTTTTTCGCAGGCCTTACAGTTCCTTTGGAGATATAGTAGATTTTTTCGCACTCAAATATCGGATAGTATTTTTCTGCAGCTTTATTGAACATTGTAGCTTGGATTTGCGTACCCTGTTAATATGAAGAAAACAATCATTATAATAATAGTTTAATGATTGCACAATCGAAACAAATATCATTGGAAACCTTAAAAATTAAAAACTTACATTTTCATCTGTGAGTATTATACTAAAAACGCAGCCTTCCCCTTTGATATTTTTATAGCATCTCAAAGTGCTTTTGTTTGTTACCCGAGCTTTGACAATCCAATTATGTTGACACAGGTTAAGCAATGCAAGAGGAATAGCATTTCTAGTCGAATCCATTTGAATAGTAGAATTTTCCTGTCAAACTTTAAAAGCAATCTAAATCAAGCATAAATAAACGTACATGTAAATTAGTATATCATTATGAATTTACATAATAAATAAACGTAATTAATTACCAAGAGTAACAAAATTTTCATAATAAATAAATGTCATTCTATTATTTTAGGGAGATCAAATTTTCATAAATAAATAAATAAATACATCTTGGCTTCAAACTATATATAATAAGCGACAGTTATGCATAGTGAGTAACAAAATAGGATGAGTGGGTATTGCTGTTTTTTGTTAAAAATAGTCAATACGTAGTTTTATATTAAGCTTTCGAAGTTTACCGTATAGCTCAATGAATGTACAAAATTGTGTCTAAAGTAGCAGTATACGATTGTATTCATGTCCCTAAACAATCCCCAGTTAAATTTTTAATTCATTGAATGTATTAGATTGTGTCTAAAGGAGCAGTATGAATGTACCGCCTTATTCAACTTTGCCAAATTGGTAATCAAATTGATTCGGCTACATAATGTGCCAAGTATTACTGTTTCAATTTCGCCAAATTAGTGAATATTGTGTTGATAATTGATATTCTCACTATATAATATTCATCTAATTATAATACAAACATGAAATGAAAAAAAGAAAAAGAAATAAAGAACCAAAAAAACCCATTTAGCTTGCAAACTATACATATGGTACTTTAATAATCTGATCAACCCTGGAAATCTCTGAAGCTTACTCAATGATCCAAACTCGGTTTTTATTTTATTCTTGCGTCTTCTGTTTTCTTATGTATCAACTGTATTTGTTGCTATCAGTACCCAATATGGTTGAGTTGTTATTTAGGTTCAACTTGCTTAGTTTATCATTTTTCTTTAGTTAAAAATTGTTGTTACCTCCTATTTTGTTGGGTTTTAGGATGAGTGGGTATGTGTTAGTTATATGTTTTAGGATGAGTGGGTATGTGTTATTCCACGTTTAGGATGCTATTCCACATTTGACCAATCGCTACATAAATTATAATCATGAACTAATAGTGATAGTGTAACCCGCGGAAATGCATGAGTATAGCTGTTTTGATCACTACTCCAATTAGACAATAATTTTCTAATATATAACTATTTTTTTTTAAATTTTATAATACACATATAATATAATGCTGCACTGTTATGCATATGATACCTTAAATAGTATGCGCAAACACTATTTTGTAAATTTTCTAATAAAGTAATGACTACCAATAATCATTTGTAAAAATGCAAGGACCAAGTAAATAAGTGTAATATTTCAGTTTATCAAAACATTTAAAATGATGCAAACATATAAATTATCTATGTATGCAATATTTCTAGCATCTCATGCTTGGACTCATGCTGTTTAGGATGCTATTTCACATTTGACCAATCGGTACATAAATTATAAATGCATATGATACCTTAAATAGTAAGGGCAAACACTGTTTTGTAAATTTTCTAATAAAGTAATGACTACCAATAATCATTTGTAAAAATGCAAGGACCAAGTAAATAAGTGTAATATTTCAGTTTATCAAAATATTTAAAATGATGCAAACATATAAATTATCTATGTATGCAATATTTCTAGCATCTCATGCTTGGACTCATGCTGTTTAGGATGCTATTTCACATTTGACAAATCGCTACATAAATCATATTATCATGAACTCATATTGATAGTGTAACCTGCAGAAATGCATGAGTATAGTTGCTTTTGCCCCTTGTTAATTTTGCTAAACAAAAACGCAGGTGATCATGAAAAACTAAATGATGCGAGAAACATAACAAGAATTACTATCTAAAAGAAATTTGAGAAATGCCATTTCAAAAAACTATTTTTGTTTCGAAAAAATAAGCTGAAACAAGAAAAGGTGCAGTCATAATCATCGTTAGGATTATGATTCATTTGTGTATTTTAAGATAGCATGAGGGAATCTTGGTCTCTGATATTAAAAATTTCAGAAAGATAACAACAAAATAACTTGACGTAAATTATTGCAAATTCCATCGATAGTCTGACTACATTCTGAAGTTGTAAACTTGGAAGCTTTCAACTCGTCCAACCACTACTATCATTTATATATAAAAAAACTGCATATCATTAAAAAAAAACTGCATATCATTTATATTTAAAAAAGCTGCATATTAATTTCTGTATGAAAAAAGTCTGCATTTCATTTTCAGAGAAAAAAAACTGCATGTTGATTTTCAGTTTGGAACTACAGTCTGCATTTCATTAAAAAAAAAAAAAAAGAAGACAGAACTGAAAACTATTTGCACAAACAAATGATATGTCTAATGCAGTTAAAGCGATTTCATCATTTTGGTTTACACTAATTTTGTTAAATTATGTAATATAAGACCTCATTAAGTAAAATCTTGTATGCAATCATTTCAATTTTGCAAATACTATGGTACAAAAATATTTATGGTAAAAACTGATTCTAGAAACAATGCAATGTATATATTAAAATATAGATCTGTAAACAAAAGAAAAAATTGATGTAAAATAGATAGTTAAATGTTAGCAACAAAAAATATAGCTTAAGTCAAAAATGACCAACATTTTATTCTGAACAAATAATTTCAGTTCGTAATGGAATGATCAAATGTAGACATAAAGACAGCATGAAATCACAGTAAAAATGATTATAAAATGAATTCCCATCACAGCAATATAATAGAAAGAGCTTTTAACAGAAATAAAAGAATTTTTCCCATGACAGTAAAAATAAATTCCCATGACAGCAATAAAACAAAAAAAAAGAGTTTTTTTTATAGGAAAAGATCAACTTTTAACTGATGCAAACAGTTATTGGAATTTTCTTCGTAACCAGTCTATTAAATGAAGTTTTTTATTTAAAAAACAAAGATATGTACCATAATATATACAGCTACAGTTAAACTATTTCAAAAGCAGAAAGGCTACCATAGTTGAAAAATAAAAGTAGCTTTGATACAAGAGTTGTTCCTAATCATGCCTATGCGCTTTGTTATATCACATGATAAATCGAACTGCGTTCTAATAGAGTATCAAAAGAATGCATAGCTCAAATGTGTGAAATGAGATTGGTGAGAATTAACAAGTACCTGCTGAAGTCGGTAGGAAGAAGATTGTGGATGGAAGAAGATTACAAATTGCGTTATATTAGAGTTTCGGTTTACTTGAGGACTTTATATAGCCAGAGTTATTGAGAAATTATCGGATATAGCCAGAGTTTTTGAGAAATTATTGAAAAATAAGACTTTTCAAAGTACCTTATCCCATAATTATCCGCATAAATAAAGTATTGACTTAGTATATCCCATGAAAATAGCTCCTATTTAAACTTATAATTTGTTTAGATGTTTCAAATATCTTATATAAAAAGTCAGATCTAAAATATAGAACTGCTTATGTGTTTCATTCACATTATAAACAAACGAAATGGTTACCTGTTCAAATATAGAATTTAAATCTCTACCCCTCTCAACTGTATTGCGTCTTATTCTTCTGGCAAGCTCCTCACCTAAGAAATCCCGGTATTCAGTACACACGAATGATAGTAGTGAGAAAAGAATGAAATATAAGCAGCATACATCTTTTGAGATGCAGATCAGAGAGCATTCCTATAGGCAGATCTGGGGTCCAAAACTTTTCCTATCCCATCTATAAATGCAGGTATATGATATGCCCTTCATATAAAAAATGTACAAAATTCAAAAAAAAAAAGCAGAAACCAAACGTGATACATTACGGTTTAGAAATCTCCTGAATATCAAATATGGGGTCCAAAACTTTTCCTATCCCATCTATACTGCAAAAAAATTACCATTTCATGAAGATGCCAGCAATATCACATAATTAGCATGTATATTGAATATCAGCAACTTATTTATTTTTTACATTGACCTTGTATTTACAAATTATGATCTATTGACTTTGTATTTACGAATTATGATCTATTGATCTACGAAAAGTACTTTGTGAAAATAAATTTCTTATTATACGGAACGGTGAAAACAATAATCTATAATGTACTTGAAAATGCTCTAAATACAAACTTAAAAGTTGCGGGAAAGCGGAATGGTTGATCGGCAACAATTGCAAGAAGTTACTCACTTAAATATTAAATATATCCAGTGTCTTAAACATACCATTATAGGAACTATGAATGTTGTTGTCAAACATTGAGCTCCAATACACAACTATAGCTGCAAGCCTTTGCTTCTTCTTTTCAAGTCTTTCTTCTTTTCTTTGCTTAATTGCTTTTTGAACCCAAGTTCAGCAGTTGTCTATTCTCTCTCTTTTCTTTGTCGAGCAAGACGTTCTTCAAAGCTGTAAATTAATCACTATATGGACTTGTTTTCTTTACTCGTGAATAAGAGCATAACGTAGTTAAGATGCAATCTGATATAAATATTAAAAATTGAAGCCAAGAACACTATGTTACTTATCACGATTTCAGACAAAATCCAAATTATATATGAAGCAATACGTTACCTGCGGCTTCCCATATCATGGATCACTTGCTAAATTGCAAACATTGAACTGATACATATATCAAGTAAAAAGAAAAAAAAATTAGATTATTTTTTGCAAATCGGAGCAGGAAACACATCTAAATCTTTGTTTCAAATGGTATTATTAACAAAAACGATTTTTTTTTTTGTGAGTTTCTTGGTATGAACATAACTATATGAAGGTTAAAGAATTGAAATGAAGACATGATAAAAACGAGCATAAACAAATGTTAAAAATAGCAGCACAAAAAATGATCACCAGTAAAAAAAACAAATGAGTCCAATATATATCCAAAGATCTGAAAGTAATTCGTGCATTACCTACCTCGTTAAACACGTAAATTAATCGACAGTAAAAAAAAACTTACAATAAAATAAGACAGTAACATAAGAGCAGTAATCAAAATATTGAGTGAAATCTATTTTCTTAGATTTTAACAATAAAACATTGACATACTTTCATATTGCATAATAATTTGGATAAGTAAACAATTGAGGGTAGATGATTAAGTAATAAACATATCTTAACATCAACAATTCAAAAAAATATAAACTAAAACAAAAAATCAAAATAGATAGGATAAAGCAAACTAAAAATATTTATCATCAGATTTGCAAATAAGAATAACAGAAGATTTTACCTAGTTCATTTTTTGGGTACTTCTCATCCAGTATCTAGAAGATTCAAAGGATTGTGAATCAGGGAAGTATCGTACTTAGCTATGTTACCTGCTGATTCATTCCAGCTGCTTAGTCCGCCGACCGAACGATCTACTTGCAAGCAATTAAGGCTGTCTCCAGCGAACCCTATTTCAGGTTTCAGTTTTGCAATATGCTAAAATGCATCTCCAGCAGTTTTTTCCCTAGCAAGTCAAATCTAAAATCCTGAAGAATAAATAACATATATGGCCTCCTTAATATGAGTTTCATTGAGATAATTCTCATAAATGCATAATACGTAGGATTCAGAAACTATAAAAGTAAACATTACATAATCCAATGAAGAAAGCACAAGCGCTTCATGGAGACTATAAATATATAATCATCAAATCAGCTGCCTGATGTTCCATCTTCACATCGGCACCTTCAAGCATTTTCATTGCTAAAGCAATCAAGTTAATTAATATACCGTAGTTTATCAATGAAATCAACCATACATGAATGTCATAACAAATATATATATATATATATATGTATATGTATATATTTAATACCTGGTGGAGAAAAAAAAAGTGTTTATTCAAGGTCAAGCTTCTTGTTGAAGTTGGCTTGGATTTGTTAGTGCAATCTAGAAGACTAACTTTTTTCAAACTAAAAGAATTGAATACAATAGTTTTAGATGTAGAAATTTTCGTTACTTGTTTAGGATTTTATGTGCAAATAAAATAACGAGTTTTACCAGATCGGACTTAGACAAATTACCATCTTTAGTAAATGATCTGTAAGTAGATTATAAGGTTTCAGATCAAAGCAAGGCTCTTTTAGTTTAACTAATTTGGAAAAGTATAATCTAGTATAAAACAAATTAAAATCAATCAACGACCCATTATATCACTCTTTACTATTTAGACTGTTGGGTTTTGGGACCTCCTATTTGGAGCACATGCAGTTGTTTCCCGAAACCGTAATGTTGACTTCATGTCCTAGCTTGATAGGTGTGACAATAAAATACACACAAGAGAAGTATGTGAGTAGGTGCATGGGAAAGGCATGCACATTATTCTTGAAAGCATGCTGCGCATTAAATGAAGGCATGTTGTAGGATACTTTAAGATTACTTCTTCCTTTCTCTTTTTACATTCAGTGTGTTAAAACTGAAATACAGAGAGTGAGTTGAGAGAGCTTTTTCCTCTTGTGTTGTTCTAAAATATCATTCCAAGATTGCTGTGTAAATCTTGATGGATAGTTTGTGTGCCTCTAAATCAAATTAGAGAAGTGTTGTACTCACGGTAATAGTGAAAGAGATTAAGCGGCTTTCGAGTCCCGTGGTTTTTACTCCTTGTTTGAGGAGGTTTTCCACGCTAAAATCTGTTGTGTTCTTGCTGTCTTGCATGTGTTCTTCTTTGTGTTGGTCTGTTTTACTTGCTTATATTGGCAGCTACTTGTGTTGGGCTGCTATACTTCTTCAGTTTTGAAAGTTGCTTGACTGACTGAGTTTGTCAGGCTTGCTTTGTGACTCAACTTCTTAGTTTTGCTTCCGAATTGCTGCTGCGACAAACCTGGAATTACTGCTACGACAAAACAGCAAAAGAACCCCCATCAAGTGGTATCAGAGCTAGCCGATTCAACATTAAATGGAAGTTAACACAAGTAGAATGGTGAGTTTGAAAGGCTCTTCAAATTATCATGTTTGGAAGGGTAAGATGGAAGATTTACTTTATGTGAAGTGTATGCATACTCCGGTTTTCAACAGTGAGAAACCTGAAGGCAAAACCGATGAAGAATGGAACTTGTTGCATCGACAAGTTTGCAGGTACATACGACAGTGGGTAGATGATAATGTGTTAAATCATATTATTGATGTAAATCATGCTCGTAGCCTTTGGTCCAAACTTGAAGAGCTTTATGATAGGAAGACGGGAAACAACAAGCTGTATCTTTTCAAGCAGATGATGATCTTGAAGTATCAAGATGGTTCATCTATGACCGATCACTTGAGTCAGTTCCAAGGGTTGGTAAATCAGTTGGCTGTGATGAAGCTTAGTTTTGATGATGAAATACTTTGGTTATGGCTGCTTGGCACGTTACCGGATTCATGGGAAACCTTCAAGATGACTTTGTCTAATTCGGCTTCAGATGGTATTATCTCGATGAGCATGGCTAAAAATAGTGTGCTAAATGAAGAAATGAGAAGAAAAAATCAAGGTTCTTCGTCACATTCCGAGGTATTGGTTACTGAGTCGCGGGGAAGAAGTCAAAGTCGAGGTGCAAACAAGCAGGGTACATCCCGTGGAACTTTAAATAAATGGTCTAATGTTGAATGTCACTATTGCGGCTTGAAGGGTCATATCAGAAAGTATTGCAGAAAATTAAAAAGGGAAAACAAGAAGAAAGGCAATAGTAGCAGCTCCAATCACCTTGACAACAACAAAAAGGAAGGTAATAGTGATGATAATATCACTCTTATTAATGATTTCCTTATTGTTTGTGATAATATTGACAGTATTAACATTTCTTGTGATGAAATGGACTGGGTTGTGGATAGTGGTGCTACTACTCATGCTACCTCTAGGAGGGATTTGTTTTCTACTTATATGGCAGGGGATTTTGGCATTGTTCGAATGGGCAACGGTGGCTCATCGAAGATTGTAGGAATTGGAGACATTTGTGTTCAAACCAGCACTGGCAGTAAACTGGTACTCAGAAATGTGAAGCATATTCTTGATCTTCGCCTGAATATTCTATCCGTATTGAGATTATGCGACGACAACTATGACAGTTGCTTTTCAAAGGATATTTGGAAGCTGACAAAAGGTTCCAAGATTATTGCTAAAGGAAAGAGGCAATCGAATTTATGCATTGTTCGATTTGCAGCCTCGAACTGTCAAATCAACATTTGTGAAAATGACAGCTCCTCTGAGTTATGGCACAAACGTTTGGCGCATATTAGCGGGAAAGGATTGGCAATCTTGGCAAAGAAAAATGCATTGCGTGGGGTTCAGAATACAAAATTGAAGAAATGTTCTCATTGTCTTGCCGGTAAACAAAACAGAGTTTCATTCAAATTATCTACAACTGAAAATAAGCCAGAAGTTCTCGATTTGGTGCACTCTGATGTTTGTGGACCGTTGAGGACTAGGTCTCTTGGATGTGCATATTACTTTGTAACCTTTATCGATGATCACTCTCGGAAAATTTGGGCTTATACCTTGAAGACGAAAGACCAAGTGCTAGATACCTTCAAGACGTTTCAAGCATCAGCTGAGAGAGAGACCGGTAAGAAGTTGAAGTGCATTCGCACAGATAATGGGGGAGAGTATATTGGACCGTTTGATGCATATTGTAGAGCTCAAGGTATTCGTCATCAAAAATCGCCACCGAAGACACCACAGTTAAATGGTTTGGCCGAAAGAATGAATAGAACCTCGGTTGAAAGAGTGAGATGTTTGCTCTCACAAGCAAAGTTGCCAAAATATTTTTGGGGTGAAGCATTGAGTGCGGCAGTTCATGTGCTGAATCTGACGCCGTGTGTTCCTTTGAATTTTGATGTGCCAAACCATGTTTGGACAGGTAAAAATGTTTCTTATGACCATCTTAAGGTATTTGGATGCATGTCTTATGTGCACATTCCTAAAGATGAGAGATCAAAGTTGGATGACAAGACCAAGAAATGTGTATTTGTTGGTTACGGTTTAGATGAGTTTGGGTATCGATTTTATGATCTTGTAGATAGGAAGCTTATTCGTAGTCGAGATGCTGTGTTCATGGAAGACTATACCATTGAAGATATTGACAAGGCTGAAATGGATGCTCCTACCTTAGTGAATGAAGCAATGATCGACATTGATCCTACTCCGATTGATCCAACACCAGCTTTTACTAATAATGATGTCCCAACAGAAAATCAAGGTATGGATTTACATTATGATAATCTTCCTGATATTCATGATTATGCTGACGTTGACAACAGTGCCGAAGCTGACGATGAACATGAAAATAATGAAACCGAAGCTTCAGTTGGTTCTCAAAACTTGAGAAGATCCACACGTGATCGACGTCCCTTCTCCAAATACTCATCAAATGAGTATGTTTGTCTCACTGACGGGGGAGAACCTGAAAGCTTCCAAGAAGCAATGGAAGATGATCGCAAGAGTGAGTGGATGGAAGCCATGAAGGATGAGATGCAATCCCTTCGTGAGAACAACACATTCGAGCTAGTGAAGCTGCCAAAGGGAAAGAAAGCATTGAAAAATAGATGGGTATATCGCGTGAAACAGGAAGATCATACTTCTCAACCTCGATATAAAGCTCGATTGGTGGTTAAAGGGTTTACCCAAAGGAAAGGCATTGACTTTGGAGAGATTTTTGCTCCCGTTGTGAAGATGCAATCTATTCGACTAGTACTTGGGATAGCAGCTAGTCTTGATTTGGAGGTTGAGCAAATGGACGTGAAGACAGCTTTTCTTCATGGTGATTTGTATGAGGAAATTTACATGGAGCAGCCGGAGGGTTTCATTGAGAAGACAAAGGAGGGTTATGTTTGCAAATTGGTGAAGAGCTTGTATGGTTTGAAACAAGCGCCTCGACAATGGTATCAAAATTTTAACTCAGTGATGATCAAGCACGGGTATCAAATGACCAAGTCCGATCATTGTGTATTTATGAGAAAATTCTCCGATGGTGATTTCATAATTCTCTTGCTCTATGTTGATGATATGCTAATTGTTGGAAAGAATATTTCAAGAATTAATGAACTCAAAAGAATTCTGACTGAGTCATTTGCTATGAAAGATTTGGGAGCAGCACAACAAATCCTTGGAATTCAGATCTCTCGTGACATAAGTGCTAAGAAGATATACTTATCTCAAGAGAAGTATATTAATAAAGTGCTTAGACGGTTCGACATGGATAAAGCTAAAGCGGTAAGCATTCCTCTTGCCTCTCATTTTAAGCTCAGTAAACTGCAATGTCCAACTACAAATGATGAGAAATCAAGTATGAAGAATATTCCATACTCTTCCGTGGTTGGTAGTTTAATGTATGCTATGGTATGTACAAGGCCAGACATAGCACACGCTGTTGGTATGGTGAGTCGTTATTTGTCGAATCCTGGAAAACACCATTGGGAAGCTGTGAAGTGGATTATGAGATACCTCCGGGGAACAACGAATCTTAAATTAATTTTGGGATGTGAGAAGCCTGCTTTGGTTGGTTATACAGATTCTGATTTGGCCGGATGCTTAGATGGTCGAAAATCCACTTCTGGGTACATGGTGACTTTTGCTGGGGGAGCTGTGGCTTGGCAGTCTAGATTGCAAAGGTGTGTTGCACTCTCTACTACAGAAGCCGAATATATAGCAGCTGTAGAAGCAACGAAGGATGTGTTATGGCTGAGAAAGTTCATGATGGAGCTTGGGATAAAGCAAACCAAGTATGTTCTTTATTGTGATAATCAAAGCGCCATACATCTTGCCAGGAATTCATCATTTCATTCAAAGTCAAAACATATAGATACTCGTTATCATTGGATTCATGATATTTTAGATGCCAAGTTATTTCTGCTTGAGAAGATTCATACTAATGATAATGGCTCAGACATGTTAACAAAAGTGTTGCCTAGAGGAAAGTTTGAATTCTGTCGAAGTGTTGCTGGATTGTGTTCGCCCTCCAACTAGTCGGTCGGGGGAGTTTGTTGGGTTTTGGGACCTCCTATTTGGAGCACATGCAGTTGTTTCCCGAAACCGTAATGTTGACTTCATGTTCTAGCTTGATAGGTGTGACAATAAAATACACACAAGAGAAGTATGTGAGTAGGTGCATGGGAAAGGCATGCACATTATTCTTGAAAGCATGCTGCGCATTAAATGAAGGCATGCTGCAGGATACTTTAAGATTACTTCTTCCTTTCTCTTTTTACATTCAGTGTGTTAAAACTGAAATACAGAGAGTGAGTTGAGAGAGCTTTTTCCTCTTGTGTTGTTCTAAAATATCATTCCAAGATTGCTGTGTAAATCTTGATGGATAGTTTGTGTGCCTCTAAATCAAATTAGAGAAGTATTGTACTCACGGTAATAGTGAAAGAGATTAAGCGGCTTTCGAGTCCCGTGGTTTTTACTCCTTGTTTGAGGAGGTTTTCCACGCTAAAATCTGTTGTGTTCTTGCTGTCTTGCATGTGTTCTTCTTTGTGTTGGTCTGTTTTACTTGCTTATATTGGCAGCTACTTGTGTTGGGCTGCTATACTTCTTCAGTTTTGAAAGTTGCTTGACTGACTGAGTTTGTCAGGCTTGCTTTGTGACTCAACTTCTTAGTTTTGCTTCCGAATTGCTGCTGCGACAAACCTGGAATTACTGCTGCGACAAAACAGCAAAAGAACCCCCATCATAGACATCCTTTATGCTACTCTGTAAATTCTTGTTTCCAAAATCAATTATCTACTTTTCCACCAAAAAAATAGAAAGATAAAATTAAACCAAAACGTAAATTTTGTCTAAAGACATGCCAAAATAAAACAGCCTAATTATCAAAACAAAAGAAATGAAATTTTCATTTTGAGCTCAAATTATGATATAATATCACCTTGAAATAAAAAAATTGCTAAATTAAGAAGCTGCACGATGACAGTTGACAAAACGTCGTATGTTCACTTACTGTTCACTTGCTCACTTGAATACCCCAATTAAATTCACTAATTACTGAATGTGCTACATTGATTTCATCCTCAATATCACAACTGACATTAGTAAGAGTTGAAAGAGGTAGGTTGATCAAACGATGAAGGCCACATAGGCACTATGCAGCATGTAACTTTTTTTTCTTCAGTAAATTATATATGCCATATCTTTCGTAAATATGCCAATAACATCATCAACAATTAACTGTTGAAGCTGTTACAAACAGTGGGTATTTTGCAAGTTCACAAACAAAATTCAAACATTTTCTAGCAATTGTCATTTACTTTTTTTTACCTATTGACAACAAAAATGCCTTTAGCCAACTTGAATGAACAATCTGCTAAGTGCAAACAAATACCAGTAGAGTCGCAGTGCTTAAAGAATAGCACAATGGGAACAGATTTTCTTCGATGCACGGTTAAAGATGGCCTCATAATGTCTGGCTACCACTCCCGGACTTAGAAACTCTTCTAAGTAGTCTTTGTATTTTAAGGCTTTCATGACAAGGTGTAAAGAACTTGTGCATAAGAGCTTCCTCGGTGCTGATTCTTTGCCTAGGATTTACTGTCAAACACTTGTCAATTAAATCAAAAAGGAATCGAGGAATCAATTCAATTAAGTCAGGTCGCTTTGTGTTCCGTACACACCATTCTCCCAGCTCCATGCTTTGTAAATTTTTTACATCATGCAGATCCGGAGGGTAAGAAGACTGGCAGTTATGCAACTTAACCACTTCCCAAAGATCTTCGCAACCCCTCAGTTTCGCAATTTTTTTATGTTCTGTTCAGGATCACCACATAAGTCTGCTTTTCCCATGATTATATACAATAATGTGACGCCAGCAGACCATACATCAATTTTGCAACTTTGGTGAAATGACTTGAAAAGAACCTCAGGTGCTCGAAATCCTTTGGTTCCAACACAAGGACTTTTTTCTAGCCTTTTCTTTTCTGTCACTGATTAAGCCAGCACCAGCAATAGCATTGCCATTAAATAACAAAGGCATGGGAGTTGGTATAATGAGCTTATCATTCATTTTTCCAGAAGGTGCAACAATTGATCTGTTTTGCTCTACCATCAGCAGAACGAGTTCTTGCTGGATCTTTTGTAGAAGTAAGACCAGAATTCTGCAAGGATTTGTTTTATACATTTAGGTAATTATATTTTGATCGCAACCAAATTTAGTTACTGATATTGAGACTTATAAATTGGAAAATGTGGCAACATAAACTGAAAATTATGATCATGGATGTCTGCAAATGCTGATTTGGTAGTTTACTGCTTTAGCATTCCGCTTTTTAATTTCTAATTAGCTCAATTGCACTTAATATTGTTTTTGATATCTAAAGATCTGAGTAGATCCAAGCATAGTTAGATGACTTTGGGTGCTTAATTTTCCTTTTAATGGTTTACTGGACATGCATATTTGTTAGTATATTGTTTACCTAATATGATGTGTTATATCTCCTCCTAAACATGCTTCACAGTAGATACTATGTTTTTAACATTTAAACAATCGAGGTGATCAACAATTTGTTGTACGAGTGTTTTAAGTATAGCATTAAACTGAATTTCAGACAGATCTTCCTTAATGCCTAAAGCTGTCTCATTTGAACATAGTACTCATGCAATTATTGTGTTTCTTGCGTTTCAAGGTCTTACAAACACGAGCGATTTTTCAAAAGTAATAATTTTACATGTTCTACATAATGAAGTTTGACAAGCTTCTAAAAATAGAGCCATTCACCAGTCTCAATATTGATAGCATCGTTGGCAAGTTTTTGAGCTGATTCAGCATCATTAACCTCTGCATTAGACTCGGTACCATGTTCAAACACTGCAACATTTATATTTTTAACCATGTAACAATCATACTGAGATGAAAGTTCAGACAGAGTTATTATATACAAGAATATTCAACATCCGCTTAATAATACATCTCAATGTCAGAAAACCAGTAAAGCCTACATAAATGCAATGCAAATCTAGTTATGATGTGAAAATCAAGTTAAAAAAATTAAGTACCTAGAGGTGCATATGTTGGCAAACCGACAAATCTGGGGTAGGAGTTTCTGTGCACAACATCGTTCTCAGAAGAGCGTATAAGGCAATCTCGAGGCTGGACAAATAAATAGCATTAGCTTATACGACGGTATCCATTCTAATATAATGTAGGTTATGGTGAAAATAGAATGCACAATGACGTCCATACAGACACACTTAAAAACAATAACAAGTTAGTTTCTCCGTCAATGAAATACATCCTTGGTAATTTTTTTAGCAATGCCCATTCTATATTTACATTCATTTTCGTCAAATCACAGTTGCAGAGTACTCTTTTCTGTTTTTTAAATAGATACTCATATTATGCTACCTAGACATTATTCATTCATCATTGAACATGACAATGTATTATACTTGATCTTTATCATATCTGTCTACGCTTACGAACCTGGAAATCTTTAGTGAAGCAGGCACAAAGTTCCTATAAGACCTCTTACAAACAAGCTCAGGTGTGGCAGTAAATACTTTCTTAATACCTGCGATGATTTCTCCAACTGGTTATTTCTTAGCATTTGATGCCATGAAACCCGATTTCGTTAACACATCTTGCAGGTGTATAACAAGAGAAGGCTTGCATTACAGTGGCATGTTTTGAACACAAAATGAAGAAAAAAGCTGCAATTTATATCGATTTTAAAAATTAACATAGAAGATTAAGAATGTTGAAAAGAACAATAGGAATTTATACAATTGATCCTATCACAAGAATATATTTACCATTTACTGTAATGACATTGTACCCAAACGTTCTTCCTCCGATAATCTAGAAAGCAGAGCTTTGGATTTTCCTATCAGTGCAAGTCTTTCAAAAGTAAACATAGGATTGAAAGCAAGATCCTCTAGTTTTCTAGTTCTTGATGTTGAGATTTGTGATACACAAATCACAAAATTGTAGGCAACAAATTTTCTATGTGGATCCATTTTTGGTGGAGATAATTGTTGCTACTTTTGTGAGATATTTGAAAATGAAGGCAAGGATTATTTGGTGCTTATCCAAATAAATATATTTGAGATATATGAGGATATATTTGAGATATATGAGGATAATTTGGGTGACAAGTTACTCTATAAAATGCCTACATGATATCTTCATTATGTGGTGGAAAAATTTGTCATTGTTCTTCATTATCTTTCTCCTCAAATTGTTTAGCCATTAGATATTCTCTACCTATTTCTCAATAAGGTTATTGATTCAAGTTGTGTTTGTTTAACAATAGTTGAGATCGGTTGTAAACAATATTTGGGTGAATCAATAAAGAGGGTGGTTGGGTGGAATATCGTGTGTTCATATTTCCGATATTTTTTTGTGTTGTTGTTTGTTATTCAATCACATTCATCTTCAAGTGATTGGGTGAAAAAGATTCATTTTGTTTTTTGGTGTTTTGTCAAAACTTCCGCTGCGCACAAAACCCCAACAATTGGTATCAGAGCTCAGATCACCGCATGACTTGGAGTGTTTGTTGGATTGAAAGAAGAAAAAAATTGATTTTTTTTTTATGTCGGAGATGATGACGTTGTCGAAGATGGCTATTTTGATGGGAGGAATTGGGGTATATGGAAGCCGAAGATGGAGGACGTTCTATATCTCAATGATTTGCATGATCCCATTGATGGAAATGGGGAGAAACCCAATATGGATGAGGGAAAGTGGAAGAAAATGGACAAAAAGACGATTGTGTTGATTCGCCAATATTTGGATGATTCTGTGTTCCACCATGTGGCTAGTTGTGAATCCGCAAAGGCGTTGTGGGACAAATTAGTATCGCTGTATGAGTCAAAGAGTGCTGCAAGCAAGGCTTTTCTGGTTCGAAAGTCGGTGCAACTTCGATTGGATAAGGAGAAGTCTGTTGCAGAGCATTTGAACGAGTTTCAGGATGTCATCAATCAATTGGCAAACATGAAGGTCAATTTTGATGATGAGTTGCAGGCTCTTTTGTTGATGAGTTCTCTTTCGGAAAGCTGTGAGACTTTGGTTGTTTCATTGAGTAATTCCAATGCTAATGGAACTATCTCTTTGGAAATGGTTCGAAGCAGTCTTTTGAATAAGGAGCTAAGGTGAAAAGGGTCGGAGTTGAAATCGGTTCAAACTGAGGCAATGGTAGCAAGGGACTCAGGTAAAGATACAAGGAAGAAGAAAGGTGCTATCTTTTTTCATTATTGTGGTAAGAAAGGCCGCAAGTGCAATGATTGCTATTCATATATACGAGATATGAAGAAGAAGAAGGCGTAAGGTGATAATAATAGTGATTTGGCACAAGCAGGCCTTGTTGAAGGTACTGAAAGCGATTCTTCATGTGATGTCCTATTTAGTGTTGTGGAGCCTTGGAAGATGGATTCAGGAGCCAGTTTTCACATATGTCGAGATGTGAAAAGTTTTTCTTCGTATGAGAAGAGTGTTGGCATGATAAAGACGGCCAATGGAGTAGAGCTACCAATTTGTGGAGTTGGAGCTGTTAGGTTTTGGATGCATGATGGAGTGGAGAGAGAAGTTGCCGGTGTGAGGCACATACCCACTTGTTCGCATAACCTCATATCTCTCGGTCAGTTAGATCGCCGCGGTTGCACTTATGAGACTCGAGGTAGAGTTTTGAGAGTGAAGAAGGGTGGTCGTGTGATGATGCGAGGAGTTTTGGAGGAGGGAAACCTATATAGTTTGGTCGGTTCAGTTGTCAACAGTGGAAGGCGGGTGACGGTTGAAGAACCTAGTCCACAGCAAGGTGGAGAGGTTAATATGGTCACTGGTGATGGTCCTAAGGTGGAGGATCATGGTATCGACAAGGGTCTAGATGTTGATGATGCTCGAGGGATCCCGGAGATGAAGAGATCATGTCAAGCGGAAGACGGATGTCGAGTTGTGAAATCCACAAAGACAAGATGGAGGTCTTTGTGGTATTACAAACGCTTTTGAAGATCGCTATTGGTGTGGTGCACGGATGAGGGAGGTGCACCATTAGTGGGCGATGGTGGAGGTTTGTAATGATGTTAATTGAGAAAAGAAGGTTGAAAGTGAGAGCTAAGTTGGCTAGTGTTGAGTGGAGGAGATGTTGTGATTTGGTATCAAGGTGGAGTGTTGAGATTTGTGATACGCAAATCACAAAATTGTAGGCAACAAATTTTCTATGTGGATCCATTTTTGGTGGAGATATTTGTTGCTACTTTTGTGGGATATTTGAAAATGAAGGCAAGGATTATTTGGTGCTTATCCAAATAGATATATTTGAGATATATGAGGATATATTTGAGATATATGAGGATAATTTGGGTGACAAGTTACTTTATAAAAGACCTACATGATATCTTCATTATGTGGTGGAAAAATTTGCCATTGTTCTTCATTATCTTTCTCCTCAAATTGTTTAGCCATTAGATATTCTCTACCTATTTCTCAATAAGGTTATTGATTCAAGTTGTGTTTGTTTAACGATAGTTGAGATCGGTTGTAAACAATATTTTGGTGAATCAATAAAGAGGGTGGTTGGGTGGAATATCGTGTGTTTATATTTCCGATATTTTTTTGTGTTGTTGTTTGTTATTCAATCACATTCATCTTCAAGTGATTGGGTGAAAAGATTCATTTTGTTTTTGGGTGTTTTGTCAAAACTTCCGCTGCTCACAAAACCCCAACACTTGATAGTGCAACAAACGTTAAACCAAGACTTTCTCGATCACCGATATCAATGATTGCTTGATCAAGTGTTAGTCCTTGACTTTTATGTATCGTTATTGCCCAACATAGAACTAAAGGCAACTGAGTTCTAGTACATGCGGTACCGGAAGAAGTTTTCCAATTTACTGTTTGTGGAGTAACCGGAATAATGTTTGTTCCCTCATGAAATGGAGTACCATGATACTTATCAAAATTGACCATGATAGCTAGAGGTAGATTGTTAGGCGGCTTGATGACTATGAATACACAATATCTACAACAGTACCCATTGCACCGTTAACCAATCCATTTTCCACTGAAAGATTAGATCGTAACATCACTCGTGCACCTAAAGAAAGATAAATACATTTTTCTAAACCTTTTGCATCATCAAAATTAGCATTAGATGCTTCTACACAATTATTGAAAGAAGGAATGCGTGCGATTGGTTTTCGAAGTTGAATAAGACGATATTTGTTATGTTCGTTAGCAGTGCTTCTTGTTGGAAAAAGATAAAGAGCATTCTTAAAATTTTCCTTCTCTTTACTTGATAAAATTGACAAATCTCTGGTTTTGAAAAGATTCCAATCGTCTAAAGTAGATGCACCTCTACTCAATCTTTCTAAGGCCCCTCGTAAAGGTGCTTTCTCTTCTCCAACTTGGCGAAATATGTACGACAATCTTACACATTTATCAAAACTCATATATGCAAGTCCTCCACGTTGTTGTAAAAGATTACCACCTGTCAAGTATAATGAACTATCACACACAGGAAGTAGTTGTCGCATGTCACCGACTAAGACAATAGAAATACCACCAAATAAATCATTTGCTGGAAAAATATCGCGACATCGTAAATCAATATTTGCCATCATTGATCTACCAAGCATACTATATTCATCTATCATAATTAATTTTGTATCTTTAAACTCATCTTGCATACGTCGACACTGCTCTCCTGAAATTTCTATATAGGATGATTTTCTTTCTGTAGATATCGAAAGTTCATGATGAATGGTGCTACCGCCAATGTTAAATGCAGCCACTCCAGTTGGGGCCATAATGCGAACCGCTTTTCTGTTTCCAAAATGAGTAATGACTGTTCTAACAATGGCACTTACAAGAGTTGATTTTCCTGTACCAGCACCACCACATATAATCATTCGAATTGGTTCTCCATTAGATACGGCATTATATATCATATTGTGTGCTATCCTCTGTTCTTTAGACAGGTTCTCTAAAGGAACAACAATAGAATCATTTGTAATTTCATTTTTAGGTTCTATGTTAGAGCATAAATTTGTATGGATAAAATTACAATCAACATCTATATTAGGATATCGCTGAAGTGCTTCATTCCAATTGTGTAAAGTATCAAATTCTCTTAACCCCATTTCTATTTCCTCTCCTGAAACAAATAATGGTCCCATCGATGCTGCTATCATCCATTCTTCTTGTTGATTTTCTTCTATATCATTGTTAGTGTTATCATCTTCAAAGTCGTCTTCGATAGGATTTGGAAGCGACTGAGGTTCAATAAAACCTAAATTAAAATATCTTTCAGACCATGTATCGAAATTTGGGGCTAGGGGCACAACTTCGGTGCGGCATCGGACTTCAAGCCACGCAATGGTGACGGTGACGCAGTGGAAGGGAGGAGCAGAGACAATTTGGGGTGGCCATAATTTAATTGATCTGGGAAACTGGAAAAGGTATTCGGCTGTTAATGAATTTCAGGGGAGAATTCTTGTTGTTCCTTCCCTTTTAGCAGAGAGGGGTACACCAATTTAAAAGACTCCAATGAAGGATCCAGACATAGGAAAAACACTTGGTACCCCCAATCAGATGATAAGGGACAAGTGGCAAAAAAATTAAATAAAAATTCCAAATATAAATACCATTGTTATACTAAGTATACAAACCCAATACTAGTATATTTAATAATTGCAGATACATTCTCCAATACATTTTTAGAACCAAATTTGAATAAATAAGAAGTTAAAAGGAAACAAATTTTATAATCCACTATTTTTTTTTCAATTTGTCCAAAATATTAATATTGTCTAATTTAACAAATTAATTAACAGTTTAAATTCAAATTTAGGCTTTAAATTCAAAGCTAAGTTTTAAAATCTTGATTTCAAGTTATCCCATTGCAAAACTAACTTTACACTTAACAATTCGATTTCAAATAAACTTTAAAATAAATTAGCTCTTAATTAATATCCTACTTATGGTTTGAAATCATTATTTTTTTCTATAAATTATATCTTAATTGAATTATGCAATTAACAT
This sequence comes from Allium sativum, assembly GCA_030737875.1. Taxonomy (NCBI): domain Eukaryota; kingdom Viridiplantae; phylum Streptophyta; class Magnoliopsida; order Asparagales; family Amaryllidaceae; genus Allium; species Allium sativum. The sequence goes on from CM060912.1 coordinate 63,085,782, forward strand.
TCGTAAGATGATTTTCACTCTCGAGTTAAAATACAATCCATTACAAAAAAATTAAATTTATTTTTAAACGCCAAAATTACCTGTGCTATTACAGCCCCTTTCCAAAAATCCGGGTTGTTACAGACTTCCCCCCTTAAAAATTTGCGTCCTCGCAATTTACACTGGTCAAAGTACAACATTACGGAATACCCACGTCGCATCTTAACTTGTCCCATCTTATTTGGATTAAACATAAGAATAACTCAAGCTTGAATACTCAACTTTTGTAGAAACTGTAATTCTTACCCCATATATTAAGATACCCACTCCGTATTTTCAATCTAAGGTATCGTATATAATTCAATACGATTCCTTTAATAATAATTTTATAAATATGATAAAATTAGAGAGGATATCATATATAAATCAACATGATATTCACAACATAATAATAAATTGAGTCAAAGGTAATAAAATCTTTATAGCATTTATCATATATAAGAACAACTTGATAAAATAAATTAATGAGGAGCCAATGAAATCTGCTTGGCATTTATCATATGTAAAACAATATGATAAAATAAATCAAATCAGAGTATCACATATAAATCAATACGATACCCATAACAAAGTAGCATATACAAAACAATATGATATTTATAAATCAAGTCAGAATATTACATATTAATTAATGCGATGCTCTTAATAGTTATCATATGTAAATCAATATGATAAAAATGAATCAAGTCAATAATATCTTCATAGTATTTATCGTATATAAAAGCAATATGATAAAATAGATCAAATCAGTGTATCATATATAAAATCAATATGATACTCATAACAGTTATCATATATAAATCAATATGATAATATAATCAAATCAGGGTATCATATATAAAATCAATACGATACTCATAACAATTATCATATATAAATCAATTTGATAATATAATCAAATCAGAGTATCATATATAAAATCAATAAGATACTCATAACACTTATCATATATAAAAACAATATGATAATATAATCAAATCAGAGTATCATATAAAATCAATACGATACTCATAACAATTATCATATATAAAAACAATATGATAACATAATCAAATCAGAGTATCATATATAAATCAATACGATACTCATAACAATTATCATATATAAAAACAATATGATAATATAATCAAATCAGAGTATCATATATAAAATTAATACGATACTCATAATAATTATCATATATAAAAACAATATGATAATATAGTCAATTATAATAATATAATAATGAAATAATAAGGGATTATGGGATAAATGTAACTTGACTCATAAATACCAACTAAACAGACACTAGTGTTGTAAAATCACAGTGGTAGAGCTCGAGCGCGCATCGAGACATCCATATTGTAATTTACTCATAGCGCCATAACAACACCTGGCGATCAACCCAGGATAACCAAGACGGTCTACGGTGAAGGCCGTATGCTACCCGTTCACAACACTACACGTGGGACCCCCACGCCTCCATCTGATGTAGTCCGTGATGCACCGATCGGGAATCCCGATCAAAACAACAAAATTGCCCAATGTAGAAGACCGTTTGACCTTTGGTGGTAGACGGGCGAAATTTAATACCACCGATTCAGGTAGCGATCCTGAATTAGGTCGACCAAGATGGAGTTTTGGTCCATTGGTACAACAAAGTCTAATCTATCCCAATCCCAAAATGAAAAGTATTTTTATTTTCGAATATTATTTTGTAATATACATATATACCATGATTCATATTTAATTCATTTTGTTTAAAAATTTTAATTCAGATTTAATTCATTTTGTAACACTTGTACGAATTTTGATTGGTTATTTACATAACCGTTTCAATTATAATCTTATCTGATTATAATCACAACCAACACATCCAATATATTATAATATTTCAAATACCAATACTTTGTTTATATCAAAATATATTTTGAGTAAAATTATTTAATTTACACTCTTTTCAAAACATACAGTGCCGGTTCATCGTATTTGAGCGTTTATAAACCCCTACCGATATAGTGGATCAAACCGATTGATCAGAACTCATAAACAACTCAACCAATAAATCTCCACAATATAAAATCGTTTTATATATCAAATAACAAATACGTGCTCATATATACACACTCAAACTCAATCTTGGGTATTACTAACCCCATCTCTAATGAGTCACGCCACAGAGCCAAGGTAATTATATAACATTCAACTCTGATACCACTGTAACGACCCGAGGAATTTGCAAACCTGAGTAATCGAAATAAACTTAATGTCGACTATCCAAGCATCGGAAACACCGGATAGTCCATGAAAGAAATTAGACGGTGAGGATAAATAAGATAGAAAGTTAGAATAGAAGAAGATGGAGAACATACATCATCATCAGAGTAACACGAAACTCACAACGGAACGAATAATATATAATAGATACATAACTTTGAAATAAAACTAGTATATGTATACAGTAACATTATCAGAGTACAACAATTACAACACAGCAGAAATAACAATAGCTATAAAATCTTGAAGTCTCATGCTCCAAGCTCTAAGTATATCTGAAAAATCCTGACTACTTGACTGCCCGTACAAAACTAGGCACCCAAGAGTTTAGGGAAAACAAAGCAAAATAAACTCCGGGTCAGTCAAGGGACCGGTGTGAGTAAAACCGTTTAAAACAGTTGGAGAAAATAAAAGATATCTCATAAGACCACGCCGTATAACACGGAACGGATTTTTCCCTTATGAGAATCCAAAACGCTTGGTCCAACATTCAAACACCTTTTGAAAGGAACGATAATCTTTATATCAAACTCATTTGATATTATAGCAGTGTCTATCAATCACAACTAATAATCATATAGCAGAACGCTTTCATCTCATATTCCACATATATAATATATAATCAAACACTACGGGCGCTTATTGGTTAATGAATTCCAACTGGCAAGGTATGGGACCACCTTCCGACAGTGTATCTCTAGAGAGGAATACACAGGGTTCAACAAGAACATCTTGCAACCCAGGCTAAACATGACTTGTCACTCATTTCGCTTGAGTGTACAGAATGAATTATCACCAACGGTTGGGATCAGCAACCGTTTCCCGAAAGGGACAACATCAAAATAGATTTAAGAAGTAAATGAAACTATAGATCATGTGACAATACACCCTAATTGGCAGCTAACCACTTTACCTACATGATTTTATACCATTTCCGGTTGTGAGGCTAGAGGCCATAACGTATCCTTTACAAACCACATCTTCATTCACTTTGAACGTCACATCGTCATACTCGCTAAATCATAAATTGATTTCTCCAAACATATCACGGGTAATCAGCTAAGAGAAACGAATTCCTCTGCCACCAATCGTAAATATGTTTGAAGAGATCAACTTACGTGATCTATTAAATATACTCCGTCAGACATTCTTCCATATAGGTCGTCCTGGGATTGGTTAGACTGAAGGTACTATTCTGTAAACAGAACAACCCTTGCACAACTCCGTCTTCAATTATTTTCATCATATTTGGTCGCAGTGCTAATGCCCATATAGAGTGGTTTTCAAATAATGAATCTGATCCCGGTCTCTCCGTTTTGACGACGGAAAAATGGTCAAAAACTTTGATAGTCGGTGATTTAACTATCAAAGAAAAACATGTGTGCAAACAACGATATTATTTCCAGACGGGACTTCTATCGATCAATCATCAATCAACATTTATTCATTTCCCCATTTCTCATTTCCATATATTCATCAAATCCTTATTTTCTAATTTTAGAAAATATACATTTTTAACTTTGGAAAACGTTTCCTTTTCTGATTCACGCATCACTATCTTTTCACATATATCAATCTCTAACTGTAAACAAGTAAGAGAACAACCCCTACATATTAACCCCGAAGGTCGAAACCAACATCAGATCAATACCCAGACAGCTGTTCAATTTAACTAATCTCCAGTCAGTTTCTAATTCCTTTAACTCCATTTTAATTCCTATTTCAAACCCTATTTCCTTTATAAATATTTTATTTGCAAAATATTTACTTAAATCCTTTATTCATATTAAATGTAAATAATATTTCTTCTTTGCAATCAAAACAGTTTGATTTCGTATTCAAAACAATATCCCAAATCCAATTTCTATTTATATTTCAGATTATAGAATTATTTATACAAATCTTCTTTTTATTTCTAACACTTAAATCTCAATTATAATTCCCCTTATATAATTCTATTTATTTTATGTAAACCCTTTTATATAATTCTATTTATTCTATATAAAAATATTTCATTTTCAATATTCACTTTGAAAATTTCATTTTATACATTCCAGTAATTCATATGGTATTTAAAATACCAAATAACATGACCAATGTCATCATAATCAATCAAAGATTATATATCACATCATATACCACAATATATGAAAACAAACTGTATTATAAATATTGAGGAATCCAGTTGGATCCCTCCAACCTGTCTCCCTGCATTCACAGATGTTAAACAATATAATAAACTTCAATTTCATTTCAATATGAAATATTCTGATAAACAGAATCAATATTTGATTAACGATTTATATATATATATATATGTATATCATTATCTATAATTTCAACCAATACATCATCAATTCAATCATACAATCAACACACAGCAATGAATCATCATTTATCAACACTAGATTATATTTATAAAAATATAAACTGTACAGAGTTAGTGAGATTTACTCACTGATCGATAAATGGCAGAGGGAAATGATCCTTACGTGTTGCAGCGTTAAGTTTCCTATAGTCAATGCAAACACGCCAACCAGTCTGGGTGCGGGTTGGGATAAGCTCGTTAGCTTCATTTTGGATCACGGTAATCCCTGATTTCTTAGGTACGACATGAATTGGACTAACCCATTGACTATCGGAAATCGGGTAGATGATTCCATTGTCAAGACATTTAAGGATTTCAGCACGAACTGCTTCTTTCATGATAGGGTTTAGTCGACGTTGGGGATCACGAGTGGGTTTGGCATCATCTATAAGGTGGATTCGATGTTGGACTATCGAAGGACTAATCCCCTTAATATCAGCCATGGACCAACCAATTGCCTCCTTATTTTTCTTAAGAATGGGAAGGAGCAATTGTTCCTGCTCTAAAGTAAGGTCAGAAGCGATGATGACAGGAAAAGTTTCATTGTCTCCTAAGTAAGCGTACTTAAGATGACTGGGCAACACTTTGAGTTCAGATTTTTGGGGCGACTCAACCGAAGAAATTGGTTGAGGGATAGACTCATTTGTGAGAGGCTCGACAGGAATCGAATCAGAGACATTTTCGGGAGTATCTTGAAACAAAGTTTCGTAATCTGATTCAATTTCGTTATTCAGATGGTCGAGCTCAGATTCATTATCGTGGACAGCATGGATTTCAGAAAACTGGTCCACATAAGAGTTAGGAGAGTTTCCAGTTCTAAAAATGTTTAGCTCGACAGTCATGTTACCAAAAGAAAGTTTCATAGACCCATTTCTACAGTTGATGAGAGCATTAGAGGTTGCTAAGAAGGGTCGTCCTAGAATCAAAGGGATTTGGTTTGCAGGATTGCTAACCTGTTGAGTTTCTAAGACAATGAAATCAACTGGAAAGATGAATTCGCCAATTTTGATCAACACATCCTCGATTTCGCCCACAGGTTTCTTAATTGAACGGTCAGCAAGCTGAAGGGTAGCCTTGGTGGGTTTCAATTCTCCTAGCCCTAATTGGCGATAGACGGAATATGGAAGCAAGTTAACACTAGCACCTAAGTCTAGCAGGCATCTATCGATTTTCTTGTCCCCAATAGTACATGATATCGTGGGGCAGCCAGGATCTTTGTATTTCACTGGCATCGATTGGGACAAGACTTCGCTTAGCGTTGCCGCTAGAAACACTTTCTTAGGTACATGTGTATGACGTTTTTGAGTGCACATATCTTTTAGAAATTTTGCGTATTGTGGAACTTGTTGTATAACATCTAAAAGAGGAATGTTCACTTTAACTTGCTTAAATATTTCAAGGATTTTTTCTAGCTGATCCGTCTTTTTCCTAGGTCGGAGTCTATGAGGAAATGGAGCAGACAACTCAGTAGGTTGGGCTACTTGAGTTTGAGTATGGTCCTTGTCAGAAATTGGCTCAACGTTTTGATCTGAGTTGGTCGAATTTTCGGTTGGGTTTGGAAGATCGTTCGGTAAAGCATTTGGGTTAACCACATGGTTGTCAATCTTTTTTCCAGATCTAAGAGTCGTGACCGCATTCAAGTGACTAACGTTTGAATCTTGAATGACGTGAATTTGGTTGGAGTTAGGATTTTGACGGTTGGGGTTTGGAATGGGTTGACTCGGGAAAGTGCCTCTTTCCCGTTCGCTTACGGAAGTGGCTAACTGACTCATTTGCATTTCAAGTTTAGCAATCGATTGACTCGTGTTTTGCAAGTGCGAAGTCAATAAATTTTGAAGATTGGTATTTGATTGGAGATTTTGAGTCGTCGCTTTAGTCAATTCTTCGAGAGTTTTCTCCAGTGATGTCAATCGTTTATCATCTTGGGGAACAAAAGATTGTTGTGCTTGGTTTTGAAAAGGTGGCGCAGGATGTTGGAATTGAGTTTGTTGAAAGGGAGGTTTCGAAGGATTATTCGAAAATGTCTGAAAAGGTGGTCGAACCGCATTCGAATTTGCATTGTTTTGGGTCCAAGAGAAGTTAGGATGGTTTCTCCAACCTGGATTGTACGTTGGGGAGAATGGGTCATTCCTAGCTTTGTTAAATGCGTTGAGTTGTTCCAATGAATGTGGGCATTGATCAGCTATGTGGTTAGGATCGTTACATTTGTAACATGAGGTCTGAGACGCTTGAGCTTGATTTATTTGCGTTGATGAAAGGACATTATCGAATTTGGATATCATCGCGTCTATTTTTGCTTCTAAGGCAACTGATGATCCTACCGAATGAGCGTTAGATCGGGAATAAATCGATTTCTCGTTAGATCTTTCCCATTGAGCTGATTTTTCGGCCAAATTTTCGAGAAATTGCCAAGCGGCATTGTGATCTTGGGCTAGAAAATTTCCTTGGCACATTGATTCGAGCATGGTTCGAGAGTTATTTTCAAGTCCATCGTATAAAATTTGACAAAGAGTCCATTTTTCAAAATTGTGATGTGGACATTTGACTAGAAGCTCTTTAAATCTTTCAAAATATTTTGCAAAGGATTCACCCCCAAATTGACGAAAATTGACGATTTCATTTCGAATTTTGGATGTTTTTTCCAGAGGGTAAAATTTCTTTAGAAAAATGTTCACAAATTCACCCCAAGTTCCAATTGTATTTGAAGGCAGGCTATACAACCATTTCTCAGCATAATCGGTAAGTGCAAATGGAATTAACCTAAGTTTGATTCCATCATCACTTAATTGTTGAAATTTCATGGTTGCACAAACTTGTTCAAATTTGGTCAAGAAGATATAAGGATCATCACATTCTAAATTGCCGAACTTTGGAAGAGTATTTATGTGATTCGAATGAATTTCAAAGTGGTTACCCGTTGGGGCGGGCAATATGATGCAAGAAGGAATAGAAACCCGATCGGGGAAGTATCTATCCATAAGAGATCGAGGGGGATTTTCTTCGGCCATGGTTAAAGAACTGTTTGTTCGAACTAAACGATTATCCGAAGGATCACGAGTCCAATGACGCATGCACTAGCGAGAAGAATAAGGGAAGATGAGAAGAAAAAAAAACAAATTTGAGAAGCGAATTTTTTTTTTTTGTTTAGAGAAAAAGAATTAGACACAAAAGATTTTTTTTTAAAAAAATGATCCTAATGCAATTTACAATTTCTAGAATTATATAATGACGGTTTGATTTATTTCAACAAAAGACTTCTCAGCCAGTTAACGGACAGGAGTTATCGGTGCACCAGGAATCACCCTAGCAATGCAGCCGAAGGTTTAAATACCTTCAGAGGAACAACCGATATAATATTTACGAATCACCGTAATATTTATAAACAGTTATTACTCTGCCGTAGTCTAGACACCGAGAAATAATCCGTTTGAACTAAACCAAATTGTCAAAATATAATGAAGTCCTTAGAAAGTAAAAACAAAACTACGATGAATGCGGATTTTTTTTTTTTAATCAGTCACAGAATAGTCAATTGCAGAGATAAAATAAAAAAAAACAGAATTTTTTTTCTTTCACAAGCAAGCCGATGCCCTGCAGAAGAGTTTTACAAGCAATGTCTCTAAATTTTTTTTATTTGCAGCAGCGGTCCCTGTAGAGTTAGAAAATACTCACCTTGATCGGCAGTCCGTCCAGTGCAGTTGAGTCGCGCTGGCGCGTTCACACCCCACTTGGTGTGCAACCGCTCGAACACTGAATAGTCTGCTGTCTTTTCTTGTTGTCGCCTCCTATTATTTGCTTGACTGCGCTGCGGCACGGGTTCGGGCTCCCTTTTTAAATTTCCACTGTACCTGCTTCCGAAAAAATATTCTCCCTTTTTTTTTTTGGGTTTAAAACAAAAGAACTTAGTTAAGCAAAAGAAGCTAAAATAAAAGAAAGTTAAAACCTAACTAAAAAATTAAAATAAAAGAAAATTAAATATGACTCAGAAACTAAAACACAGAAAGAAGCCCAAGCGAAACACGGCCCAAATGTTCAATGGTAAACTTCCAGACTTCCACGTTTCAAGTACCACTACCCTAAATAAAATTACAATCTACAAATCCCACGGAGTAAAAATAAATAAAGTAGAACCTAAACTCCACAAATATAAAATAAAATTCAGAGATCTGCCGACATCAAAGTTCCCTGTCACGGATCAAAACTCGGTTCTTCTTCAAATCGATCTCAGGGAATTCTTGAAAAGAAATAGAGAGGAAAAGAAAAATTAAAGCAAAAACGTGACTTGAATTCGAAACCACAATCTGGAATCAAACCAAGGGGTCTGCAATTTCAGGTATGGTCTTCGGTTCAGGAGCTTTTGTGATTCGAGGTTGATGGCTTTCTGATGGTTGCGGGTTATCGCAATGGTGCGATTTGGGGTTTGTATGATTGGTTGTGAATTTTGAGGGTTCTGGCGAGGGGAGAGTGAATATCGGTCTGTGATTTCACGTGATGAGGTTTTGGAAGGAGGTCGGTTTGTTTGAAAAGGGGTTGTTGGAGACAATCGACGGGGTTGAAGGCTTGGTGATTTTGAACGTGTTGATGCGTGGTTGAGCAGATGGGGGTGTGGTGATCTCGGCAGAATTGATGCAGGTTGGGGTGGTTGTTGGTGCGCGATGCTGTGGGTTTGTGAATTTGCGTGTTCGGAGTATTTGGGGAATCAGGAAATGCGAGGTTGTTTTATGGTTTATGGGGAGTAGTAAGGGTGGTGAAGTGGGTGTTCAATTTCAGGCGTTCTGTTGAAGGTGGACGGTAGATGAGTAGTATATGGATGGAGTAAGGGATTTTGAGTGAAGGAACTGGGAGGATGATCTGTGCGAGAGTGATTCTATGAGTGGTGTTGATGAATTTGGGTTTTTGGTGTTTAAATGGTTTGTGCGACAGTGGTATGTCAGGGGGGTTTTTGCGATGGTAGCTAGGTGGTTTGCCTAGTGGTTTGTGGATTGTCGATGAGGCAGAGTTGTAATGCAAATGTAATTGTAAAATACAAATGCAGTAATGAAGATTGAATGAAAAGAAATTTTGAAATACCCAGACAACTGAGAATTGAAACAAAGAATTGCAAGAATCTATATGTGTTTTTTTTTTTTAATGTAACCTGAGAATTGAAAGTGCACAGATTATCTGTAACAAAGAAAGTGAACAGAAAATGATGAACAACTCAGTTTTTTTTTCTATAAATGAAGAAGAATAAAACTAACAAAAAATATTTGTGTTTTTTTTAGTGAAAAATAAGAAAATAAAAAGAATATAACCCGAAGAATTTACCAATGAAAATTATTTTGGTCCCCGGCAACGGCGCCAAAATTTGTTTGCGAACGAATTATGCAATTGTAAACAACTGTAAAATTCGTTCGTCTTTCCTAAACAACAAGGATTGTTGTAGAGGGTGTCGAACTCTGGGACCAAATTATTTTATTAATAAATCCAATCAAGTTATCCCTAACTTTTGATTGGTGGAAAACAAAGAAAATAGCAGAAATTAAATAAAAGAGAGTTTTAACACTAAGTGAAAGCAATTAGGGGATAATGACATAAATCAGATTCATAATCATCAATAACCAAAAGATTAACCAGATCTAATACATGTTTCTGTCACAAACATGAATCAACGATAATAGGTTTTTAGAAACAAATATGTAAATAACGACAAGCATAGCCTATGCAGGAGCTCTGCTCTACAACCATAGGCTATCAGGACAGATTCACTATTTTATTTCTAAAACCCTAAATTTAGATCTAGATCTGATAAACGTTAGATCGAACACGAATATACCCTGTGAAGGAGCATAGCTCTTAAACGACACAGGATATTAAGGTTTAGATCTAACCCTTGGTTCAGCTCTAGATCTATATACATGAATTCCTCATCCTTTGGCTATGCGATTCATATTGAATCATACTATCAGCGTCATCACCCCCTAATCAAAGGGGATTAGCTAGACATAGCTAAAGAAGAAGAAAAACAGAAATTAAATAACAAGAACATAAATAAAACTAAAACTAAATAGAAAAGAGGAAGAAGAATGATTTTATTCCAAGAAGAGAGTTACAGAATAAAACCCAATGTGTTTTACAATGAATGAGATACAAGGTATTTATAGCTGATATGACAAAGGCTAGCTAGCTAATTACATAATGTGGGACTAAAGAAATAACCCAAATAACACATAAGCCAGTGTGAACGCAGCTTTAGAGTGAGTGGTTTAGCAAATAGGCTAGTGTGAACGCAACATGAGTAAGAGGCCTTCTAAATGAGCTAGTGTGAATGCGGTTTGAGTCTTTATTGAGCCAAATCTTCTTAACTGAAATATAATTGCAACCGTTCTTCAAGCTTTAGATTCTTCAAGCTTTAGCAATTTTAAACTTCACTCTTTTTAAGCAAATTCTTCATGCTTTATCCATTAAACCATGCTTCTTGTCAACAATCTGAAAACACAGCTATAAATACACAATATCAATTATTTAAAAGATAAAATAAGATAAATAAGCGGATAAAATATACACATTTACGTGTATATCACTCACATTGGACGGTTATCGTTAAATAACGATAACTGTTGGTTGATTCAGACAGACGATTTATTTTGCTATAAATTGTAACGAGCTCCAATTCACTCCCAGTCAGTTCCACTGTGTAGCCACCATCCGTACGATCCCACCGGATCTTGTTTCGTTGAAAACCGATATAGTATGATAAAGGTATTAATTTTACAAGTTATGTACACATTTAAATAAATTAAATTCAAATGATATAATAATTTGGGCTCAGTCTTCTGCCCAGCCCAAACTCCACATACTTGGCCCGCTCCATGAATTCATTCTTCCCTGATAAAAAAGTTCGACCTCCAGATATTTTGCTCCTCCTTCACAACACTATTGCCCACAGCGTTGACCACGCCTACCTCCTCCTATGGCCATCCATCGACGTCCCCGCGACCACCGATCAACTCGTCGTCTGCCCCACTCTCTCCCCATATCACTACTGTAAAACTCGATCTCAAATCCTGGAAAGCGTTCTGCTCCATGTTGTGCGTACTACAGTAATTCGCTTTCCATTTTCTTGCACCATTTCACCCTAAATCTTTCAAGCATGTGCGGTTTCATCCCCTAAGCCTCAAAACACACTTCATTTTACAAATCAATGCTCGTATTACTAGATTTACCGAAACCCTACTTTTCGCTGTTCAAAACCCAACTAAAGAACGGACATCGAACTAGTTCAAAAGGGTATACACCTGAAGGTAAAATCACCAGGATTTCAAATATATAACATTCATGATTTTAGGACTTATATTTAAATTTCTATGAATTTTTAAAACTCACGTTGGTTTCCTGTTGAAGAAAATGGTGGTGGCTGAAAACTGTTTGACCTCGAAGGAATTTTGTTTAGGGTTAGTAAGGATAGGCATATTTATAGGATACGTAAAAATATTATTTTAATTGATTATTATATTTATTTTATTGAACCGTTACTTTCATTTAACATTTAAAAATTCGTATGATGACATACGATAACCAAAAATCATGAAAATGGGCATGTAGCTACAGTTCAACATTACGGACCCAATGAAACTGGTTTCGTCGAATTCCGACTCCATTTTCTCACACAGCGTATTTTTAAAGTCAGATTATTGACTATTTTTCACACTAAAAATCCGTACGACCACACACTGACTCCAAAAATCATGGAAATTGAAATATAACCATTATTTAATATTTCGGATCCAACAAAATTAGTTTCATCGAAAGCGGAGGTCGTTTGCAAAACTGGCTAATTTTAAAGCTCTAAATAAAACCTTTTAAATATTAATATATTTAAAAATAATTAAATTAGCTAAAATAAATATTATCATATATATTCACAACAAAATATTATCCAACTTCAAAATATACATATCTGGATTTATAACTCGACATTTAAAAATTCAAGATTAAATCGATATTCAATTTATATTAAATTCCATTTATAATATAAATATATCGTTATAAATTATAAAGGAATTCAGTAGTGACTTTTCAAAAATTTGATTTGGACATAACTCAAAATCTACACAATGAAATCTCGATTTTTCTATTCCATTGGCAAAATATACTTCACCAGCTCTGAACATTTCTTATTTCACAGAAATCCAGCTTAAAACGGATTATGTATATTCATTTAAAGTTCGAATCGCCAAATTAGGAACTGCCGCGCCATTTCAAGCTCGATTATAATTATAATATAATTTATACATTCAACTATCATTTATATAATATATTCGTTAATATAATTCAACTCTAAACTGAATTATATATTATATATGATCTGATTCACAAAATATTGTTAATTCCACTATTTCCGACTATTTCGAAAATTAAATATATTGTTCTATTAATTATATTAATTAAATATTCAATATTATTTAATTCTGGTCACTTTAAATTACCAAACCATCCTTTAAATAATTAAATAAATTATTTACTCTCCGTTAAAAATATGTGTCGTTACAAAATTACACTAAGGTATGTCGACATACCAAAACCACCATGTCGATATATAAATGTCACTTTTTTCGGTTTTGAAAAGAAAACGATTCAAAACCGTTGCAACCTTTCACACTCTCTAAAAAGGGGTTAAAACCGAATTTTTAATCATATTTTCTTCTCCACTTTCATCCTCTTTTATTATATAATTAGTCTTAATCATTTTTATGATTTCTACACTTATACTCTGCCAAATTCAATTTTGTTTTGATCAAACTTCTTCTCTCTACACTCTCCTCTCATCTCTCTCTGAATCAAGTGCTATTGAAGTGTTCTAAGGCTATTTGTAATTGTTTGGGTTGAGTGAAAGTTGTCTAGGTTGAGTGAAAGTTGTTTGGATTGAGTAAAAGAGGAATCGTTGTTTCCTTGTAGCCGAGAAATCAAGGAAGTAGGAATCAGTGTTTCCTTCTAGCCGAGAAATCAGGGAAGTAGGAATCGGTGTTTCTTATAGCCGAGAAATCAGGGAAATAGGAATTGGTGGTATCCCTTGTAGCCGTGAAATAAAGGGGTTTTTACTTGATTATTGGAATAGTAATAAAACTCTGCACAATCCAAAGTTGTGCGGGATTGGACGTAGGAGCAATCCGAACCAGTATAAAATCCAGTGTGTTCTTTCCTTTTTTGCATCTTTATTTCTGTTCATTTTGTATATGTGTTTGAATCTGTGATTGTGTTTGTGGTGTCTGATTCATCTCGTAGTTCACATAAGTTTTATATTTTGTTTAAATTATCACAAACATTATTCACCCCCTATAGTGTTTGTTTTTCCTTAACGATCCATTATGCATTCCCTAACAATTTGTATTAGAGCCAGGTTTTTCAAAAAGTTCATAATCTGATTTTTGAAAATAGTGATAATGACAAACAACACTGGTAGCAATAATAGTTCTTTTATGGAGGGTTAATCCACTGTTAGACCACCATTGTTTAATGGTAGCAGTTATTCATATTGGGCATGTAGAATGAAAATTTATCTACAGTCAGTAGGTTTACACATGTGGAATAGTACACAAAATGAATATGTTGAACCTACAACTGTATTAGCACAATGGACAAATGAACAAAAGGCTGCTGCATAGAGAAATTCTGAAGCCATGAATATTTTATTTTGTTCCTTAGATAGGAATGAGTTTAATAGAGTATCAGTATGTAAAACTACTTATGAAATCTGGAGAACTTTACAAGTTACTCATGAAGGAACTAGTAAAGTTAAATAGACTAAGATATCCATGTAAGTTGTAACGACCCGTATTTTTAGCCATTTAATTTTGAATATTTAAACTGGTATAAATGTTGTGTTTGAAAATATAAAATAATTTTTGCATGTTAAATTAGTATTATAAAGCAAAGATCACTTTCACAAATCCAAAACTAAATATTTTGCCATCGTTCAATCATGGAAAATCAACATAAATATCGTTGTCCTTCAAAATCTACACGTCGCATTAGAAATCTATGTAAACTCGTATAAAATCTTGACCGAATTCATGAATTATTTAAAGAACACAGAAAAGGGGGTGTAATATATATAATAAGAAACAATTTGGCTCGTTCATCCGTAAGTAAAAACTCAGCTCTTTCCTTAGCTCGGTTTGAAACTAAAAACCGCAACCTCAAAGTCAAGAACAAATTTAATAAAAATTAATGTGAACACAAACTGGCATTTAGCCGGATAAGATATCTTTAGGTCAAAGTTAGACCAATAAATCGAAAGGAGATATTTGGCCTAATCTCAAATCTTATCAATTCACAATATTTGTTCGTTCTTGGTCAAAATATGCGGCTAATGTTGTTCCTTTTTGAAGCCGTTCCACCCAAGTTATCCAACAGCGTGCCGCCTACGTTAGTCAACCCGTGAGCTCCAAGTTTTCCAATTAGTCCCGTGTGTACCAAGGCATTATGCCGTGATTACCACACTTCCTCTTCCTTTAAATAATGGTAAAAGCCATCCTCATTCCCAATTTCTCTACTGAAACTCATTCCTCCCAGTAAATAATCCAAAGTGAGATCCACCACTTCAAACCACCAGTAGAAATTGAATTAAATCCCTAAATTCATGAAATCAGTTTCAGATCCGCTAGTTTTAGGAGCTTCAATCTCGTATACTATTTTTTTGGGTGCGATTCGATTTCGCCGGAAACCATATTCGAGCAGCAGTTTTACGGCTCGGGATTTGGCAAGGGAGGATCGTCACAGGAGGAGGAGTACTCGCTGTCGTTTCGGTTGGCAAGGGGTGGCGACCTGATCGATGTATGATAGTCAGAACAGTGATTGTTTGAACGGAGGGAGGGGCCTTCTCTGTGTATTCTGGAGAAGACAAATTCGGTTTTGAGTTGATGATCAAGTAGGGGTGGGTTGTTGAGTTTAACGGTGATGGTTTTGAGGTTATCGATGGTGTAGGGTAGAGCAGCAGTGGGTGTATATTGGGTTCGCTTTTTCTGTTGATTACTGAATTCGGAAATCACTAAATGGGAGAAGTAACGCACGGGTGTGCTGTGCTGGGACAGAAGGAAAACCATTACTTTATGGTGGCGATGATGACCGTTATACAGGCGGTGGGATTTTGAACGAAGGAGGATGGATCTGAGTGTGGCACAATTTTTATTGTGATTCATGTTGGATTAACAGGTGCGTTTGTATTTTCCTGGAAAGAAAGTCAAGCGTGGATTCTACTGTTCGAACCAAGAAGAAAGAAATCAAAGTGAGCCGAATCAAAGTAAGCCTGAACATGCTTTTATAAAACAAAGGTAACGCTAGTTAGGTAATTATTAATTTAATTTCTAAATGGCATTTTAACGGAGGTTAGTGAATGAGAGCCTGTCTGTTTGTTGAGTACAGAATTCTGGAGCGAAGGTTTAAATGGGATTAGTTAATAAAACATGGTGAAATAGCTTCAGGAAGTTTGAGATAATAAGGTTGTGGAGTGGGTAGCTTGCGCTGTTGTTATGGGATAAGGGAGGAGTATGAAGAGTTGGTTTGGATTCAGTGAGTTGCGGGTTCAATAATTTGAACAAGGAAGAAAGGGATGAAGGTGTTTTTTTGTGTTCGACATAAACATCAAGTTTGTTCATTTTAGAAGCTGCTAATTTCGGAAAGAAACGCGGTTGCAAGTTTTTAATTAAGCCTAATAGGTAATTAAGAAATGTTAACGATATGATTTGTTAAAATATATTTAATTTAAATCATACAATATTATAATTAGCGTATCTTGCTCGTCTGTTAACAGAATTGCACAAAATAAACAACGGGATCTACATTTGTGGAGCTGATATTGTAGGAAATAAAGCTATTGGAATTTCGCAATAAAATCAAATGCCTATTTGTTTTCAAATGAAGGCGAAAGCAGAACCGTCAACTGTAAAACTCGGTGAGTAAACTCACTCGTTTTAAATTATTTTATAATGTGAAATGGTTGCTTGGTTGAATAGTTGATAAATTGGTTGATATAATCACATCGTTGATTGATTTTTTCATTAATGCGATATTTTTGATGTTACTAACATCTGTGGATGCAGGGAAACAGGTTGGAGGGATCCAACTGGATCCCTCAACATTTTATTTACTGTTTTATTTGATGGTGATATATGTTATGCTACATTATCAATGGTTGAATTTGTGTGTTTGGTTTACCCTGGCCTTAGGAACCTGGTATTTTAGATACCGTAAAATATCATCGAATGTGAAAAAGGAAATTAGAATTTAAAAGCAGAGTTTATTTCCAAATTAGAAATAATTTCTTTTTCATTGAGTTGCAAATGGAAACCTATTCCATTGGGTAAACCAAGAAAAAGGTTATAAATAAAGATATAAATTAAGTGGATCATTAACCATTGGATAAATTAAAAGGTGAGTTCAAATATGAATGTATATTTGAAAGTGAGTATCGGTTTTGAAACCAATATTTGGAAATGGATCCGAATTTAGCAAATTACAGAGGAAAGTTTAAAGAAAGATTTTCAAATGCTTAAAATAAAAGAATAATAGTTTAAAACAAGGAAATATTTTGCAAATAAAATGTATATAAAAAAAGGATTTATAGAAAATCGAATTAAGTGGTTAGAAGAATGTATAGTTTATAAATATGTTTAAAGGAGAACTTGAATTGTTTAAAATAAACAGAGTTTATAAATAAACAACGGAAGCGTGTGCGTCGCACACGGTATTTTATTCAAAACAGCAATTATAACGCTATTGTCATAAGAAATGCTTTTATAATTTCAAAACAGCGATTATAACGCTGTCTTTGTAAGAAATGCTTTTATAAAACTAAACAGCGATTTTAGCGCTGTTGTTATAATAGATGTTGTAAATCTATACAACAATTTTAGACGCTGCTGTTATAATAAATGTCTTGGTAAATCTAAATAGCAATTTTAACGCTGCCGTTATAATAACTGTTTTAATAACAATCTTAATGCTATGGTTATGATAAGTGTTCTATAATGCTAGACAGCGGTTTTAACACTGTTGTTGAAAGCAATGTTTGGTTTAAAGTCGTGAGTTCTGACTATTTCAAAGTTAAGAATGTCGTTCAGTTAAGGTCTGAGAGGTAATTATACCCCAACTTGACTAACTGCATGATTGACGGAGAAATGGTTAAGGCTCGATAGCAAGGGTTGGTTAGTGATATCGTTAATTAACGAATGATTTATGATTTAAGCTAATTCAAAGGATTTAGAAATGTTTTCTAACTGGAGTAAAAGATATTTTCTCAATAAAGGAATTCTATATATTGGAAATGTTTTCCAATAATCAAGAGAGAAAATAGAGCTTGAAAGAACACGACAGGTGGAAAATGGGAATTGGAAATGATAATGTAATAAAGAACTAATATAAAAGGGCCCAGTGTTGGTCGATGCTTGATTGATAGAATTTCCATTGGGAAATAGGACCGTTGATTGTATGGATGTTTCTTTGATAGTTAAATCACCGACTATCAAAGTTTTATTTTTTTTATATACCTCCGTTGTCAACATGGAGAGACCGGGATCAGATTTGATATCTGAAAACCACTCCGTATTGGCATAAGCGTTATGAAGCAACTTATGCTGAAGAAAATTGAAGACGGAGTTATGCAAGGGCTATCCTGTTTACGGGATAGTGCCTTCGGTTTGTCCAGACCGAGGACAACTTGTATAGACGAGTGTCTGACAGAGTAATTCCAAAGGGGGTTACGTACGTTGATTCCTTCAAACGTATGAAGTTAGTGGCATAGAAGGGAAACTTCTTTAGCCTAGCAATCTGAGTATTTTTGTGGGAATCAATTAGTGATTTCCGATGGATCTGACGATGTGGCATTCAAAGTGAATGATGGCCAGATGTTCTGGAAGATAATTCAAACCTCAAGCCTCACAACCCGGAATTGGACAAAAATCGGGCAGGCAGCATGGCTATGTGGGTCGCACCCATTAGGGTGTATGATCACCTATCTAGAGAAATTCCTTTTGTTCTTAAATCTATCGATGCTGTCCCTTTTCGGGAGGCGGTTGCTGATCCCAACCATCGGTGGTATACATTCGATACACTCAAGCGAAATGAGTGGTCGGTCATGTGTGGGCCGGGTTGCAAGATGTTCTTGTTGAACCCAGTGTATTCGTCTCTAGAGATACACTATCGGAAGGTGGTCCCATACCTTGTCATGTTGGAAATCCAATCTCCAATAAGCGCCCTGCGGTTTTTGATTTAATATTATATATGGAGCGTGAGATGCAAGCGTTCCGCTAGATTCTATTTATTTGATTTAGACATTATTATAATATCACTGGATTTGATATCAAAAATATTTTTGGGTTATCGTAAGGTAAAAACCATCCATGTTTATGTGTGGATCGGTCTTACGATTATCATCTCTTTTGAAAGGATTTTTGAAAGTTAAACCAATGGTTGGAGTTTTACTCACACCAGTCCCATGACTGACCCAGAGTTTATTTTGTTTGTTTTCCCTAAACTCTTGGGTGCCCAAATTTGTACGGGCAGTCAAGTAGTCGGGATTTTTCAGATTCACTTGGAGGAGCTTGAAGCAGGAGGTTTCACCAGTTAGCTATAGACTATCATATTTTCCGCTGTGTACTATGTTGTATCTGGAAACAGGTGTTTATAACTGTTCCAGGGATAGTCATTGTGCTCTGATAATGGTATGTATATACAAATACTGATTTGTGCTTCAAAGTTATATTATCTAATATATTTTATTCGTTCCGCTGTGAGTTTGTGATCTTCGTTTTCTTCTATTCTAATAATTCTTTCTTTCTATTTCTCATCCTCTAACTTCTTTCTAATAATGGTTCGTATTTCTGTGCAATTTGAGTTGGACGTGGGGTGTTATTAGTCGACTCAAAGAGCACGGATTTGCGGGTCGTTTCATTTGGTATCAGAGCTGAAGGTTAAGTGATTACCTTGGCTCTGGGGCGTAACTCAATAGAGATGGGGTTAGTAATACCCTAGATTGGGTTTGAGTGTATATATATACGAGAGAGCGTATTTGTAGATTTGATATAAAATTGGTTTATATTGTGTTGGCTGGTTTGTTGAGTGGTTTATGAATTCTGGTCGATACAGGATGTACAACTGTATCGATAGGTGTTTCTAAACTCTCGAACAAAACAATTCGACATGGTATTATTTTAAAAATGGGTGGATAAAATAATCTGCCCAAGGATTATTTTGGTATAAAGGATTTATTTCTGAAATATAATTATATGTGAATGTGTTGGTTGTTATTACAATAAAATGGAAATTATGAAATATTGAAATGGTTATATAACCAAAATAAACTAGAATTAAATTCAAACCATAAATTGGAATTTAAATCCCGGATCTTTGAAAATATTCCTTGAAGTATTTTAAAGGTAATATAGCATTGGTTTGAAGGAATTTTTGAATTAGAATGTTTTAAATGGATTTTAAAAGCGATTAAGCATTGAAACCACTTCAGTGGCGAGAAAATAATTCTGATAATGGACTGCAGCATTATCGGTATTCATTTTCAAGTTTCTGAGTGACGGATTGCTACCATAATGATTTGGGAATGAAAATTTTGTTTGAAAAGGGACAAGTTATTTTAGATATTCAAATGTTTTCAATTTATTTGATTATAAATATGTGTATAAATATATATATGATTTCGAACTAATTTGAAATAAAACCCGGGAATTTGAATTCTAAAGATTTAAAATTTAACTTGTATAAGTTGGATAGATTGAAAATGGTCAAAATGTATCAAATGAATTGGGATTTAACTTAAGTTAAATAAAACTGGATTGAATTAGAAGTAATCCCGAATGAAATTAAGTATAGAGATGTTGGAATTCGAAATATTAATAGGAATTCGACCTATGGATAAACAAGTTGAATATCTATTGGATGCTGTTGTTTGGAATTAAACTGTGATGGAATTGAACCCAAGCAGGATAAGGGGGTTGATTTTTGAAAACAGAACTCAGTTTGGATTAGTGAATGGAAGTGAACTAATCAGAAGTTGATTAGAGATTTAAAAACTGGAAGTTGGATTGGTTTGAAACCAACTGGAAATGGATATATGTATGCTGAGCAGATATTGAATAAAAGCAAATGCAGAGATAGAATTATGCCCGAAAAAAAGGTACATGTTTACAATATTGTTTGGGTTGATGATTTTATGAGCCTATGAGGCAAGCCACTTGGCTTTTTGATTTTCTTTTGAATTGGAGAAGGCCTAGAAAGGCGAGTTGTGGTTGTACCGATTGAGCCGTGCAGAGGAGATGCTGCCGAAATTTTTCAGAATTTAAAGTGTTAGAAAATTTTCAGAATTTTTGAAAATTTTTGTTAGTAAGAATAAATAAATATTTTAATTGAAATAAATTGGTCCAGTTAAACTGGAGTTAAGAGGTGAAAAAAATAAAAAGGATTATTGGACCTAGTTAGCAGGGTACGTAGCATCTTTTCCTACCTTAGCAATTTCGAGGACGAAATTATTTTAAGAGGGAAGGAATGTAACGACCCGTATTTTTAGCCATTTAATTTTGAATATTTAAACTGGTATAAATGTTGTGTTTGAAAATATAAAATAATTTTTGCATGTTAAATTAGTATTATAAAGCAAAGATCACTTTCACAAATCCAAAACTAAATATTTTGCCATCGTTCAATCATGGAAAATCAACATAAATATCGTTGTCCTTCAAAATCTACACGTCGCATTAGAAATCTATGTAAACTCGTATAAAATCTTGACCGAATTCATGAATTATTTAAAGAACACAGAAAAGGGGGTGTAATATATATAATAAGAAACAATTTGGCTCGTTCATCCGTAAGTAAAAACTCAGCTCTTTCCTTAGCTCGGTTTGAAACTAAAAACCGCAACCTCAAAGTCAAGAACAAATTTAATAAAAATTAACGTGAACACAAACTGGCATTTAGCCGGATAAGATATCTTTAGGTCAAAGTTAGCCAATAAATCGAAAGGAGATATTTGGCCTAATCTCAAATCTTATCAATTCACAATATCTGTTCGTTCTTGGTCAAAATATGCGCCTAATGTTGTTCCTTTTTGAAGCCGTTCCACCCAAGTTATCCAACAGCGTGCCGCCCACGTTAGTCAACCCGTGAGCTCCAAGTTTTCCAATTAGTCCCGTGTGTACCAAGGCATTATGCCGTGATTACCACACTTCCTCTTCCTTTAAATAATGGTAAAAGCCATCCTCATTCCCAATTTCTCTACTGAAACTCATTCCTCCCAGTAAATAATCCAAAGTGAGATCCACCACTTCAAACCACTAGTAGAAATTGAATTAAATCCCTAAATTCATGAAATCAGTTTCAGATCCGCTAGTTTTAGGAGCTTCAATCTCGTATACTATTTTTTTGGGTGCGATTCGATTTCGCCGGAAACCATATTCGAGCAGCAGTTTTAGGGCTCGGGATTTGGCAAGGGAGGATCGTCACAGGAGGAGGAGTACTCGCTGTCGTTTCGGTTGGCAAGGGGTGGCGACCTGATCGATGTATGATAGTCAGAACAGTGATTGTTTGAACGGAGGGAGGGGCCTTCTCTGTGTATTCTGGAGAAGACAAATTCGGTTTTGAGTTGATGATCAAGTAGGGGTGGGTTGTTGAGTTTAACGGTGATGGTTTTGAGGTTATCGATGGTGTAGGGTAGAGCAGCAGTGGGTGTATATTGGGTTCGCTTTTTCTGTTGATTACTGAATTCGGAAATCACTAAATGGGAGAAGTAACGCACGGGTGTGCTGTGCTGGGACAGAAGGAAAACCATTACTTTATGGTGGCGATGATGACCGTTATACAGGCGGTGGGATTTTGAACGAAGGAGGATGGATCTGAGTGTGACACAATTTTTATTGTGATTCATGTTGGATTAACAGGTGCGTTTGTATTTTCCTGGAAAGAAAGTCAAGCGTGGATTCTACTGTTCGAACCAAGAAGAAAGAAATCAAAGTGAGCCGAATCAAAGTAAGCCTGAACATGCTTTTATAAAACAAAGGTAACGCTAGTTAGGTAATTATTAATTTAATTTCTAAATGGCATTTTAACGGAGGTTAGTGAATGAGAGCCTGTCTGTTTGTTGAGTACAGAATTCTGGAGCGAAGGTTTAAATGGGATTAGTTAATAAAACATGGTGAAATAGCTTCAGGAAGTTTGAGATAATAAGGTTGTGGAGTGGGTAGCTTGCGCTGTTGTTATGGGATAAGGGAGGAGTATGAAGAGTTGGTTTGGATTCAGTGAGTTACGGGTTCAATAATTTGAACAAGGAAGAAAGGGATGAAGGTGTTTTTTTGTGTTCGACATAAACATCAAGTTTGTTCATTTTAGAAGCTGCTAATTTCGGAAAGAAACGCGGTCGCAAGTTTTTAATTAATCCTAATAGGTAATTAAGAAATGTTAACGATATGATTTGTTAAAATATATTTAATTTAAATCATACAATATTATAATTAGCGTATCTTGCTCGTCTGTTAACAGAATTGCACAAAATAAACAACGGGATCTACATTTGTGGAGCTGATATTGTAGGAAATAAAGCTATTGGAATTTCGCAATAAAATCAAATGCCTATTTGTTTTCAAATGAAGGCGAAAGCAGAACCGTCAACTGTAAAACTCGGTGAGTAAACTCACTCGTTTTAAATTATTTTATAATGTGAAATGGTTGCTTGGTTGAATAGTTGATAAATTGGTTGATATAATCACATCGTTGATTGATTTTTTCATTAATGCGATATTTTTGATGTTACTAACATCTGTGGATGCAGGGAAACAGGTTGGAGGGATCCAACTGGATCCCTCAACATTTTATTTACTGTTTTATTTGATGGTGATATATGTTATGCTACATTATCAATGGTTGAATTTGTGTGTTTGGTTTACCCTGGCCTTAGGAACCTGGTATTTTAGATACCGTAAAATATCATCGAATGTGAAAAAGGAAATTAGAATTTAAAAGCAGAGTTTATTTCCAAATTAGAAATAATTTCTTTTTCATTGAGTTGCAAATGGAAACCTATTCCATTGGGTAAACCAAGAAAAAGGTTATAAATAAAGATATAAATTAAGTGGATCATTAACCATTGGATAAATTAAAAGGTGAGTTCAAATATGAATGTATATTTGAAAGTGAGTATCGGTTTTGAAACCAATATTTGGAAATGGATCCGAATTTAGCAAATTACAGAGGAAAGTTTAAAGAAAGATTTTCAAATGCTTAAAATAAAAGAATAATAGTTTAAAACAAGGAAATATTTTGCAAATAAAATGTATATAAAAAAGGATTTATAGAAAATCGAATTAAGTGGTTAGAAGAATGTATAGTTTATAAATATGTTTAAAGGAGAACTTGAATTGTTTAAAATAAACAGAGTTTATAAATAAACAACGGAAGCGTGTGCGTCGCACACGGTATTTTATTCAAAACAGCAATTATAACGCTATTGTCATAAGAAATGCTTTTATAATTTCAAAACAGCGATTATAACGCTGTCTTTGTAAGAAATGCTTTTATAAAACTAAACAGCGATTTTAGCGCTGTTGTTATAACAGATGTTGTAAATCTATACAGCAATTTTAGACGCTGCTGTTATAATAAATGTCTTGGTAAATCTAAATAGCAATTTTAACGCTGCCGTTATAATAACTGTTTTAATAGCAATCTTAATGCTATGGTTATGATAAGTGTTCTATAATGCTAGACAGCGGTTTTAACACTGTTGTTGAAAGCAATGTTTGGTTTAAAGTCGTGAGTTCTGACTATTTCAAAGTTAAGAATGTCGTTCAGTTAAGGTCTGAGAGGTAATTATACCCCAACTTGACTAACTGCATGATTGACGGAGAAATGGTTAAGGCTCGATAGCAAGGGTTGGTTAGTGATATCGTTAATTAACGAATGATTTATGATTTAAGCTAATTCAAAGGATTTAGAAATGTTTTCTAACTGGAGTAAAAGATATTTTCTCAATAAAGGAATTCTATATATTGGAAATGTTTTCCAATAATCAAGAGAGAAAATAGAGCTTGAAAGAACACGACAGGTGGAAAATGGGAATTGGAAATGATAATGTAATAAAGAACTAATATAAAAGGGCCCAGTGTTGGTCGATGCTTGATTGATAGAATTTCCATTGGGAAATAGGACCGTTGATTGTATGGATGTTTCTTTGATAGTTAAATCACCGACTATCAAAGTTTTATTTTTTTTATATACCTCCGTTGTCAACATGGAGAGACCGGGATCAGATTTGATATCTGAAAACCACTCCGTATTGGCATAAGCGTTATGAAGCAACTTATGCTGAAGAAAATTGAAGACGGAGTTATGCAAAGGCTATCCTGTTCACGGGATAGTGCCTTCGATTTGTCCAGACCCAGGACAACTTGTATGGACGAGTGTCTGACAGAGTAATTCCAAAGGGGGTTACGTACGTTGATTCCTTCAAACGTATGAAGTTAGTGGCATAGAAGGGAAACTTCTTTAGCCTAGCAATCTGAGTATTTTTGTGGGAATCAATTAGTGATTTCCGATGGATCTGACGATGTGGCATTCAAAGTGAATGATGGCCAGATGTTCTGGAAGATAATTCAAACCTCAAGCCTCACAACCCGGAATTGGACAAAAATCGGGCAGGCAGCATGGCTATGTGGGTCGCACCCATTAGGGTGTATGATCACCTATCTAGAGAAATTCCTTTTGTTCTTAAATCTATCGATGTTGTCCCTTTTCGGGAGGCGGTTGCTGATCCCAACCATCGGTGGTATACATTCGATACACTCAAGCGAAATGACTGGTCGGTCATGTGTGGGCCGGGTTGCAAGATGTTCTTGTTGAACCCAGTGTATTCGTCTCTAGAGATACACTATCGGAAGGTGGTCCCATACCTTGTCATGTTGGAAATCCAATCTCCAATAAGCGCCCTGCGGTTTTTGATTTAATATTATATATGGAGCGTGAGATGCAAGCGTTCCGCTAGATTCTATTTATTTGATTTAGACATTATTATAATATCACTGGATTTGATATCAAAAATATTTTTGGGTTATCGTAAGGTAAAAACCATCCATGTTTATGTGTGGATCGGTCTTACGATTATCATCTCTTTTGAAAGGATTTTTGAAAGTTAAACCAATGGTTGGAGTTTTACTCACACCAGTCCCATGACTGACCCAGAGTTTATTTTGTTTGTTTTCCCTAAACTCTTGGGTGCCCAAATTTGTACGGGCAGTCAAGTAGTCGGGATTTTTCAGATTCACTTGGCGGAGCTTGAAGAAGGAGGTTTCACCAGTTAGCTATAGACTATCATATTTTCCGCTGTGTACTATGTTGTATCTGGAAACAGGTGTTTATAACTGTTCCAGGGATAGTCATTGTGCTCTGATAATGGTATGTATATACAAATACTGATTTGTGCTTCAAAGTTATATTATCTAATATATTTTATTCGTTCCGCTGTGAGTTTGTGATCTTCGTTTTCTTCTATTCTAACAATTCTTTCTTTCTATTTCTCATCCTCTAACTTCTTTCTAATAATGGTTCGTATTTCTGTGCAATTTGAGTTGGACGTGGGGTGTTATTAGTCGACTCAAAGAGCACGGATTTGCGGGTCGTTTCATAAGTTAATCAGTTGAATCATTCAAAATGAATGAAAATGAATCTATTTGAGATATGTATTGCAGATTTCAAGAGATAGTACATTCGTTATCAACACTTAGAAAATCTTATTCTGAAGAAGATCAAGTCAGAAAAATATTGAATTTATTAACTTCAGAATGGGATCATAAGACCTTAGCTATTGAAGAAGCCAATGATGTCAATGAAATGAAGATTGAAGAGTTAATTGGAAATTTGATGTCTTATGAAGTCCAATTACAGAAAAGAAAAGAAAAATATTAACTGAAAAGAAGTCTATAGCATTTAAAGCAACAACAAAGGATTTTGACTCGAGTAGTGAAGATGATGAAGAAACAGCGCTTATGACAAATCATTTTAGAAAATTTCTAAAATATAGAAGGAAGAGTTATAATCAAGGAAATTCGAAAATTAATGATAGTTGATGTTTTAACCGCAACAAACCAGGCCATATAAAGAAACTATGTCCATACCCAGACAAATTGACTCAACAAATGGACAAATACAATTCATCAAGGAAAAGAAAGAAAGCATATACAGCAACATTAGATGATTCAGATTCATCATCAAGTGATGAAGAACCAGAAACCGAAAATACGAATATATCCTTTACGACAATTCAAAGTTCAGAAAATCATGAAGAAAAGGAACAAAAAAAAACTGGGTACGCATTAATTAGATTTTAATTTTATTTGGTTGAATGGTTGCTTTGTTTGTTTGTTTGTTTTGGTTTGAATTTAAAACTTTAAGAACAAATTTTTGAAATTTGAGATTCAAATTTGAAATTTGAATTTTGAAATTCAAAATAATAGTATAATATTAAATAACTAATAAATTAATAAAATAAAATTGTTTGAGTGGTTATTAGGATTAGAATTATTTTAGGAAATCGTTAAACCTGAAATATAAATCAGTAATATATTTCAAAACATATAAATCCAATTTCCTTTTGAAATAAGTCAAGTATGTCGACATACAGAAAAGTATATGTTGACATGTCTAAGCAGTTTTGAAATTTAAATTTTGAATTTCAAAAGTTTAAACTTTCAAACTTCCCTCCAATCTTTTCACCAACTCCCAAGGTCTGTAAAGGTGTCCTTTCAATCTGAAAAGTTGTGCCTATTCAATTCATATTCATTCAATTCATATCTATTTAATTCATATATATATATACATATATATATATATATATATCCTTCCTACCTCTCATTCATAACTCAAAACTATATTCTTCATATCTATTATCTTCCAAAAAATTATCAATTCAATGGCTTCCTCAAATTCATCTCAAAAACTGAAGATAAACAAAACCATCAAAGGCTATCTTCTTAATGACAAAGAGGCCATCAAAACCTATGATAACTATTTAGCAAATGCTAAAGTTAACCCGGGTGCTTTTGCCTTCTTTAGTGACTTTCCCTCTTATGATCTTGTCTCTCTTTTTGAACACAATGAGGTGCTGAGTCTAATTGACTCTCGTGATAACGACAATGTATGTTATCCCAGACTCGTGAAGATGTTCTATGCAAATCTTAATCGCGGATTTTATGATGGCAATGAAAACCAAATTTGGAGTAATGTCAGAGGAACTCAAATTGTTCTCGATGACGAACTCTTAGGAACTATTTTAAATTATAGAGGCATGGGCTCGGATTTTTCAACTTTTGCTATCGAAGAAACCGATATGGAAACCTATCATGATATTTTCGAAGATAGTGCTCCAATGGATTTCAAAATTATTTCTTATGCCCGAAAACAAGAATTGTCAACCTTTTCCTTTAACATACCATCACTCCCCGTTCCGGAAATTTCAAAATCCAACTTTTAAAGTCCAAAAGGCTCTCATTGCTATTATGAGTGGATATCTTATCAATTGGGCCAAAATGGTTCTAAATGAAATAAAGCACATAGATTTATCTATAAGAGAAAACACCCTCTATTATGGTGTTTATCTCACTTGCATTTTCAAATACTTTAATGTTGATCTTCATAGAGAAGAATTTATCACTAGAAAAATGTTTGATGCATCAGACATTCATCAAATGCAAATTCCTCTTACTTTTAAACCATATGAGACATTCGAGGCCAAACAAGCTCGGATGCAACAAGAACAAGAGCTAATGGAAGTCAAAGAAGAAGAAGCTTCTATGGAAAGTATCCGTATCCAACCTCTAAGCGTATTTACAAAGATATGATTGTTCAAAATCAAGTGAAAATCGTCAACAATCAAAAGAAGCTTAACAAGAGACTCTCCAAAATATCCAAATTCATGGTCAAAATAGGAAGAAAGCTAGGAATTTCATCTTCCTCATCATCGTCCGAAAAATAGGCCATCTAGTTTAATCTATCTTTATATATTTCCTTGTATTTGCTTTTGAATCTCGTATTTAAAGTGTGCCTTGATTAGTTGGATGTATTTGCTTTCTATCAAGTAATGATTGGATTTTATTTATGATATAATCATGTTTATGCTTCTGGAAAATCTATAAAACTAATTATAATATAATAGAGTTCAAATGAATTCAAAATTTCAAATTTTTTTAAACATAACACTATAGTATGTCAACATGACAAAAAGATTATGTCGACATATAGCTGATATATTTTAAAAATCCAACGAATTCCCGACCCTATTTAAGTCCATTTCTTCCAGAAAAAATCATTATCCCATTACTCCTTCTTCCTTAATCATTTCTCATCAAATAAATGGCAATCCTATTTATAATATAAGTGAAAGTCTTGATGATTCTTTGAATTCGGTCAAGAAAACTCTATCCATAGTACTACGTAATCAACGCAAACTAGAGCTAATTCAAATGAGGATGGTTAAACATCAAGAAAAACATTTTGACGTGATTCATTGGGATATTTCTTCTCATTTCAGAAGTGAAAACAGCTAAACATCGTATAACAATGAAGAAGAGTGGAAAGATATTCAGAAGAACCCAATTACAGGACAAGATGAATGGGTTGAAGTTCCAGGAAACATTTAATTAGTTGGTACGATTTGATTGATTTGTTTAAATATTCTAAAACATATGGTGTGGTGTGATTTGGATTCTGTTGTTTGAAACTTGTATATATTAAGACATATGGTGTGATTTGATTTGGTTTGATTTGTATATATATCAGATAAACATATATAATAATGATACTTGAATTGGTTTGTATTTAATCATCATATTAGGCTTTATTATAAGTTTGAATAGATTAAGGGGGAGTATTTTTTATTGGATAGTTACTTATGTTATATTCAGGAAGTTATACAATTTAGGTGGAGTACCTTTTGGATTTCTTTTTGATAATGCCAAAGGGGGATAAATTATAAAATATAGGTATCGTTTATAGGTTTCTTATAGACAGGTGGAGTATTAGAAGAAACATCATCAACAGGTATATACAGGTATGATATTTTATAAACTAAGGTTGTCATCATCAAAAAGGGGGAGTTTGTTGGAGAATGGAGTTTTGCTGACAACAACCTTATTTCAATTATCATTGATTATAAAATATATAATAACACTTATTGTATAATATATATATATATGCAGGAATTATATGCAGGAAATATTACTGAAGACTGTACAGTTTTAAAGATAATAAAGATTCAAAGATCAGAGAAATTTCAAGACTCATGAGTATTCAAGATTTCAAGAGTTCAAGATTAATATGTGTGATAACCCCAAACTTCCGTAGACCGAAAGTAAGGATAATCATTTAGGAATACAACATATTTACAACAAAAACAGATCTCGGATAATTATCATAACACATAAACCATTGCAGCGGAAATAAATGTCATCAGCATCATAATATCCAATACATCAGAATACGCAGTACATGATACAACTTAGCCAAATAAAGAGTCTCAACAAAAAGGGAAATAAGTTTTCAAATGGAAAGAAACAATTTCAAACTCCGTCACATACATCAAAGCTAAAAAAAAGTAAAATGTCCCAAGAAGAAGTAAAAACTATAGAAAAGGTCTTCTTCTTCTTCCGTCCAAGCAAGCTCCAATCAAAATGTATCACCTGAACCTGTCAATTGGCTGCCCGTGTGGAAAGAGGGCACCCGAGTTTGCAAAAGTGAAACAAACTACGAGTCAGTCATGGGACTGGTGTGAGAATTCTTATCTAAATTAACTATCAATATGGCGAATCACAGGACCACGCCGCTAACGCGGAATGGGCTTACTCCATTGGATTGCCAGTGCGTAATTTTATAAAGTTTATATAAAACAGCGAAATGACTTTTGAAAAAAAAATGAAATCATCATAAGACTCAAGTCCTATCACACAATGCAACGCACACAAGAGGATAGAGTTTTCCCTTATGATGATCAAATATGCTTAATACATGAAAAGTAATATTTTAATATTATTATTAGTGTCAAGGCAATATTAAAATACTTCAAAATAAATATATCAATCCTAGACGGCATAGGTACCATATACTCTGTCGCCGTATATAAGTTTACAATCAAAACTGTGATGACGTATTAGGAATTGGTTTTCTGTCATGAAGTCGAGGCTAGGGATCGTCCTCTTCCGATTCGAGACACTCTAGCAAATGCCTCAGGATCCCCCGCAGTGAACCCTTGGATGCGGTAGGGCCGGTCCCCACCTAACGGTAGTGGATTAGTTATGCCTGAACACACGTTTCCCGATCCCTTTGGACCTATAATATGACCATTTCCGTCCTATAAAAAAACCCGAGGTACCTCATTCCATAATCCACATAAGTAAAATGTCGGGCCATGTCAAAGCCCAAACACTACTCCTAGCTAGAAAGAAACGTGTGTACTCCCTACGGTCCATATCCCGTTTTTGACTCATACCGGGGTGTGAGGCTCGCGAAGTCACGCTATACACAAAGCTATGCCCAAACAGGTTGTGTTTGATCATCAGCCACAAGGCCTGCTTTTCAACAAAGCCTTGATCATTGAATCTTGGCGTGCCACGTTGACAATTCAACGCCATGCGATCGATAACTATTACTACGTATCAGGGTGTTAAGTAGAGAATAAATTCTCTACCACCAAACAAACATATATTAATAGAAATCGATTTAATTACATGAAGTGAATTTCAACGTCAGACACGCATCCATTTACAAGTCCGTTCTGGGTCTGAACGAAACCGGAGACACCAAAAAGGTTCTCGCTTATCCGCACGACCAACACACACGTCCGGACAATTACTGCTTCAACCCTGTCCTGGGAGCAAATCAGTCCAAGGCATCAGTAGTCGTCGTCCATTCGTTGTGAAGATCGCTGGTCTTCTACACCGTCTTGTTACCTCTTTGATTTAATCACCGTTCAATTATTTGAAATGAGTTAAACTCGGTCTTTTCAGATAATTGTCGCATAATTATAGTTTAAAACATTTCATATATATTTATAACTATTTATCGCTATTTTTATTTATTTAAAATAGCTCGAAATAAATCAACGACGTTTCGGGTCAGTGGGTGGCCCTGGCGCTGTTTTCACCAAAATTTGACTTACACATATCTTAAAATCTAACCGTCGGATTTTGGTGAAATTTATATCGTTGGAAAGCTCTTCCCAAAGTGGTCGTAACGGTTTCAGTTTTGGGAAAATCCAACGGTCGGATCTTTCTGTATAATCGTTTGAAGTTACGATTGTTGATAAGCGAACTGCCGCTCTCGTTTCGTTAAATTTTATATTTATATTTATATATATAAACCACTTAGCAATTCCCTTTATTAAAATTCATTCCTTTATTCTACAAAAACAATATTTTTGTTCGCCAATTCTAATGCAACAAAAATGATGTTTTTTTTTTAACATTGTATATTTTTACTTTCAATAATAATGACATTTTTGTTCGCCAATTCTAATGTGACAAAAATGATGTTTTCAACATTGTATATTTTATATTCAATAAAAATGACATTTTTGTTCGCCAATTCTAATGCAACAAAAATGATGTTTTCAACCATGTACATTGTAAAATTTTATATTCAATAAAAATGACATTTTTGTTCGCCAATTCTAATGCAACAAAAATGATGTTTTCAACCATGTACATTTTTATATTCGATAAAATAACATTTATGTTCGCCAATTCTAATGCGACAAAAATGACAATTTAAAAATGTATATTTTTATAATTACACAAAATGTTCTTTTATCCTATTTGTTTTAAAGGGACTTTTTATCCTATCTGTTTTAAAGACATAAAAAAATGAATTCTTTTATCTAATTCATTTTAAATACACAAAAATGTACTTTTTATCTAATTCATTTTTATAACACAAAAATGTACTTTTTATCTAATTCATTTTTATAACACAAAAATGTACTTTTTATCTAATTCATTTTTTATAACACAAAAATGTACTTTTTATCTAATTCATTTTTATAACACAAAAATGTACTTTTTATCTAATTCATTTTTATAACACAAAAATGTACTTTTTATCTAATTCATTTTTTATAACACAAAAATGTACTTTTTATCTAATTCATTTTTACAACACAAAAATGTACTTTTTATCTAATTCATTTTTAGAACACAAAAATGTACTTTTTATCTAATTCATTTTTAGAACACAAAAATGTACTTTTTATCTAATTCATTTTTATAACACAAAAATGTACTTTTTTCTAATTCATTTTTATAACACAAAAATGTACTTTTTATCTAATTTATTTTTATAACACAAAAATGTACTTTTTATCTGATTCATTTTTATAACACAAAAATGTACTTTTTATCTAATTCATTTTTATAACACAAAAATGTACTTTTTATCTAATTCATTTTTATAACACAAAAATGTACTTTTTATCTAATTCATTTTTTATAACACAAAAATGTACTTTTTATCTAATTCATTTTTATAACACAAAAATGTACTTTTTATCTAATTCATTTTTATAACACAAAAATGTACTTTTTATCTAATTCATTTTTATAACACAAAAATATACTTTTTATAAAATGTAAATATTTTATCTCTTTTTCTTTTACAATGAAAAATGTAAGTTCTTTTACATTGAAAAAATGTGAACCTTTCATTATTACATAGAAAAATGTAAATCTTTCATCTTCACATAGGAAAATGTAAATCTTATATTTTAACATAGAAAAATGTAAATTTTCTATCTTTACATAGAAAAATGTAAATCTTATATTTTAACATAGAAAAATATAAATTTTCTAATTATCTTTATTACATTAGAAAAAAAGTGTAAATTTTCTAATTATTATTCCTTAATGAACAATTTTCTTTATAGGGGATATTTTCCTATCCAACTCATATGTCAAATTGGTGTCAAAATATGATAACCCAGAAATAATGGGTTTTGTCCAACCATTTCTGTTTACCCAACATCGTAGTTTCAATATCCACAAATATAATAATATGGTTTTTGGCCTAACCATTTATATTTACCCAACATCGTCATTTCAATGTCCACACATACAACACAATATATGATTTGGTGTATAAATTTGATGAATCACAATAAAAGGTCTCATCTTTATTTTATTTGTAAAACAAATAAAATATCAAATCTTTATTTGTAAATAAAACAAAATATCTAACCTTAATTTATCTTTTAATTAAAATTCAAAAGATTTAAACTTTCTTTATTTTATAAATCACAAACAAAATAAAGATTCGATCTTTTGTTCTTATTATGTAAATCGAAATAAAGATTCCACCTTTGTTATTATTTTGCAAATCAAAATAAAATTTACCTTTCTTTTATTTTGCTAATCAAAACAAAAACTCAACTTTTCATTTTATGTGTTGAACAAAATAAAGATTTAACTTTTCATTATATTTGTAAAACAAACAAAGATTCAATTTTTCATTTTATTTTGTAAAAACAAAATAAAGATTCAAAATTTCATTTTTGTTTGTAAAACAAACAAGATTCAGTTTTTCATTCCTATAAAGGAATAAAAATAAAATAAAAACAATAAAGATGAGAACTTTATTGAGATTACATCAGAAGTTCATAGATCTAAACTGACATACTATATCATGATATCACAACGAATATAAATCAACCATACAACAATCACCAATCACAGATCAGAAATAACATACAATGATTCACATAACAAATATAACTAAATTATTTAATTATTAAAATCTAGAAATCTCACAGCCATTGCAGATTTTGGCCAAAATTCAAATTGTTCAAAATGGTCCCGTTTCAGTCTCAACACGTTCTATTCGCTGTTACGATTCCAACGCTTCCGAAATCGTCAAATTCTGAGTTGAAACGAATCAGTTATGGTTAAATGAATTTTTTAAAACAATTTTAATTAATTAATAAATAAATTAGTTAAGGAAATAAACCTTCTTCTTCCTACAGTCTACAGGCTTATGGGTTACGGTTTTCCTTCGAACTTAGGGTTAGCTTTTGCGGCCGCTACAGGAATCGATCTGCCGATCAGAAGACGCCACGCTCTAGCACTCCGAGAGGCGCGCCAGACCCCCCCCCCCCGCCTCGTCGGACTCGGTGGTGGATTTTGGCTGGGGTTCGGCGGCGAAACGGCGGGCATTGGGGGCTCAGAGCGGTCACTACAAGCGACGATGAGGGGTGATGACCATACAGATGGATAGATTGTTCGAATCTCTTTCACTTCCCTTCGGATTTGTTTGAAAAGATAGTCTGGATTAAAAGATATTGTGGACTGAAGAATTGAAGATATCGGCCATTGATTTGGGGGGCGGTGGCAGAAGAAACGTGAATAGTAGCTTAGGGTTTTCAAATTCCTATATTTATAATATATTTTAATTTATTTTTACAATTAAATCCATATCTTACAAACCGGTTCAATTCCAGTCCAGCGAAGGTGCCTCTAGCCAATAGCCCATATTCCGGATCCAATGGGACAGGTCCCATCAGCCCAAACGGCTGTCTGTGGCCTGTATTATTTAATTTAATATTAAATTCCTTTATTAAATTAATTCGTTCGCACAAATAAATTTACTGAGGCCACATACGGGCTCAGAAAAATCCAGAAAAAATATATTTGTCTATGTTATGACGATACAGTCCTAACAAAACTAATTTCGTCGAATTCTAAAACTGTTTGAAAAATGACTATTTTTCAGTCGATTAAATTTGACTGTAATCGACCAAACACATTTTCCTTCGCCACGCTCACATATTAATTCGAAAAATTCTAAAAATTGAAACCTAGCAATAATTCAACATTCGGGTTCCAACAAAAGTGGTTTCATCGAAAACAGAGATCGTTTGAAAATTAACTATTTTCACTGGCTTTTAATATTATTTAAAAATGAAAATTTTAATTTCTGCCGCATTTTTCCACCAAATTATTTAAAATAAAATTTTTAAATTGGTTCGGATTTTCCGGGTCGTTACAATCTCCCCCACTTAAGAATTTTCGTCCTCGAAAAGGAAACAAAGTAAAGTAGGAACCAAGATGGAAAATGTAAATTGGTGTGTACGTACCTCAGTACAAGAGTTACTCGGAGATATCCACTCTGCGCTTGGGGTAAGCCTTTTTGATGCTATCCTAAGTCTCCCAAGTACTGTCTCTAGGATCCCCACTCCATTGAACCTTGACTAGGTTGATTCTCCTGTTCCTCAAAATTTTGGTTTCTTTGCCAATGATCTTAATCGGGTCCTTCCGCACTGTCAGATTTGGAGCAATATCTAGGACCTGTTGATTTAGTTCATCCTCAATCAGATATGGATCATGCACATGTTTGCGGAGTTGAGACACATGAAATATATCATGCACCCCTGGCAACCAGTCAGGCAGCTGCACTCTATAAGCGAGAGTACCAATCCTTTCGAGGATAGGGAATGGACCAATGAACCTCGGTGCCAACTTTCCCGTCTTCCCAAAACGAATCACGTGTAACGACCAGTATTCTACGCATCATGGGACCGTAGAATATTTATTTCTTTCACATATGAAGTCGTATGGTCATGTAACTTTGGGAGACGACTATTGGGGTCATTTCCCATGTTCATGATTTTTCCCGATTTTTCAATGACCATTTTACCCCTAGTTGGCACTGTTTTGGCCATAACTTTTGACTGGAAAGGACTTTTGACCTGAAACCACTTCCATTGGCTTCGGATGATGGTTTACAATTCCGTAGAGTGGTCACATTTGCCAAACGGACTCACCGTTTGGGAGATATGGCTGAAACAAGTTTCAGATGGTGAAAAACAACTTAATTGGGCTTAACCGGGTGATTAGCAGCTAGGCCCAGAGGGAAATTTCGGGTTTACAGGTATAGGAGGACTGATTAGGGTTAGGAAATCACTTTCATTTCAGTTTTGAGCCGCCAAAAACCTTCTTGAGACCCTAGTAATGGCTTCCATCCTCTAAAACCACTCCAAAACACATTTTTAGTGAAGATTAAGCCTAAGCTACATCAAAACAAGGCCAAATAGCAACAGAGCAAGGTTGGAGCTGCTGCTATACATAGGAATTCGACCCAAACAGAGAGTATTTCAGATTTGGTGTTTTATTTTGTGGCCAAGGTGAGTGATTTGCATAGTTTTTGCACTAATTACGGTAATTAAGGGTAATTAGTGAAGATTAGCGAATTTATACACTAATAAATTCTGGAAAAATGTTTAGAAATTTGAAAATAATATTTTATGCCTCTGTTAGAAAATGTGGACGATTTGATTAAGTTTTACTAAGTATGTGCTTAAACATGATTAAGTGGGATTATGGGAAAATGTGGGGTTTTGGCCACTTTTGATCCATTTTGATTCATTTGAATTGTTGTTTGGTGTTTGCGGTTGCTCTTACATGTTGCTATGACTCTATGGTATGTTTTATGATTGATTAGAATAGTTAGATTGGTCGAAAACGCCGTCGAATGGCGTAGAAAGCTCACTGGAAAGTTGCAGAAATGTGCAGGTTCCGAACCGGATCGGATCAGAGTAGGGGTCGGATCGGATTTGTGAACTGACCAAGGGAATTCGAACTGGATTGGAACTTGTGACTGGAAAAGGCTTGGCGAGAAGGAAGGCCGTTTACTTAGAGTTGGAGTGGACAAGAGGATCGGATCGGAAGAACGGTGGGGGCCAGATCGGATCGGACTGGAGCACCGGATGGGATGAAGATGAGGAGCATAGGGTCGGAACGGGGAAAATAGAGGCTAGGACAAAGGATGGGATCGGTTCGGTGTACCGAACCGAACCAGGGGGGCACCCGAACCGAATGGAAAGATGACAAGGAAGGAGGGTAATGACTACCGAACCGAACCGACGAGGGTAATGACTACCGAACCGAACCGACGAGGGTAATGACTACCGAACCGAACCGCATTCTAGGGCTGCTACTGCGCGACAACTCTTCTCAAGACCCACTCCAATTCGACCAAACCCGAGATGCAAAGGAAGTCAGAATGAGAAGTTAGAGCCCAAGATCCAGATGGGAATCAACGAGTTCGCTTCATGGTTGGGCTTTGCTGCGGGACGCGTGCTAAGGGGTTATCGATGTCCATAGCTTTGGACCACTATGGTAGGAGGTACGAAGGCGGATTCAGGGCCATTATGGCATTGGTAGAACCAAGGGCTATGACCAATGAAGTGGGTCATTGAAATGTTTGGTCATGACTCCATGTGTTTGGCTTGGTCACAGCAGGGTTTCTACAAGTCGGGATTCGTCGTTACCTCAATTTGTCTAGTGTTCCAAAGTGGTAGAAATCGTACGCTTTACGCACTGAGTGAGAGATGTGAGGATGGTTGCTAC
The DNA here is from genome assembly GCA_030737875.1 of Allium sativum. NCBI lineage: Eukaryota > Viridiplantae > Streptophyta > Magnoliopsida > Asparagales > Amaryllidaceae > Allium > Allium sativum. The sequence goes on from CM060912.1 coordinate 63,123,858, forward strand.
GGATGATTTGTTTGCTATCATTATGACATGCACACCACACCCCCGTATTCTTTACACTATTTATTATGGCACCTTAGAGTATTGTACGGTATGTGGTACTAACTCTTTGGTTGCAGGTCCAGGTTCAGGTATGGTTTAGTATACCTGTTATTGTTTTGTTTAGATGCTTATCGCTCATACCAGGCTTTATGTCTGACCCAGAGTTTTATGTCTCCTCTTATTACTCTAGGTGCTCACACGAGTAGACTAGAGACAGGTTAGCTAGTGATGCACGGGTAGATGATCCGGAGACGAACATGAGGCTTCCACGTAATGTATATAGTATTCTCCCTGTGTTGTTGAAGATCACTGCTTGGGCATTAGTGGTGTATCTTCTACTTTAGCCTTCTTTTGTTTAGAGACAGTAAAATTGGAAAGTTGTAATAAGCTGTATCTGGATTTCCGCTGCTCTGATGTTGACGTTGATTTTAGTTATCAGCTTATGCACTGTCTCACCTGTTTTATGTCAAGTATGTTATTATTATTATATTTTATTCCATGCGCTGTGAGACATTTTACAGGTTCCTTGATTTGTTCATTCTCTTCTTTCCTTTCTCTGGCGACCGTTCCGTGCTAGTCGGGCATGTGTACAGCGCACTTTCGGAGGAAATACCGGCTGGTGCGGGGCGGGCCGTCACACTTGGTATCAGAGCTCTAGGTTGCGTAGTTAACCTTGGGAAGTTATCAGGGAGAGATAGTATACGTATACGAGAGAGCGTATTTGTGATTATTTTGGTTTTTAAAGGCTATATATATACTATTAGTAGTATAAGAATGAAGTCGTGTTGCACTAGCACCACTATGGGGTCGTTAATCGTTTCCTTTTTCAGATTTACGATGAGTCGATATGTTAGAGGTACCGGTAGAGGGGCCAATAATGGGAATGCTGCTGACATGAGGACAATGTTTACTAACCTCGTGAGAGAGATGCTTAGGGATGTACAGAGGCCAGCTCCCAATGGTGGAAATGGTGGTGGTCCAATAGTGCAGGCGCCGAGGGTCGATTCGCCAAGCTAAATAAGGATTATACTAGCCTTGGTGGGAAGCCGTTTCACGGAATGGAGTCGGCCACGGATGTTCAAGATTGGTTGGATAGTTGCGAACGTATCTTCGAGGATTTGGGTATCGAGGATGCGATGAAGAGAAAGTTAGCGTCCCGTCAGCTGCAAGGGCGGGCAATGAATTGGTGGAATGCTATAAAGGCAGCTACTCCTGAAGATCAGATTACTTGGGAGCAGTTTAAAGCTCGCTTTAGCGAGAAGTTCATTCCAGCTGCTCAGAAGTCAGTGCTGTTTAAGAAATTCTGTGAGCTCAAGCAGAATGGCAGAGCTGTCTCGGAGTATATTGCGGAATTTGACACTTTGTCAAAGTATGGGTTATCTCTTATTGATACTGCCGAGAAGAAGAATGAGAAATTCATAACTGGTTTGGATCAGTACTTAGGGGAAAGGCTTATTAACCACATCGATGAGACGTTTGAATCGATTGTGGGGAAAGCATTGAGATCAGAAAGTCTCTACCCTAAGCCGAAGGCTGAGGGTGCATCCGCAGATGAGCCGAAGCCACAAGCAAGTGGTGGAGGCAAGGGTGGTTCCCAGAATAAGAGAAATCAGAATCAGACTAAGGATGGCCAGAAGAAAAAGAATAAGCAAGATGTTGAGTGCTTCAGCTGTGGTAAGAAGGGCCATTATGCTAGTAATTGTCGGGCCAAGCCAGCGGATAGGAAGTGCTTCAACTGTGGCCAAATGGGACATCACAAGGACAAGTGTCCGCACCCCCCCCCCCAAAGAAAAGCAAATGGTGAAAGCATATGCCCTTAATGCTATTCCTTCTTCGTCGAATGCCCCAACCGCGGCGGAGAAGGGAAAGAATGTCGTCATTCAAGGTATGCTTTCTGTTTATGATGTTCCTGTTAGAGTTTTGTTTGATACCGGAGCTTCCAGTTCTTTCATATCTAGTGACCTGGTAGATAGGTTTGGATTGGAGCCCGAGGTTGTCGATAGACCTTTAGTGGAGACGAACCCGATTGGTGGTTCGACTAGCCTTAGCATGATTTGTCGTAATGTTGTCTTATCGAGTCATGGATGCATGTTTGTTTGTGATTGCTTTGTTTTGGGCTTTACTGGGTTTGGCATTATTTTGGTAGTAGATTGGCTCCAAAGATACGGGGTGGTGGTAGACTGTGAGGGCTTTTTGGTGACTGCCAGAGCGGATGATGGACGGAAGATAGTGTTTGGTGGTCTACCCAGTGAGGGGGTATTGGCTAGTTTTCTAAACTCCCTCGACATTCCGCATAGTGAGTTGTCAGGTTTGCCCGTGGTTGGCCAGTATCCGGATGTTTTCAAAGAAGTGACCGGACTTCCACCACACCGAGAGATTGAGTTCCGTATTGATTTGGTAAAAGATGCCACACCTATAGTAATGCCACTTCGTCATATGGCACCAAGAGAGCAGTGAGAGCTCGAGGTGCAAGTCAGCGATCTTTTGAAGAAGGGATTTATCAGAAGGAGTGTTTCTGAATGGGGAGCACCAGTTGTGTTTGCTATCAAGGCGGATGGTTCCCTTCGTTTGTGTGTAGACTACCGCGAGTTGAATAAAGTGACGAGGAAGAACAAGTATCCTCTACCACGGATAGATGATTTGTTCGATCAGTTGAGTGGCACGAGAGTATTTTCCCAGTTGGATCTCGCGACAGGTTTTCATCAGCTTAGAGTGGAAGCTGAGAGCCAAAACGGCATTTCGAACGCCGTCTGGATTTTATGAGTGGTTGGTCATGCCATTCGGGCTGACCAATGCCCCAGCATATTTTGTGGATCTTATGAATAGGGTATTTAGAGATCAGTTGAATAAGTTTGTCCTTGTGTTCGTTGACGATATTTTGGTCTATTCGAGGACAGAGGAAGAACACAAGGAACATTTAAGAATAGTGATGGAGGTGTTGAGAAAACACCAATTGAAAGCAAAGTTTTCAAAGTGTCACTTCTGGAGGAGGGAAGTGAGGTTCTTGGGCCATGTTGTATCAGAGAATGGTATTTTCGTGGACTCGACGAAGGTGGCTACGGTACAGGATTGGCCTACGCCCAAGAGTGCAACAGATGTAAGAAGTTTCTTGGGATTAGCTAGATATTATCGTAAGTTTATCCAAGGTTTCTCCAAGATAGCAGCACCATTGACCCAGTTGACCAAGAAGAATCAAGCTTTTGTCTGGGATGAAAAGTGCGAGAATGCATTCAAGAGTCTAAATGACAAGTTGACATGCACACCAGTGTTAGTCATTCCTAAGGGGAATGAAGAGATGACAGTATACACGGATGCATGTGGTACCGGACTGGGTGCTGTATTGATGCAAGGTGGTAGGGTTGTAGCTTATGCAAGTCGGCAATTGAAACCACACGAGAGAAGATACCCTACTCATGATTTAGAATTGGCAGCGATCGTGTTCGCATTAAAGATGTGGAGACATTATCTCTTGGGAGAAAGATTTGAGTTGTTTACAGATCATAAGTCGTTGAAGTATCTCTTTTCCCAGAAGGATATAAATCTCCGACAACAAAGGTGGTTAGAGTTCTTAGCATCCTATGATTTCGATATCGCATATACACCGGGAAAGGGCAATGCGGTAGCCGATGCATTGAGTAGAAGACATGCCAGATTAGGGGCTATGTTTCTAGAATGGAAGCAACTGGAGTATATTGCGGGGTTTGATTTCAGACCAAAGTGCGAGTTGGATCCAGAAATGTTAGCAAGTTTAACGATCAGACCCACTTTGATTGAGCGGATCGGCTCTAGTCAGAGGGACGATCCTAACCTATTGGAAATCTTCTCCAAGTTAGATATGGATATCGATGAGGAGATGAACAAGTATGGGCTTGATTGAGATGGATGGCTTAGAAAGAATGGAAAGCTTGTTGTACCAAACGTCAATGGATTGAGAGATGAAGTGCTTAGAGAATGTCATCACTCAAAACTGACTATACACCCCGGTGGTAATAAGATGTATCGAGATATGAAGCAGACTTACTACTGGGAAGGGATGAAAAGATACGTTGGGAAGTTTATATCAAAATGCATGAATTGCCAGCTAGTTAAAGCCGAGCAAAAGAAGCCTAGTGGGTTGTTGCAGCCATTAGAAATTCCCGAATGGAAATGGGAGCAAGTCTCGATGGATTTCATCGATGGTTTACCAAGGACTAGATCGGGACATGATAGCATTTGGGTAATCGTGGATCGATTGCCTAAGAGTGCAAGATTTATACCAGTCAAATCGACCAGAACGGCAGCTAAGTTAGCAGAATTGTATATGAAGTGGGTAGTGAGATTTCATGGAGTACCTAAAAGCATTGTGAGCGACCGAGACCCGCTGTTCACTAGTGGGTTTTGGAAGAGCTTACAAGAGGCTCTAGGGTCAGAGTTACATCTCAGTACCGCATATCATCCTCAGACCGACGGTCAGACGGAGAGGGTGAATCGTATTTTGGAAGATCTCTTGAGAGCATGTATATTGGATTTTGGTGGATCATGGGATGACCATTTGCATCTAGTAGAGTTTGCATATAATAATAGCTACCAATCCAGTATCGGTATGGCTCCATATGAAGCTTTGTACGGAAGACCGTGCAACTCACCATCATGTTGGATAGAGATTGGTGAGAAGTTTATGCTTGGACCAGATGTGGTGAGGGAAACTTCAGATAAGATTAAGATCATTCAACAACGAATGAAGGCTGCCCAAGATAGGCAGAAGAGTTATGCTGATAAGAGAAGAAGAGACTTAAAATTCTCTGTTGGTGACTTGGTGTTTGTCAAAATTTCTCCGTTAAAGAGCGTGATACGATTTGGCAGGAGAGGCAAGTTGGCACCAAGATTTGTTGGCCCATTCCCTGTTCTTGAACCAGTCAGGAATTTGGCATATAGATTTGACTTACCAGAGAAGATGGCGGGAGTTCACAATGTATTTCATGTTTCCCAACTAAGGAAGTTCGTTCATGACCCAGATATGACTATTTCACCTGATCAGTTAGAGGACTTCGAAGTAGAACCCGAGGCGGTTGGGAACCGCAAGCCGGCCCGTATTGTCGAGCACGACATGAAGCAACTTCGAAGGAAGGCGGTGAAGCTGGTCAAGATTCAGTGGAGCGAGGACGAGAATGATTGTACTTGGGAGACAGAGGAGAACCTTAGGAAGACATATCCAGAACTCTTTGCCTGGTAAGATTTTGACTTCGATTTAGTTTTCCGCATGCCAGGATAGGTTTGTTTGCTTGTTTTGCATGTTTGATTGTTGTATGTGGCTGTTAGGCATGCGGGATCTTTTGTATGTTTTGGGTTAAGGAATTTCGGGGATGAAATTTCTTAAGGGGGGGAGAGTGTAATCACCCGTATTCTACGCATCATGGGACCGTAGAATATTTATTTCTTTCACATATGAAGTCGTATGGTCATGTAACTTTAGGAGACGACTATTGGGGTCATTTCCCATGTTCATGATTTTTCCCGATTTTTAAATGACCACTTTAACCCTAGTTGGCACTGTTTTGGCCATAACTTTTGACTGAAAAGGAATTTTAACCTGAAACCACTTCCATTGGCTCCGGATGATGGTTTACAATTCCATAGAGTGGTCACATTAGCCAAACGGACTCACCGTTTGGGAGATATGGCTGAAATAAGTTTCAGATGGTGAAAAACAGCTTAATTGGGCTTAACCGGGTGATTAGCAGCTAGGCCCAGAGGGAAATTTCGGGTTTAGAGGTATAGGAGGACTGATTAGGGTTAGGAAATCGCTTTCATTTCAGTTTTGAGCCGCCACAAACCTTCTTGAGACCCTAGTAATGACTTCCATCCTCTAAAACCACTCCAAAACACATTTTTAGTGAAGATTAAGCCTAAGCTACATCAAAAGAAGGCCAAATAGCAACAGAGCAAGGTTGGAGCTGCTGCTATACATAGGAATTCGACCCAAACAGAGAGTATTTCAGATTTGGTGTTTTATTTTGTGGCCAAGGTGAGTGATTTGCATAGTTTTTGCACTAATTACGGTAATTAAGGGTAATTAGTGAAGATTAGCGAATTTATACACTAATAAATTCTGGAAAAATGTTTAGAAATTTGAAAATAATATTTTATGCCTATGTTAGAAAATGTGGACAATTTGATTAAGTTTTACTAAGTATGTGCTTAAACATGATTAAGTGGGATTATGGGAAAATGTGGGGTTTTGGCCACTTGTGATCCATTTTGATTCATTTGAATTGTTGTTTGGTGTTTGCGGTTGCTCTTACATGTTGCTATGACTCTATGGTATGTTTTATGATTGATTAGAATAGTTAAATTGGTCGAAAACGCTGTCGAATGGCGTAGAAAGCTCGCTGGAAAGTTGCAGAAATGTGCAGGTTTCGAACCGGATCGGATCAGAGTAGGGGTCGGATCGGATTTGTGAACTTGAAACACCCCACCTCCGTTAGGGTCACTCTCAAAGGGAATGCCCTAATTTTGGTGGAGGTTTATAAGTACAAGTCACAGATATACAAGACAGATATAAGAACACATATTTGTAAACAGCGGAAGAACAACAAACTTTTATTTCATAAAGTCAAATACGTGTTACAACAACATCCTTTCCAAAAACATAGCATAACATTTTCATAATCTGTCTTGAGTACATGATTTAAAGAAGCATAAATAAAACGTAGATAAACTGTAAAAGCCCCATATTGGATTGTCCAAAGCCATAGTTCAAAACAGGAAAGTCCAAGCAATACATTTCTCTTCTTCAAGCTGGATGTTGAGGCTGATCAAGCTGCTGTGTTCCCTCCCTGAGGACCTGGGGGGGGGGGGGAAACGGAAGAAAGAAGACGAAAGAAAAGTAGAGTCAGACATAAAGCCTGAGTAAGTCTAGTACTATTTTGTCTATGAATAAAGAACTGGGTATGATAAGTAATAACAAGAAGTGGGCAAACACCATAACTTGGTTAAGTTGTCTAGGGTCGAATATACTATCGTACCCCATGTTAATCTCTGAACCCACATACTAGTTTCCAATTTGCACCCCATAATCAGGGTGATGTGATCCATTCTATGATGATCGGCTCCTACTCGCAAAGTTACATGTGTCTTACGACCCCCGATGTCTGTAGTTACCTATGCTGGTCCCACCATGGGGTGTATCAAGTCCCATAGTGGCAACCCGACACAACCTTAGAGTGCACAGGTATGCTACTGGTGTCCAGTGCCTTATTTTTCTGCGCCGGAGTGTGTGCACGCCCGCACTCCGTTAGAACCTACACTGCTACACCACCGCCGTCGCTTTGACCTCTTACAATCAGCCCAGTAATCGTGCCCCACCTTGCCTAGTTTCAGGGTATCATGATACACCTTTTAGGGTTACTGCTGAAAAGGGTCCCCCGTTACTAGGTTTTCTATCTCTAGCCAACATGCTAAGTTGGTTAAGTGTTTCTAACCTAACCCCCACCAGTCCATTTAGTTTAGCATGTTCCATTTTGATTAAGTCTTTAGTCCACTTAATCCTAACAATCCTGACTCAGCCTTAATTGTCTTATTAAGGCCCTGACCTCTCACATTAGACAGGTATTGTTGTGGCTGCCTGTTGCCGGTTGGTTCCGGGCAGTCTTACGCCACAACTCAGTCTAACCTCGGGTCCTTATTGGGCTCCATGTTTAACCTCTCACATTGGATAGGTATTGTTGTGACTACTGGACAGCCGGGCGGTTCCAGGCAGGTTTACATCACAACTCTATCCAACCTCGGGTTAAACACATCGTATGTTCTACATTTACATATTTTGTCATTCTTCTTTATTTCTTATATGTAAATATTTGCGGCCCATTATTAAGTTAATGGTGTAAAGGTTACACCAATCACGGGCCCAACCCATACTTGAATTTGGGCCCTTCTATTTCATATTTTCATTCATTAATTAATTTTAACCCAACGTTATTTTCCCCCGTTTTACACGTCCGTTTATATATATTGGGCTTAGCCTTTTAAAGCCCAATTTAGCCATGCGAAAAGGGGAGGCTTATGGCGTATACACAAAGAGGGGAAGGTAAGCGCATGAACTTGCAATACGACGTTGGAAATACAAAATAGAAATTGGTGTACTTGCATAGTGGCAACATAGGTGACATGAATCCAAGCATGTGAACTTGCATAGGTTTAACTACAACATGAACCTATATTCTTATTTAGGCATAATGTCAAACATAAGCATGTCATAAATATTCCTAGCATAAGCATAGCATAATGTCAAACATAAGCATGGCATAAATACTTTTAGCATAAACACGGCATAATGTCAAACATAAGCATGGCATAAGTAAAGTTAAATTTGTTCATGGCATAAACATAAACAAGTCATGTTCATAAGGTTTCTACATGTTTACAAAGGGGATACTTTGTTACTAACACAGAAGCATAGATCAACTAAATTTTGGTTTAAGTCTAATCACATAACGATAGTATAAATATACTTATGCATAAATATTCCTAATCATGGTGTTTGCTTTAAACTTGCAAAAAAAGATTTTTGAGTCTAACCTAGCCATGTCTCACATATGTCATCATATAATTCTTGTAAACAAGATAGACTTAATCATGGATTTCAATTATGCCAAATATCATTCAAAGCCTAGCCATATTCATAAGTTTGCAAAAGCATGACTTAATACATGGATTATGGTGTCAAAATTCCAACATAGTTTCATATGAACTATAACAACCAAACTTGTTTCAATTACTTGCAAAATGATTTATGCACAAAATATACATCCTGATGGCATAATAACAAAGCCCCAACTTGCATGAATTTCAATCAACTACATACATGTAGCTTCAACATAGATTACATAATTTGCGCAATATTCCAAACGTATACTTACATAGAACTACCGCATGTAGTTCTTTATAATGAATAACATAATTCAAGAATATCCAAACGTATATGAATTGATAAGAACGCACAAATATGAATTACTTCCATTGCCACAATTCAAGCATACACATCAACACAGTTGTTTATTTATACCAAAGTAATACTCTACTTACAATGGTTGCGGCGAATTCTCAAATTAAGAGATATGATTCCTTTGTTGAATTGATTGGCTTAAGGTTGCTTGAATTGCTTTAGGCTTTAGAACTTTCTTTCTAATTCTCTCTCTAGTCGGCGGCTACTCTTAGTCGTTCCTCAGCAACATGGCGGCTATGTTCTTAATTTGAATGAATAGATTAGGGTTTAGTCTAGGGTTGTTTATATAGAGGTTAGGAATTGATTAGGACCATTGATGTTGCTAGGTTAGATCGTAGCCATTCATTAGATAGAGAGACCAATTAGAACCCGCCACCTAGCCCTAATGACAAAGCAGACCACAGAAATTCGACCAAACACAGACCTGGCCAGCCAGGTTGACTGGGCTCGACCAGGTCGATACCCCTGTCGACAGGGCTGTCGACAGCCCTGTCGACATGGGTAGCCCAGGTCGACAGCCCAGTCGACCTGGGTGGCCTAGGCGGGTGTTTATCCGCCCTGGCCCACTGGGCCGATTTTTAATTATTTTATTCTGTTTGAATTTTAAATTTAATTCAAAACTTCCGAAGGCCATATCTTCTTCATACGGACTCCGTTTTTCGAAAACTCGGACTCCATTTTGCGTATTTTTCCGAGACGAACGCAATGGCGTATCCCGTTTCCCTTGGTTCTTTGATTTGAATTTGATTATACTTTAATTCATGAATTTCACAGTTATAGAATTTTCGGGGTGTTACAGAACTGACCAAGGGAATTCGAACTGGATTGGAACTTGTCACTGGAGGAGGCTTGGCGAGAAGGAAGGCCGTTTACTTAGAGTTGGAGTGGACAAGGGGATCGGATCGGAAGAACAATGGGGGCCAGATCGGATCGGACTGGAGCACCGGATGGGACGAAGATGAGGAGCATAGGGTCGAAACGGGGAATAGAGGCTAGGACAAAGGATGGGATCGGTTCGGTGTACCGAACCGAACCAGGGGGCACCCGAACCGAATGGAAAGATGACAAGGAAGGAGGGTAATGACTACCGAACCGAACCGACGAGGGTAATGACTACCGAACCGAACCGACGAGGGTAATGACTTCCGAACCGAACCGACGAGGGTAATGACTACCGAACCGAACCGACGAGGGTAATGACTACCGAACCGAACCGACGAGGGTAATGACTACCGAATCGAACCGAATTCTAGGGCTGCTACTGCGCGACAACTCTTCTCAAGACCCACTCCAATTCGACCAAACCCGAGATGCAAAGGAAGTCCGGATGAGAAGTTAGAGCCCAAGATCCAGATGGGAATCAACGAGTTCGCTTCATGGTTGGGCTTTGCTACGGGACGCGTGCTAAGGGGTTATCGATGTCCATAGCTTTGGACCACTATGGTAGGAGGTACGAAGGCGGATTCAGGGCCATTATGGCATTGGTAGAACCAAGGGCTACGACCAATGAAGTGGGTCATTGAAATGTTTGGTCATGACTCCATGTGTTTGGCTTGGTCACAGTAGGGTTTCTACAAGTCGGGATTCGTCGTTACCTCAATTTGTTTAGTGTTCCAAAGTGGTAGATATCGTACGCTTTACGCACTGAGTGAGAGATGTGAGGATGATTGCTATGGATGATTTGTTTGCTATCATTATGACATGCACACCACACCCCCGTATTCTTTACACTATTTATTATGGCACCTTAGAGTTTTGTACGGTATGTGGTACTAACTCTTTGGTTGCATGTCCAGGTTCAGGTATGGTTTAGTATACCTGTTATTGTTTTTTTTAGATGCTTATCGCTCATACCAGGCTTTATGTCTGACCCAGAGTTTTATGTCTCCTCTTATTACTCTGGGTGCTCACACGAGCAGACTAGAGACAGGTTAGCTGGTGATGCACGGGTAGATGATCCGGAGACGAGCAGGAGGCTTCCACGTAATATATAGTATTCTCCCTGTGTTGTTGAAGATCACTGCTTGGGCATTAGTGGTGTATCTTCTACTTTAGCCTTCTTTTGTTTAGAGACAGTAAAATTGGAAAGTTGTAATAAGCTGTATCTGGATTTCCGCTGCTCTGATGTTGACGTTAATTTTAGTTATCAGCTTATGCACTGTCTCACCTGTTTTATGTCAAGTATGTTATTATTATTATATTTTATTCCATGCGCTGTGAGACATTCTACAGGTTCCTTGATTTGTTCATTCTCTTCTTTCCTTTCTCTGGCGACCGTTCCGTGCTAGTCGGGCATGTGTACAGCGCACTTTCGGAGGAAATACCGGCTGGTGCGGGGCGGGCTGTCACATCACGCCTCTCAAAGGAGAAACCTTCAAGTATACTCGATCACCCACAGAGAATTCTAGATTTCTTCTTCGCTGGTCAGCATAGCTCTTTTGTTGGCTCTGAGCAGTCAACAAACTCTTCTTAATCAAGTCAACCTTATCCGATGCTTCACGAACCATGTCAGGGCCCAAGACTAGTCGATTGCCTGACTCTACCCAACATGCCGGAGATCTGCATGGCCTGCCATAAAGTAATTCAAATGGTGACATCTTCAATCTTGCTTGGTAGCTATTATTGTAGGAGAACTCCACCAAGTGCAAGTGGTCCTCCCATGAACCGCCATAATCAAGGATGCAAGCACGCAATAAGTCTTCCAAAACACGATTCACCCTCTCAGTCTGGCCATCTGTCTGAGGGTGTTCGGCAGAGCTTAGATTCAACTTGGTCCCAAGTTCTTCTTGGAAGGCTTCCCAGAATTTACTGGTAAATAATGGATCCTGATCACTGACAATGCTTTTGGGAACCCCATGTAGTCTGACTATCTCTTTAAGATAAAGTTGTGCCAAACTACGAAATGTTCTATTGGACCGAACAGGGATGAAATGGGCAGACTTTGTTAAGCGATCAACAATCACCCATATGCTATCGTTGCCTTTTCTGCTTCGGGGCAAGCCATCTATAAAGTCCACAGAAATTTCCTCCCACTTCCAACCTGGAACTCCCAGTGGTTGCAACAAACCGGCCAGCTTCTGCTGATCACTTCTAACTTGCTAACAAGTGGGACCTCTAGCACTAGTACAAAACAGTCCATTTGCGACGGTTGTTTAGTAAGGTTTGCGACGGTTTTACAACCGTCGCAAATGCAGACGTCGCAAATAGCAAAAAACTGTTGCGACGGCTAAAAATCCGTCGCAGAATGACCTTTTATGCGGCGGATTTTAGTTTAAAACTGTAGCAAATAGTTTATTTTCTGCGACTGGTTTTATTTAAAATCGTCGCAGTTGAAAAAGATTTTAGTTCTGAATTTGACTGATATGCTACGGATTTTTAAAAACCATCGCAAAAACTTACTGTTTTGCGACTGATGTTAATGAAAAACCGTCGCAAATGAACATTAATTTAGTTTCGACTTTCTCCCACATGTTACGGTTTTGTAACATCCGTCGCAAAAAGTGCATGTTATGCGACAGTTTTTTTATTAAAATTCGCCGCAAAAATGTCATGTTATGCTACTGTTTGTATTAAAAACCGTCGCAAAAGATATACGTTTTGTTCGATCATGCTACGGATTTATGAAAATCCGTCGCAAATTTTGCTACTGCATATACCAAAAATTGGTAATATCATCAGATTTACACCCATATAGATTTATTATCCCACACATTTCAGTAGAAACTATAAATGAATGAACATCAAGCATACTTCCAACATTCAACATAAATCAAAATAATATCAATGGTCTCATTTACCATAATTAACACAAATTCACATGTTATATAATTTATCATTAACTTCAAAATACTGAGATTACCATCTAACTTGTACAAGACAAGTCCACAAATTCATAATAATCTCCTTAGCTGTCATATCCAAATCCAAAATATTAGATGTTATATCCAAACCCAAAAATGCTTCCAAGAGATCATAGTTGTTGCACGCTACTTCATCATCATAAAACTGCAGGGAAAAAGACATATTTCAATTTTATAACTCTCACTGTATCAAACTAATTATAATGTATGCACCATATGATATAATATAAAAGTAACTTCTAATTAATACTAATAACTCAAGCATCATACTGCCCAATTTCTAGATCCAGATCGAATTAACTGACAAGGATGCAAATATGAAGTGTCCAGGTTGAAACTTTTGTATGTCAATTTAGGGATGTTAATTGGTTGGCACTATTAATCAAAGTAAACAGTTGTTGGCACTGTTAATTGGTAAACTACCAAAGCCACAGACAGATAGGTACTCTTACATTGTGTTTCGTGTAGGTATCACAATTTTAAAACATACGCCATTAAGTAGTTAGTTTGATATTAGCACTGAACTGGATACGGGTTGGAAGGGACCTGTTATTCTATTAATAAGAGACAGTTGCAGCGCCTTCCTTTTATTCTGGCCTTCTTAGTAGAGCCATTTGTATGTGGTCCTATCCTAGCTGACCTTGTTTTTTGCGTTGCTCTAGTCCCCCTTCACTCCGATAGCAATTGTTTTTGTTCTTTTGAAATTACTCCTTTTCTCATTCTAAATTTATTTAATTGTAAAAAAGGGAGTAAAATTATATTGACATCATAAAAAAAACTAGAGGCTTATTTATTGACTTATTCTTCATTCTACCATTACAAAAGCAGACGCAATCAAGGAAAAATTTATGCAAACAGACACGCACTTCGCACATTATAGTATACAATTGAGTGCTATATAAACTACCAAATTCCGGGTTATAGGTACGTCAACTGGATGCAGTGGATAAAATAAATAACTACTAAAATGCTTATGTTAGGTAGGTAGGTAAATTTTGATACAAGACAAATCATACAAGTGAAACTTTGAAAGGCATAAAATAAATCTGTATGACTATCCCAGAACTAGCAGTAGGCACACAGTAGTAAGAGGCCTTAGGGCATGTATAAGATTGTAAACTTCTCTGCATATAGCACAAATGTCTTGTGTTTGCTAACTTTTAAGTTGACTACTATATAAAAATATGTTAAGTTAACAACTATCCAGAAAGTATAAATTAGGTAATAGTCATACTAATCAGATAGATTTAACATATTTGAAAATTCAATTAAACTAGGATATGATGATTAAGATCCAAGAAGTATCTTGAAGCAAGTTATGAACTGCATAGACTTATAAAGGCATTAAACATTGTGTATGTGCTGCATGTCAGGTTTTGTGAAAACTTTGTTGACACCTTATAATTTGAGTTGCTACCAATGTATTATAACCTGACTTAAACTGAAAATGGAGATTGAGCAATGAGAATCCCATTAAAATAAATTGAAATGAACTAAGCCACTTCAAAACAAACAGAATTTTACAATAGCACTGTTATTCAAAGTAAACAGTTGTTGCCTAGTTAGTCGTTAACTAGAAAATCACACTTACATAGCCGAGGACTAACCAAGTTTATTTATTTAACACAGACACATGATAAGCAGTAAACTTATCAAGTCGCTCTTCTCGTTCTTCTTCAATTATTTTTTACCTATTTTAAAGAATAATACTATGAACGTACCCCTAAAGTTTCTTTGAGAAGTAAACGACCTGTCAATTGTCACTTTTTGAATGTAACTTTTGGAACTATGCTAACTTTATTTTTTTAGCATTAACCACGTCCCCTTCCAAAAACTGTATCATACCCCATACCGAATCATAACCTACGCCCAATGCAACATCCCCTTCCGAAACTGTATCAACTCAACATGCTGAATCAGTAATGTTATTCCTTCCTAATAAACATCCTAATAAACCTCTTTCATCCTAATTCGACTAGTTTATAATTTAAACCATATGCACTAAGTACAACACATTTACTGTATCAGTCGAAATAGAATTTACAACACATTTACTGTATCAGTAATGATATTGATCGAAATAGTTATTGTGCCTTCCTCAGACGATATAAGCGCACAATGCACTAGTTAGTCGTTAACTAAAAGTTAGGCTATCGAAATATTTATCAGTAATGTTACAACACATTTACTGATATCAGTAATGTTATCAGTAATGTTTATAGGTTGAAGGTACACCACAAAGACCAAGATGATCTGTTTATAGGTCGAACAAGCATTTGTATGTGCAAGTAATTGATGATACAAAGATGCATACATTGGCCTCAGCTTCTACTATGCAGAAACCTATTTCAGAGAGTTTTGATTTTTCCGCCGGGCCAACAATTGTAAGAAAAAATGATCTTCATCCATTTCTCTCTACTATATCATATTACTTCATTTGCATTCCATTACCTTTCCGGGTTACCTTTTCAAGTTTATTATAATGAGTAAGCTGGAACTTGATTTTTTTTTTGGGTATTAGACATGTAAGCTCTTCAAGTCCATTTAACGTTATGCGAGCACGCGCACGCACACTCACACACATGTATATATCAGTATATGTATGTATGTGTGTGTGTGTATATAATGTATATAAAATGTATTTGTGTGTCATTAAAAGGAGCCGGTGCAACAACAATCTACATGTAATTAATTGACTCTACTTCAGCCAGTTTCATATTTTGTATTTTAACATATGGAAGTTCTCTGAAAAATACAAGCTTGAATATTCTATATGAATTAGTTACAGGAGGTTGCAAAAAAAAATCGGTGCGGAAAAGGGAATAACAAAAGTAGCTTTTGACCGTGGTGGTTATCCGTATCATGGACGCATTGCAGCACTCGCTGCCGATGCTAGAGAGAACAGTCTTCAGTTTTGAGTCAGTTTTCATTGTTTCTTCGAGCTATAATTTAGACAGTTACGATCTTTTATGTTATATGACCAGGAATTCAATCTACTGTATTATGATGTATTGTATACAATTGTGTGTTACTTTCCTTCATTCATAAAATGCTCAAGTCTCGTTTATTGTTTTTGCATACCCATGATTGAACGTTTGAGGTCCTCAACAGGGTCTCTGCAAGAGTGCATTGATCCTACCAGGGAGTTTGTGCACCTTTTAAAGGGCACAAAGCTTTCCCAAAGGTCAGAAGCATGGAATGCAAGATTCTTCCATCAGTGACCCACATTGTGATTGAACTAAAACTTTGGTTGTGTTTTGACCCTTAGAAATAATAATGGACGTTTTCGGCGCAAAAATGTTTAATGCCTATAGTTTCTCACAGAAGCTGAATTTGAGTTTGAGAATTTTTTTTTGGCAAAACCGACCGGTTTTTAAGATGATCGCAAACACATTTTATTATAACTAATAAAAAAATACAGTATAATACGGGTGATTGTTAGTTGACAATCACTTACATATGGATTTTAAGGTGGACTGTCCACCACCTACTTCATTTAGTAACGATTATATTTTAAAGTGATTTAAACATGTGGTTTCATGCCTTGATTGCCCTTATGAGTATCTGGACAGAAATTAGATGTTATGTTAATTAAATTGCTGCGATATGGTGCTTGTTTTATCGTTTGAATGGATGAAACGCTCATCAAATAGAATTAGAGGTTAGATCATTTCTGTGGGCTCTCTTATTTGATTACAGAAGGGTCCAAGCTCTCCAATCAATCAAACCTCACTGAATTATTTGAATTAATAAATAACCTCAATGCATGCGATTAGGAATTCACAACGTTGCTCAAAGAATTCGGACCCACTATAGATAATGCAGGCTAAAAAAATTATTGTATAGGAAATGCTCACCAAAAATGCTCCCTTGTATAAGAAAACTACATCCAGTTATGGATGATATAATCAGCTAAATTATCTCGAACCTCGTCCAACTCCGTTTGGCTATAAGAATCAACTTGTTTAAAGTACTGCAATTAAGAGATTATTTTGAAACATTAAACATATAATTGTTTAACATAAAATATGAAGGAAAAATTAAAATGTTACCTCATTTAGATCATTGTTTTGACAGTGGTTTTGTACTATTTCATGCATATACTTCATCACTAAATATACACCATCTATTGATGCAGACCGTTGAGGACACTACAACAATGTCACAAAATGATTCAGTAATCAGTTTAAGTTGAAGTTTTATACCAAACAATATACTTTTTTTTTTGTTAGATGAAAAAGAATCACCTGAACATTAATCCATTTCAAGAAGATTCCTCGAAGTCTACTACCGTACTTGTAAGCTTTAAAGGCCCTACACATATGCATCAAATATTTTCTTTGCTGAGAAAGCTTTAAAGTTGATATACCAAGTTTGATGATCACTGAATACCGCCATGTAAAACATTTGTGTGAAAATGCAAAACGATGAATTTTTTACTCTCCATAATAAATAAAACTGTGAAAAACAAAGGTCTCAAAAATATGAAAGAAGTAAAATTATATTTTTAAAAATTAGTAATACAACATACATGTTCACTTGCGGCTTAATTTCCAATCTACGTTTGCGTTCGGACTGCGGATCCAAAGCATAAACTTCATTCTTCTCCATCTGAAAAACAAGCAGTACACAATTTTTCCTGCATTATAAAAAAGTTAAAATCATCAATAAATATGTAAACTAGTTAATTACTAAAAGTTTAATTTTCATACCCTTCATAGTACGGGGCTAAAATTAATCTCTTAGATTGGGATGTATTCCATGTTTTTATGATATATGTAATTGTTGCGTCTGGATGTTTGCGCACTTGGGAAAGCTTCCGAGGACACATAAACCCAATGGTCTCCACTTCGAGATCATTACACATATGGTTTAACCACCTACACATTATTTAAACATATAATCAACATTATTTATACATTATTTAAACACACACACACACATATATATATTTGTGAAAAAAATATTTACATGATGTAAATCTGCAACCATGATTCATTCAACCATGCCATACTAAGAAATTGGATAATGTCATCTATCGTGATACGGATTTCAACGTCCCCGTCATATTTAAATAAATCCTTATTTACTTGAATTCCATTGATGGCATCATCATCGGATGGCGCCTGAACTACCAGGTCATGAAAATATCTACACTTGTCCGTTAAATTTTTTAAGATCTCTTCGCCCACGATTGTTTTGCGCTTTGGAGATTCATTTGTCATCGTATTCATGACATTTTCATTAGTCTTAGCGACACACTCTTTCGCTTTGTTTTTGCTCGCGGAAGGTGGAGCCTGCACATAATGCAGGATATTATGACAATTATTATACAAAACAAACTTGAAATGTCAAAGCTCAACAAACAAAATAACAGAAGTGTTTTATTTACCATATCATTAGTCCCAGCGACACTCTCTTTCGCTTTGTTTTTGCTCGCGGAAGGTGGAGCCTGCACACAATGCATGACATTATGACAATTATTATACAAAACAAACTTGAAATGTCAAAGCCCAACAAACAAAATAACAGAAGTGTTTTATTTACCATATCATTAGTCTCAGCGACACGCTCTGTCGCTTTGTTTTTGGTCGCGGAAGGTGGAGCCTGCACACAATGCAGGATATTATGACAATTATTATACAAAACAAACTTGAAATGTCAAAGCTCAACAAACAAAATAACAGAAGTGTTTTATTTACCATATCATTATCTCCTAAAAGCACAAGATTTTTAGGCCATTGAACAAAACTACCAACTGCTTCTCCTATCATAATGTGATGCTTAGTTGGAACAGGAAGTGAGGTCCCTACATGAAGAGGCTCCGCTGCGTCAATCCCAACCTTTACATGATCAAGCAACATTTGTTGGTTGTGGCACTGATCACCGGACCTTGAAGCAGGATGTACCCTGCCATGAGCCACTATGACAATTTTGGAGTTGAAATTCATGGCTAACCGGCATTTCGTAGGTTTCTGAAATGGCACCAAAAAGTAGAATAAGGTCACAAGGATTCATAAAGTTTTTAATGTATAATTGTTGCATACTTCTAAATTTTGTTTATAGTTTGATTCAGAATTTTTAAAAATTAATGAAACAAAAGGACATATATACCTGCAAGTCTGCAAACGGATCCGTCTCTTGTGTTTTGCTTGTGGATTGTAATTTACCCAACTGAACTGATTGACAACTGCTACGACGACCAGTTGATGGTATGTTGTCGTCAACTATCGCAACGTTGGGCATGTGCATACCCATTCTGCTCAGAATATCAGCAACTTTTTGTTCTACTCTTGCATCCACTATAGCCTCGAATCTTTCGGCGATAAGATGTAGTTGATCTGCCGATATTACACCACTTGGACCTTCATTTCTCCTTCCCCTTCCAAATATATCTTTGATACCGGCCATCCCACCAATTCCTCTAACCCGGCCGGGATGCTCTTTTGTGTCAAGAGCACGAGTCAAGACATCATCATGTCTATATGGAACCCATGTCCCTTCGGTGGCCTTTTCTCTAAAATCATTCTGTCAAAATAAAGATTTCTCAATAATTTGTTGCTATATTTTGCAAAATAATCAATTGTAACATTGTACAAAAAATGATATGAAAGTATTAAATTAACGCTAAAAAATCATACTATTTTATCAGCAATTATCCTAGTTTTTTCATTGGGGATTGTATAATTTCCATCAGCTCCTTTCTTTGATCTTGCCATAACCCAATCAACGCTTCGATCTAAAGCAGACCCACTTGGAAGTGTGATTGTGGAATCATGGCCTTCGGCTATCCATTTTGCCCTCTTCCCGGCATATCCGGCTTGTCCCAAATAATGAGGATGTTCATTACATGCTCGACTCTTTCTAGCCTTCTCACTTTTTTCCTGTTTTATGACATTAACAAATACAAGGTTATGATTTATCTCCAAAATCTACACATGTTTTTTGACGGATTAGTTAAGAAGAGATATATGACCACAAAAATGATTTGAATATAAAGCTACAAATTAAAGATGGGCAAACACGTTTACTACTTAATGACAACTTGACGGTGAAGTTTTAAAGATACAAATATACCTTAAATTCTTCAGTTTCACAATTCTCCTTAAATATTTCCCACTGCGCTTGTGTAATACCATCATAAAATTCATATGGCTCTTTATGGTCCTCTGTAAGCTTTCTTGTCTTTGTAATCCACCCGGTAACCAATCTTGATTTGAAATCCTTCCATCGCTCGTTAACATTTCTTAAAACGATGTCTTTCATGTTGTCATCTATGTGGTACTCCGTCTGAGACAATCAAAGAACAAGCAACAATTTACTTGCACATTAGACTTTAAAACTTATATATGTTATTATTTACACATTAAAACAAAAAAAAACTTTAAAAGTATAATTCAGTTTATTTAAGATGTTTGTTTTTCTGCAACATATTTAAAAGTACCTGCAACGTGAATCTATTTTCTCTTTAAAAGTATAATTGAATTAAATAACATTAGAACTGTTATCACACATACATTAATTGCTGTGAGCTTTCACTTTCACATATATATAAATTGGTTGAAGATAAGTTTGTAAATGCAGTATTGAAGAATTCCATGTCAATTGGACCAACTAAATGTTCGACGTATAATGCACCCAACTTTCAGCGCATGAGAGTATTTAAAAAACTGGCAGTGCATATCGTGTTCATAAATGTTGGCAGGCTATATAACAGGTCAACTGTTCCTCTCTGTACAAGCCTGAACTAGCCCAAAGGAAAAAATAAAATAAAATAAAATATAACCATTAATGCTTTGGAATATCTAATTATCTAAATGTATGTAAATATTTTCTACAGTTCATGCTTCAGTTCTCTCACACATGAATTTATTTTGGAACTAACCGTGCAGATTCCAAAAACCGATCATACAGCACAAAATACATGCAGTTATCTTTTTACATCTAACCTTGGTTTTTTTCTAAGCATGACAAACGTTTCAGGAATTTCAGCGTACGGTGTATACCACGAGAAAAAGAAAGGGGGGAAATGAATCTTCAGTTGTTAATTTTAAATAACATTAGAACTCTATTTTCTGAAACCAATTTATATATGTGTGATATGCAAAAACTAGTTGTGAAACTGCACAGATACTCATCTATGCTCAAAAAAAAAAATTGCCTAAAATATTGAAATTGTCATCATTTATGCGTGTATATTCGAAACCTATCGAGTTCCCTATTTTAACGTAAAACCTATTTTAACGTATATAAGATTGTGTACATGAGAAGTGAAAAATAAGACTACTGCTTATAATTTCCATCTAAAAGCAGTGCACTTAAGGGTTTATTTTTAAATATGTTGTTGTACTGCGGTATTGAAATAATAAACTAAATAAAAACACTGACTTTATAACTTTTTGAAAATGATAAAGAACAGGCAAGACTTTAAATCTTTTGAAGTTAAATGTGTTTAGAAATCTTCTGATATTAAGGCAATTCGTATATATGGAAATATGTCAGATTAAAGGCTCTTGAATGTTAAAAAACTCTTGTGCAAGTTTTGGAAAACATGAGACAAAAACTCTTTTAAAGCCAAACCTGAAGTTGTTTTCAACATGCTATTGTATATTATGAAAGTTCACAAGTATTTATAATTCTTATTAAATGGCGATAAGTATACAACTAGTTGGCAAGCTAAATATGAATACCTTAATGTCTTCCCAAATAGTGTCCTTAAGCCCTGGAATAACGCCATCCCAATTCTTAATGTTGATATCAATTCTGGATCTACATATTTCGCCCACAAACGCCTTATAAGAATTCGCCCATTTTCCAATGGGTTTTCCATTGCCGCTCCATTCAATATATTTTGGCTCTTGTGTTCTGTATTTCTTTCCAGTTGTTGGTCCTCTTTTCTTCTTTGTAGACATTTGTGAAGCAGAAGAATTAGGTTCTTCATTGTTTGTATGTGGTTCTACTTCCATGTTCATGTACCAAAGAGACACTATATGAAACTAAAAAAAGAAATAACTTGATATATTTTATTAAGTTCAGGATTATATTCTCTTGTCTAACTTGTTAAAACAGAGTGTTGGAATCAAGGTGTGAACAATTTTGAATAGGTATACTGATATAACTTGATGCCTATGTAATTTACTATAGCATGCAATACTGATATTTCAGGATAATAATAATAGTTAATACAACAGAGCTTAAAAGCTTACATTTATAAATGAGTTTACGCATAACAAAGCAGATAAGCAATAGAAAAAAAGGACATTCTGTGAAGAGTTAAAATATTATTCTATAACGACGTAGTCTGGATAAAGCAGAAGTGGTATCTATTATTGAAGTATTATCAGCAACGATTTACAAGCGACTATGCAGTGCACTGCATATTCGCGTCACAGATTTTTTCCCTAACAAGAATAAGAACATAACTGACTAGTAAAAATCTGATATTCACACTGATCCATTTTGGCAAACAAGACAATTGTATTAAAAAATATCAATATTAGATATGTATTTTAAAGATGTGTTTGAGGAAGTGAGAGGGCTACCAAGAGGGGGATTGATTTCCAACAATCAAGGAAGAGGCCAACGTAGAAAGTAGAACAGTCAGGTTAATGGAGAAGAGTAGAACATATCATGTATCTAAGATGACGTTGGATTTAACGTTTTCTTCTTGGGGTTTTCGTCTATATATAAATTCAAATGAAACATGTATAAAACAAAAAAACAATCGTTAAAAAAACAAATTTAACACACAAAACATAAAATAATATTTATTTATATTTCTTTATTTTGAAAAGTAACAAAAGAACGTAGAGATAACTTATTCCTCCATCGTCGGTCTCCACCATCTCTAACTCTTTTTATTTTTTGTAGTTAACTTCGAAATCTCAAAATGCAAAATACAATATAAACCAAGCATTTATAGATTTTAGAGTTCATCAACTTATTCAGCCTTAGAGCATCTCCAATAAAGTGGAGGGAGCACAAAATGGGAAGAATATAAGTTTTATTTGGTTATCCATCTACAGCAGAATGAATCTAAGCGTGAGGAACAAATAGAAATGACGATATTTCCTAATATATATTTTTTGGGCATGGATATGTAAACGGTTTTCAAAAAATTGCGTAGTCGAAAAATGTTTTTTTTATTTAAAGTCCGTTCACAGATTTAAAAAAAAATGTCCTGTACGGTAAATGGTATTCGGATAATTATTTAGGGTTTAAACGATTTCTAAAAACCATTTTTTCCTTTAAAAAAACCCCCTAAATGTTTTCTAAATACCATTTAACTTATTTATTTATTTATTTCTATTTCTTACCATTTGCTACTGGATGAACCGGGATTCTTCCCTTTTATTCACCTTCTTCAAGATTTTCCTCATTCTTTGCTATGTTACCATCGTAGAGGAACGACGAAGCTTCATCAAGTTATATCAGTACCAAAGAGACACTATATGAAACTAAAAACAGAAACAATATTAGCAGTAAAGGATTGTGCTGTGAATACGTTTGTCAAAACTCAAACATTGGCTAATAATCCTGAACATAATATATTTTGGCCCCTAACATTAGCTCAGTCTTCATACTAGTTTAAAAGCATGCCAAGGAGTTTAATTAGCGAACTTCTAAGAAAAATACGAATCCACACTATTCTTCAAGTACTAGTTTAAAAGCATGATTTAGCTGAACATGTTTGATAATGTAACTTCGACCAAAGCAAGCAATGACCCAAAAATCACAACATTCTCATCTAACAAATTATTAAAATGAAACTTACAAACATGTAACTAAACTGAATAAGTTTGGACTTTGATTTCATGAGCTCGTAACATAAGTGAAAATTCCTTTTCAATTGAAAAACAACAACTACTCTTCAACATGATTGTAACCCGCTATCCAAACTCCTTCATTATGATCAGAACGTGCATAGTTTGCATTTAAATCACCTTCTTCTTCGTGTGAACTTACGCCGACGGAGAAAGGTGGATTCTCATCAAATTGATTATACTCTTCTTCATCTATCACATCACCAATTCCAACAATGCGCCTTTTACCAGGAAGTACAACGGACCACTTATGATCAGCGGGGTCGGTTACGTAAAAAACTTGTTTTGCTTGAGATGCCAAGACGAGTGGATCATTATCACGACTCACTCGATCAAAGTCAACAAGTGTGAACCCATGCTCATCCTCTCGCACAGCATGATGGTTATCAGCCCATTTACATTGAAATAGAGGAATCGTGAAGTCTTTGTATTTAATCTCCCAAATATTTTCAATTATCCCGTAATATGACATTGTCACATTTATTGGTCTGCTATCTTTAGCACTAGCAAATTCTCTTGAAGATGCCACAACACTAACTCCACTATTTTGCATTTTGCTCTTTTCATCCTGACGCTTCGTATAAAAGACATACCCATTAATATCATACCCTTCATAAGACCTGACTAAACGCCGAGGCCCATATGCCAACCATCTTATTGAATCAGAAATACCATGATTTTCTTTATTTATTTGAGTCATTACCCTTTCACTAAACCAGTCAATGAAGGATTGGTTGTGTTCATTTATTAACCACCTTTCGGTCTTTGAAGGATTCTCAGATCTTAGAGTTGTCATGTGTTCCTCCAAGTAAGGATGAACCTCACTGAGGTGTTGTAAAACAAGTAAGTGGGCTTTTTGCATCATTTCATCACCAATGTTAATCAATTTTAACCCAATTGTGCCCTGACCATCAAGTCGTCCATCATGCCTAGACTTTTGAAGTCCAACGGGTTCAACACCAGCTAAGTATTGAGTGACAAACTCAATAACCTCTTCAGCTACAGTACCTTCTACGATACTGGCTTCGGGTCTATATCTATTCTTTGTTTTCCTTTTTAACGTTCCCATGTGACTTTCGAACGGATACATATATCTCATAAACACAGGACCACAAATCTTGATTTCTCTGACTAGATGAACTACCAAATGCACCATAACATCAAAAAATGAAGGAGGAAAATACATCTCAAATCGGCATAAAGTAATAATAACGTCATCTTGTTGCTCATCCAACGTATGAGGATCAACCACCTTGCTACAAATTGTATTAAAAAAGAAACAAAGTTTAGTAATAACATGTCTAACATGTTTGGGCAATATACCTCTAATTGCAACCGGTAACAAATGTTGCATCAACACGTGGCAGTCGTGAGACTTCATGCCCGTCAATTTTAAATCCTTCATCGATACACGACTGCTAATGTTCGAAGAATAACCTGTTTGAACCTTAACACCACGAAGACACTCACAAAAACTAATTTTCTCTTTTTTGGACAATGTGTGACAAGCAGGAGGCAAATAAACACGTTTACCATTTTCTACTGGTGCTAACTTCTTTCGAATACCCATTTTCAACATATCTCGTCTAGATTTCTCACCATCCTTTGTCTTACCAGGTATATTCAGCAACGTCCCAATGATACTGTCACAAATATTTTTTTCAATATGCATTACATCTAGACAATGTCTAACTTGTAAGTGTCTCCAATACGGAAGTTCCCAAAATATAGATTTTTTCTTCCATGAGCCTTCTACAAGCGGAAAGGCTTTTCCAAATACATTTTCAATATTCTTGACCCGTTCATAAACATCATTTCCTGTTAACGGCAAAGGAGCAACTCTATTTTCTACCTCTCCATTGAAAGGTTTCTTTTTTTTACGATAATGGTGATTGATAGGCAGAAATCTACGATGATGCATATACACGTTTTTCTTGCAAAAATGCAAACG
Source organism: Allium sativum (assembly GCA_030737875.1). NCBI lineage: Eukaryota > Viridiplantae > Streptophyta > Magnoliopsida > Asparagales > Amaryllidaceae > Allium > Allium sativum. The sequence goes on from CM060912.1 coordinate 63,149,514, forward strand.
TTCGACAACCATATCGTCTTGACAAATTGGACATGCTTTAGCACCTTTTGTACTATAGCCAGATAAGTTGCCATATGCAGGAAAATCATTTATGGTGCAAAAAACCATGGCGCGCAATGTGAAATAACTTTTGCTGTATGCATCAAACATTTGCACACCTTCTTCCCACAAATGTTTTAGATCATCAATTAGAGGAGCTAAATAAACATCAATATCGTTCCCTAGCTGTCGTGGTCCCGAGATAAGAAGAGACAACATTATGTATTTGCGCTTCATACTCAAATAAGGTGGAAGATTGTAAATCACCAAAAGAACAGGCCAAGTACTATGTTGACTACTAAGGTTACCAAATGGGTTTATGCCATCCGTGCAAAGACCAAGTCTGAGATTTCTAATTTCTTTGCCAAAACTAGGATACATTGTATCAATGTTTCTCCACTGTGGAGAATCGGCTGGATGCCTTAGAAACCCATCATCCTTTCTCACTTCTGCATGCCATCTCAAATTTTTTGCGTTATCCTTATTTGCAAATAAGCGTTTAAACCTTGGTATAATGGGAAAATACCATAACACCTTTGTTGGAGGTCCTTTCTTACCTGAGTCATTACGAACATTTCCTCGTGCCTTGTAACGGGATAATCCACATTTTGGACACTCATGCAAGTTTTCATATTCATTTCGATATAATATACAATCATTTGGGCATGCATGTATCTTTTTGTATCCTATGCCAATTGGACACATAATCTTCTTAGCCTCATAATTAGAAATAGGAAGCTCGTTACCTTCTGGAAGCATGTCTTTCAAAAGTTCCAACATTGATGTAAAACTTTTATCACTCCACCCATATTTTGCCTTTAGATTAAAAAGCTTGAGCACAGCAGACAACACTGTATACTTATCACAACCGGGAAACAAAGGCTTCTCATCATCAATTAATATTTGTTCATACAACTTTGGCTCTTCCATCAATTGTTCTTCAACATCACGAAACATCTCATGAAGACGATCATTCTCAATATCCTCATCATTCACCTCATTATTCACATTATCTCCCATGTCATTATTGTTGTTCTCATGATTACTAGAACTAGTTCTGTTGAGTATGCTTTCACCATGTCATATCCATCGTGTATAATTTTGCTTAAATCCATTACGAATTATGTGATCCTTAATCTGATCTACGTTACGAAACCTCTTTGTATTTTTGCAAAGTCTACAAGGACATAAAATAGTTTCTTCCCTTCTTCTTGATTGATTGTTCAACGAACAGTATATGAACTCGTTAATCTTAGTTAAGAATTCAGCATCGCTACGTTTCACATTGTACATCCAACTATGATCCATGAGCAAATGCCAGAGACACACTACACAAGAAAAACAAATATTTAGTGTTTCACATTAATCTAGCTTTCAAACAATGTTATCTACCTCAGAAAAGCTATAAACTCTTAAATCCTGTCAAACTTCAAGACTTGATTATTTTTGGCATTTATCCTCAGTCCAAGACGCATGTTGTGTCAGTGGTATTTTATTTCTTCTCCGCTTTATACTTCCCAACCTTATCAATAGCGAGGTATAGTCTTGCTTTGCCGCTACATGAATCAATCTAATTGGCATATTTTGACTTCGGTTGGCATTGATTTTTCCAATTAAAGTTGAAACCAAAACACAAATTAACCAGATTTTGTGTTTCCTTAATATGTTTTTCTAATTCTAATCTTATTATAGAATCAGTTATTTTGCTTTACACGTATTTTCTTATTATAAAATGACAAGGGAAGATACAATCAAGCAAATCGTAACAATAATTCAAAGGCAATTAAATATGAAAAAGCAGCGAGAGCACAATACTCCCTATTTCAGTTTAAACCAATTACATGTGAACCTGTAAATTTGTTACAGGAGTTACTTTTCTTCTTTTGCTTTCATCTTGATATACATATGGACAAAAGACGCTCCCAGTTTGGATTATTTGGCGATCTGATTTAGGTTCTGTGATGTGTTCCAGAACTTTGGACGACTACAGCACTGCAAAAAATTTGTTGCCAATATCTTCGATCATCTTCGAACTATTATATTTCCCCTAAATTTTATTTATATCGATTATTCAATATTTCGTGAGATATAAATTTCATTTTCAACTCAGCTAGCATATCTTCAGTTTACCTGTCTTTCGTGTCCATTAATATCGGCCCTTAACCAATAAATCATTCATCTTTCTTGTTGGCTCCTACATACTAAAGAAATTACAGGGACAAACGTATGACACACACTCCGCATGTGATAAAGACATTTATTTTTAAAGTGCAAATATTTAACCATTCGAAATAAACTAATTTCCTTAAATATTTAACTTTGTTTTTACATTTAAATCATGTGTAGTTTTTAACATTTAACTTTGAATGAAACACCCATTATAAATGATAAAAAAGTACATGACACAAACTCTGTTCTATGGGTGCTGTACATAATTTAGTAGACGCAACACCCATTGAATATGGGAATACACCACCCTTTTACATATTTAAATACATAACCCATTACATTGACAAATGAAAATCTGGACGTAAACAACCCAGTTTCAGTATTTCTATAGAAAGGTGACTGCATCCAAGCTTTAGTAATGCCAATTCATAAAAACTCATCAACAACAGACTTTTTTTTCATAGCAACTACGTCAAGCCAAAATAAACCAACTCATCACTGACTGTATCAAAAGAACAAAAACAGCCTCAATCAAATTCGCCCACATTTACCAGGCGCCACATCTTCGTCAACGTCTTCTTCTATATACACCTCTACTCTCGACTGCAACAAAACTTGATGGCACCGAGGTGAAATTTGAAACCAAAGTTCCTTTGTCACTGATTTGTAGATCGACGAAAATTCCATCGCTACAAGCATCGTTATTAGGCACGAGTAGGCTGATGCGGTATATCATCAGACCTAGACGAGTATACTTTCAACTAAACGCAAAGCCTCATGGAAACAAAATTTGATAGTGAAGACGGGAGATCCAGAGAATAGAAAATTTGACGAGGAGAGAGTTTATTTTTTTCAATTTTAGAAAATAGCTAGAAGAATGAAGGAGTTCTTGAAATCTGGAGAGTAGTTTTTTAAAAATACTTTTGTGCATTTTCTCTTAGAAAAGAAGATAAGGGCAGGGACAGATCTATGCCTATGATACCTAGGTTACAGCCCGGGTCATCAATTCTAACACGCAGTATTTATATGATTATAGTTTAATAGAAATGGACAAAACTGAGCAAATGGATGAATTGTAGCACATTATTTAATCATGTTTTCATCCCCGTTTGTCTATATTTTTTCCTTGTGAAATTTAAATTCGGCTGTCGTAATCAGTTTTATTATTTTCGTGTTTTGTTCTTTAAATTTTGGATCTTTGACTCACCTTTGGATGTTATGAAAATCAGTATGTCCCAGTTCAGCAATTATTTTATATTATTTTTTCCTTTTTGTCAAAGTATTTATGTTACCATAGCCCGGGATGATGCCAAATCCTGGCTCCGTCCACGGATCAGGGTAGTTGAATAGTTTTCGTGAGTGGAGAAGAAATAGAGTTTATAAGGACAAAAGAAAAAGTGCCCAGATTATGCGGGCGTGATCCTGGACATGGTTAGTTTACGTTCCTCACCGTTTAAATTTAATTAGAAGTTTTTTTACATAAAATTCAAGTATATATTAACTGTTATTAAAACTAACCTAATGGAATGAGACGACTTTCAATCCGGTCCTTTTAATCCGATACAAACACCTTCTTTCTCTTTATCTACGTTACTCAGGCCCGGTCTTTGCGTGAAACTGATGTGGGTATGGAGAAGAAGATACTTGAAAGCCTATTGAAATGCAGATGAGCAGACACCGAAAATTTTAGAGGAAGAAGTAATGAAGAAAGAGAGGCTTTGGAAGAGAAAGAAAAACGCAGAAATACACGTATCAAATATTTGTCCTCACTTCTGACATGAATATCATGCCTGATCTTGTATGCACAGTCTGGTACTATGATCCATTAACCAACTGGTATAAATAAAAAGGAAAAATAAGAATAAGTCAAACATTAATTTGATGAAATTTATCAAAAATACTGATAAAACATCGTTAAGTTTCTCCTAACCCATATTCATACTCTTAGCTAATCCAGAACGTACCTTAACTAGCCTATTTGAACCTACAGAGTTATAACTTATAACAACACTAAACCTAGGTTGACGACTCGATTAAGGTCATTTCAATTTCATTTTATGTTGCATATTCGTGTACACATGCACACATAACAACCTGGCAGACTGAGGGAACAACAATCCGACCAAGAAACCGGTTCAGGCCATGGTCAGTTTAAAAAGACAATAGCAAACCAAAATAATGGAGCAAAATAACTTGAGAAAAAGAAGAAAATTTTCAACTCAGCTTTTTGTGAAAGAAAGTAAATAGTTGGATAAAAAGAGATATCTTTTGAGCTCCGAGCTCTGAGATGTCTTCACTCCTCTGTTTGAGTCATGTTCATCGTACCTTAACCACCCTCTGTTTATGTTAGTATAGGGTAGTTTCGTTGATATCTCGGGTGCCAATTGCTTTTTCCAACCCCCAACACCACCCCCCCCCCCCACTTTCTTTTAAAAATAAAATTTTCATCCCACTTTTTACTTTATGCACCCCGTTTATTCCAGTTTTGCTTCTATCTTTTTATATAGTGATACCTAATCTTCAACTTTCTTTATTTTGCTTTCATTTGCTGCTTCTTTCTTTTTTGAAAACTACCAAAGATTTAAATGTAAAAACAAATTAAATATTATCTTTCATAATGGAAAGAGTTGAGCTTTATAATTGTGTAATATCACTCAGATGATCCTCAACAACAAAACCATAAAAATAAGCAAGTGCAGTCAATCAATTATGTGAGGAAATAAAGTTCTTATGAATCATCATGGTCAGAAATGAAACCAGAATCATGCAAGTCACGCCTATGCATGCTTAGCTATCCGTTAGTATCATATTTACTTTTCAACAGGGGTACATAGTCATAAGTAAAAAAAAACCAGTTATTAATTTTTACTGAGGACATGCATGAAACTGTAAGTGAAATTAAAATGTCAGTAAACCAAACAGCCTAAGTGTAGAACTAATATTGAATCTGAATTCCAAGAAATGCCAATCTTTCTTCACACAGAATTTAGTGTACAACAGGTCATAAATTTAGCGATATGTACAAGTGTTTATCCGTTCCATGTGCAAACATTCTTTTTGAGATTTCACTAAGAAATAGAATATCAAAATCAGATCTGTGATTGCTACTAAGATTTGAAAAATATCTCCAATCAAATCTGAAAGGAACGACTCCTCGAAAGGAGCAAGCTATACACCACTAAAAAATGATAAAGTGAACTTACAATTGTCGTCCAACACTTAGACCAGAAAAGGACTTAGCTAACCCAAGAATATCACGATGCTTTGCCCGCTTGTCAATTATTTGCTGGAAATGAGGATGGTTCCTCAAGCTGTCAATTAAAGGAATATTGATCTTTTAGTGGATGAAAAGATAAAGCATATAAAATAGTTAAAAATGCTGGTTGATGACCCAGAAAAGGAGACACCCAAAGTAATAACATGTTTTGAAATTACATGTTTTGGTTAAATTTTGAAATTACAATTGTAATAACTAATAAGCATAAAACTGCGGAACAGTTTATAACTCTAGTACACCATTCATAAGTATACCTCTTTAATTTAAAAAGCATAAGCTGTGTTAGTATACTTAACTAATTTAAAAGGATAAGCTGTTCATCGTTCATACACCCTAGTAATAGTGAATTCACAAAAGAAAAACAGTAATGACAAATATAAAATAATTTGAGCTACCCCTTGGTTCTACTACCTGTAGTTATCGAGATCGAACTGTTGATCAATCCGTAACGTTTCACGGTTCAAGGATCGAATGGTTTAACCGAGGTTAACCGAACATGTTTGCAAACAAAACAACAGTAGTATTACCTGACTTTGTCACTTCGCCATTCATAGATCGACACTCTGTTTTTTATTACAAAAAGATATATTTATAATTTACTTTGCAACTTCTTGCATCTTATAACTTTTCAAATCCCAAGAACAATGGGAAGTAATCTTTCTAAAGATTGAAATATGATAGAACTTGTACATTCAATTCATGTAAGTACTACAGTATCTGCTGAAGGTGATAACATCATCATGCATACATATGGAGATATTATACATCTTGACTTTTCTCAGTGAACATGTTGTTAGAGTTTGTGCCCTAGAGGCAATTCATTTGATGAGATTGATAACACTGCCGATGTTATTATTTTATTTAGAATAAAATATTATTCTATTATATTGTATTTACTGTGTAATATAAATAATAATATAATAGAAGTCCTTAGAATAATAATACGGAATTATATAGTTCGAGTAAGACTGAACTTGAGATTATATAATGTGATAAGTATTATAATTCTTAAAAGTCCCTAGTCGAGTTTTATTGTTTATACAGGACAACAATAAAGCGTTGAGACTAGTATATTGATTGACTGATGATCACATCTCATTGATCATTAATATACGTGATATTAAAGTCAAAATATAAATACGTATTAGAGAATAACGTATTGGGCTGACCCACCGTGAGATAACTACATGGAATATAATCAACAGTATCATAAGTTGTTCTCATAGTGACAGTGATGTAATGGTCCTCAAACCTGAAATCATTATAATTTTATTCGAGGATATTTGTGTTTTGATATCATCTAAAGTTATTTCGTAACAGAGTAACGATAACGGTGATTATTGGATACATCTCGAGTCGAATGAAAATTATAAATAATCTAGATGGAATTTAACCTTACGATATATTTGTAGTGATATCCATGGGCCTCTTGATTGAGTGAGACTGTGAAATGCATGGCCGTGCTCAAATATTGATTTGTTTTAAACAGTCTACTCATCGATCAAGAAATACAGATTAAATCATAATGAGGATGATACAATCCATGCCTCTAGTTTAATCCTGGATATATTGGTTAAAAGGATTATATTACATTGATACATTGGTCACAGAAAGGTTGTATCGAATCGTTGATCTTATTATAACTTGGGTAGCAGCGATGTATTGCTAGATGCCAATCACTGTTTATGATTTTAAATACGATTTAAAATCATTGCCAACGTTGTAATAACCTGTAGGGTCACACACTTAGAACAATGTAAGGAGAAGGCTGATTTTGTTTTTGGGTAAAATATCAACTGTTGAAATCTTTGTTTGAATTGGTACGAGGAATTGTTCCTCGTTTGATGGAACACGTGTATATTTAAAACGGGGTAATCATACATCTTTGAAGATATACATAATATACATTTTCGTGACCGACCTTTTCAATTAGAAAAAGAAAAACCCTAAAAAAAACACAATGGCGGCTAGCACCGATTACTACTCCTCCTCTTCGATATGTTTGATAATCGAAGATCCTTGTTCGTGTGGATACATATAGAGGGCCAGCGCCATGTTGACCTAGACGATTCGATAACCGTCTTATTTCTTTTCTTCAAATTCATGGATCTGGACTACAAGGTATGAAATTCGAATCGATTTAGTTTAATATACCATTCTTGCAATAGATCTATGATTTTAATTGTTGAAATACTAGTTTGGAATGTCGATTTGATCACAATTTTTCCTTCAATGGTATCAGAGCAGGGATTGCAAGATATAGTATATTAAAACTCTGATTTCAGCTTATGAATGAGGTTTTCGTGTAATTGATACACCGAGATAAATTAGGGCTTTTGAGTGTTCGAATTGAAACAAATTCCATAAAGTGTTATGGACACTAATATGAAATGATTGCAGCATAAAATTGGTTAATAAAATGAAATCACTTCATTATAAAATGTTATATGTGATATAAATTATGAAGTGTATTATGGATTTGCATTTACTTGTATACCATGGCAAACCGCTTGATTAAACAGATAAGAAATAGCTCTGTTTTGAATTGAAAACAAACTTTTGTTGTTAACTCAATGGGACACTCATGGGTAACAATTATGATTAAAGACCTTATCCACATCCATACTGTATGTAAACATATCCGATAATATGAATCCGTTGCGTTCTCTGTTTTAATGCTAGTCATGGGTTGTATTCAGAAAGATTGGTCTTTTGGAAAACCTGTTTGGTATTAGAATAATAGTCAAAGTGTTTGATTAATAAGTTTATATGTTAAGGTTTTATTATAGATTTTATTCTCTTGATGAAAATTGTCTTCACTGATTAAGGTATCAGTATGAAAGCCTTTTGATTAATTTTGATTTAATGAAATCATTCATATAGAAATATGATAAGACAAATTTTAGATTTGTTCATTGTACCTGGAAATCTAATCAAAAACTGTTTGATTGCCATCAAAATTTGTGAAATGTTATATACATATATGTATATACTTATGCAAATACGATTTGTGTTAATGTATATATATATATATATATATATATATATATGTATATATATATATTATAAACTGAAGTATAATTCAAAATACATATATATATATATATATATATATATCCAAAACTGTTTTGGATACTGATGTATCACAATACATATTCACATCTGATATTAAAACTTGGTTAAACTACTAAAGAATACACCTGCTCGTGTACTCATACTGAAATTGTCATATCAAGCCAATAATTGTGAATATGTTGGATTATTAGAAGTTTAGAACTGCTCTGTTAAAAGGTGTGAAAATCATTTGAATTGTTTTGAACCAGATTAACTAATCATGCTTGCTTATTATACTGGTTTTAAAAGGTTATACAAATGATTGTATAACCCTTATGATATACCCATATTCTAATATATATATATATATATATAGTATGGTTTTATATATGTATTAATACTACAAAAGATATTGTATCTCAAATAAGTTTGCATGTATTTGTAATTGTACAAACATGTACTGTTATGAACTATTAACGAGCATGATGTGAAAAACATTAAGCAAAGTATACATATATAAATTTAATTTTGATATGATCAAAATTTTATTTGGGTACTTTGTTTATCATTTGCATTTCTCTTAAAACTATGCAAATATATGTTTCGGAACATTATTTCCTTAAATTGTTTAGGGAACAACAGATGAGATTTTCTGAATCACCATTTAAACTATTCTGGGTTAACATAGACTTATGAATACATATGTTAGCATATAATTGTTATGTACATGTGTTTTATTGATAAAAATTATCTTATAAACTGATTGTATTCTAGTAAATTTCAAAATGCTGTTTTGAATAGATAATATATCATCATATTGATATTACAATCATTTTGGTCATAAGTCTGTATTTGCTGATGCATTTAAATATATATAAGGATATATATATAACATTGATAGCCAATATTATAATCCTGTCAGATATATATGTATATATAAATTTTCCTGTAATGCTTCAAGATTAGTTACTGGTTAATTTGGAATTTAGCCACTTTTGTAAGCATATTAGCTATGTGGATATTAATGCAAACAGTTTGCATACATTTGCTAACCATTTGATTATGCATTTATAACCTGATTTATAAATTTAAAGTTTGATACGATCAAGCTTTATATAGGTTTAAGGTACAATCAAAGTAAAATCCTTTTATATGTAATTACATTAGTATCATTGTGATATAATGTTATAAACTGGCAAATAGTCTTTGATCAATATCCTAATCTATTGCAACTTCAAATCGGTGAGACTGTTTTGACCAATTTGTTAATGGAATACTAAATTGCACTATTCCTTGATGGCTATGATATATTGATTATATGTAAGTGCTCATGAATAGTATCTGAGATATAATCAATCTGGTTCTATTATATTTGTATATATAAATTACCATGATGATCACAAATGCAATATTCCTTTGATACTATGATACATAATGATTTATCAATCTTGTAAATATGATTTGCAGATGAATATGATTTGTGACTCCCTGTTTAATCAAAAAGGGGTTATGGGTTAAGTTTGTTTTCTATTAGTCAGAAAATGGAAATGCACGTTTAATCAATTTGATCATTTTAACATAGTTTGTAAACATGCATTCTTTTCTGTTTTATGGTTCAGTCTGGAATATCTACATATAATTTTATGTAAATCACTTGGACATGTTATACTTCTGGTCTAAACAATTAGTTCATGGTTCTGACATGAGTCAGACATAGAAACAAGTCATTTGAGCAGAATACATAAGAATGATATGCTGCTAATTTTGATAATGATCATCTGCTGTTAATATATACATGTTTATACTGATAAACATATACCAAAATTTATTATATATATACTAGTGTAGTATATATATATAATATACATGAATGTACGGTTCATGCTGAAAATGACAGCGCATTGTTGAGTTTATATACATTCGATGTATTTGACTTAAACCCAATACACAATACATATTTGATGTATTATAGCACTCTAACCATGTGATAAAAATTGTTTTAATACAGGGGAGGAGCAATGCCGAAATAGCCTGAAATTGTTTCAGGATGAAATGGAAATTCGAAAGGATAATGGGTAAAAGGCAGCTTCTAAAATCATTCTGGGCCTTGAAAAATTCAAAAAGTGTTGACTTGTTTTCCAATTTCAGAATGTAACTGTATATATACGATATAAACAGTGTTACAATGTTTTGTCTGATTTGTATTTTGTGAATGTACCACGCATTTATTTATAAATACTGATGGACTTAATTTTATTGTCTGAATCCATACTGATTACGTTGGTGATTGTGTAAATGCATCAAACCATGTTAAGGTCAATCTGGTCCCTTAAACTGATTTATTTACTTTAGTGTTTGTGTATATGATGCAAACCAAATTAAGGGCAAACTGTTGCCTTAAATTGTTTATCTAGACCTATATGTATTGCCCTAAACTATTACTGGACCTTACAATATTATTAACACAATTATGTAATTGTCTAAACCTATATGATACAAACCGAATTAAGGGCAAATTGTTTGTCTTGACCTACATGTAAATGTTAATAAGTTCAAATTGCATTTTGAATATTTTGGGGTTCAATTACATGATTTTGGATAATTACAGATTCATTATATTTTAAGTTATGAATATAATATATGAATTTAGTTATGTGAAATGTTATTCGATATTTCGGTTTTGATCCTCATGTTTTGAAACGTTCAAAATAACTGACATGCTTTATGTTTATATATGACATTGAATTTTAACGAATATATTTTCATATATTCTAAATTCAATTTATGTTATGAATATAAAATGCATATATTTTGATATGTAAATAACTCTGATATTGTTCGCCACTACGAATTATAAATTCCCTTTAAAGCATATTATTTTGTTATATTAAGTCATGGTGAAGTCTTCCAATAATATACTCATCACTGTCCAAGATAATCGGATGTAACTAACGCCAAAGCGTTGTGCACCTTTTATTTTGGTTATATGCGATGGAGTAAAATGTGGTGCTCCAACCTATTATTGGGTCTGACTTAACTAGGCTGCATAATACGATTATGGCCTTAGAGACAAAAGCATGAATTATTCTAAATTTTGAGCTAATGAATAATGCTGAAAAAAATGTTCAACATGCGATCCAAGAGTTATATAGACGATATAATTGACATAAGATGTCTACCTAAAAGGTTGTGTTTTGAGTTTAGCCAAAGCTAGGTCAAGGCATGATTAGATATGGATCTTGGAACACCGTTATATATATATACCAATATATATATATATATAAACAGAGGGATGTTAATTTGAGTGGGAGCGAATTTAGTTTAAATAATACATTTATATTAATATAAATTTTGATTGTCAAAATTTTATATTAAGAATCAGTTATTATTTATTATTTACTGTAGATATTAATTTAAATTAATCCTTAAGAAGGATAAATTGAATTAAATTAAATTTCTTGACTAACATTAAAATTTGAGGATTGTCCTCAAACAAATTAAAATGTAATTGTTCTAACAAATATAGAGGATCTAAAATAAAAGTTATAGTGTGACTTCAACTGAATAAGATATAATCGTTATGATAATCTACTTATACATTTCTAGTATTAGATACTAGATATAAATCACATAAATGTATATTGATTTACAGAAATTCTAGAATAAGTAGAATTATGATAAAAAGGACAAGTGGACTTACGATTGGAAATGAAGCAAATGTTGCTGGATTATCCATAGGAAGTTGATTCTTGTTGAATATACTGGCTTAATTAAATAAATAAATTATTATTATGAAATTCCACTTAAAATAAATGTTATAATAGATCTTGTTAAGACAAGTTTGAATTTCATTTGTAATAAAAGGAATAATTGTTATTCATTTTATTTAAATGAAATATCTATGGAATTTCACAAGTAGTTAATGAATATTATAAATCATTAACTATTATGTACTTGACATTAATAATGAATGGATTAAATTTAGTCATTTAAATCCAACATACTTTTAGCATTACCAGTCAGCCCTTATAAACAAGAAAGTATATCAAAACTCCATAGTGATGGAATTTTGAAATCATTTGATTTCGAAACATATGAAGTATGCAAATCTTGTTTATTAGTCGAAATAACTGAATCACCTTTCACTTGACACGACGAATAAGTGATAAGTATTGGGACTTATACATAATGATGTATATGGAGTAATGAATACATAAGCTAGAGGTAGGTTTTATTACTTCATTATATTTACTGATGATATCAGTAGATACAGATATGTGTATCTTATATAACATACCAGAATCCTTTGAAAAGTTCAAAGAATTCAAAGTGAAGTTAGAAAACAATTTTGATAGAAAATAAATTCTCTTTGAAAAGATCAAAGAGAATATTTAAGCCAATTAATTAATGACTGTCCATATGAGTTTGGAATTATTTCATAACTTACTCCATCTAGAAGACCATATTGAAATGGTATGTCTGAAAGGAGATATCGTACATTATAAGATAAAATACGATCAATGATAAGTCATATAGATCTTCCAATAAATTAAATTTAGAGCAATCGAATTAAATCCCACTAAAACGATCTAAAGACGCCATATAAGATATGGACTAGGAAATGTCCTAGTGTGTCTAATGCTAAGATTTGGGATGTAAGGCGTTAGTTAAACGTCCTTCCTCTGATAAGATCGAACCCAAATCAGACAACTATTTTGTGTAATATCCACAAGAAACAAATGGATATTATTTCTATAAATCCTCAGAATAAAACGTTTATTGCTCGAATTGGTATCTATTTAAAAGAGAGTACTCTCTAAGATACCAATAGGAATGAAATAGAAATCGAAATATTTCGAAAATCATAGAATGCCATTGAATCTTGTATATACAAGAAGTTGAGTGGGAGTGTCACAATAATTCTAATGTTATTTGATAACACATCAATTATTGTAAATTATGTTAGTTTTAAAACAAGAAATAAATACTGATTCTAAGAAAGAAAATGTTTGGATTAAGAAGTTCATAACTGAACCTAAATCATTGTTGATCCAATGATATACATTACGATAACAATATGGCTGTTGCTCAGGCCTAAAACATTAGACTTATTATCAATCCAAACATATATTTAAGAAATATAATTCCTATGTGAAATTGCTCACAGAAGAAATAAACATATCTGCAAAGTTACAAAAGTTGTAATGTTGCAGACCTACTGAATTAAACTCTGTCGCAGCAGAAGTTTAATAGTCACACTAGTTTCATAAGTATACGATACGTAAATGATTGACTCTAGTGCAAGTGGGAGATTGTTAGAGTTTGTGCCCTAGAGGCAATTCATTTGATGAGATTGATAACACTGCCGATGTTATTATTTTATTTAGAATAAAATATTATTCTATTATATTGTATTTACTGTGTAATATAAATAATAATATAATAGAAGTCCTTAGAATAATAATACGGAATTATATAGTTCGAGTAAGACTGAACTTGAGATTATATAATGTGATAAGTATTATAATTCTTAAAAGTCCTTAGTCGAGTTTTATTGTTTATACAGGACAACAATAAAGCGTTGAGACTAGTATATTGATTGACTGATGATCACATCTCATTGATCATTAATATACGTGATATTAAAGTCAAAATATAAATACGTATTAGAGAATAACGTATTGGGCTGACCCACCGTGAGATAACTACATGGAATATAATCAACAGTATCATAAGTTGTTCTCATAGTGACAGTGATGTAATGGTCCTCAAACCTGAAATCATTATAATTTTATTCGAGGATATTTGTGTTTTGATATCATCTAAAGTTATTTCGTAACAGAGTAACGATAACGGTGATTATTGGATACATCTCGAGTCGAATGAAAATTATAAATAATCTAGATGGAATTTAACCTTACGATATATTTGTAGTGATATCCATGGGCCTCTTGATTGAGTGAGACTGTGAAATGCATGGCCGTGCTCAAATATTGATTTGTTTTAAACAGTCTACTCATCGATCAAGAAATACAGATTAAATCATAATGAGGATGATACAATCCATGCCTCTAGTTTAATCCTGGATATATTGGTTAAAAGGATTATATTACATTGATACATTGGTCACAGAAAGGTTGTATCGAATCGTTGATCTTATTATAACTTGGGTAGCAGTGATGTATTGCTAGATGCCAATCACTGTTTATGATTTTAAATACGATTTAAAATCATTGCCAACGTTGTAATAACCTGTAGGGTCACACACTTAGAACAATGTAAGGAGAAGGCTGATTTTGTTTTTGGGTAAAATATCAACTGTTGAAATCTTTGTTTGAATTGGTACGAGGAATTGTTCCTCGTTTGATGGAACACGTGTATATTTAAAAGGGGGTAATCATACATCTTTGAAGATATACATAATATACATTTTCGTGACCGACCTTTTCAATTAGAAAAAGAAAAACCCTAAAAAAAAACACAATGGCGGCTAGCACCGATTACTACTCCTCCTCTTCGATATGTTTGATAATCGAAGATCCTTGTTCGTGTGGATACATATAGAGGGCCAGCGCCATGTTGACCTAGACGATTCGATAACCGTCTTATTTCTTTTCTTCAAATTCATGGATCTGGACTACAAGGTATGAAATTCGAATCGATTTAGTTTAATATACCATTCTTGCAATAGATCTATGATTTTAATTGTTGAAATACTAGTTTGGAATGTCGATTTGATCACAATTTTTCCTTCACATGTAGGATTTATCACAAGTCTATCATGAGATTATATATAAGTTCATTTATTTCCATATGTTCGGCAAAGAAAAATAAACACAAACATAAGATTAACATATGTGTAAATAAATATGTGGACCATTGTAAAAAGGAACAACAAAAATAGAACCTCGCCAAAGTCAAACAAGATGTTATATTGTCATTGCCAATGCTATTAGACTTGAAAACACCCAAGGCTATTTCAATTTGCGATGATAGTATATTATAATAATATACCACCATATGTAATCTTTCAATGCTCTAGATGATCAAAAATCAAATGAGTGCAAGTGTTGTATAGCAAAAGGTTTTGTAAGAATTTAATATATTAAAATAACAAGTACTATAAAAAGTGAATATAAGAAAAGTATACTTGACTGAATATATATCAGATTGAGCACTCAATAATACAAAATTTGGTACGCATAATGTCATCAGTCAGGACAACGTCCTAGCTTCCCTTACCAATTCCACTGTAACTTAATAAATTTGATAATTTAATTTGAATTAGTCACATGTAAATACCATTTCAGGATGAATTTAATAACACATTCTGCCTCTTTATATATCACATGCAACGCAGAACAACTTCAAGTCATCTGAATATTAATCCTTTTGGTAATCAGGTTATTAATATTTGGAAGAGAAAAAAAACCTCAGTTGACAATGGGAATAAACATGGTAATTATGTTCCTTGTAGCATTAATTTAAACGTGTCAAGTGTTTGCTTCAGATCCTAGTCAACTCCAAGACTTCTGTGTTGCTCAAAAGTTACCCAACAGTAATTTCACTACCCATCTTGATTCCCATTCTAAGTTTCTACTATTGTGTTTTTTTTTTGGGCAAATATGTTCCATCAATTCACTCTTTCTTTTGTATATAATTAATATGTGTATAAATGCAGTATTTGTGAATGGATTTTTCTGCAAGGATCCAAAGCAAGTTAAAACTGAAGATTTCTTCTTTTCGGGGCTGGACAAGCCAGGAAACACGGTGAACCAAGTCGGTTCAAACGTGACTGCAGTGAACGTGATGCAAATTGCAGGGCTGAACACGTTGGGTGTCTCCTTAGTGCGCATAGACTTATGCACCGTACGGGCTCAATGCACCTCACACCCATCCACGAGCCACCGATATACCCACATCACCAACCGCTGCAGCATATCCCCTGCCCCACTACCAACATCTCCTCTAAACTCAAACCAAGCATCATACAAAATCCAAATCCCATAAACCATCATCACAAACATTCTATGGTCCAAAACATTATGCACTCTCAAGTTCAAAACAAAACATTCAAAACTGCATCAAATAATTCTCCTAGAACTGCCACAGCCATCATCTACTCTGTTTAAATGACCTTAAGGAGGAATTGAAGATTCAGACAACTGAACTTAAACAGAAATTAAATTAAATAGGGTTTTATATAGAGACCTAAAACCAACCATCAACACCTGCGGTATTCATTGTATAGGCACCATCAACACCTAAAACCAACCATTAAAATTCTGTAGTAAACCACAATAACTTACCAAGATCTGGAAAGCAGCTTTTGAAGAGATCGATGAAATCGAATTCGTTCTTCTCAGTGGATCGAAACGATGATTGGTGGCCGTGTTCGATCGAAATAGGAGGAGATTTAATTTGATCGAAATTGGATGAGATTTAATTTTGTTCGATAGAACAGGCGGTGGATCTGATTCTTAGTTCGATTAAGAAAAAAAAGGTTTTATTTTGTATGTCACTGTTTTGTTTAATGGATAATAGGGTAATTTGTATGTTTAATTGTTAACGTTCGCATAATTGATAGCTAACCCAAAAGGTACCTGGTTTGTGCCACGGATTATTGTATGTCACTGGTTTGTATGTCGCATAATTGGTAATATAATGTCTAAATATGTTTATTTGTTTATTTTGAATGTCACTGCTTTGTGCTACGGATTATTGTAAAGCTGTCGCAAAATTGTAAAGATTAACAAATGCGATTGTTTTTTACTTACCCGTCGCAAATTTATACCTGACCAAATTCCAAACTCCGTTTATATGCCACGGATTTATATATAACAGTCGCAAATTATAAAATATTTGCTACTGTTTTTAAAAATAACCGTCGCAAATTTTCCTTCTGTATCATTTCCCTGACAACCTGCTACGGTTTGAAGCAAAAGCTGTCGCATATAACCATATGTGCTACTGTTTTTAGGTAAACCGTCGCAAATAAGCCGTCGCAAATGGACTGTTTTGTACTAGTGTAGCAACATAAATAGAAATATCTCTCTTCATCGACCTCCATCAAAATGTGCGCTTGAGGTCGTGATACATCTTGCTCACTACAGGGTGAACACTAAGCTTAGATTTATGACATTCATCAATAACCTCCCTTCTGAGCTTAGAGTCGTATGGGACACAGATTCGGCCTAATAGCCTCAGAACCCCTTTGTCGTCAATTTGGAAGCTTGTGGTTTCGCCATCCTGAATTCTTTTGATAATCCTCTGAATAAATTTATCATTCTTCTGAAGAGCAGAGACTTTATCAATCAGAGTAGGAGTGATAATGAGACTGGCGATAATGAGATTGTTGCATTCTGCATTCTGCATTCTTTCTACTGAGTGCATCGGCTACAACGTTGGCTTTTCCCAGAGTATATAGAATATCCAGGTCATATGATGCAAGAAATTCGACCCAGCGTTGCTGCCTCATATTCAAATCTTTTTGGGTAAAAAGATGTTTCAAGGATTTGTGATCCGTGTAAATTTCAAACTTCTCACCCAAGAGATAATGCCTCCATATTTTAAGAGCAAACACAATGGCCATTAGCTCAAGGTCATGCGTGACGTAATTCTTCTCATGCGGTTTCGGTTGGCGGCTAGCGTATGTGACTACTCTGCCTCTTTGCATCAGCACCGCACCAATACCTTAAATAAATAAGGGATAACATGTTAAAATGAGATTTGTCATTAAAGGAAAAATGTTATCTCTGACATGTTAATTTATAAAAGAAACCACCTTGCTTAGAAGCGTCGGTCCAGACCTTCAAATCCTGATTGCCATCAATGATGGTCAACACAGGAGCATTGGTCAACCTCTTCTTTAGCTCTTGGAAAGCTGTCTCGCATTCCGGTGTCCACTTGAATTTTGTATGTTTCTTGGTCAGGTTTGTCAATGGGCAAGCTACCTTCGAAAAATCTTTGACAAATTTCCAATAATAGCCAGCCAGTCCAATGAAACTTCTGACCTCCGTGGGAGTTCTAGGCTGCTTCCATTCTTGGATGGCTGAGATCTTTCCTGGATCTACTGAGATGCCTTCCTTTGATACAACATGGCTGAGGAATTTCACCTCTTCTTGCCAGAATATGCATTTAGAAAATTTTGCTTTCAGCACATTTCTTCGCAAAATCTCAAAGACTTCTCTCAGATGCTGTTCATGCTCAGTAGTGGATTTAGAAAAGATGAGGATGTCATCGATGAACACGAGCACAAATTTATTTAAAACATCCCTGAACACTCTATTCATCAGATCAACAAAATATGCTGGAGCATTACAAAGACCGAAGGGCATTACTAGCCATTCATAAAAGATATCCGGCCCTCTGAAAGCAGTTAAAGGCACACACTCTTCTGCAATGCAAAGTTGATGGAAGCCTGTAGCTAGGTCCATCCTAGAGAATACTCGTGCTCCATGCAAGCGGTCAAGTAAGTCATCTATACGAGGCAGTGGCTACTTGTTTTTCAGAGTTTGTTTGTTGAGATCACGGTAGTCTACACATAGCCTGAGAGTACCGTCTGATTTTGGGACGAACACCACTGCTGCTCCCCATTCTGAGAAGCTGGGTCTGATCAGACCCTTCCACAAAAGCTGCTTGGTTTGATTTTTCAGCTCCTCTCTTTCTTTTGGCGACATTCTCCGAATGGGATGTACGACTGGCCTTGCATTCGGAGCTAAATCAATTCTGAAGCTGATTTCTCTCTGCGAAGGTAAGCCTCACTTCTTTGAATACATCAGTGTAATCTTTGACAACAGGTATATCCTCAATAGAAGTAGGGGTAACTTCTAGAGAAGACCAGAATGTTTTCCTGTCGGTGGCTGAGCCATGGCAGGGGATACATACATTACCGAGTTTAGTTTTAACTTTGACAATTCTTTCGGCGCATACTAACTCAGCCTCATATTTTACTAGCCAATCTATACCAAGTATGATGTCATATCCAGAAAACTCCATGATGATCAAATTAAAAGGAAACTGATAGCGAGAATAGGAGATAAGCACTTTACAATACTGATCTAAAATGAGGGAACCCCCTATCGGACTATTAGCTCTAATCAAATTTTTGAGTTTTCTTGGTTTCAGTTTCAACTTTTTACTTGCATCTTTAGAAATAAAGCTTCTTGCAGCACCAGTATCAAATAAGACAGTAATAGGGATGTTCTTAATATTAAGTGTACCTCCTAAGACATCGGGTTTATTAGGCCCCTCAGTCGAAGCTGGTGTATCTGCTCCCTCATAAACATGTGCCACCTGAGCATTCCTTAGCAGTGGGCAGTTCGCCATAATGTGCCCCTTTTGATGACAATTGTAGCATTCCCTCTTGTCCTGCGAACTCTGGCCACGATTCTGAGGATTCTGACCACGATCTGACTAGGGCCTGAATTATTTCTCTTGACCTTTTTAGGTGCTCTACGCTCGTAATCAAAATGTCCAATCTTGCCGCAATTATAGCAGGTCACCTTGCTCATATACCTCTTCTTCCCTTGGGGTTTAGCTGTAGAAGAATTACTCGCCTCCTGTTTCTTGTTAGCATGTTCCTTCTGATTGTTGCCTTGGCTTTTCGCTCTATTCTACGGTCCAGACTCGTCATTTTCCTCGTAGCGGCACGCCATCTCTACTACATTGAAGGGAAGCTTGATATGGGCAGTGACTCGGTTCAAATATTTCTTGGACAGCCCCTTGATAAACTTTTTATTCTTCTCTACCGGATCTTGAATCAAACTAGGAGCATATCGTGAAAGCTCATCAAACTTCCTCACATACTCGGAAACGATCATATTTCCTTGCTGAAGGTTAACGAACTACTCGCGCAGGCGCTATCTAGCTTGTAGGGGTACATATTTCTCATTGAAAAGTTCCTTAAATCTGGCCCAAGACATATTGGCCACATCATTGCAGATCTTGATCATATCCCACCAATGCCCTGCTTCCTCTTTTAGTTGCCAAACTGCCAGGTAACGCTTTCGCTGATCTTCCAGTTCCAGGCCCTCTAGGATCTTTTCGCAATCTTTAAGTCATGCTTCTGCCTGAATCGCAGACTCTCGCCCCGTAAAAGGTACACCTCCAAGGTTTTTGAATTTCTTTGACATTCTCTCCAAATCGAAAGGCTGTGGAGGTGGAGATGGTTCGGCTACGACCTCTGAAGTATGTTGTTCCTGAGTGATGGGTGTCTCGTCTCTAGCTTGCCCTCCAGCTCATACTCGGGCTCCACCTCGAGCTCCACCTCGGGCTCCGCCTCGGACTGTTCTTGCTCTAATATCCATTTAAATCAATTTGTACCATCAAGGAAAGAGTCAGACCAACAAAAATGAGAATTTTCAGGAAAAGATAAGGACAAGATGAAAAGATGATGATGATGTAATGACAGGTAAATATGTGCTATTCTGCTGTGCCCATTCTAGGACATTACTAGTCCTATCTCTAATGAGCTACTCGTCTTAGAATAATATGGATTCTATCTAGACGAATTGTTCTAAATATGTTATATTTCGAAGCTAAGGTTAACCTTAGGCTCTGATACCAACTGTGATAACCTCAAACTTCTGTAAACCGAAAGTAAGGATAATCATTTAGGAATACAACATATTTACAACAAAAACAGATCTCAGATAATTATCATAACACATAAACCATTGCAGCGGAAACAAATGTCATCAGCATAATAATATCCAATACATCAAAGTACGCAGTACAGGATACAACTTAGCCAAATAAAGAGTCTCAACAAAAAGGGAAATAAGTTTTCAAATGGAAAGAAACAATCTCAAACTCCGTCACATACATCAAAGCTAAAAAAAGGTAAAATGTCTCAAGTAGAAGTAAAAACAAGAGAAAAGGTCTTCTTCTTCTACCATCCAAGCAAGCTCCAATCAGAATGTATCGCCTGAACCTATCAATTGGCTGCCCGTGTGGAAAGAGGGCACCCGAGTTTGCAAAAGTGAAACAAACTACGAGTCAGTCATGGGACTGGTGTGAGAATTCTTATCTAAATTAACTATCAATATGGCGAATCACAGGACCACACCGCTAACGCGGAACAGGCTTACTCCGTTGGATTGCCAGTGCATAATTTTATAAAGTTTATATAAAACAGCGAAATGACTTTTGAAAAAAAAAATGAAATCATCATAAGACTCAAGTCCTATCACACAATGCAACGCACACAGGAGGATAGAGTTTTCCCTTATGATGATCAAATATGCTAAATACGTGAAAAGTAATATTTTAATATTATTATTAGTGTCAAGGCAATATTAAAATACTTCAAAATAAATATATCAATCCTAGACGGCATAGGTACCATATACTATGTCGTCGTATATAAGTTTACAATCAAAACTATGATGTCGTATTGGGAATTGGTTTTCTGTCATGAAGTCGAGGCTAGGGATTGTCCTCTTCCAATTCGAGACACTCTAGCAAATGCCTCAGGATCCCCCGTAGTGAACCCTTGGATGCGGTAGGGTCGGTCCCCATCTAACGGTAGTGCATTAGTTATGCCTGAACACACATTTCCCGGTGCCTTTGGACCTATAATATGACCACTTCCGGCCTATAAAAAAACCCGAGGTACCTCAATCCATAATCCACATAAGTAAAATGCCGGGCCGTGTCAAAGCCCAAACACTACTCCTAGCTAGAAAGAAAAGTGTGCACTCCCTACGGTCCATATCCCGTTTTTGACTCATACCGGGGTGTGAGGCTCGCGAAGTCATGCTATACACAAAGCTATGCCCAAACAGGCTGTGCTTTGATCATCATCCACAAGGCCTGCTTTTCAACAAAGCCTTGAACATTGCATCTTGGTGTGCAACGTTGACAATTCAACGCCATGCGATTGATAACTATTACTACGTATCAGGGTGTTAAGTAGAGAATAAATTCTCTACCACCAAACAGACATATATTAATAGAAATTGATTTAATTACGTGAAGTGAATTTCAACGTCAGACACGCATCCATTTACAAGTCCGTTCTGGGTCTGAACGAAACCGGAGACACCAAAAAGGTTCTCCCTTATCCACACGACCAACACACACGTCTGGACAATTACTGCTTCAACCCTGTCCTGGGAGCAAATCAGTCCAAGGCATCAGTAGTCGTCGTCCATTCGATGTGAAGATCGCCGGTCTTCTACACCGTCTTGTTACCTCTTTGATTTAATCGCCGTTCAATTATTTGAAATGAGTTAAACTCGGTCTTTTCATATAATTGTCGCATAATTATAGTTTAAAACATTTCATATATATATATATATATATATATATTTATAACTATTTATCACCATTTTTATTTATTTAAAATAACTCGAAATAAATCAACGACGTTTCGGGTCAATGGGTGGCCCTGGCGCTGTTATCACCAAAATTTGACTTACACATATCTTAAAATCTAACCGTCGGATTTTGGTGAAATTTATATCGTTGGAAAGCTCTTACCAAAGCGGTCCTAACGGTTCCAGTTTTGGGAAAATCCAACGGTCGGATCTTTCTATATAATCGTTTGAAGTTACGATTGTCGATACGCGAACTACCGCTCTCGTTTCGTTAAATTTTATATTTATATTTATATATATAAACCACTTAGCGATTTCCTTTATTAAAATTCATTCCTTTATTCTACAAAAACAATATTTTTGTTCGCCAATTCTAATGCAAAAAAAATGATGTTTTTTTTAACATTGTATATTTTTACTTTCAATAAAAATGACATTTTTGTTCGCCAATTCTAATGCGACAAAAATGATGTTTTCAACATTGTATATTTTATATTCAATAAAAATGACATTTTTATTCGCCAATTCTAATGCAACAAAAATAATGTTTTCAACCATGTACATTGTAAAATTTTATATTCAATAAAAATGACATTTTTGTTCGCCAATTCTAATGCAACAAAAATGATGTTTTCAACCATGTACATTTTTATATTCGATAAAATAAAAATTTTGTTCGCCAATTCTAATGCGACAAAAATGACAATTTGAATGTATATTTTTATAATTACACAAAATGTTCTTTTATCCTATTTGTTTTAAAGACATAAAAATGGGCTTTTTATCCTATCTGTTTTAAAGACATTAAAAAATGAATTTTTTTATCTAATTCATTTTAAATACACAAAAATGTACTTTTTATCTAATTCATTTTTATAACACAAAAATGTACTTTTTATCTAATTCATTTTTTATAACACAAAAATGTACTTTTTATCTAATTCATTTTTTATAACACAAAAATGTACTTTTTATCTAATTCATTTTTATAACACAAAAATGTACTTTTTATCTAATTCATTTTTATAACACAAAAATGTACTTTTTATCTAATTCATTTTTTATAACACAAAAATGTACTTTTTATCTAATTCATTTTTATAACACAAAAATGTACTTTTTATCTAATTCATTTTTATAACACAAAAATGCACTGTTTATAAAATGTAAATATTTTATCTCTTTTTCTTTTACAATGAAAAATGTAAGTTCTTTTACATTGAAAAAATGTGAACCTTTCATTATTACATAGAAAAAGGTAAATCTTTCATCTTCACATAGGAAAATGTAAATCTTATATTTTAACATATAAAAATGTAAATTTTCTATCTTTACATTGAAAAATGTAAATCTTATATTTTAACATAGAAAAATGTAAATTTTCGAATTATCTTTATTACATTAGAAAAAAAAATGTAAATTTTCTAATTATTATTCCTTAATGCACATTTTTCTTTATAGGGGATATTTTCCTATCCAACTCATATGTCAAATTGGTGTCAAAATATGATAACCCAAAAATAATGGGTTTTGTCCAACCATTTTTGTTTACCCAACATCGTAGTTTCAATATCCACAAATATAATAATATGGTTTTGGCCTAACCATTTCTATTTACCCAACATCGTCATTTCAATGTCCACACATACAACACAATATATGATTTGGTGTATAAATTTGATGAATCACAATAAAAGGTCTCATCTTTATTTTATTTGTAAAACAAATAAAATATCAAATCTTTATTTGTAAATCAAATAAAATATCTAACCTTAATTTATCTTTTAATTAAAATTCAAAAGATTTAAACTTACTTTATTTTATAAATCACAAACAAAATAAAGATTTGATCTTTTTTTCTTATTATGTAAATCAAAATAAAGATTCCACCTTTGTTATTATTTTGCAAATCAAAATAAAATTTACCTTTCTTTTATTTTGCTAATCAAAACAAAAACTCAACTTTTCATTTTATGTGTTGAACAAAAAACAAAGATTTAACTTTTCATTTTTGTTGTAAAACAAACAAAGATTTAATTTTTCATTTTATTTTGTAAAAACAAAATAAAGATTCAAAATTTCATTTTTGTTTGTAAAACAAACAAGATTCAATTTTTCATTCCTATAAAGGAATAAAAATAAAATAAAAATAAAATAAAAACAATAAAGATGAGAACTTTATTGAGATTACGTCAGAAGTTCATAGATCTAAACTGACATACTATATCATGATATCACAACGAATATAAATCAACCATACAACAATCACCAATCACAGATCAGAAATAACATACAATGATTCACATAACAAATATAATTAAATTATTTAATTATTAAAATCTAGAAATCTCATAGTCATTGCAGATTTTGGCCAAAATTCAAACTGTTCAGAATGGTCCCGTTTCAGTCTCAACACGTTCAATTCGCTGTTACGATTCCAACGCTTCCGAAATCGTCAAATTCTGAGTTGAAACGAATCAGTTATGGTTAAATGAAGTTTTAAAACAATTTTATTTAATTAATAAATAAATTAGTTAAGGAAATAAACCTTCTTCTTCCTACAGTCTACAGGCCGATGGGTTTCGGTTTTCCTTCGAACTTAGGGTTTGCTTTTGCGGCCACTACAGGAATCGAGCTGCCGATCAGAAGACGCCACGCTCCAGCACTCCGAGAGGCGCGCCAGACCCCCCTGCCTCGTCGAACTCGGTGGTGGATTTTGGCTGGGGTTCGGCGGCGAAACGGCGGGCTTTTGGGGCTCGGAGCGGTCGCTACAGGCGACGATGAGGGGTGATGACCGTACGGATTGATAGATTGTTCGAATCTCTTTCACTTCCCTTTGGATTTGTTTGAAAAGATGGTCTGGATTAAAAGATATTGTGGATTGAAGAATTGAAGATATCGGCCATTGATTTGGGGGGCGGCGGCAGAAGAAACGTGAATAGTAGCTTAGAGTTTTCAAATTCCTATATTTATAATATATTTTAATGTATTTTTACAATTAAATCCATATCTTACAAACCAATTCAATTCCAGTCCAGCAGAAGGTACCCCTAGCCAATAGCCCATATTCTGGATCTAATGGGACAGGTCCCATCAGCCCAAACGGCTGTCTGTGGCCCATATTATTTAATTTAATATTTAATTCCTTTATTAAATTAATTCGTTTGCACAAATAAATTTACTGAGGCCACATACGGGCTCAGAAAAATCCAAAAAAAAAATATTTGTCTATGTTATGACGATGCGGTCCTAACAAAACTAATTTCATCGAATTCTGAGTCTGTTTGAAAAATGGCTATTTTTCAGTCGATTAAATTTGACTGTAATCGACCAAACACATTTTCCTTCGCCATGCTCACATATTAATTCGAAAAATTCTAAAAATTGAAACCTAGCAATAATTCAACATTCCGGTTCCAACAAAAGTGGTTTCATAGAAAACAGAGTTCGTTTGAAAATTGACTATTTTCACTGGCTTTAATATTATTTTAAAATGAAAATTTTAATTTCTGCCACATTTTTCCACCAAATTTTTTAAAATAAAAATTTTAAATTGGTTCGGATTTTCCGGGTCGTTACAATATGATTATAGAGTCTAAATTCTGTAAGGCTCTAAATAGCACTCCAGGTCCAAATTCTAATTCTAATTTTCAAATTCTAATTTTCAATTCTATCCTTAATCCTCTTTATTTTGTTCTTTTTCCTTTCTTATTCTTCTTTGTTTTTCAAATTTAAATTTTATATTTATATTCTTATACTCTATATATTTATATAGTTTAAAATCTTATAATATTATAATTTTATAAATATATTTATATAGTTTAAATTTATGTTTTCATATGTGTTTCTACTATATAATATTAATTTACAGCACTAAATTTTTACTTAAGAATTTCCAGAATTATTTTTGTATCAAAACACTTGAAAAATACTTTAAAATACAAAATTATACTAGGGTATGTCGACATACCAAAAACACCACGTTGACATATAACTGTCACTGTTTTCAATTTTGAAAGGAAGTGTTATTTCACTATTTGAAATGATTCAGAATTATTACAACCTTTCACATTCTATAAAAAGGGGTAAAACACGAATTTTAAATCATATCTTCTTCTCCACTTTCATCTTCTTTTATTATATAATTATTCTTAATCATTTATGATTTCTACACTTATACTCCACCAAATTAAATTCTGTTTTGATCAAACTTCTTCTCTCTACACTCTCCTTTCATCTCTCTCTGAATCAAGTGCTATTGAAGAGTTCTAGGGCTGTTTGTAATTGTTTGGGTTGAGTGAAACTTGTTTGGATTGAGTAAAAGAGGAATCAGTGTTTCTTTGTAGCCGAGAAATCAGGAAGTAGGAATCGGTGTTTCCTTATAGTCGTGAAATCAAGGAGGTTGTACTTGACTATTGGAATAGCAATAAAACTTTGCTCAATCCAGCGTTGTGTAGGAGTGGAGTAAGAGCAATCTGAACCAGTATAAAATCCGGTGTGTTCTTTCCTTTTCTGCATCTTTATTTCAATTCATTTTGTACTTATTTTTGAATCTGTGTCTGTGATTTTGTTTGTGGTGTTTGATTCATCTCGTAGTTCACATAGGTTTTAGATTTTGTTTGAATTCTCACAAAAACTATTGACCCACCCCTCTAGTGTCTGTTTTGCCTTAACGATCCATTCCGCATTCCCTAACAATACGTGGATGAATAAGGATTATTTTTAGCTATGACATTGGCTTGATCTTGAGGGTAATAATGGGGTTGTCCTTCTATGATCTAAGGAGGTTGAGTTTCTAAGGAAAATGAATTGGATTCACAACATGCACTCCTTTAATAGAAGTACGAATGGGAATACGAATTAATTCCCATTGCATGTCCTTTTCGGAATAATTTTCTAAGAATTCCCAAGCTTCATCGGTTGTTTCAGACATAAATTCTACTTCACACATTAATTCTAGTTGTGTTCGAGTTTGATAGTTTTGCCCTTCGTATGGAACTTGACATAAGTGATGTTTTGGAATTGCATGATGAGGACAACTATATAATAATTGGTTGAATCTCTCAAAGTATTTTGAAAAAGTTTCCCCCTCGTTTTGAGATAACTAAATTATTTCAGTTCGGATTTTTAGAGTTTTATGGAAAGGGAAAATTTTCTTCAAGAATATAGTGACAAATTCATCCCAACTTCTTATGGAGTGTTTTGAAAGAGCATTTAGCCATCGTTTAGCACTTTCAAGTAGTGTGAATGGAACAAGCCTTCGCTTGATTGATTCTTTACATAATTGTTGCATTCTAGTTGTGGATGAATACAATTCAAATTCACTTAGAAATTCGCAGGACTTAATAAATTTTGGTACCCCTTGAATAAAAGAACGTTTAAGCTCAAAATTTCCTTCAACTGGTGGAAATACAATAACAGAAAGTTGAACACTCCTAGTTGGGTAACATTAATCTTGAAGAGACAAGGGTCTATCCATTTCGACATTGAGATTTTGAAAATTTTGATTAATTTTGAGAAAACCTAGGTGAATTATGGTGGCTAAACTCTTTTCACTTATCACTGTCGAATATAGAAAATCCAAAACTTAAATTTGACACAAGTAGCTGTTATTATAAACTAAATAACGTATTTAAGTATAACTAATTAGTTGATATTCTCGATTTGAAGGAGGAAGATGGCCTCATGGCCGCTCATGTATAGTATAAATACTAAGGGATAAGACCAATGTTTTACGGGTATTATGCAATCTCTTTTGCTAGAAGCTCAATAAATTGAACTAATATATACCCGCGATTAAACCCATGAGAGAATCAATTTCATAAAATACACTCTTGTATTTAAATATTTTGCAAATCAAATCAAGTTTTATAATTGAATATCGACAAGAGTGATTAGTTATGAAAACTCGTTCCTCACCAAATTAAATTAGAAATTTCATAAATAGAACAATCAGAAAAGAATAACAACAGGAATTAAAAAAAATTGTACAAGCAAGCCGCTGCTCCTGCAGAAGTTTTTTATAGGAAATTTCTATATTTTTAAGCAACTGCAGCACCTATAGAGTTTGGGGTATGGCAATCCATCCTGAATAATTGAGTAACCTCTGAATTCCTTGTCGCTTGTTTGAACTCTTCACTTCAAAGTTGGCCTTCGATTTGAAACTTTTTTTAGAACTCTCACAAACTAAAGAAAAAAAATTGGAATTAAAGAAAACTAATTTAACAAACTGACCAAGCTAAGAAAACAAACAAAACTACCTTAGCTAAAAAGAAAAGAAAGAAATAGAACTAAACTAAGAAAAATAATAAAAATGAAGAAAACTAGACCAGCACTTACAACTCAATAAGAAACAACTAACCATACTACACAGTTTCTAAGTATTACCAAGCCCACTCAAACAATGAAAAATCGCAAGCTACCTGTTCCAGAATACAGTACTACCTTTCCCTTTCTTTATCTTTTTTTTCTTTTTGCTATCAAGCACCCAAATAAACTCCTGAAAACCCAAAAGTCACATCCTTAATCAAATCAATCACGCCCCTTGTTCTCGACTAACAAAAGGAGTCGATTCCAAATTTCTACAGTTCTCTTCCTCTTCAGAAAATGAATCTCCCTTTATAATTGTTGAAACAGTCGAATTTGGGTGATCGAATTTGGGTAGATTCCGGTAGTGGATTTAGGGTTAGGTGATTTGGATATTTATGGTTTCGATGATGGTGTATTGGAGCTATTGTTCGAGGAAGATAGTGGAATTGTGTCTGATGGTAGGAAGATGTCAGTCTGCAGGGTTTGCTTACTGATTAGATGGTGATGGTGTGCGGATTGATTGCGGGGATATGCTGGTGTTTTTGGTTTGTGGGTGTTGAGATTAGTCGTGAATTTGCGAGGAATTGTGATGGAGTGCGTGAAAGGGGTCACATGGTGATGGTGTGCGAACTGTGGTTGGGAGATTATGATGTGATTCAGCTAGGGTGGTTGTGGTTTTGATAGTCAATGATGGTGTATAATAATCTCGTGACTGAAATTGTGGCAGTAGTGTGGACTATAGTTTGGTGAAGAGAAGATGGCTTTGGTGTGTATTGATGGAGATGGAAGATGGGGATAGCCGATGGTGATAGGGCAGTTGATCAATGGTTGTGTGAGTTGATCAGTGTGCCTTGGTTCTGAGATGGTCTGAGGCAAAGTTGTGGGTGTAAGGGTTGAGGATGTTGTTTGTGAATTGATGAGGGGGTTTGGCAGTTGAAAGATCGCAAGGAAGAAAAATAAGAAAAAGGAATATATGTATATATGTATGTATGTATGTATGTATGTATGTATGTATATTGGGAATCTTGTAAAGAAAGAAAGAATTTGTACAACGAAAGGAAAGAAACAGATAGGAAAAAGGGAAACAAAAAGGAAAAGAAATTGAAAATTGGAAATAAATAAATAAATAATGGCAAGGTATTTTTTTTCTCTTGTTTAGAAGATGATGGTATCAATGATTTAATACCCAATCAACTAATCAAGAATTTCCTTCTATATAGAAAATAAAAAGAAAAAAAAGAAATATAAAACTAACATGAATCGAAAATTGAATAAATAGTAAAATTTAATTGTTGTCTCTCCGGCAGCGGCGCCAAAAACTTGTTTATCGCTTTCCTATGAAATTAGAAAAGCGCAAATTTATTATAATTTACTGCAAGCGAACAGGTGCGCAGTATGCAGGCTGAACACAGGGAGGAAAATTAAATTTTATTATTTATATATTTCGTGGGCGAATTAGACGAATTTGACGATTTGATTGAAAACAATAAAATTAGGATTGCCATTGAATCTAATCAAACAGTCAATCACTAATGAAAATTGAAATTGCAAAGCATCTTGTGCTCTACCAAATCTAATTGTATATGCGGCACAAGTTGCTTGAAAAATAAATTGCAGAAAATAAATAAATGTAGGAAATAAAAGTGCAGAATAGAAATAACAAACAGGAATAAAAATTAGGATTAACGTTGAATCTAATCAGACGACCAATCACTAAAGAGAAAATAAATGCAGTAAAAAACCGTGCTCTACCAAATCTAATTAAATAGATGGCACAAATTTTCTAGATCCAAGCGGAGTATAGAATGGAAAAGAAAACTCTCAATTCATGGGTGAAGTTACAATGAGAATATAAGGGTATTTATAGGATAGATAGCCAACTTAAACCCTAATACAATCTCAAATGGGCCTTAGTTAATTCTAGTAAATTTGGACATTTCCTCTTTTCCTCTTGCTTTTTTCTAATTCTTCATTGATTTGTGACATGCATAGCCTTTCTACCAATTATTTTCTTATCCAAAAAGCAACTGGATGTGAGATCTTCATGAGCAAGTCTTCACATGTAAATATATAACAATTTGATCTTTATTTTTCTATTTTCTGACTGCATGTGGCTTAGTCAGCATATCAGTAAAAGTGACAAAATAATACCCAAGTAATATCTATTTATATACAAAAGGTAAGATATAAGAGTATAAAATAAACACATTTCTATGTTAATCAGGTAGTTATTAATTATTACTTCTTATTTATTAGTTTGGTTAATTATTACTTCTTATTTGGTAATTATCATTTATTATTTCTTAGGTATAATCGGCAATTAAGTATTAATTATATTTGTTAACTACTAAAGTAATTAATAAATGTTAACTGTAATGTATTAATCACTTAGGATTAATTATAATAAATTATAAATAATAATTGTTAATTATATATAATAATTAGTAGTTATAAATTATTTATTAATTATCAATCGTTATAAATTATTGTTATTTTGGAAAGGTCGAACGGTTTTTATAGTGATCTATAATACTTTTTATTATGACAAATAATAAATATTTGACATGCAGGAATTACTAACTTCTTGTACCGTCTACTACAACTATTCTAGTTTATAGTACAGGAGCTAGGCCATATTCCCACTACTATAAGTAACAAACTCCACTCTAACTCAGATACAAACTGACATGATACTATGATATGCACGACAACAGTGTGAATTATAGAGAAACAGACTGTGACATACACCAAAAGGTGTTAACTTAGCAAAGAGCATCACATCACAATACCAAGTAGAATGACATGCTGGACAATGTAATTAGAACAACCCACAGAAACAAAATCCTTGGAGTTTGACATGTAGGAATTCACCATACAGAAACATTTACCACTCCAACACAATGGTGGGAAAAATGACATGATCAGCTCATTAAAACAAAATCACTTCTAGAATATTTTGACAAAGCAACACTTTGGCGAGGAAGGCCATCACCACCACATCAACACAAACTGCTGACATCCCAAATGACTAGAGGATATAGTAAAAAGCAGCACCCCTGAATAAGAAAAACCCAGAACACTAGTGTAGCCCTGTGTAGTTAAAGCACTTAATGGTTGTAAGCGGCAGAGGTGCATAAAAATGTAGTGGGGATAAAACGGGGATATAAAGGAGGCGTAAAAAGGTTCATTAGATGTAAAACCAAATATTGGAAATTATTTAATCATCTTTCTCACATTATATGTGCACAAAAAACAAATATTAATTGATCTTATATAAAAAAAATAAAGGAATATCATAGTTATGCATACTAAATTTGATGAGTTTAATTGGTTGTTACCATATATTAGGCTTCATGTAGGTAAATTTAACCCTTTATGGTAAATTTATTGAATTTTTTAAATAGAAAACTTGCTAAATTGAGCTCTATATATTAATATTGCTATAGAGGACACTAAAACGCCTTGATTTACTGGATGCAGCAGAAAATAACATAGCTAAAAGTGAATCTACTATTCATAAACGCTAATTTGAAATAGCGTAGTAGTTGAAGAGAGCTATGGGCTATAATGGAGATATTGCAAGCCTTTAACTGCATAGTTGTAGTAATGAGCTATCATCGTAGACAGAAGGAAAATAAACTGCGTAGTCCCCATCGCAAAAGAAACCAATAAACAAATCCCAAGACAATCACCAATGGATTAACACTACCGGCCAGACAGGAAGTCAAATCACAAATACACAAGTTGACATACCTAAACTAACATTTACTAATAACCAATTCAAAGTAACCCAATAGCAAACCAAAAAACACCAATAGCCACGGCCAAAAGAGCCCCAAATAAACAAAACACGCACCAAGAAAGACCCAAAGCCACCAATTGTCAAGCTAGGCTTATACCATGCAGTGGTCGGAGTATAAGCTACAAATTATTAACCCACATTTTAATAAGGCTGTTACACTTTGAATTTGGACATTCAGATTGCTCTGAATCGAGTACGGATGATCGTGTGAGCCTACGGACAGTTGGATTCACCGAAATATCGCTTTGGAACAAGCTAGAATTACACTTTGAATTTTACATAGCGAGGGGCCAGAATGACTCTGAACAAGGGATTGGCAAGAGTCTTAAGCAAGGCTGGACTATAAATATGGCAAAATATCGAATTGCTATGTATCCAAGACTTAGAACTTCAAAACCTAATAAATCGACCAAAATTTCATCAATAACTCAAACATAGATGATCAAATCAACGTGCAACCAACAATGTAGGAGGCAGCCCACTCTTGGTGTCGGCTTGGCGTTTAACTCTACTAGACTTTACAATCATGACTCAAACAATGCAATAAGGCACATTTAGACTTGGGCGTTGGAATAGACAATCGAAAACGCTGAAGCTACAAGTGTTGTACTCGACGATTGGCGTCAACTACTGAATGATGACAATCAAAATGTGGACATATAATGAAGAAATTTGAGTGCCGATCTATCTCGAGTAGACTTGGATTGCATTAATTAAAGTTTGTTTTCTCAGGCTATCAGAAATTTTTGGAACCCATCGGATTTTCAAATCATCGACGTTGGAAGCCTATAATGCTATTGTCCACCTCATGCGATACATTCTCCATATAGAGGTATTAGGGAGCTTTTGATGATGTCGTAACCAAGTGCTTCCATCTCTTTCTTTTAGACATTGTTGTTATTTGGTTTAGGAAGTTGGAACCAGGCTCAATTGGAAATGGAACAGTTTGGTGAAAAAGTTGTTGAACAATTTCGGGTCTATATCTCTTGACCCAAAAATTTGATGATGCTCGCAACGGCCAAGCAAAGGGCTGGAGAGACTTTGTGAAAGTTCCTTGAATATTTTAATGTTGCAGTTGCTTCGGTCGATCAACTAGACCCGTCTATGGTGGTGATGGCCTATGTATCCGAAGTATTGGGCAAATCTGAATTTAAAATATCTTTGGAAGTAGATTCTCCAAGGGATCTTGGTGAATTCTATATTGAAACCGATAGGTTTCTATGATAAGAAGTTGCAAAGGCAGACTGGGAAATCCTCGAAGTTAATGCTGCTAAGGACAGAGGACTCCAATTATGATGGTCGAAACAAAAGCATGAGAGGGCCTAAATTCTCTTTGTACACCAACATGAATGCTCCTTTTGAAAGGATTTATGAAGAGACTCATAATTGTCTGTCATACAGGGAACCAACTAGGAGGAACCTGTGGAATGCATAAGAATCAACACTGCATGTTTCAAGACATCAACTGGCATGATACTAACGAATGCAAACATCTTAAGAATGAGATAGAAGAACTGGTTAGGAAAGGCCAACTACCTCAACGTGTCATGCGAAGAGCCACATGATAGTACCAGAGAAGTTGTTGACTTTGTAGAACTGTGATAGACCTAAATCCACACGTGGGGTCGTCATTAACTGTTGCATGAAAACCAAACAGTAAATGGCTAAGTTGGCTTATCCATGTATGGATCATGATCATTTAGTCTTTAGGAATGCTCTTACCTAGCTATAAATAACTCTTTTATATTTTTAGTTTTATTCGGTTCGTAATAAAATGGTTAAACCACTTAGTTTGTACAAGAACTGACAAGATCCCTAGGCAAGCTCTGAGATGGTGAAAAACTATGGATTTTGTATGTATTAAACTCTCGTTTTTAGAATTTTAATAAAGTTATTTGGCCAGTATTGCTTCTACTCATTGAATATGAAATTGTCACTGAATTTCAACTTTAATCAACTTTAATGGGCCGTCAAACAGCATCATGTTTAGCAAGAGTTGAGTTGTTCCACAAACGAGTTGTCTTAGTCAGGATCATCAAGTGTCGTCGCGATAAGCAAGGGTTGGATCGTTATGGAAATGGGATGGTTCGATTAGGATAATTATAAAATGTCTATTTAGCAAGGTTCAAATTGTTCTCGACTAGGATGGCTTGATTAGGGTCGTTAGGGGTAAATAGCGTTTAGCAAGGGTTGGATGGGTCCAGACACAAATGATTTCAATCAAGATCATGGATTAGGCTAGGATTGTCAAATGTTGTCGCACTTAGCAATAACCAGGTTGTCTTGTAACTGGGATGATTTGATCTAGATCATCGATCAATATCGAGGTCCATAAGAGGTCAATAAGGCCAGAACAACCAACTACAAATCATGGTTGGCCTGAGGGAACTTGGATTGTTGATCACTGTCATGATAGGCAAGAGCCCGGTGAGGCTAGGGTTACCAACTGCAAATCGTACTTGGCATGGGGAAAAATGGAATGTGGGTATAATAATACTTGGAAAGAACATAACGAGGTTATGGATTGTTGGACATGTAAAGCTCGGAACGTCGAATCCGACAACGCTCAATAACAACCCGGCGAGGCTTTGATAGTCAGGTACAACAGTACTTGATAAGAACCCGGTGTGGTTACGAAGCGATTGGTTTGGCTTGTTCTCAACCACAATCCAACAAGGCTTGGATCATTAATTATTGATCATGATTGATGCGGAAAGAATTGGATCGTTAAGTGCTGATAGCACTTGGCAAAGACTCGACCGGGCGTGGTTACAGACACTAAACATTAGCCCGGAGAGTTGGGAAATTAGTGAAGGCTCAACGAAACCACCTATACAAGCTCAGACCGGCTATTAGACACATGAACGGTTATGCAAGATCGTAGACAACAACAATGGCTCAACACAGACATGGAACTTAGAATCAGTCCAGAATGATTGCGGATACTGGACTTACATAAAAAACATTTACCATAGAAAGATATATTTTGTGGGGCAACTGTTAATCCGCCTTTTAACAAGATTTGATACCCTTTGAACTTGGACAGTCGGATTGCTCGAAATCGAGTCCATACTGCCGCATTCACCTAAATAAAGCTTTGGAACAAACTAGAATAACACTATGAATTTAGCTAAGTAAGGGATTCGTACGACTCCGAACGAGGGATCGGTAAGACTCTGAAGCAAGGTTGGACCGGAAATATGGCTAAGTAACAGATTGGAACATGTAATAATTTGGAATTTGGCATTAGTTAAATTAGTTATGTTCCAAAAATGTAATTTGAGAAAATGATGGAATTTGACCGTAAGACTTACACCATTACATTTGTGATGGAATTCTGGCCGACATTCATGTTTGGAACTTTTTAAACGAGTCTATAGTAAAAAGTTACAGATGAAACAAGAAAACAGATGGAAAACAATTAAGTAGACTATGTTTAATTGGACAGTAGATATTGTCATTTATTACTCCACTTCCCACATGAGGTAGGTCGACTAAGGGGTTGACCACTCTTCGACCTACAGGCCGAACCTCCTATATGGCGGCTAGGGTTTTTATACATAAAACATTTATATTAAGGAACGATTATTTTGAAATTAAATCTAACAGTTCAAGTCATTTCTATGCCAATAAATAAAGGCCTAGACCCCCACTTTTTTGCTCATATTTCTGAAGGTAGCAACGAAGCTCTACCATTTCCATTTCTCCAATCTTTTCTAAAATTCTAATATATATATATATATATATTCAAATAAAAAAAACAAGAATTGGAGATGCAGAACCTAGATCTGTGCAAAAGTGTTAGTTTTGCGCATAGGTAATCTTTGTTAATAGATTTCCTTCTCATTTTCCAATCCTTTTTTCAGATCTACAAATTTTAATATGTATATATATATATATCCCCTTTCTATATATACTGTAGATCTGTAAGATTCGGAATTATAGGCCTAAAAGCTATGTTTAGATCTGGATTTGGATGACTTTCAAGCGAGTGGAAAATATGTTCATTGTTGAAAATATCATATTTATTTCGTTTATGTCAAATTTGAAGTTTATATGCCTAAAAATATCATATTTACGTAGTTTGTGCCAAATCTGAAATTGCATATATATATACATATATATATATATATATTTTGTGTGTGTGTGAGAGAGAGAAAATATGATATAGATTTCTAGACCTTTCAGTAATAGTATTCTTATCTAGCTTGCAATTTTCTTATATGTTATGTCGTTACGATAAACACCCTAAATCTTGAGATTAGTCCCTAAATTTTTTAAATTTGTGAATTTGTTATTCTAGATTTATAGTAGTCAGGTACATATTGTATAAGTTGTATGATTCACTGGCTTAGAATTATAAACATGTTTGTGTTTGGTATTGTTTAGGGAAGCGAACAAAAATTGTAACCACGTTTGTGTGGGGAAAATGAATAAGGAAGTAGATGTCATTTTGTTTACAATACTGAAAGGAATAGGAATAATTTTTGTAACTCCTATTAAGGAAATTAATATGATAAACTTTTTTTTTTGTGTGTGTGTGTATGTGAGGACTAATAAATTAAATAATAATAGTAAATAACTATAGTAATATTTTGGAAGTGACAACAAATAGAATTAATGTGATTAGAAAGGGACTGATATTATTAATTGCATTTATTAGGTTGTCCATTGCCTTAGGGAATATGACCATTATGGTTATAAATGGAAAGTGACCATTCTAATAATTAATTTAATTTAAAGGGGATTAAGCAGGAATTTGGGAATTAATAGCCTTAGTAAATACTAAGTCCAATAAGAAAATAAATAAATATCCTATAATAGGGGTTCCTAGGAAATCATCCGTACCTATTTCTATTTTAATTCTAGATACAATATATTTAGTCAAAAATAAGAATTGGACTTAATACAAGGTCAATTGCCTTATTCTACAGAAGTTTGCACATTCAACAGTCGGATATATATTGTGTAATGTGAATTATTCCTACTGGTTTATTTTAAGTGTTGAGGTATTAGGTGGCTACAAGGCCGCCTCTCCCCTGAAAGAAGAAGCTAAAAAGAAATAATTCTTAGTGTAACCTACTTCAGGATTAGAGGTATTAAGTAGTGAGATTCACCTATTGGGTATTAAGTGGTTAGATTCACCCTTCCTCATAAGGATAGAGTTATAGGGCCTACCCTTAACATGCACTAAGTGATTGGATGTCTAATCTTCCCATAAATAAGAAGTATTAAATGACTAATCGAGTGCGAGATCAGTAATCTTCATAAAAATATGTGTCTTCTAGTCAATAAGTGACTGGTGTTAGAGTCCACTGTGGGATAATGTATTAAATGATCGTCATAGAGATACCATAGGTCTGCTTATCCTACAGGATGTATTAAGTGACTTAGGGGGATTATCCAATAAGCTTAGTTAGATAGTAACAGAGGGGTCCATCGGGGGAAGGTCTTGAATGACGATCATTCATCTACCATCCTAAGGTCATAAGTGACTACTTAATATCTCTCGCCTCATGCGGGGTTGGGATATGCATGAAGGACAGAAGCCTTGAATTAGAAGGACTAAGTAGCTAGTGTCCTCTAAGTTATTTTAACTTATAGTAAACCACCAAGTAAGGTATTAGATAATCAATGGATCCGCCTTGAGCCTTAAGTGATCGTAGGGATCCACCTATATATATTATACTGCAAGTGAGGCCATAAGAGGTTATAAAATATAAACCACTTCCTTTATTAATAGTTTGTTAAATAGTTGCAAAAGCCTACCTCTTACTTTTGGTATTCTTTTGTATGGTGGTTTAAAGGCTTCATACTTATGCGTAAAAATTCTATCCCAATATATTTCGATAATATATTTTTGGAAAGCACTACCTTGGGTACGATAATTAATCATCATGCGTAATACTTTCAAGATAAGGTTAGAATTACTATTTTGTTGAATATATGATTTACATGAAATCAAACGGGATGTATTTGTATCTTGCATACAGTGTTATACATTTTCTACTCACTAGCACTTGTTGTTCTGTCCCCTCCTCATAAGAACTCTTAGGTTTACGTCGGGGAAGACAGGTCTTAGTTGGTGTTCAAGTTTGATTTTCTGTTCTTGTTCTCTCATGCTCGGTATTGATGTGGCGATTAACTTTTAAGGTAGTTGCCTTAGTCTATACTTTTATCCTAACATTTTTCTACTTTTATTGTACTTTGTTTATGCTCATGCTCATTAAATGCAGGTATCGTATTTGTACTTTCCATGCTTGGATAGGTTTGAGTTTTAATTTTTGTTGGTTTCCAAAATAAAATATGGAGTGTTGCATTTGGTTTCTAAGCTTAGATTTAGACGATCAGAGGAATTAATAAATCTAGATTTAGCGAGAGAACATATTCGAACTTCTTTTCTATTTTTCTTAGGTCTTTCTCGCTTGACTCTAAACAATTTTGACGATGAGACAGTCATAAGCATATTTATTAATGACAGGTTTAAAATGAATAGGAGTTAGAAGTATTTTGAGTTCGGGTTTTTGGCCAATCCCAACTTATCCCATAGTGCGTTTGACAATTTATTTTGAAGAACATGAGGATGACATATGGTGAATTCCATGGATTTGTGCTTTATGACTGGATGAAAAGCTAGTTGCAACTGAGATAGTCGTGATTTTTGGTTTTTGGCTTCGTTTGGGAGTTCTAGTTGGTAACTTTTTCTTGGTCTTGGATCTAAATGAGAAATTCATGTTAATATGTCATAGTAATCTGAAAGTATAATTGTAAAGTTTATCCATTTGATGCTTTATTATGGAAATCCAAGTAAGTTTTGTTAGAAATGATTCCTTTGAATTCTTGGTCTTATGTCAAAGAGAAACTTTATTTTTAATACTGTTTTGGAAAAGAAAAAGGGTATCGAAGGATTTAAATCATTTTTCAAGAAAATTACTTAATAAAATAAGATTTTTGTGTAAGTTGATAAATTTTCAAATCTATCTGTGTTTCGAAGACTAAAATTCAAAAATGATTTACCATTCTCTGTAGCTTGAAAATATTCCTCTTTTTGGATGTTTTGCATAATTAATGGAAATTATCACAATTACCTTTTTGAGATTTAAAATTTTGAAAGTTCAGAAGATGGAAGCATTGCTCCAGTTGTAACATGAATTGGAATGTAAAATGAACTAAAATAATAGAATAGACATATGCTAAGAGACGCTCAGTTATAAATGAAGTTGAATTGTGAAAAGCTTTCTAAATTTTTCTCTCGAATGGACTAAAGAAAATTTCATTCAACTTGGGGTATTTGCTACTTAAATATTGGGTTGA
Organism: Allium sativum; assembly: GCA_030737875.1. Taxonomy (NCBI): domain Eukaryota; kingdom Viridiplantae; phylum Streptophyta; class Magnoliopsida; order Asparagales; family Amaryllidaceae; genus Allium; species Allium sativum. The sequence goes on from CM060912.1 coordinate 63,189,799, forward strand.
CTTGTCAGCTAGAAAAAGGAATAGGTTAGCATTAAATTTATATGAATAACTAGCTGAATTATTTATGGTCATTCTTGAGATGATTGTGTGGTTACAACCTTTTGTTGAGACTACTTTGAATCTTTTGGAGGATGGTAACAAATTTGACAACAGTCCTTGAAATCTTCATGATGAGGATAAGTATTTTTCGGATCGCATCAAATCTTTAAAGATGACGCGAGGCGATTAATATTTTAATCCAACCTTAATAAGATTTAGGTTCAATCTTTGTTCGAAACTTGTTTAGCAATTGACAGTCTAGTGTTATATCTAGAGTGGTCAATTAGCTGATGAGTTTAGTACGACTTACACCTAGGACTCAACCGTAAAAGTTGTGTCTAAATCCCCTCCTTTTCATTTCTTTTTTCATCCCTTCCTTGTTTCGTCAAACCATATCTTTATTCTTTTTCTTTTTTGTCGCCTCGTCATCTCCTTTTTGTGCTAGTTTGCACAATAGATTTTGCCCCATAATTACTGCAAGATCTAAACCCAGTTTCTTATGTTTGATCGTTTCTTAGCCCATAACACCTACTTGCATTTCGATCTTCCTCTTGCCATTTAAGCTTCATCCCAACGGAGAGACCATTTGGTTGGATCAGGATGAGCATAAGGTTCTGCCCTTTAGGGCTAAATGAATTAGTCACAGCAGTCGAATTTGCACCGGCTCTTTGCTCGAGATTTTTGAATGAGATTGTTACCCATGCTGCATCCGTCTTTGCCATATCTAGTTAGAATAGATTTTGATAAATGCAATTGTTGTTTTGAAGGTGAAAAATGAGCTATCTTTGGATAGTCTTTCTAAGGAGAATCGCGATGGGGTTTTAAAGGCATCCTTGTTACACACGAACATAAGTGATCTTTGGTTTGACCGACTTTGGAGATTTTGCAATATATCTCTTTTCGTAGATATTCGCTTTTGAGTTGGATAATATATGCCCAAACTGCCCATATAGATATCTCATTTAGCTTACTACTCTAAAAATGGGAGGTTAAAGACTAGATTCGCTCTATGATGCGAAATTCAATCTTCTTTTTTATCGATGGCGTAACCGTTCATTTGTATCACATCATATTTGATTCAACTTGTTGTTTTTTTGTGCAATTTCGTGGAGTTACTTTATGTACTTTTACATATCAACTTCTGTCTTTAGATCATGTTATGTGAATCTCTATGGAAGGCAGTTTTGAGGTAAGTTTATTTTATCATTGCTAATGCTCTCTTGGGACAGATGATGATGTGGAAACCTCCAACATAAACCATAGTTTCTGCAACATCAGGTTGAGCATTTAGCTATCACAATACGACTTGTCCGAGGTCGTGTAAAGTACTCGAGCTTCAACCATGGAGCAAGACGTCTCGTTGTTATAGGCAACATTTAGGAGTTTTGGGTATTGTTATTTTGTTCCTTTCTCTTTGCAACATTTGTTTCTTGGCCTTGTTGTAGTTCGTTCTTGTAACCATTAGCATTTTTTTGTCTTTATAAAAATGCACGATGATGTAATAAGATTTTTTTTTTGTTTGGAAATGTTTCATGTCATCCATGCTTATCTATGATTTGAATCGGAAGTGAAATCTCATATTCTTTATCTAACTAATAATTATTTTAGAGCTGGAAAGAATAGATTTCTATGATAGATAAATCTTAGCGAAAGACAAGTTGTGTTTCAACATGGATAGTATTATTTTTCTGCGCGTGTTTCTTATAAGCTAAAATTTATTTTTGGGGTATTTTCTATAAATGTCCATTTTTTTGTTGTGTATGTAGTTTTGGTTCGCGCTATTTTCTGCGTAACTTACTTCCATCTATGCTAAAAATGTGAAATGAGTCCTTTAAGTTTTCGCCAAATAATTTTTGAAACTTTTTGCTAATGTTGTTGTTTAAAAGGGCTTTTAAAAGATTCAAAATTGGAGACTTTTAGTTTTGTTGTAAAAGAATGCGCGTTTGAGCATTTTGAAAACTTTAGCGAAATTTACATGAGGTTTTAAGAAGCGGGAATTTATTTTTATGGAAATCATGATTTTATAGTCACATGTAAAGCGTAGGGAAGGATTTGGGTAGTTAGTTTTGCAGGTTTAGGGGTGTACTAGGATATGCACGTAAATATGCACATTTTAACTTCAGTAATTAATCTTATTTTAGTTAAATGAGTGAACATATGGTATTTTAACATGTTTAAATCAAAATTCAAATTATTTTCAAATTGCCATATATTCATCTTCATCGAAGGACAAAATTGTCATCTTCGTGCATATATTAAATGGACAAATTTTAATCGGAAATTTCTATATTGTTTTGCAGGAATTTAGCTTTAAATACAAGTGATTTCATGAAGAATATGCATGCACAAAAGAGGAGAGAAATGAACGAAGATGGAATTAATTCACACATAAGTTACTGGAGGACCCCACCTACTCAACTAACCCACTCGCCTTAAGGCTATAATTAGGGATTAATGCATTAGATCAAGGAGATAAAAAAGCTTCGCACACTTTTAATGAATCACTAGTGGCTAAAGATAACATGGAAGCTTCATGAAAAGGGTATTTTGGGTAGTTACCAAGAAAGAAGATTAGGGTTTTATGATTGTTTAAAAAACTCACATGTTCATATAAAAAGGGATCATCTCTTTGAGTTAGTTTAGTTTGGAGGATCGGAATAAAACTCTCTTTCTTTCATAGATTTTTCGCCAATTCCCTCTTATTTAATTTCTTTTTTTTAATGCAATATTAATTAGTTCTCTATTTTATTTGCATATTCTTTTTCTTTTGTGTTAGTAGCGTAAATTTACATTTTATGCAAGTAAATTAATTTTAGTTTATGCTTGTTGATTCGCTTTCTTTTTATTTCCTTAGCTTGCATTTTTCTTTTGTTTTGTGTTATGTTGAAATCTATTTGTGTTGAAATGATAACACCAATGAGAGGCTAAATCTCTACAATTTAGGGATAATGAAGCTCTCTTTAATCATGTAGTTTCAACATAATTTGGTTATTCATACTCTTCTTTTGTGCTTCATTTCATGTTGATGTTTATGGTTTCTATGTGTTCATTATTGAGTTTGGTAGCCTACGTTGGTTACACCAAATAGGCTATGCATAGTCATATGCTCACAACCTCTTCATCAACATACAATGATGACGATTAAGTGAAGGCTGAAATCAAATTTCGATGGTCTGTATTTCTGATTAATAGTTAATAGGTCATGCTTAAAATACATTTCACTTTCAACTTATTGTCAATTTTCATGAGAACTAGTAAAATGATTAGTGGGTATGATATAGTTTGATGATTTATTTTGCACTAATTAATAGCATAAATAATTCATGCTTATGATAATCATATCAATTAAATACACAAATGGCCAAAAGAGAGATCATGGTTTCATTTTAAGTTGATTCATATGATCTAGAGAGCTGATTTATTCCTATGTTGCCACTTAGTATCATAGTTTCCATTCAACTTTTGTAGTTATTAGTTTGTTAGGTTTTATATTTTTAGTTAGTTAAAATTCTTACTCATTTTGGTTTAATTTGATTGAATAGAATTAAAATTATTTATTTTTCCATGGATCGACCAATATTCGCCACGTACTATAAGTATACTTCGCGTGCTTGCGGTTTATTTCAATATTCACGCAACAAAATTTCGAATTGAATAGAAAATCTGTAGATTCGAATAAGTTTTATGCGCCGTTGCCGTAAAAAGTTTTTAATGTTATTCTTCGAGTTTTTTTTTTTACCTTTTTTTTTTGTTCTTCAAAAAAAAATTGTGTGGTTTGTTTTATATTTTGTTTATTCACTTATGTTCATACTTGTTTGTATTTTATTTTACTATAAGAAAAAGCTGATTTTGCAGCGGTAAAATTCGTTTTCAATCTGTCGCTATATTGATTTTAGCGACGGATTTTTTGTATAACACTGTTGCTGGTTAAAACCATAATGGTAATTTTGACGAATTTAGCGTGAGTTTTCCGACAGTTTTCTATCGTTTATATAATAAAATTATAATTTTATTTATTAATTTAATTTATTTACCGACTATTTACTGACAGATAAATAATTTATAATAAATTATTATTCATAAAAGGCATTGATAAAACCTTACTAATTGCCAAGGGATTAGCGGCGAAAAGTTTAGGTCAAAAAACCATTTCAGGTATTTTGTTGGGAAACCCTTACAATTCAGCAAAGGATTAGCGACGGAAATTAAATTGGAAAAAACTTAATGTTACTTCTTTGTTGGTAATTCAACGATTAAGCTTTCAAATTAACTAGGAATTAACGACAGAACATTGTCAACGTTTTTATTTAGCTTTAATTTTTTGCTACTAATTTGTCGCTATTCTCTTTCTACTATGGCAACAAATGTTTTTATCATCCTCTCCTTTTAGATTTAAGAACTAATATCATTCAAATATAAATACTAATATAAAATGCTAGCCAAATAACAATATAAATTTGTCGTCCACGTACAAATAGCACTATATCATAAGCAACAACACAACAAGGATAATATTAATATCACATAAAAAAACATCCACAATCCTTCATTTTATGCACCAAGCTAAATTATGAACAACAAAATTGTTCTGTTGATATGAACGTTAAACCACATATAGATAAATACCATCCACAATAGTACTAAAACCACATAACTACCAAAATAACAAACATATCATCTGTAGTTGTGCTACAACTACATCGCTACAAAATAAGTCTTGCATCCCGATCAAGCTACGCATATGACAATGGCGAAGGCGTAAGCGAACGATAAATCGAAGGCGAAGATGAACATGAAACTCTATCTTGACCCTTAAGTATTGTCATCACCTTTGTCAGTCGTGCTTCAAAAGCTCTCATTATATGCCTTCTGTTGTTCTGAGAGTCTTGCTCGTTCTGCTCTCTCATTCTCAAGCTCGATGCACATCTCCTCAATAGTTTTTTGTAGCTCGTGGACGTAACTTCATTGCCAACAAAATGACATTTAGATGGCTAAGAAGATGATGGAAGGTGCATTGTAAAAGTGAAATCAAGGCATTAATACTACAAATTTAATGAACATAACCACAATTTCCGTGATATAACCACAATTTCAGTGATATACGATATTTTATGGTCACAACAATATCATACTTTGTGGGGATATTGCTGTGAATTTTCAACTGGCAAGCAAAGATAATGCTTGTCAATTCAGAATACATTAATTAATTAGCATATATTATATAGTGCTTTTCAGGTGTGGGAATGAATTTTCCCAATAATTAATAATAAAATGGCCTCGTGCCCACTATTGATTACATAAACAAACCTTGTTTCCGGTTTGTATATTCATGTTTCCTAATTGTGCATATACAAATCCAAAATTTGCGTATGCACCTTTTGAAAATGTTCATTTACAGATTTGAAAAAAGTAATATATATGAGATATTGAGTGATATTTATTGTTGAAATAATTTATTTCATAGCTTTATTCTTACAATGAATTCAATTCATTTAAGGGTGCATAAATGAGGCATACGTAGGCGATGATGATGAAATTAGATGCTATAGTTAAACAAGTGTTAGAAAAGTTATAAAGTAACGAACAAATAACACAAGGTACGGGATCATCTATCCTCAATCTCATGTTTCCATATAATCTTCAATGTTCATTGTTGCATAATTAACTGACCAAATAAGTGGAATGAATTGCGGTGATTTTGTGTGTATCCAAGTTACTAAACTAATTTTGTGAAAAGGATCTCTGCTTAAATATAACTTGTCGTAGTGAGCTATTAGTCTATTACATGTGTATAAGATTACATACTTCTAAACAACACATATATAATCTTTTTATAGCATATTCCTGACTTCTAGTCTCTTATACAGGATATTTTCTATCTACAAACTTACCAGTTAGCTAAAACAAAAATAGACCAAATAATTTAACTCTACCTTTATAGGATCATATACCTCAAACAATGAAGCTATAGGATAGTGACAACTTCCAAATAATACTCAGCAGTTAGCACACACCTCTAACAAGCCATATTCTTGGACAAAAGCTTATGCACGAAATTTGACACCAGGAATGCTACTGAGTACTAGAAGAATAAAACTGAATACCTTTTGACAACTGAAAACATGCAAATCACAACATCATGCAGCAACTGAGGTACCCCCATCCTGTAAGCACTCGGCAATTATTGGTCTCATATTTGAAATGTTTACCAAAACAGCCGAGGGATTAACCTGTAACCGGTGTTAACGTGATAATGTGTAAACTTGTAATACTTTGCCTGAACATTCAAACACAGCACAAGTATTGTATATCATTCATGACAGTAAACATGGACTGCATATTCCACATTTCTCTGGCTATAGACACACTTTGACTTTTGCAAATTTAATCTAACATGACCAACTAGCAAAAAAAAATCATCCAAGATCCCATATGTACGTTTAATTTGCAATATTGTCAAAATAGATCCATATTATTGCATCATTACAACATAAGCTAAAGGTTGAATGAGTTTAATCTTTACTATTTTGCAATTTGTTCTAGTAATCTGACTAGTTCAAGTATCTCTAATAACAACGAGAACAAGAAAAAAGAATATCAATAATTGTTGTTACTTTGTGTCATGGTGTCTGACAGTAACAATGATAAGCAACATCACAATGCCAGACAAACATCAGTTTACTAGGATCACAGCACTTTTACAGACCTAAATAGTCAATGGATGAGTATTTTTAGTGTTGGACTAGTTTAATTACATGAAAATAATCTATTATTTAAGGAAAAAAACCACACAAGTGTAGCAAGAAGGTCACTCCCATGAGCTCCAGTGAAAGATCTGAGATATTCTTATCTTATGTAAATAATACGAAATCAATAGTCAATAAAAATGCAAGGAAAGACCTCTTTTTTATAGCCCAACTTTCTATGCAGCTCATAGCATACTTCTTATAACATCATTTGCATGGAAGCATTTTCAGGGCTTCTGTGTTGCCTTCATTTTCACTATAAAAACATATGCGCTACATGACTTTAACATTAGAGGAACCAAGTTCTTCCTTGCCATAAGGTTGCATGCTTCTTTCAACTACTCCTGTAAAAGCAAATGCATCAATGGTTTAAGACCAATTATTAACACCAGTAATGAATGTTTTATACAGTAGATGGCTTCAGTAATTGTGGTGGGTACAATTTGTTTTTATTATGTACTGCTTTTAAAATTATTTCCGTCTTAAGCTCAATTAACAATTTGGAAACATAATAGCAAATATATCATTGTAGTCACCTTAAAGAATTTCCTGCTCTTGAATCTTTCTATTCTCCAATTAGTCCTTGGATTAATCCTGTCATATATATGATCGTAGAACTCCAAACCACCGCATATGAGGAATCTTCTGGAGCACTAAGAACTGAAAAGGACAAATAGAGAAAGTGGAGAATGGGATTTGGTCAAGCATGGTCCACTCAGGTTGAATATCAATGTTGAACTTGAGGATGGGCGAATCTCGTCTATTATGGTGCTGATTGTAATTGGGGTTGTTCTAATTGCGGTGGTGGTGGCTTTGATGGTACATCTTGCTGCGCTTTGCTCTCTCCTCCTCAGCCTTCCTCTTTTTTACCTCCGCTTCTTCGTCCTTCCCCTGAAGAAGTTGAGGCCTGTTTTGATACCGCCATCGAGGACCGAACTTAGGTTTTGGAGGTGGCTTTCTGCAAATGAGGCAGAAGGAGTAACAGGATCGTAAATTGGAGGCAGATTTGGGATTTGAGATTTAGGGATTTCGGATTGATGAACGTAGAGAAGCGACGATAAAAGTAGGCTATTTAGGATTTGAGGATCAATTTTGGATTTAGGGTTCAAGGAAAAATTGAAAGGTGGAATGCGGGCGTTGAACGAAAATGATGGCCGGCTTTAAATTTTTGGCACCTGATCATTTTTAAGTTAAGCGGATGGTTGGCATTGGCTGTGAAAAAGTAGGAAGATTCGTATTTACTAAGGGTGTTGCTAATGACACTCCAACTATTATTAAGGAGGGTCAATTTTTAAAAATACTCCACTTTCGAAAAAATTGTTAAGGGGCTAGGCTACACAAACATATTATATCATACTTGTCAATATTCCCAGATTGCCCTTTCAAATTAGATTTAAAAAACTTATTCGACAAGGAAAACCGAATTAAAATAAGCAGCTCGTCACCACTGCACCGAATGCAGCACGTAATCAATTATGTATGTATTCAACAATGATATGTCGAAAATTAATAATCATTTCGGTGCATTTTCTTTGTAATTATAAAATTCGGCATACTTATGTCGACAAAAAAAATAAAAATAGTTCAATCCTATTCCTCCGAAAACGCTTAATCTTTAGGGTTTTAAAAAAATCGATAAATGTGAATTGAAAAAAAAATTACTATGGCCCTTGCAATATTTGTTAAGGTAAAGTTACCTTTATTTGTTAAGAGACTAAATGGATAATAAGGTAAACTTACATTTATTTGTTAAGGGACAACTTTCCTCATTGGTACTACCCTTACCAGTTGTAATAAATAATTAGACCTAAAGATGAAAGAAAGAAATCATCATAACTAAAACAACCCAATCGAATTACCAAAACCCCTAGTTTTAACGCAATCCACAGAAATAAAATAACAAAACCGCAATTTTGAATTAAACTCAGAAAAATTTCCATTACCTGAGCAAAGCGGATGGAGAAATCGTCAATAGTAGCTACGTAAATTGATGAGGGCAATGGTGATGGGCCGCGCGATTGTCGAACAGGGCAGTGCGATGAAGAGTGACATAGGTTTTTGTTGGAAAGGGAGGCGTAATAAAAACAACGAGATACAAAAAAAAAGGTATAAGGTTCTAAGTGTGAAGAGGCGGGATAATAGGCTAGCAGGCGGGCTAAAGAAAAAAATGAAGCGAGGTAATTTTGTCGGCAACGTTATTTTGCAAGCAGCACAAACTATTACCATTGCTTATATTTTGCAAGCGGGGTAATAGACAAATTATTAGCGTTATTTTACCAATGATTTAGTGATAGGAAATAAGATTTCCAATGATTTAATTAGCGATAGAAAATAAGATTTGACTGTAATAATTTAAAACAAGTTGACATATAAAATCCAAATATTATCTCTTACAAAGTCCACTAAAATTCGTTGCTAATTTGGCAACAGAATTTTTCGCTATCTACAACTATTGACTGCTTTTCTTGTAGTGCTTGGTCACTCGTGTTTATACTTGCTTGTGTTTTGTTTTGTTAATCCCTTAGTAAAAAAAAGGAATTTTTTACATTTTACATTGTTTTAGTTTCTTTTCAAAAAAAATGCTCGTTTCATTTTGTAGTTTGTTTGCTTGTTGTGTTCATTTGTATTTGTTGTTTGTGTAATGACCTAGATTTTTAACCATTAAGTTTGAACATTTAAAACTGGTTTTAAAAGTTGATTTAGAAATATTAACGGATTTTTATATATAATTTATTTATTTAATGAAGTTTGAACGTATAATTTATATTTAAATTACAAACGAGCTTGTAACTTCACGATTGTTAATAATATTACGTTTTGAACTTCAACTGAATATACAGAATCCAATATAAGTCAAAATCCTTTGAAATAAGAATCAACCGAATCTATTTGATTATAATTTTCTAATGAAAGAGAAAATTCAAATATTGTAGATTTTGAATTATGTCCAAATCACATTTTTTTGAAAGTTGTCATGGAATCATTTATAAACCATAACAATTTATTTAATAAATAAAAGGGGTTTTTAATAAATTGATTATCATTATAACTTGGAATTTTATAAAAATGGTTTCTGAATACTTATATATGATGCTGGGATATAATGGAAGTTAATAGAGTATTAAAATATTTAATTTACTATTGATTTGGCAAAAATGAGGATTTTATATTATTTTAATCAACTTACAAATAGCCAATTCTGAAATAGTCATGGATTTCAATAAAATTTGTTTCATTGGATCCATAATGTTAAATTATTATATGAAAATAAATTTTGTGGTAATCCGATATTGTATGTGACTTCTATAGCCATAAACGTGCAGCTAGTTTGTGTAGCAATTAATTAAATAAGTTTAATTTTATTAGAAAGGAATTTGTAGATAACATGAGATAACGATCGAATTAAGACGCGGAGACTATTACATTAAATATGCATTAACATTTAGAGTCAGGATATGCATGGTTCATTATTTTTGGAGAGCGGGAATTTGGTATCCAACATAGCGTTCTTTTACTGTAAAATATCATTTCAGGAGAACAATCTCGAAATGCGACGAAACTTATATCATTGGATTTGTATAAGTAAGTTATTATGGGATTTTGATTTTCGTCAATATTAATTTATTGGGGATATTAGGTTAAATAATAATTTTGTATATTTAAAAGCTCATACGTAAGGGAATTTTGGGAAGTTCATGGTCGGATCAAATGTGCTCCAAGAGAATTTACTAATAAAGATCCAAATCAATATTAATTTTTTATATATAGAAAATAAATTTGATTAGTAGATCTATATGCCAAATATAAATGATCTTATTTCTAATTTTAAAAACAAATATGTTTATACATATAATAGTATCGTGCATACATATAATAAAGGTTTTAAGCAAACTATTTGGAATGTAAGATTTTAACTGCATAATAAAAAGCTGAATGGATGCAGTAAATTACGCATGAAAATTCGTAGCATTAGGACCAATGAAAATGCATAAACTAAAATAAAAACAACTACATCAAAGAAATTGTCCTACACATAGCACCTAAATATTGTAAAAAAAAAAAAAAAAAAAAAAAAAAACTGTCTTTGATATAGTGCCGAATTTTCTTTCTAACTATATAAAAAATTGCCATATATCTACGTCAATATTAACTTCTATATATGGAAAACAAATTGAATTAGTAGATCTATATGCCAAATATAAATGATTTTAGTTCTAATTTTAAACACAAATATGTTTATATATATATATAATAGTATCTTGCATACATATAATAAAGGTTTTAAGCAAACTGTTTTGGAATGTAAAATTTTAATTGCATAATAAAAACCTGAATGGATGCAGTAAAGTATACATGGAAATTCGTAGCATTAGAACTAATAAAATGCATAAACTAAAATAAGTAGCGACTATGATGAGAAGCGATTAAAATTTGCAATGAAAGCCTATTTAGAGATCCTCTTCTTGAGCAATATTAAAGAGGCAATTTGAATTTGTTGAAAAGGTTAATTAGATCCTAATTTACCTGACATTTAATGCCTAATCTATTGGGGATATTAGGTTAAATAATAATTTTATGTATTTAAAAGCTCATATGTAAGGGCATTTTGTAAAGTTCATGGTTGGACCAAAACTTTGTGCTCCTAAGAGAATTGTTAATAAAGATAAAAATCCACATCAATATTAATTTCTATATATGAAAAACAAATTGGATTAGTAGATCTATATGCCAAATAAAAATGATCTTAGTTCTAATTTTAAACACAAATATGTTTATAAATGTAATAGTATCGTGCATGTGTATAATAAAGGTTTAAGCAAACTGATTTGGAATGTAAAATTTTAATTGCATAATAAAAACTTTTATGTATGCAGTAAATTACGCATGGAAATTCGTAGCATTAGAACCA